>OY743217.1:20115076-21315076 GCA_963555745.1 Cardamine flexuosa | reverse complement strand
GTACCGTCTCCACGCAGCTTGTATAAAGCAAGCAGCCCAAGTCCTCCATCGTTGCGAATAGAATCTGAAAGTGTGTTGCACTTGTCTACTATGAAGTCTCCTAAACTGACTCGCCACGAATTTCAACTCATCAGCTATCAAAGCGAAAGCTTCTACTTCGGTTAAGGCCTTGACGGTTCTTGTTGAAGACGGGAGGTTAGAACCGGATTTAGGATCAAGCGCCCATGTCAAAAGCTCGTCACCGCAGAAATCTCCTTCTTTAAGTACACTCTTGTTGAAGAAACCGCTTCTCCCGCCATCAGTGGTTACACTATCAAGCCTACCACGGATTATGAATAGCATCTCGTTCACTGGATCTCCTTCACGAACCAAGAAAGACTTCTCTGTGTATAGACACGGCTTAAGCCTCTCACAGATTGCATCTAACAGCCTCTCATCCATATTCTCAAACAATGGAACCTTGAAAAACGAAAGAAAAACGAATTAAAAGACTTTCAAGAAGATGTTTATGGAGTGACTCAAGAAAACTTACTCTTCGGACTAAAGCGAGACAGAGATGTCGTTTGATATCTCTTCTAAGATCTTTTGGAAGGTTCTGAACAAGATTCTCTTCATCAACTCCACGAGTCTCCAACCACTTATACTGATCGTATCGTCTGACTCGTTCCCGTAGTTCTGGTGGAAGCATTCGGTGATGCATCCATTGTTCTGAGTCACGTCTTTTCACTCTCATTTCTTCTAACCGAATAGTAAGCGATTGAAGATAAGTCTGCATGTTTCCAATGAGAAGGGCAAAGAGAAGAAGTCCAGCTATAGCAAGTGTTATAGAGAATATAACCTCTCCAGGGTAAGTACTGGTTTCAAGCCCTTGACCAAGTGTACTACAAATGAGAATCAATCGTTACTAATACGTAAAAGAGACTTATCGTAAATGACACTATAGGCAAATGGATATTACCTAAGATTCTGAAGTCCCCACCACAAACAAAAGAAGTATTTAGAGATAAAGTTCTTAGAAGAGACAATGCCAGAAGAGAGAGCTCTTTGGTAGATACCAAAATCAAAAGGAGGCTCTTCATCTTCAGTAACGTTAACAGGACAATTCTGTTGAAGAACCGAATTTTTAATACTGTCCCAAGCAGCATAACCTTCCATATTTTGGTTACCACAAAACAAGAAGTTTCTAGCACATGTTTGGTTATTATTATGGCAAGCCTTACTCCAACAATCGTTATTACGTTCTAAAGCTAGCAAATACCACAAAGCCCCAACAATCTGCATACACACATACACTTGTGAGAACGAACAAATCGCTTCAACTATATAATAGAATGGATAAGAAAATGGTACTAACATGACTTGCGAGCATGTAGAGTAGCAAGTAATAAGCTGCACCAGCCCAAGCAGTTTCAGCGAAAACGCCAGCTGTTCTCTTCAACTCTGAACTTAAAGGATACATACGAAGAAACCGCGGGATATACTGAACTAACACTATATATCGAAGCGCTTGTTTTGTTGCCAGAACATTCGCACCTCTTGAAGTATATAGAAATCTCCAAATTATAATCTGTAAGAAAAACATATTAAATATTCTGTTGATTGAGTTATACATGTCCGTTTATAAAAATTCAATAGGAGAATAATAATGAAGATATAACCAAATGCTAGCATAAACGGGAAGTTAAGAGAAGTTTTTCTAGTTTATATTCTGTTGTTCATACCTGTGGAACGGGAAGAATCGACAGTAGATCGATGATGAAGTACTGTTGTAGATACCGTTTAGCTATCTGCGCAGGGTCTATAACGAGTTCACCTCGACCAAAAACCCGCGAAGAAGGAGCAACGTAAGCTGTTCTAAACCGTAAAGCCATGTGAAAGAGATAAAAAGAATCTATAACTGTTCTTAACGTAGTAGCTATGATTGCTAGTTTCCGATCTATACCAACGCATTTGGCTTTATCGTTAACAAAAGGAAGATATAAGAAGAGTGGATCCACTGATACAGCGATGATGCAAGAAGCAACAAACAACTTGTTGCATAGTAAAAGAAACTTGTCTTGTGGATCAAATATCTTCTTCTCTGATACTTTGAGATCTTCTGGGAACACAGCGCGGGAAACACCGAGTCCTATTGATCTACCTATAGACCAAAGTCCTTCAGATCCTTTTCTAAATCCTTTCTTGAATGATCCAGATGATGTTTTGCTTCCTTGAGCGAAACGTTTTGGTCCTTGTATGTTCAATGTGCATTTGTTTAAACCAGTTTCAGAACTTTGTGAGAATCTTGAGTCCATACTATCTAACCTATTAAAACATCAAGCAAAAAAGTTCAATATTTTTTGATACAGTTTCGTTAGATATAAACTGAGATTGATGAAATAATAATCAAACCTTACAAACTTCTCACGTTGACCACTGATGACTTGAGATTTGACTCCTTTTGGGCCACAAGTATCAAACATACTCTTTAACTCATGAATCCCAAAACCTGTGATTATCATTAAGATTATTTTAAACAGAGTCATTAGTGAAGCTATAATTACAGGAGTTACCTAATTGGAAAAAAAAAGAAACAGTTATTTTAATATAAATCAAGCTATTGGATTCTGAAATTAAGTTACTTGAGCTAATTATCAATTTATCATTGACCCGGATTCAAAAAGAAGGAATAAATTTCAACCCAGAAACCAAAATCGAAACTTTAGCTATACAAAATGGACCAAACACATTTCTAAAATAGACAAAATCGAATCCACAATTTGTAAACTCTAATCAAGTTCAGCAACTGAGATCAAGAAGACAAAGAGGAGGAAGAAGAACTTACAGTCGAATCTGACGACGAAGAAGAAGAAGAAGAAACGGAAGCTAAAGAAGAAGAGCAAGTTGTAAAAAAAAACGAGCAGAGAAGAGAAGAGAGAAGAAAGTGAAGGTGTCTTGTCTTCTGTCAAAAAATTGACTTTCTTCTTCGTGCTGTCCGGGTCGGGTCCCACCCGCTTCCTCTGCTGTCTTTTTTTTTCTTCTCATTTATAAATATGTATATTTTACTTTGATTTCATTTAGTAATTAAATCTTGATAATTATTATGTACTGTATGTTATTAGGTTTGCATGCATGAGATTAAATAGTTTGAAGTATAAAAAAGTTGTAGAATGTAATTTTATTTTTATAGTTGAAGATTGCTAATTGTATTCAATGAGGATTTCAGTTCAAATTTTTGGTGTATGAATATATATAGTATCCAATATAAAACATAATCTAATTAATATAAATGATTATACATGGTTTTAGTTTTGGTTCGGATTCGTATGTTTGAGTTTCTTTGATATGATCAGATTCATTCTTCATCAAGAAGCGCTGGTAATAGAATCATTAAAAAGAACAAAATACGAGTTGTCGTCAATAGAATATTTTTTTTGAAACATATATTTTTACTAAACATATATTCTCGTATATATTTTTTTGAATTCTAGATTATGATGTTCTAGAGGACCATCCTGGCTTCAATCTGGCATTCAAGAAGAAGGTAGAGTAGGATAGTTTTGTTATTTTGCTCTGTTTTTGCGAGGTTGTTTAAATTTCTTTTGTTGTTACATTTTTTTTTCTTTCTATTTTGGTATTGCAATAAAATGAGACCAAAAAGAAAAAAAAAATTATGATGTTCTTTGAAAGTACATATGTATGTACTTGATATTTAGCCATTTCATGAATATTATACAATCACATTTCTTTCAAGAAAATATCTCTTTACTAGATTGTAGACTTGTAGTATGCTTAGATATAGACTTTTTTATTGCCAAATTACATTCCAGCATGTGAAGATTCTAATCTAAAATATATATAACAAAAGTTTCACAAGTCGAAGATCCATAAATTTTAGAGCATGTGCACTGGATAGAACCCTTCATAGTCTCTCAGAAATATTAATTTAATACATATAATATAATTGAATTAACTATTTAAATTTTAACTATAAAAAAAACATAAAAGTTAATAATATATTGACATGTATAAGAAAATCTGTTAAAGAGATTTTTAAAATTTCTCATTTAAAAACTAATTCTCATCTTTTTCCTCTATTTTTTATTATTTTATTATTTTATATTGATAAAAATCTTTTTGAAAATTTTCCACTGCATATGCTCTTAAATCACAATTGAAAATGCATCAAGACCGCCAGTGACAACTTTCCTTACAACGTTGGTCACAAATTTTGTCATTACCGCAAGGTCCAGAGCAAACATAATAACACATCCTCGGGTTATACTTTAATCCTTTTGCCCCTGTAAATACCATTAATCAGAAGTCATAAACACTGTAGAATTCACATGGCAACTATATATGGGTTTCAAAATTAGTCTTTATAACTTCAAGCCATGAGATCCGATATATTAGGGATGAGAGTTTTGCTTACTTGTGTCGAACTCGGAATACTGAAAAGACTGTGGAGAAACGCAATATCTGAAGACACAAACCATACAAATCTCAGTGTTCAAATTTTTTGCACAAAAGTACTGGCAATCTGTTTTTTGACAGTCTGTCACAGTCTTTGCTCTCACGCCCATTAATACCAAAGCCATCATCATTGTTATCTTGTACATACCCAACATCTTCATCTTGTTTTTTTCTTTGTTGTTGTTGTTGGTTTTTTTGTGTGTGTGTGTAGGTTTATCAACTTTTTGATTCAGTATACTTATATTATATAGTTTTATTTATGTAAAATGCATCTATCTCATGAGAGTCCGACAAGACCCGGACAACTATCAAAATACATTTAAACAAAAAAAAAAGGTGTCAAAATAAAATATACTACAACAAATATTTATATCTGTAAATATTTGATATATGTAAAGATTCACATTTTGATATATACATATACACATTTCTATCTTTTATTAAATATATAAACATTTCTATCTTTTACTAAATTTATCTTTTTTTGTCACTCAAATTCATTCATGCTTAAAGTATTACAAGTAGAGAAGCAATATCGGACATATCCCAATATGCGAGCCTAGCGGCTAAAAGCAAAGTAAGAACATTAATACAAACAAGGAATAGAGACACAAACTAGTGGCAGTTTGATATGACGTTAACACGTAAGTCGGAGAAATTGAACATTCTCTATGCCAAGGAGAAAGCATGTATCACGACACAAGGTACTGTTAACAGAGGGGTAGTCACTGCAAACACAGCATAGTGTGACTTTAAATAAACATAGAATACGATGGTTCTCGAAAGAACGATCTTCATTGCCTCTTCTGGTCTCAATATGGCCTTTATAGGAGATAGATAAATAGTTAAGCTCATGACAAGCAAATACGGTTTAACAACCGGACATAAAGCAATTCTCATAAAGAGAGAAATTGGTGGAACGGTTCTCTCCTCAAGCAGGAAGGAAGATGATATATCAATTCTCTATCCTTACACATGAAGGCGAGAAGAGAAGACCCATATGGTCTGAGATTTTGCAATAAAAACAAGCCAGAGTTGCATCTGGCAGTCCAGAGAGAAACACGATATGGTGAAAAGGCTGAACCGCACGGTAGGTGATGAAAGTAATCTCAAGCAAGTGCTCTGAGCGGCTGAAGGTTGCAACAGGATCGACCAAATCTTGTGAGCTCATCTCCATAAGAAACAACTCTACAAGATCTTGAATCAAAGCAAACATAATTGGAGAGAGGAGTCTTCTGCCAAAGGACAAGAAACATTGGCTCCGATAAACAAGAGCTCTTACTAAATCTGTATCTATATCAAAATGAGTAGGAAATTTTTTTGAGGAAGAGATAAACTTTTGTATAAATTAAAATGTGAATCAGAATATATTTGAAATAGTAGCAAATAGTATTTGTAAACTAAATATTAAGATAAAACCTTTTTAGAGTTAATATATAAAACTTGCTTAAGTATCTAGGAAACAAATCATTTACTCATATTGGATTATGTTGTATGTGATCAGAAGAAACAAATTTTCCATTGTTTTTGTTTTTGGATAATTTAAGTTTTCCGAACCTGTCCTTGATCCAGACAATTTTAGGATGAAATCTCTCATTAAGTACTTTTCATCATGTGAATCATTTGATCCTAAGCTCAGACGAGAATTAGTTCAGTAGATGTGTGTAAAATTTCCCATGGATGGACGAATTCCGAAGGCAACCAATTATAAAGTTTCGGCCCTTGTCATGTTTCTAGCAACCACGACTAGTAGATTCAGATTCCCCATTTTTGTTTAAGTATCAGCTAGGAAACCTAAAATAAAGTACACTTTACGATTGTCGAGTTAAAATTACACACAATTTTCCTCTATATGAAACCATTTGAAATTGACGGTTCATTTGTTAAGTTTTCTGCATGAGTGACGTGTTGGTTAGGTTTTACTTGACTAATGGCCCTAAAATAAGTTATATCAAAGCAAGCGTGCTTGGCATGATGTAATTTTTGTACATGAGTATGACATGATTATTTTCATCATACAGTACTTTCAGTGATGCCTAATAGATAGAAGCCCAAGTTTTCACATCGTAATTGGTTGATGGTTAATAAACAAAACTTATCCCAAACACTTTGCCCCCTTTCAGTTGTATATGGTAGTAGAACATCTATAAATTAAAATTCACTATAAATTTATAAAATTTTCTGGTTTCAAATTGAGACAGTGTAATAAGTAAAACAATTCTATAAATTAATAAGATAATATTTTATGAAAATCTTATGTAAATATATAGTCTAATCAATATCATAAATTGATAACATACAACTAAGACATTTGAATGAAATATGACTCTAAATATATTTTTAGTTCCTAAATTTGTATTTTAATCATTTTTTTAATTTGTAAGTTTCTTAGATTAACTATTCAAAAATATAAACATAATATTAGATAAAATTTTGATTCTAGAAGTTTTAAAATGATTTCATACCAAAAAATATCAAAAACAAAAAATTAGCTTCAGTATTTAAAATATAAAATACTAATATCAATTTTGGTAAAACGAAACACAACTACATATAACAAGATAAAACATCAATCTAATTATAAATTTTAGTATTTTATGACTCATTATTATTGTAAAAACTCTAAAAAAATCGACCCAACTAAGAGGAAATAAAATTAGAATAAAAATTTAAACAAACTATTTAAAACAATGATGTATCTCATGATTTTAATATCTAACTAACATATTAACTGAAATATAAAACTAAAAATATGTGCGGGTTCTCTCCTAGTCTAACTGTCTAAGTAATATTATTGTGGTGGTGGCATCATTAACAAATAACAAAGTTATTAAGCAATCCATAAACTGAATTATTATAATTGATCAACAAATGTTTTCTAATCAAATATTTTGTTTTAGTTTAAGAGAAAATCTCAAAATGATAGAGTTTTAGAAACATGATCAAACCATCCATATCATCCATTGCTAGGAAACTAACATTTTATATTTGTAGAAATAATTTGTGGACAACAACAAAAGAATTTTAAATTAAATTATTACTAATGTCAAATAAGACATTACTTTAGATAATCATTATTCTCTAAAACCATAGATTTTGGATGCATAACATATAGATTTTAAACTTCAGAAAAAGCCTCAAACGAAAACAAGCCCAACGATAGCAGCAAGAACTGAGGCCCATAAGATGCCATTTCCAGCGACCAATCCAACGGCGGTGTTGGGAGCTGGCGCCGGAGTCGACGGAGTTGGTGGAGCCATCGGAGTTGTAGATGGCTTTGGTGAAGGAGTGGGTGGTGGAGTAGTAGCTGGTCCGGGCTTGTGGTGAGTTGACTGAACCACGATAGATACTTTCTCGCCTTTACCACAATTACCATTGGCTCCACTGATGAAGAAGTAAGGACCTGAGGCATTGAGATGCACTTTTGTGTCTCCGTCTTTGTATTCTTTCAAATGATTCTCTGTTTTGCAGCTTTCATAGTTTTCTTTTGTTACTTGTACCACCGAATCGATCTTGGAATCGTATTTAAACACTGTCACATGGCAAAAACAATGCTTGTTAGGTATTTTTTTAGGGCAAAACAATCAAATCTATTAAGCATCTAGGATGCGGGTTTTCTTAGGAAAATCAATCTGGTGAGTTAGAGCAGATTAGTACTAGAGATATGTTTTTATATCAAAATTTTTTATCTATGCACATATCAAATTTGATTTTGACTATTTACATATCAAATTGGATATAGTAATTAGTCCAAATATTGACTTAAACCAAAACACTATTTTATCAAACACACAATTATAATTATTGGATGTGGATCGGAAATGAGCAATCCAGAAACGCTCATATAACTAAAAAGATATCAAAGCCAACGCTAAACTTATACAATTCAACCAATATTCCTAATTGACTAAAAGTGGATATCCAAATTATACCATCATGATAAAACTACGCTATCATCAAAATTTTATAAAAAATTTGTTGTCACTTGTTAGAATATCATATAGATAAAAAAAAAAGATATAACGCAAAGAAAGAAATAGATCTGTACGTACAAAGAGTGTCTCCGACATGGAACCGGACGGTCCCAGCCCAATGGTTGAGACTATTAGGCGATTCTGGAACCTTCCATGCGTCCGATGATTCACCCACAGGGATGGTTCTAGCCTCACCAAAGTGGTAGAATGTGGTAAATAAGAGACACATTAGTGAAAAAATGGGAATCATAGACGCCATTTTATATCTTCTTCTCTTACAAGTTACGACCAATTCTCTAATATTATTTTTCTCCTTGGACGACAAAATGTTTGGCCGTTTTTGTTTGGTGCTGGTGGGTTTTATAAAAGGTTGTAGAATGAGGTGCGGACTATCTGAGCCAGATTTGTGGTCAAATATGGTCTTGTAGAAATGTAATATAATCTCCCAAATAGCCAAATAATTATCAGTTTATACCTCTTTTGGATTATTTTCTTTTACTACTCAAAATAAAATTATTTTCTATTTCTTAATTTGAAAGCAAATAAAAAGTAAATTGGTAGATTTGTTTTTATGTTATTTGCAATAAATATTGCTTTCTTGGAATTAAATCAGGTTTTCAATACAAGATAATTTGTTGGCATATAGAAAATTAATCTAGTAAAACAAAATCATAAAATTTTGAATGTCAAAAATATTAGAAATATGATATTATTAATTATTACTATTAATTAAATAAACGTGTGTGGACATCTTGTAAGAATTTTACTTAGAGATATGAATATGAATATTTTGATTTCGATTGTTCGAATGGCAACAACAGGAGGACATATGATGCAAACCAAGTGGATCATGCAGATAAAATAGATTAAATGTTCATACGGAACAAAAAGATCATGTAATTGAATGACTATCCTGATAAATTGGGCGAGTAAAATAGTTATCAAATTTTGACAAAAAAATTTCCATGCTTCAAATTCTTGCAAAATTTTCAAATAAAGGTGTATTAATCAATAAAACTGTTAAGTTATCTGAGTTTCCAATTCATAACCAATTGATAATGAGTATCGAGTGGCTCATATCTTTTATATGTTAGTTAATGTCCCTTCCCACATCCAATGTGGAATATTTTTCATAAGCTCTCTCGAGATAATGGCTAGAATCTCGACAAAATCCATGACACCTTTTTAAGATAATGCTCTTTTTTAACTATTTTGATGGAACTGAAACTTTTTTTAGGCTATAAATTAGTGAGTGACTAGGCAACTTTCTGAGCCGTATTAGCGGACCAACGTATGTTCGGGCTCTGATATTAGATTAAATTATATGTGCTTCGAATAGTCAATGTCCCTTTCCACATCCGATGTGAGATATTTTTCACAAAAAAAAACTCATATGATTTTTATAAAATGTTTTAGAATTTTTTTTGAAGAAAATTATTAACCACATTTAAAACATTTTATTTTGAATGTTGGTAATAGAGATGCATATATATTATTGATCCAGATTACATATGTCTATCAGAGATAGTTGGAATGTGATCCTAGTGAGTTTCACAAAAACATGTTAGGGAGTGATTTTGCCAAAAAAAACAAAAAAAACTGTCAAAAAAATAAAATAAAGAGATAAGTTCATCAAATACAATGCTTTGATTGTTTTTTAAATCGAATCAAATAATATTTCCGATGTGGGATATTTTTCATATGCTCCATCGAGATTCTCGACAAAATCCATCACACTTTTTTGAGATAATGTTTTTTTTAGGTATCTCGATGGAACGAAAACTTTTTTTAAACCATCAATTAGTGAGTGACTGGGCAACTTTCTGGACCGGATTAGCGGGTCAGCGTATGTTCGGGCTCTGGTGTTATATTGTATTATATGTGCTTTCAATAGTCAATGTCTCTTTCCACATCCGATGTGGGATACTTTTCAAAAAAAAAAACTCATTTGATGTTTATAAAATGTTTTAGAATTTTTTTCAAGAAAATTATTAACCGCATTTAAAACATTTTATTTTGAATGTTGGTATTAGGGATGCATATATATGATTGATCCAGATTATATATGTCTATTAGAGATAATTGGTATGTGATCCTAGTGTGTTTCACAAACACATGTTGGGAGTGATTTTGCCAAAAAACAAAAAAAAAATTGTCAAGAAAACAAAATAAAGAGATAAGTTCATCAAATACAATGCTTTGATTGTTTTTTAAATCAAATCAAATGATATATATACATTTTTTTTAAGAAATCAAATAAAATTTTATATGGCTTATAAATAACTTTTTTGTCTGATTATATATATATATATTTGTTGAGGATGCTTTTCCGACAACCAAACCGCAATGCATGGACAAGTTTTTCATCACTCGGGCGACCAGTATGTAATGTATCATCCGACTCCAACTCGCAGAAAAAAAAACTTTTGAAACCACAGTATTGAATCATCATCATAAAAAAGGTTTTGCAGGCAACAATCTATCATTTGGCGTCAGGAGCTTTCAATGTAAATAATTGTAATTTGTAAAGGCATAGAGGACATCATAACAGGGTTTTGACATGGAGTGTTGTTCTTATTACAACGATCTATTTATCTCGGATGTTACTTGAACTATTCTACCCAATAGATCAACCCACACTACAACAAGCCTAAGTCTAACTCTACTTTTATTATATTTACCCATAAGAGAGTTAAAAAAACACTCATGCCTTCTTAGTTTTATATCTTTAGTTTCGAAGTTACAATTAGTTTCGAAGTTACAATTAGTTTCAACACAATATCGTAGAGTGTTGACAATGCCTCATGGCCTCTCTAGTCTATATATGCAACATGTAAACCCTAATCCTAAGGATCTCTGCAAATCTCCACAAATATATAAACGTTGTTCTCAAAGTTTATACTTTTCTTAAGTAGTTGTAAACAATATTTATTGAATCTCAACAACAACTCACATCTCTTTGCCAAGTTACCTCTCGCCTCCTTGCCTCGTCACATCATCATCTTTGTCGTTGCCATGTCAGCTTCCACATCTTCCAAACAGCGAGTTGTGTTCTGATGTGTTATTTGCCATGTGTTCTGATGTAGTTTTCTGATCCAAACAGCGAGTTGTGTATAGAATATGCATCTTCAACAACATCTTGATGGCTCCAAGAACTTCGCTTTCCGTCCACTCATAAATTCTCTTTGTAGTTTTTCATAATGCACCAAACGAAGCCAACCAAACATTAAATACACATTATACAGAAAAGCATGCTTGCCTCATTCGTGCCTATCAGTATCACATCACATCACTTCTGGAAAATAGGTTTGAATCTGACATTCTAAAGCCTCGTATCCTCGCCGATTGTACTACACCACCACAAAATGGAATCACCTTTCTCCTTTCCAAAAATCCACCGGAGACCCTTTTATGTATGTTTTATTGTTTTCTTTTAAAAGAAGCATCTTATCTATCATTCTGGAGGTCGTCTCTTTCCATTTTTATGTTTTGTTCTGATTGTGGAATCCATTCATTTTTATGTTTCCA
This sequence comes from Cardamine flexuosa, assembly GCA_963555745.1. Classification (NCBI taxonomy): domain Eukaryota; kingdom Viridiplantae; phylum Streptophyta; class Magnoliopsida; order Brassicales; family Brassicaceae; genus Cardamine; species Cardamine flexuosa. The sequence goes on along the minus strand of OY743217.1, from coordinate 21,303,122 downwards.
TGTTTCTTGGCACCCATCAATCCACCTTTAATGTTTCTTGGAGTTTATTAATATACCTATCATAGATACGCTTTGGTATTCAAGGTAGTTCATAGAGTAAATGGCATTGCAAAGACCACAACATAAATCACAGTTTTCTTGCATGGTGCTATTAGAAGCCGAGTGGGCCAACTATGATTTTTCTGTTGAAAATACTTCACAATATAATGCTACATATATATTATTTTCTTTTTGCTATATCGCTCTAGAAATCCAAGACATTTATTTTTATCCATACACCATTGTAATTTGAAGTATTTGTTGTAGAGACATTCTGGTATCCTCAAAGACCTTTGATCCAAATATGATTGACGATTTTTCCAAATTGTTGATCCCATCAGAAACGTCTATATTCATTGAATCTATTCAATATATTTTTAACATTCTTTAAACCGATGTTTTAGATATTTTTAAATTGGACATGCCAATATTAGAATAGCTTTGACCAAAATACAATGCTGAAAAACACTAACGCAGATACCTTTTCAGTAAAATATTAGTGAGGATTTCTCAGTAGCTACCAAAATTTTAATATAAAAACCACTATTGTTATTTTAATATTTTATATTATTTAAAATTATCATTTCAATGCCATTAAGTGTTGTGTTTCTTAATATTACCTATTGAAAAATATTTTTTCTTCTTATTGGAGATATAAGGGATGCTGGGACGATTTGAGTTTTAATGACTTTTGAGATGAATTTGGTTAAATTTTAGTTGATTGTAATTTTTTATTAAATTCTCTAAAATCTCGAAATTCATTAAAATCAAATCTCTCCAAATTCTTCAACCAATTATAGACTCCAACATTCACACTTAAAATATTTTAATTATGATCATTATGATTTAAAGCATAAAATATCTTCTAAATAATAATTCAAATATCTTAAGTGTGAATGTTGGAGTCTATAATTGTAGCATCTACCATATTTTAGGCAAATTATATTGAAATAAAGATATTTGGATAAAGACTAGGAAATCTATCTCCTAATAAAATACTACCCATTAATTGATTTGGTATACTTTTTTTGTTTTGTTGAAAATTTGGTATACTTGAAATTACAAAATCTTAAAATTGGTCAAAATGTTTTACTACTATACTAATTTTCTTTCTCAAAAGAGGGAGGGGTCCACATTGTATAATGAATGACTCAGGAAAACAATGTTACATTTTCTCCTACACATGACACACATACAAACACACACACACCATATTTGTATAAATATTAGTGGTTGTAAAACGTCCTTCTCCATTCTATTGATCCAACAAGACCCATTGACGAAAAGGAGGCTGACTATATATAAATTGAAAGAGAGAGAGGGAGAGAGAGCGACAGAGGAAGGAAAATGGCAAAAACCCACTTAATATGTTTTCTACTAGTGCTCTCATCAACATCAACATTAACATCACCATCATCAAAAGAGCAAGAGGAGGACAGGATCAAAGAACTTCCAGGTCAACCAAAAGTAGGCTTCTCACAGTTTTCGGGTTATGTGACAGTGAACGAGTCACATGGTCGATCACTCTTCTACTGGCTCACTGAGTCATCTTCTCATTCGTCTCACAACAAACCACTTCTTCTGTGGCTCAATGGAGGTTAGATTTTTTCTTATCCTCATATTCATTCATATATTTATATCTACAGATAGATCTCTCTAGGGTATCTTCAAATGTCTGGTGTTATATCTTGTTTGTGATAACTGACTTGATATGAAATATTCATTTGTTTTCGAAAAATGAAGAGAGTTTATTAAAAATAAAAATAGTGAGATTATAGCCGTTACTCTGTTTGACCTATAATCTAAATGGGTTTCAACAAATAGATATATCTCCAAATGCACCATAGTATTCAAACTTGGATCCAGTACATTTGGCAGAAACACGCATGCTAATGGTAGTAGTTTCTACCATGGTTTTTTTGTTTTTGATTTCCCAAAAATTATTTAATTATCCAATCAAAATTATGTGATTTTAAAAAAAAAATAAGGAATCTAAATTTTATGAGTTTTTGTAAAAAAATTTAAATAAAAACCAAAAACCATTTTTTAGTTTTCGAGATAATTTTTTTCAAAATTTCCATTTTTTTATTTTATTTTCTTATAAACTCTAAAACAAAAATCCAAAAACTAGAATCTAAAACCCAAAATCTATAATATAAAAACTACTTAAAACTCTAAAACATTCATGACCTTAATCTTGGTATAACTAAAACAGTTTTATTTTGATCATTTGCTGACAAACAAAACAAAACAATATTGACTCAAAAATTCAGTTATGGTCATAAAATCTAGTTGTTGTGTATGTTCTATGCATAGTAAGGAATGTACAGATAAAAAAAAATATACCAAAGAAGTTTGTAGTAAATATATAATAGAATTTTAAAATTATAAGAAATTATAATAAAATGCCCATATATAGTCTCTTGTTTCTAAATTTAATTTAGTGCTAGGTACTTTAGATCTTATCAAAAGAATTCTTATTTTTACTTTATCAAAAAAAAACAAGAATTCTTATTTTTACTTTAACAAAAAAAACAAGAATTCTTATTTGTTTTATCTACTAATCACATTACACACCAATGATGATAAACATCAATTGCGAATCTGCGATGCTAAAAGAAAGCTAAAACTATAAGATTACAAATTCAACTATAAAACTTAAGAAAAATCACAAATAGTTTTTATTCCCAACAAATCACAAATAGTTGTTTGTGTTGGTATTTTAAAATAAATTATTTGTAAAAAGAATTCATTATTGAAAATAAATCGAAAGAGTCATTATCTTAATGTATATAATTTATGTTTTAAATGATAATTAGGGTTGATCATAATTCTTCTCAGCAGAAATCTATTCCTTAACTTTCATCAAGACCTCAGGCAGATAGTTTAATCATTAGTGGTTTGTACTCACATATATTCTTTGTTGGGCACGTCAACACTAAAAACCGGAAGACGTCAAAACTCATTAACATGAATATTTTTGAATAGACTAACTAAAATTAAAATATACAAATACATATAAAAATGCTTTATGTCTTATTGTTATTTAAAATTGTAATTAAAGCAAATCAATGTCCACCAAAACAACATCAACAATCCAGTATGACTCCATAAGTGAAACATGCTATTGTTGTTATGAAAACAACCAAAAGGAAACATGCTCCTACTTTTTACTACTTTATTAAAAAAAATACTTTTTAGTTTTGTTTTTCTTATTTAATATGAATTATTTCAATCCTGCGTGCATTTGAGCAGATGTCCACTTTCTCACTAAAATAGGCCTTAAGGAATAATAATTGGAATATGCTGTTGGCTACATAACCTCATCATTCAGCATGTGCATCATGACAACGATATGAAACATGCATTCACTATCTTTTTAGTGAATTAAAGAGCATACAAAACTAAAGCAAATGTAGCTAAGATTTATATACCTCAAACAATTCTAATTATAAATGGAAAATATGAAATATATATATATTGAAAATAAATAATTTTGAAGCTAGTCTGCATATGATATGACCGCTTGATGACTCTTTTTTTATTTTTGATAAAACCACTTGATGACTTGGATTTCGAATTTATGTGCTCTATTTTGGTAGGCTTAAGCGTACATGCAATTTCTTACCAAGCAGTCTGAACCATTATGATTATTATTCAGAAGCTCGAAATTCGTATAACCGGTTTTAAACCTAAAAATATACTATCATTTGTAAAACTAAATATTGGGTAAGAAATGTTAAGTAAACGAGAGAAATATAACATTAATTTTCTTTTGTTTGGCCGGCAAAAGAAATACTTCTATTAAGCTTTTAGGATGCAGTTTTTCTATAGAGAAAATCAATCCAAAGAATTAGAATTTACATGGGAAAATATAGTATTTACTGCTCAAACTTTTTTGAATAGAAAGTTGGCACAGACATTCAAATTACTGGAGATACATCAAATAAAAAATAACAGAAAATAATAATCTAAGAGAGTTTGTTTAATCATTGAAATATATATATATATATATATATATATATATTAAATAACTAAGTAAACAAAGGCCGAAAGATTGTAATATATATATATATGTTGATACCGGATTTAGCATTTCGATCACGATCCGATCTTGTTTAGATCAACCCAGAAGAAAATATCGAAATGATCAAACCGGAAATATCCAGACCGATGAATCAATGTGCAAATCGGTCTGGCCAGAACCGGGTTGATTAAAATAAACCTAAGCAAGGAAGTTAAAGTAGGAAAGGAAGATGGAGTTTGGTCCATTGGATCAAGACGACGTCAAGAAACCCCTATAAATAGCGGGATGGCTCACGAGCAAACCATTACGAAAAACTTAGGAGAAAATTCTCAATAGTAACTCTACTTTCTCTTTTTATTTTTTCTTTCTCTAGAAATCTTTTTGTAACAAATCTTTTTTCTAACAGTAATAAATACAATTTTACTTTTATTGAATTATGTGATTCAACAATATCTTAAGACCACAAAACAAAAAAATCAAAATTATGATTGGCCAAACATCTATCTAACTACGTCTCTTGTTCTCTGCTCACTTTTAAGAACATCAACTTTTCAATTATCTTTTTTTTTTTTTGAAATTTAACTTTTCAATTATCTTTCGGACATTATGTAAGAAAGTATGACAGAACATGCACAAAAGGATAAATGACGTAAGAAACATGACATGGGATTTTCTTATGGAAAATATATGATCACTATTTTTATAAAGTATACAACAAAATACGCAGGACCGGGCTGCTCGGCGATTGCTTATGGAGCTTCAGAGGAAATTGGACCGTTTAGGATCGAGAAAACCGGTTCCAATCTCTATCTCAACAGCTTTTCTTGGAACACAGGTACTCACAAATTTAACTTCGATATGTTTATATTTTTTTCTGTATGTATAGCTGTTAATGACTTGATTTTACAACTCCATTATCAAATTTAGTTGTATGAAATATGTTTATATATATATATATAACCAATATTGTAAAAATTGGCTGCCTAAGCGGCCAAAAGACCCAAGCGTCCTGATTTTGATCTAATCGGTCAAGAGAAAAGTAAGCAACTCTTTTTTGTGCGTCCGATTAATCAGTGTAGGACCTAATTAATATTTTTTAGGGAAAAAAACCATACTTTTAAAAATAGAAAAATAAACGTAACTTTTGCATCAACGAAGTATTTATATTATAAAAAAAAAATTGGTTAATCTCTGATTAATTGGCTTGGCTTAAGATCATTTTTAAATTCTGAACTTTTATGTGTAATAACAGAGGCAAACCTTTTGTTTCTGGAATCGCCCGTTGGAGTTGGATTTTCATACACTAACACAAGCTCAGATCTCAAGGAATCAGGAGATGAACGTACAGGTCAGCTTCATTTGATTTATTTATGTTCTATCACAACAAACATATTTTCAATGAATATATAGTTGACTACCAAAAAATTCACATGACGATTATAAATCTCAAAATTAGTTTGGATATTAACTAACATAGAAAAACTAAGTGATTCTTGGTCTAGTGGTTTTTTCTAATAAAGAGTTTGAATTCATTTGGAAGGGATGATTTACGTTTTAAATGTGGTATTATCAACGGTTGATCCCAAACATCGGAAGAGATTATGGGTCAAAGATCTTGAACTTCTACGGTTTTATCAAAAAAAAAAAAAACTAACATAGAAAATAATATAACACTATGGCCTATTTGTTAATTATACAATCCAAAATTATTAGTTTTGTCTGTGGAGAGAATCTGATTCATGAATTGATTGTGCAGCTCAGGAAAATCTGATATTTCTTATTAATTGGATGTCAAGATTTCCACAGTACCAATATAGAGATTTCTACATTGCTGGTGAAAGCTACGCCGGTATATACATACTCTTTGAGCAATTGGTTTCATGGTTTTTAGTTAATCTAATGTTAAAACACATGAACCAAATACAAACCAAGATTCATGTGTTTTTAAAATTTTAATTAGTGTATTTTCTTTTTGGAACAATTCAAAATTGAATTGGTTTAGTGGCTAAACAATTTTTAACCAACTGTCTATTTTCACAGGGCACTATGTACCTCAGCTTGCAAAAAAGATTCATGAGTACAACAAAGCTTTCCAAAAACCAATAATCAATCTCAAAGGTTTCATGGTAAAACTAATATTTATTTTATCACATTTTCAGAAACTTTTACTCCATATAATTCCTAATAACAAAATTAAGAGTTTATGTTTTTAATCTCTTCTTGAAGGTTGGAAACCCAGAGATGGACAAAACCGGTGACAAACTAGGGACCATAACGTATTGGTGGTCTCACGCAATGATCTCTGACACTACCTATAATTCCATCCTCAAAAACTGCAATTTCACCGCAGGGACATTCTCAAAAGAGTGTGATTCCACCATTTACAATGCTGCGGCTGACTTTGGTGATATCGATCAATACAGCATCTACACACCAAAGTGTATACCAAAACAACAAACAAATGTGACGACCAAGTTTGTGCAGATGCACACAACTAGACGGGTTTTAGCGGAGTACGACCCTTGTACCGAGAACTATGCCGAGATATATTACAACCATCCCGAGGTACAGCGCGCTATGCACGCAAATCACACTGCCATTCCTTATAAGTGGACCGCATGCAGGTAGGCATTTTCAAATGAATCGAACCGAATTCAACTTAGCCGAACCTTATTCACTACAGTTCGGTTATAGTTTTAGTAGAACTAAATTAACCGAACTTGTATAAGGAATAATCTTATTTTATCTTCTTTAATAGGTTCAGTTTAGTCCTAGGTTTAGTCTAATCGTGAATTTGACATATTACAAACGAAAATTAACTTATGAGTCAATTTTAATATTCATCTTCATTATTTTCATTCTATCAAATACAAAAACCAATTGAATCACATCCTAACCGAACTGAACCAAATTTTATAAGTACTACCTAAAACTAAAATAACAGTTATTTTGTTATGCCTGTTTGCTGCAGTGACTTAGTTTTTGATAACTGGAAATGGAGAGATTCAGATAATTCAATGTTACCAATATACAAGGAACTCACTGCTGCTGGTCTAAGAATCTGGGTCTTTAGGTACACTATACTGAAACTATATGTTTTCAATATATATAGTAAAAAACATATTTTGGTAATGAAACCACATTTTTCTTGGATCATATGATGATGCAGTGGTGATACAGACTCAGTGATTCCAGTAACAGCGACTCGGTTTTCCCTCAACAAACTCAATCTTCCGATTAAAACCCGTTGGTATCCTTGGTACTCCGGGAACCAAGTAGGAGGACGAACAGAAGTATATGAAGGTCTTACCTTTGTGACGGTAAGAGGAGCGGGTCACGAGATCCCATTGTTACAACCTGAGAGAGCTCTCATTCTTTTAAGATCGTTCTTGGCTGGAAAAGAGCTTCCAAGATCTTATTAAGTGCACCTCAAGGATTATGGGCCGAAGCCCTTAAAGCCTCATTGTTATTAGAAAAAATAAATAAATAAAATATTGTTAGTTTCTTTCTTTCCCTTTTTTTTTTTCTGTTTTAAAATAGATTTAAGATCCGGAAATCTAAAGAAATGGGATATTTCCTTCAAAATTAAAAAAAAGTCAAAAACCAATAAAAGGGAAGAAGCAGATTTTCTGATTTCTTTAGGATGTTGTTATATATTGAAACCTCGACATATTTTTTTGTTTCCATAGTCTTTGATTTCAATCTGAAAATTCCTTAAATTTCTTCCAACGATGGCGTTTCACAATCTTACCAAAGAAGAAATTAATATTTTCAGAAAACTCAAAGCAAAATCTGAGAACAAAGTATGCTTGGATTGTAATGCGAAGAATCTGACATGGGCATCGGTTACGTACGGGATTTTATTTATTTGCTAAAGCCATGGCGGAGAAACTACTACTAGTCCACAAGAAGCATCTGATGAATTTGGCAGTGCCTCGCCACCCAAGAAATCAAGCTCAAGTTTGTCGAAAGTTGTAGTTGAAGAATCAGATGAAGCAAGAAATAATTTTTCAAAGAAAAAGCCTATATTCTCTGCTAGTAGTGAATCAAAAACTACCCTTAAGTTCTCATTGTTAGTTGACATAGCGGGAAAGGCTAAGAAGAGGATCGAAACTTTGGCCTCTGGTATATTTGGTGGTCGAAAAAATGATTTCCCCAAGAAACCAAGAAAAGATGATGTTTATGATATCCTCCGTAAGAACGTGGCAGAATTGATGCAAAAATTAAATGTCGAAGGTGCTGAAGAAGCCACCCCTTTTGATACGCGTTCCGAATGGATCATAGAGTTGCTTGACCGATTCAATAATGCTACAAGAAACCTTACCTTGAATGATATTGTCGTACATAAAGAAATAATTTTAGCCATGCGAAAGGATTTGACTACCTTGTGCGATAGTATCATAGTGGAAAGAACCAAGGAAAAAAACCTTATTGGAGAGAGATGCTATTAATGAAGACAACGAAGAAAGGTTATCTCTTACAACATACAGTAATATGTTTTATTAATGAAACAAATCAGGTTATAAACATGACACTTAGTCGCATTGTATGTTTTTTTTTTTGTTTTTTTGGTTAAAGTGCAGCATTTTATGTTGAAACTTTAAAGCTTAATAGATATAGTTATCCATTTACGTATGATTAACTTAACTAATCAAATTTTTCTAAATGATTATAATTCAATCCTAACCATGATTCTAACACATAAAACATACCGGATTTATAAGTAGTAGTGTTGGTCCTCAAATAGCAAGAATTGTGGGAATTTGTTTCATCTCAAGAATTGCGGAATAAACTAGGGGACAAGCTGATGCTCAAATTAGCTCGAACCTAGACAAATTAATCAAACAATAATTATACTCAATTAAGGCCTAACTAAATCCTTAATGAATCGAATCAACCCTTGGGTTAACTAGATCAAAGTAAACCGGATTCTTAGAGAAACGATGTGTTTCTTATAAGCGTGTGCTTACTAGATGTTGTATAATCTCACTGGTTGGCTGAACTTGTTACATATTTAGTGTTCTGCTCTTATCGTTTTCCCCTCTCTTTTTTTGGTATTATCGTTGTTTCCTTGTTTTTCTTTGGTGTGCCAGTAACAGCAACTCGAATAACATAGTCTCTTTCACGATCCCTCTCCAAATAAGAGCTTTTGGTGATAATTAACAATTAACCTTTTTTCATTATAAGCAAGCAAATCTTGACTTATATTATATTTATTGACCAATTAGAACGCAAGGAAATTACTCACCAAGGTCTGCTTTGAGAAATTAGAACAAGAAAAGCATCACCAAAAGGCGGCTTTTGGTGATAGACTAACAATTAACCTTTTTCTATATAAGCAAACAACTATTTTCTTTACATTTATTGACCAATTAAAATTTAGAACCCAAGGGAAATAATCACGAAATTCTGCTTGGAGAAACTAGAACAGGAGAAGCATCAATTAAATTCAATGTTGTATCAAGAGAAGATGTGTTGGTACCACACTACCACTAATAAAAGTACATGCATGCATATATATTTTATAGCTTTATTGTTAATGGCATTGCAAATTGTAGTAAAGGTGAGGGTATTTGAATTGAATCCTTACTGGGAAGAGAAATATTTATTTTTCAAATAAAATAATATCACATCAGTTAATGGATCAGTTTATTTCTTTTGTGTGGAGCCATGAAATTCTAAGCATTTATAGGTCTAATTTTAAAGATGTGTTTGGATTTATGTCTTTATGTACAAAAAGTATAATATAAAGTGTGGCTTTACACAAAGAGAAAGTATTGAGGTAAGGAAAAAATTGTCCCCATATTATATTATACCTTTTTATATTTTACTTAGGCCAAGTAATTGGTATTAGTCTTGTTTGGCACTCCAAGTATCCAACGCTGTATCGAGTGATGTGTCAACGTTAGCAACACTATACTTATAGCTAGTAGCTTTGTTGTTGAAGTTTTTGTTAACAAAACCAACGAAATATTTTCTTTTTCTTTTACAAGTCAACAACCAACGAAATCTAAGATAACATTACGTATGAAGCTCCAAAATGTTGCTACGTGATCGTTTGTCAAAAGAGAGACGGGTCCACATTTTGTAGTAAATGATTCAGCAAAACATATACAAAACATCCAAAACCCAATCCATATATTCTTATGTCTTTCTTAATTCTAAGTCTGACACATGCATATTTTATTTTACCTTATTTATACGAACACATACTTCTCCATTCCAACCCACTTAAGAAAAAGCAGAGACTAGTGAAAGAGTGAACGAAAGAGAGATGGCAAGAACCCACTTAATCTTTCTTCTACTAATGCTCTCATCGACAACATCATCATTATTGCCATCAAGAGAGCAAGAGGAGGACATGATCAAGGCACTTCCAGGTCAACCAGAAGTTGGATTTTCACAGTTTTCAGGTTATGTGACAGTAAACGAGTCACACGGTCAATCGCTTTTCTACTGGCTCACTGAGTCATCTTCTTCCCCTCACACCAAACCACTTCTTCTTTGGCTCAATGGAGGTTAGATTATTTTGTGTCCCCATTTCCTTTCCACTCATAAATTAAAAAATGTGCACACATGCATCTCTAGATCTTGTGTATCTTCATAATCTCATTTCATTTACTTGGTATTGTACAGTTAGTAGCTTGTTTGTGTGGGCTTAATTTTGTTTTAGTTTTCTTTTGATTTTAGGTTCTACATGTAAATTATTACTGTCTTCGAAAAACATACAATTCTAGTGTGTGTGTGTGTGTGTGTGTGTGTGTGTGTTTTAATAATCAAACACCATTTCAAAAATTATTAATTAACACAGACGAAAAATAAAATCTTATTTGAGTTTTGTGATACTTTTTTACTGTTTACATAAAATTTTGATGAATTTAAATTTAAACTGTTGTACCAACTCTGTTCTTACTCCGCTTTAAAATTTAACTATTTACCGATTGCTTATGGAATCACTGACTGTATCACATTATTAGTAAATACTAGATTAATACCCGCGCTACGCAGCGGGATATTTTTTATAAATATAAGTATAAATATTTTCAATAGTATTAATGGTTAGTTTGTGTTATTTTTATTTATTATAGTTTTGTTTAAATATTTTGAAAGTTTAGAAGCATCATACAAATTAATGTTTTGTATTAGTTCAAATTTTATGTGGCTTTTATAGTATGTTTGTATTTTTTATTTTTGTCTTTTTGTTTTATTATCTTTAGTTTATTAGTGTTTTTGGTTTTGAAAATGTTAATTTCACTCTGCTAGCTTTGTATTTATTGAGATTATTTTTTAAATATGATAAATATAGAAATAATGAAATTTAAGATATTTGAATTGGTAAATTTCTTATTGGATTATATATACATATTTAAGTTTGATTAATAATGGCAATAGTTAGTTTATATTAAGCTTTTTGGTATATTTTTGTCTAAGAAGTTTAGTTTTGGGGGAAAAGTTTTATTCCATTAGCCATTTTTATAATACTTAAATTTAAAATATTACAAAGAAATTTTAATTTTCTACTTTATTATTATTATTATTATTATTATTATTATTATTATTATTATTATTATTATTATTATTATTATTATTATTATTATTCTTATTCTTATTCTTATTCTTATTCTTATTCTTATTCTTATTCTTATTCTTATTATTATTATTATTATTATTATTATTATTATTATTATTATTATTATTATTATTATTATATAGTTTTTAGGTCTAATATCTCATATAGTTTGTGCATACAAATACATATGTATTATCTGTAGACGAGGTTTGAGGGTGAAGGAAACCATTAAAACTTACAATTTTTAGCCAAATGAACCTTGTAAAAGTACCAAATAATACCCTATTTAAATATTATGGATACAAATACATTATAAACTCTATAAAAAAGTTTAAAAATATTCAAGTAATATAACAAGGTAATTTTAGTGGATGTTTTATGGACAAAACTCTCCTATTTTACATCAGAAACATGAAATATAGTAGAAATTTTTAGATCACAAAATAAGTTTTACAGCCATATTTTTTATTTATTTTTTACATTAGGTGTAACTGTTTTATGATAATCTTATTCTTTTCTCATTTGTTTTCTTATTCTTCACCCATTGTTATCTCAATAATCTCCATTAGTCATGCTTCTTTATTCGTATTTAACATATCACATCATTTGTTTGCCATGTTTTTTGTTTAGCTTTCATTCATGAGAAAATATTCATTAAAAATTAATTCCTATAAATTTCATTCATGAGGAAATATTCTAAGAGTTAATAATCATGGATATACATTATTGAAAAAACTTTATATCTTCAAAATAATTTGAGAATACCATAATCAAATACCCTTTCTCCACATCCGAAAACCCTAATTCTCAAATCTCTAACTGAGAATTCAACAACCTTCTTTAAGAAAACTCATATTCAAGAAAATCCAAACTCTTGACTCTTAATCCAACAAAAAGAAATAGCTTAAAAAATATAAAGACAGACTAATCAACAACATGAGACTCGATTAGGTAAGTTAAAAAAATAGCTAATCAACATATGTAATTTAATTCATACTAAAATAAATATTATATGGTGTGTATAATTCCAATAATTTGATTTGTTTAAAAAACCTTTTTATTAATTTATTTATGGTAAACTGATGAATCAGCAAACCATGTGTAAAAATAAAATGTTTTTATTGGTTCTTAAACTTTTTTCATTAATTAACGTGTTACTTTCATAATTAAAATAAAAGCTGATGTGCCAACACTAGGAAAGTCATATACCTTATTATAGTATTGATTTACCTACTGATATGACCAAACCAATGACTCGACAAAATAAATTAAATAATACTCTCTCCGTTTTATTATAAGAGTTATTTGGGAATTTTACACACAAAATAATAAAGTAATAAGTTTTTCATATTGGCCATTACACTAATATATTAGGAGTAAAAATAGAAATTTTATCATAAAATTACATTGAAAAGCGAAACAACATTTATAATAAAATAAATTTTAAGCTTTAGAGCAACACTTAATTTAAAATGGAAAAGTATTTTTGTATTTACCGGATAAATTATTGTCAAAAGGTGAAATCCACTAACATTAAACCCCTTAACAAAAAAAAATCCACTGACATTACTTTTTAATTTTTTATATTTGAATTTTAAAGCCACAGAAGTTTACCACGAGTTCCATATTATGTTATCAATAAAGCAAATTAGTGTCCACCAAAATAACATCAAGAACCCATTATGACTCTCATAAATGAAACATGCGGCTCATTTCTCATCATCATTTACCCTCTCTTTTTTTCTTCGTTTTGATATGTGGATTATTCAAAACAATTGTAATGTATTATAATATCTCCACGAGTTACGGAGCTCGTAAGCAATTAACATTATAAGATTGTCTTCGGTCTTCCACATTGCATTTTCCAGCTTCCATTTTAGCAAAAGTCCCCTATTTATCACTAAAATATGCCTAGTTAAAGGAAGAATTGGAATATACTCGTTTGCTTGTGCAGTGATATATTTATATCCTCATCATCATTCACATACTGCGCACTGCGCATGATTAGGACACCAAAGCAGACTATCTTTCACCTATAACGTTTAAAAGTCAAAAATAATGATTATATATAAAGGCTTGCCAAATATTATTCCCATGTGTGTTTTAAGGTTTAAAGACCATACACATCAAGAGTACAGTATTAAGTGGACTTAATATTAAAATATTGTGAGAAACCCTTGTTGAGGGACTTGAGTGTGGTAGTTATTTATTTTCTGTTCCCAATGATTAAAGTGTACAAATTATAACCCTAAAATACATAAAATAAAATCGTAGGACCGGGCTGCTCATCGATTGCTTATGGAGCTTCGGAGGAAATTGGACCCTTTCGGATCAATAAAACCGGTTCCAATCTCTATCTCAACAAGTTTACTTGGAACACAGGTCAATTCAGTTTCAGTGTCTTTTATTTCTTCTTTTTTTTTTTCCTTTTTTCTGGAACCACACATTTTGAAAATGTTATTTTGTAATGAATAGAAGCAAACATTTTGTTTCTGGAATCGCCTGCCGGAGTTGGATTTTCGTATACTAACACAAGCTCCGATCTTCTGGAGTACGGGGACGAACGGACTGGTCAGCTAGCTTTCTCTAATTTTATTGACAATTTAAGTTCATACTAAACTTTACACTATTAATTCTGATAGATAAAAAACTGATTGTGCAGCACAAGAAAATTTGATATTTCTTATTACATGGATGTCAAGATTTCCTCACTACCAATATAGAGATTTCTACATTGTTGGCGAAAGCTACGCCGGTATGTTCCACTATATAACTAACACACAGTCTTGGAGCAACTCAGAATTGATTTGCTTTAATTGTTTTTAGTTAAGTCACTGTCTTGTCTAAACCATATACTTATTTTCTAATATCTTATAGGGCATTATATTCCTCAGCTTGCCAAAAAGATCAATCACTACAACAAAGCTTTCAACAACACACCAATCATTAACCTCAAAGGATTCATGGTAAAAAATATGGTTCTAATTATAACTTCTATCTATCACATTTCCAAAACAAGAAAAAAGATTCACATCCCTACTTAACATTTATACTTTTGCACAGGTTGGAAATGGAGATATGGATGGGCATTACGACAGATTAGGAGCCGTAATGTATGCGTGGTCACACGCAATGATATCTGATAGATCCTACGAGTCTATCCTCAAACACTGCAGCTTCAGAGCAGGTAATAACTCGGATGAGTGCAATTCAGCACTCTATTTGGGCTTTGTTGAGTTTGGCAAAGTCAATGGATACAGCATCTACTCACCTTCATGTGTACCACAAACCAACCAGACTAAGTTACTGCATAAACGGGTACTAGCAGAGGACGACGACGACGACCCTTGTACCGTGAACTACGCCGAGATATATTATAACCGTCCTGATGTACAGAGAGCTATGCACGCTAACGTTACTTCCATTCCTTATAAGTGGACTGCTTGCAATGATGTTTTGTTTAAGAATTGGGGAGATTCTGAGTTTTCTATGTTGCCTGTATACAAGGAACTCATAGATGATGCTGGTCTAAGGATTTGGGTCTTCAGGTAAACCATGAGCTTTAAGTAAAGTAACCTATTTTTGTGTGCTTTAACCACGTTTTGTTGATGTAGTGGCGATACAGACTCGGTGGTTCCAGTGACCGGTACACGACTTGGTCTCAGAAAACTCAATCTTCCGGTTAAAACTCCCTGGTACTCTTGGTACTCCGGGAACCAGGTAATTTTTCATCACTATTCATATTTCTATGTTTATTATACATAGACCAGTGGTTTTTACATGGTGGTGGTGATAGGTGGGAGGATGGACTGAGGTATACAATGGGCTTACCTTTGCTACAGTAAGAGGAGCGGGCCACGAAGTGCCGGTATTGCAACCGGAACGTGCTCTTACTCTTTTGAGATCGTTCTTGGCTGGCAAAGAGCTTCCAAGATCTTCTTATTAGTTAACAAACAGAATTAGAGTTTTCTTTTTCTTTTCTATATGTTTAAAATCAATTTCGTGTATTGGAGGAAGATGTTTCAATAGAAGAAGGATTCTGTTGATGATATTAAGATAAAGGTTTAAAAGCTTTTAAATTAGATTCCATAAGAGTAAAAAGTACAAAGCTCTTTGCTTCTTCTGCCTGACTGATATACAAAAAAAAAGCCGACCTCTCTCATACCTGAAAGTTGAATGAGACAACAACAAAAACAGCTTCTTCTTACTTCAGTCCTTCGCTGAGACCCGGTGGCATGCCTAAGCTCTGAGCAAGGTCGCTCATTCTTTCTTTCATAGCCTGTGAAATTCATAAAAGTTCAATTAGAAGAGAAACATATACTTACGTAACAATGATGTGATAAAATGGTCTGCGATTGCTTTACCACAACGCTCTTCGCGTGTGCGTCTTTGTATGCTTCTGTGACAAGTTGTGAAAGTTTCTGCCACAAAGAGAAAAAAAAACACAACATAAGGTACCACTCTGATTAACAAAGTAGAAACAAGTGAATTAGCTTTGATTGTTCTATGGTTTACTCACTTCTGAACCCAATTCCATTGCTGCCTCAGTTATATCAGTACGGATTGGTTGCTGGTTACCTGATAATGTAACCTGACACGAATTTGTAACAGAAGCAAAAAAAGATTAAACTAGTTTCGTGCATATAAGTCAGTACAGTTCTAAAAAAGTGTAAAAAAAAGAAGTATGTTTTAAGGAAACCAAACCCAAATAAGAACAAGAACAGACGATGATGACGAGTTCTTGATAGACTAATAGTTAACTTATTGTTAAAAAGACAGTTCTAGTCTATTTAGAACAAAAAGAAGATCTACACTGACCTTGACAAGCTCGCCTTCACAATAACCATCAAACTCCGCGCTGCGAAAATGGAACAAAGGATACATGAAACTCAATACACATAGAAGAAACTAACTTAAAACTTTTTCTAGGCTTTGGTACTGTAAATGTGACTTACGCAGCTAACTCTTTTTGCACGCGCACAGCTTCCACTTGAACAACCATTTGAGCTTTCTTGACAGTCTCATACATATTCTGCATATTACCAAATATTCCTGCCTAGGAAACATTATCACAACAAGAAACATAAACTCTTATTAGCTTGATATTTCACATATTGCAGAATCTGTTTGGTACCTCTAAAAATCCAATCAAAAATGTACCTTTGATTGTCCATCTTCACTATTATCTTTGTTTCCACCTCCGAATAATCCATTCACACGAAGAGACTTGTAACCATTTCTAGGCTTCTGCTGATTTAGCCATGTCCTACTATTACTTCCTCTCTGTGAATTCAACTTCACATTTCCTGAAATTGAATCAAGAAAATTGCTAATTCAACCCAAAAAAACAAAAATCAAATTTGCAATCTCCAAAATACTTAGATACTGAAACTACAAACGAACAATAAGTGAAGATACAAAATTACTCTTCAGATACTAAAATCACAGAAACTTATGCAAATTCAGATGAAATCCAATTCACACAGAGACATATATATATACACTCAAAATCAAATGTCAAAAACCTAAATCGAGAGAGATAGAATTAAGGATTAAGAGAAGACTAACTAACCATGGCAAAAAGGAGACAACAAAGATTTGGTAAAATCGGTGGTGGTAGCCATCGACGTCATGAATCTACGAGAAGATAGAGAACAGAGAAGGGCTTCTGAAATTCGAGAAGATAAAACCGGAAGCTAATTTTTGTTTCCGGTCTTTCTTTTTTGTAGCTTATGTGTTTGTTGTAGCTATAAACCAATGATTTAGCGCCACGTCACTTAACACTTTGAGATTTTAGTTTGTTTGGCTTGCGTTTTTTTTATTAAAACAAAAGCATGAACAAATATGACAAGACAACACATTACAAAATATGATCATTGTGATCTAAACAATGTTTTAGTGTTTTGAAAATTCAAAATTCCACTTACAAAAAAAAAAAAAAACTCATGTTCAAATCTTGCACTGTAACAATGAAGAATTAAAAACAAACACATTATCCATGGATTAATGGAAAATCCAATTAGCAAATACTATGTATCTTCTATGACCTGTCTGAGTAATGAAACTTACCTTTAGTAAGATCCACTGATCCTTTGTCTCCTGAATAAGCAGTACTAATGAGATTGTTGGTATCTAAACCAGCTTCTTAAGTTGCTGTTTCTGAAACAGAGCCTTGTGTTTTTTCCCAGCCATATGAGTCTCCATAACCAGCTCAGAATTCGTCCAACAGTTACAAATTTTGCACCAAAACTTTTCCTCGTTCTTCTCACCACCACCACCTTCAATCTTTTGATTCGCCAACATTTCATCCACCTTTTGAGTCTCAGGTGACTCATTCTGTTGTTTTGTAATAGCAGCCTTGTGCTTTTTACCCAACTCATGATTCCTCATGACAATTTCAGTAAAGGTTCCAACTTCACAAATATCACACCAAAACTTGAAGCTTTTCCTTAGCTTGCTTTCTACTTGCTTCCCACTTTCAAGTTTCTTCAAGCAAAGAGGCTTCGAAGAGCTTGTTTCTTCTTCGATTTTCACTTTCTGCTTTTTCTCTTGAACATGTCCATTCAAACCAGTTTCATTATCCTCTGCTTTACGCTTTCTTCCAACAGAATCAGCCCTTTCCTACAACAGAAGATATCAAATAAAACATATAACTTATTATCATATACTACAACTATAAGATCCTTGTCCAACTTCTAATGTGTGATATAATTATTATACCTAAGATCAGAGTTTGTTCTAAGCAAGCAAGAAAGAACTTACCAAGACAATAAACTTCTCTTTGTTAGACTCCATAATTGATGTTTCATTGATTTGCTGGAGTGAAGACAATTGCATCACATTGTAAGGTCCTGTGAAAGTAGGCTTCTGTCTGAATAAGTCATTTGGTGGAAGCTTCTTTTGATTGATCAACATTATCAGCTTCTCCTCTAACGACATTCCCGTCCCCGCCATTTCTCTCTCGATTTCCATCTCTTTTAAAACCTCAGCTATAAGCTCTCTTTTCCTCGTCGCTTCTGCGATTATCATCTCTTGACGGATCTGCTCCTTCTCTATTTCACGTTGAATCGCTTCACGAGAATGAACATCACTTGTTCCTATAAGAATACACAGATCCACATATTTTGTGTTGAGAACCAAAAACAAAACAAAAAAAAACAAAATTGCGAAAAAAAAGAATTCAAATTTAAGTCATACATGAAAAAAATAAACAAAACAAACAAATTTGCGTTACATAATTACAAAATAACAATCTAAATTAAAATCATAAACAATTCAGATCTTTGGATAGTATAAAGACAATAGAATCAAATCATAAGGAATTTATTTATTTATTTTCTCTATGGGGGGGAATTAAAATACAAGACAAAGAAAACAAAGATGAACAGTACAAACCTGATAATGATAGCGCCGGCGGCAAGAAAGAAGAGTAAGAGTTCGGAAACTGAGTCGGAGCCGTGTCCGTTACAGGACGTGGCCGATTAATGTCGATGGCTCTGTATCTGAACTCCATACCAATTTCAAATTTTGCGAGACAGAGAAAGAGAGAGAGGGTTATCGTTTGTAAAAATCCTTTTTTTCTATATTATTGTTATTGCCTTTGGTCGGTCACTTTTCTTCAGAAGATAAATATATTTAATCATATTATATGATTTAATTTCCTTTTTTATTGATATTTTATATGATTTAATCAGATTCTGAAACAGTGTTTTTAAGCCTTTGCCAGGTTGTCTTAAATGTATATTTTGAATGGATTCTATGAGGGTCCAATTTTCCGATTGGTTAATAAACTTATTAGGATTTGACTTGTGTTATACAGATTTTAGGCAGATTTTTAAGAGATTAAAGTACTTTTTTTATATTTCGAAATTTCAGTCAAATTATAAAATCATGTTCAACTCTTACCTAACTTGTTTAGATAAGGTTAAAATTTTAATAGGGATTTAACTGGTATTGTGAGAATTTAGAAACTAAATTTTAAATTTTAGGCAAATGTGTTTTAGTTGACAATGTTAAAATATTTGTAAACGAAAATTTTAAATATTTTTAGATTATATTTGCCTCGATTCTGTGAGATTCTAAAACTGTATGTTATTTTTACCAACTTACGTTATTAATTAATTAAAGATTTTAGCCTTTTAATAAAAATATATAATTTGTTAAGGGTTTGAATTTCTTTATGCAGATTTTTAAAAGATTTTTAAAAATAATATTAAAATAATATTTTATTTTAAACGTAAATATTATATATTTTCTAAAGTATAGTTGACTATATTCTTTTTTTTTTGGTTAAAAACAATCCTATTTGGGGTTAGAGTTTTTTCGGTTTCTTCCGGATTTTGGTAGTTCGTGTTTAAAGATCTTGAAACCATATACAAATATTTATAATTCTGTTTGATAAAATAATTTTTTGTTTCAGTTTGATTTTAGTTTTCTTTCTTAATAACATAAGTGCAATAATATAATATAATATAATAAAACTTTAATTTAATGTTTCTTTTCAAAACAAACTTCCCACGATATTTGAGAATTTTTTTTAAACGGTATGTAGATTTTAGCCAAATTAGGTTACTAATTTTTGTTTTTAACGCTGAATAGGACTTTTTATTAATAAATGAGGAAGCCCAAGGGCAATACAAATGAGTTTGAGGAAGACCTCCTACAGCACCAATAGGTAACTGATAATCAAAAGGAATAATAAGGAACCCGAAAGAGAGAGTTCTTTGAGAAAGAAACAGAGCAGATCAAGGTCTGTTCATGAATCAGAGATTTGAGCTCCCCCAATGTTCAAACAACACTCAAAGCAGACTTGTGCTTCAGAGTTAATGAGAGCGCTTAGCCAAGAAGGCTCACCAGTGGAAAAACATACGATTGGTAACGATGATCACTAGTAACACTTGTAGCAATTTTACTTGCAACTTTATTCTTCTCAGGGGAAATAGCATCGACCCTCCACATCTCGAATAGTTGTAGTGTTTCTCTGATTTCAGAGCTGGTAATTCTGTGAATTGGGACCTTTTGAGGTTGAACCGTGGCAGTGACGGCTAAGGGGGAAGATAACTCAAAAAACACACAATGATAGCGCAGATCTTTCGCACCTTCAACAACCCACTTTAGACCTAATAGATCAGCTTCCAATTTTGAATCAATATCTGAAAATGCTCGTCTGCTGTGGGTAAGAACCTTACCATGATAATCCCGAATAACCCATGATACACCACAGTATCCTCGAGGGCTGATCCAAGAACTTCCTATATTACATTTAACAGTATTTTCTGGGGGTCTCACCCATGCAGCAACAGTGGACTCGCAGCATAAATTCAACCGACGACTCTGTAACATGTCCTGATTAGCATCAAACCAAGCACCTGCATCTTCTTGCGCTTGTGCGAGAATCCTAGGTCCATCGGTACGTTTCTTTTCAAAAGTGAAAAGGTTACGCGCTTTCCAAATTTCCCATAATATCTAGGGGAATGAGTTGCGTAACTCTATTGAGACATTATCCTTACGCATAACAGCTAACAGATGGTGAAAGTTAAGGAAGACTGATGTTTGTGATAGACCCATATGAGGCATTGGTAGTCCAGACAAAGCCCAGACATAAACAGCAACCAGACAGAAGAAGAGAACATGACAAATCGTTTCAAGCTCCAAGTCACAAGCTGGGCATAATTGAGTGGTGGAAATACCTCTAGACTGTAACCTTTCTGACACCGCTAACGTTCCAGCAAGCGCTTTCCATAAAATGTGTATAACCTTAGGCAGCGTCTTTATCTTCCATAATCGTGTCCAAAGAGATTGTTCTAATGGAGTAAGAACTATGTTATTCTGAGGATGTTGCAACTCAAACCATTCCAAGAGCTTATAACCACTCTGTGAGTTATATAAACCATTCTTCGAGAGACTCCAGATCCAAGAATCTTCCACCTGTAAGGACGTTTTGATCTTTAAGATCTTTGTTGCATCAGCCCTAATAAATAGAGCGCGCACTATCTCTTCAATCCAACAGCCTGTGTCTTCATCGATCAAATCTGACACTAACAGCTGCATATTGGGAACATGACTGTCATGTAACCTGGTTGGGGGTCTAGGAACTTCGTCAAACAGCCAGTTATCAGACCAAACTTTAGTTTTCCTCCCATTACCTATGGACTTCAGTAGACCTTTGTCGAGAAGCTCACGTCCATGCATAATGCTTCTCCACGCGAAAGAAGGTCTGTTACCCAAACTGCAATCCAGAAATGATTTCCTTTTGAAATACCTACTTTTCAACAACCTTGATAACAGAGACTGCGGTTGTTCCAAAATTCTCCAAGCTTGCTTGCATAGCAAAGATTGGTTAAATTTGCTTATATCATGAAATCCCAAACCTCCGTCTCTCTTATTTCTGCATAATTTCTTCCATGCCACCCAAGGTATCTTTCTTTTATTACTATGACTACTCCACCAAAATTCAGTCATTGCGCTGGTAAGCTTTTTGCAGACGTCAATAGGGAGTTTGAAACATTACATCGCGTAAACAGGAAGAGCTAATGCCACAGATTTCAGTAAAACCTCTTTACCTCCTTGGGACAGAGACTTTGAATACCATCCCTTGAGCCTTGTCCGAAGCTTATCTCGAATAAAACTTAAGAGTTTACCTTTAGAGCCACTAAAGCATTCAGGTAAACCAAGATAAGTACCTTCACCTCCTTCTTTGTTAATACCAAGGATAGATTTAACCATTGTTTTTTGAACATCTCCCACTTTGGCTCCAAAAATGATAGAAGATTTTTGCGGATTGATAACTTGACCCGAAGCTTCACTGTATTTTCTGAGGCAATGATTAATCTCTAAACAATTCTCTCTAGATGCCTTACAAAGAAGTAAGCTATCATCGGCAAACAAGAGATGGTGAATTGCTGGTCCTTGTGTAGCGAGACTGATGCCATTCAATTTGCCCAGGCTTTCAGATTTATTTAAGGAGTGGACAAGAGCTTCTGCACAAAGTATGAAGATGAATGGAGAAATAGGATCACCTTGACGAATCCCTCTCTGAGGTTTAATGAAACCATGCGTCCGTCCATTAATTAGCACTGTATAGGTAACAGTTCTAATGCAAGCCATTGATCCAGCTGATCCATCTCACATCGAATCCCAACTTCCTCATCAGTTCTTCTAGGAAATCCCATTTGACCCTATCGAAAGCTTTAGACATATCTGTCTTTATTGCCATAAATTCCTCTGCAACTTCATCTTGTGTTCTTAGTGCATGAATTAATTCATGGGCAACCAAAATGTTGTCCGTAATCGACCTTTCCGAGACAAAGGCACCTTGAGTGTCAGAAATGATCTCTGGAAGAATAAGTTTAAGCCTCCCACTCAAGATCTTCGAGACTATTTTATAGTGGACTGCACATAAGCTTATCGGCCTCATATCTGTCATTAGGGATGGTTGAGTAATTTTTGGGAGTAAGCATATCTGAGTATGATTTCACTCAGGAGGAAGAACTGATGTCCGAAAGAAGCTTTGAATTTCCAAAATGATGCTAGGACCCACAATACTCCAAAAGCGTTGGTAAAAACTTCCAGTAAAACCATCAGGACCTGGGGAGCTTCCACCTTTGATACTAAAGCAGCTTTCTTAATCTCCTCCGCAGACTGGAGCTGTCAATGAGATGTTCATGGTTTCCGTGACTTTAGAGGGAAGTCCATCAAGTAGGTCCTCAAAGTTTTGTGGCTGAGAGGATGAGAACAATTCCTTGAAATATTCAGCAGCAATATTTCCTTTTGAACCTTCTGTGAATTGTTCCCTACCTTGAGCATCTTTAAGCATTAGAAGCTTATTTTGAGCTTTTCGGCCTTTGACACAATTTTGAAAATAAGATGTGTTCATATCGCCTAGTTGCAGCCATTGTTCTCTGCCTTTTAATTTCCAGAATGCTTCTTCTTCTCTATTTGCAATTGTGATCTCTTTTCTTAGCCTTTGCATCTCTACTTTACTCGGAAATTCCTTCTCCACTTCGTGTTCCAGTGACTGTTTCAAATCCCTTGCTCGAATTTCGGAATTTGAATTATTAGCTCTCTTCCAACGTGCTAACTCAGCTCTACATTTACCAATGCGTTCATTCAAGCTCATATTGTTGTGATCCATATTCCCATCCCAACCTTTTTTTACCACTTCTTCGAAGCCTGGTTTGGAGTTCCATCTTTTATCATAGTAAAAACATCCTCTGCCTCTCTCATCTTGTTCCAAGGCAAAGCTGACTTTAATGGGTCTATGGTCTGATGCCCATAAGTCCATATACTCCATTTGTGCTCTAGGGAAGAGATGGAACCATGCATTATTACCAAAACTTCGATCCAGCCTGCACTGGATCCACACTTCATCTCTCCATCCACCCCAAGAGAACCCATTACCAATGCTACGAATCTCTTTAAGTTTACAATTTTCCACGAGATTCTTGAAATCCCAGAAAGAAGATTCCGCTCTAGGGGGACCTCCTAACTTTTCTTCGTTGCATAATAACCCATTACCAATGTTTTTTAATTAATGTAAGTATAATAATATAATATAAGAAAGTTTTTATATAACGTCTATTTTAAAAATAACTTCTTACACAAAACTTGTAATATCTTGATTCGAACGGTTACAATTCAAGAGCTTATGACATCATATTATACACATGCATGTGCTGCGGTTTGGTTGCGGTGGAAATCACAACAATTTTTTTGAAATTTGAAAATTTCTTTGATACCATTAGTTTGTTTTTCCAATAACATAAGTATACTAATACAATATAACATTTATTTTTAAAGTAACTTTCTACCAGATATTTAAGAACTCTTTTTAAAATTTGTAATATCTCGATTCAGATGGTTACAATTTAATAATTAATGAAATAATAACACACACACACATATATATAAAATGTTCACTGTTTAGAGTTTATTTTAAGTTCACAAATAAAATCTCAATTTAGTCAAAACTTGAAGGCGTTAATTTTCTGTATTTAATCCAAATTTTAAACCATAGTTCACTATGAAATATATATATATATATATATATATATTAATTAATATATATAATAATTGTGGTCACTCAAAATAAATGGTAATTAAAAATTATAAAATATTGTTAATAGACAATTAAAATATCAATTTTCAAAAGATTTAATCCAAACTTTAGACCATAGTTCACAATAAAATTTAAAGATATATATATATATATATATATATATAATAGATATAATAACTATGGTCACTCAAAAGAAATGTTAATAAAAAAATATTAAATATTGTTACTATATTAATTAATGTCTATCTTTATACTCACTTTTATCCTGTTTCACATCATTTATAACACAATGAAATCTGTGGGGACTTCAATGTGACCTATTCTCACCAGAAGGTTCTCTAACATTCTTTTTGGCATTCTTATTAACCTATCAGCCAACACCAGAGATAGCTTGTTTGGTCTGTGCTTCTCATAAAAATTTAATTTAATCAATTTGCTTAAATTTAATTTTTCTTAAAATTTAAAAGGCGGGTCCTAAACTAATATAATATTATAAAGCTCTAGTATAAGGGAAAATTACCATGTTCAGTTTTTCAATTTAAAAATACCTTTATTTTAGTTGTATTTTAAAAGAAAATACTGTTATTGGGTTACCAAAATACCCTTTAGAAAGTGAATATAATTTCCTGAAAAAATCAACTAAAAAAAGAAAATTGATTATATGTTTTATTTTACATAAAACAAAGATTTTATTTGAGAAAAACACAAAGAAAATCTCTTTACAATTCTTTAAGTATTTCTTAACAATTGTCTAAAAACAAATTCTGAAAAAATCACAACTTCTTCATCTTTGACTAAACAATTTCCTGGATCAATTTTTTAAAAACTCAATAAGATTCTAAACAATTCTATTTTTGAGGTGAGAAATAATGATTTTTTTATTTTATCAAGAGGAATTCAATCAAGAATTTATTCTTTGTTGTTGAAGAATTCATATTTGATGAATCCATATTTGATTCATGTTGCTTATGGGAGCTAATGCTCCGTTTTGGCTTTATGATATGTTGGACATGAATGTTGAAGGCAAAACTTTAATTAAAGTAGTCATCAAAAAGCTTATGTTTTAATTTTGGTATGTTTCAAATGGTTATGTATTTTATTTTATTTTAGGGAGGAGAATGTTGCATCTTTATCTCAAAACCTTTTTTAATAATAATAATAATAATAATAATAATAATAATTGTTTATTTAGAAATTTTCTTTTATTTACTAAAAATAAATAACTGGTAAATTAAATAAGGGTAATATTTTCATATATATATATATATATATTTATATAAGAATTAATTTAAAATAAATAAATGAAGATGGTATTTTTCAAATGAAAAAACATAGATAGGGTAGTTTGCAAAAAATCTCTTAATATAATGTCTTTTTCAAAACAAGCTTTGATGAGTCTTTATTTTCATCAATTTCTACTATAGATTTGATGTGTTTTATTGAGTCTAGAGTTAGGTTTTGTGTTTTTCTGGCTCGTTTTGGTAACTTTACAGGTTTTTGCTTCATTGGAGTTAAAGTAGATGAAATAGAGCAACTTTGGACGTTTTTACATTTCATGGGATTTTGTAGACACTCTGGGATCGATCGATCCTGAATAAGAACGGCCAAGCATGAAGAGGATCAACCGATCCTAAAGAAGATCGGTCAGTCAAATGAATCTATGAGGTGACACGTATCAAAGGAAGGAGATCGATCGATCATGATCACGAATATTCTCCAGATCGCACATTAACTCTGATTTTTGACCTAGAAGACCCCCTATATAAAGGGATCATTCCCTGAGCAGCCCATAAGCCCTAGACACGATTTTTCTCAGTTTCTTTATATTTTCATTTTATTTTCAGATCTGTAAGCTTTTACTTTGAATTTTCTCAGATCTATACTATTTTCCATTGCATTTTCAGATCAACATTCTGTCTTCATCTCTTTCTTTGCATTGCATATCATACAACAAAATGATCTATCAACCCATTGCCATGGTTGAGTAGATCTATATGTTGGGAAAGGGGATATATTCAAAGGGATTAATGTTTAGTTAGGTTATTGTTATAGATTAGGGTTATGATTAATATATATCTATTTCTATGAAACTAATGCTTTTGTTAGGTTGACGAATCTATCAAATGACTTATAGGGTTTTACAATACGGCTAGCGCATGCTTATTCTTTCCTGAATTGTAGTTTATAGGCTTGAGATTGTCAGCTGACGAGTGTTGAAATTAGATCTGCAAGTGAACAATATCAAAACCCGCTAATAAATGCTGGCAGAGGATCCTAACGGATTTATGTCCAAAATAATATTTTCATTCGAGAGGTGGTTTATTTGTTAATAGTATTTTGAGTTTTAGATCTAGATCATTAAACTGCTAATCCGGTTAGATATCCTATTTATTTATTTAATTCCCTGCAATTTCTTGGATCCCAACATTTGTTTTAAATTGATTTTATTTTATTTTATTATTTTTGGATTTATATTTGGATTTCATGTGACAAAACCTTTTCAATATTTTTCATCCTAGCTTGGTTTAGATCTACAGATCTAAAGCGTATTTTACTCCTTATGGATTCAATCCCACCATTGTACTACCTCGCACTTGCGGAAACCATTGGTTTGGATAAAACCTGATACCACATCAAGCTTCCTACACGATATTTGATAACTCTTTTTAAAACTTGTAATATATCGAGCCTTTACATGTGTTTACAATTCAATATCTTATGACATAATATCATACTAGATTTAGACCCGCACTTATGTGCGGGACTATATTTATAAGACAAATTTATTGAATTTTATTTAGTTATGCAGTAAATCAAATTTGGTTAAAGTATATAAATAATTATGTTTGATTAGGTGTATCATGTATGTAAAAATAGACATGTTCATTCCAAAACAAAAAAAATCCGTCTAATTCCGTACCCATTGAGATTTTCCGTCCCATAACCGTTTATTTTTAATAAATTACTTGTTTGTATTTTTTTGGGGTAAAGGATTAGGTAAAGGAAATCATTTTGTACTTGCATTTTCTGTTTGTGATGGAAATTATAGAAATGTTTTTCAGATTTCTCAAAAAAATTAGAAACTTTGTCAAAAATATATATGAATTTCCAAAATATATGTCTCGAATACGACTTTTATCCAAATTAGAGAGAGTTTAGGGAAATCTCCACAAGGGAAACCAGTAGCCGCACCAAAGTCGGGGAGAGGGAACCTCATAGGATGTTCACCAAAAACTGTCCACATCTCGTATTTCTTCTTGGTCACGAGATACCTACATAGAAGGGCGTGGATAAGCTTGCAAGATATCAAACTTCGATTGACAGGAATGGAGAACAGAGGACCGAAACATGACTTTTTTAGCTTCTTGAACTGCGGTGAGCCTTTTAGATGTTTCCGGATAAAACAAAGGATGTCTGGTTTTGAATATATGTTCAATCTGGCCTCGGGATAGCGGTCAGTAGCAAAAAGACGAGTGGGAAGAAGTGGGATCTCAGGGGAATTTGAGCCTGCGAGTACAACAGAAACGTCAAGAGACGGCGAGAGGGTGACGAAATTGTGTGCATGCTGGAAGAATTGAGTTATTCGGAGATTACCTGGAATGTTGGCGATGATTGGTGGGAACATGGATTTTGATTGACGGAAAATGGAGCTAACATGGAGTTTGGATCTAAAAGAAGTACATAGCTCAAAACGGAGGATGAGGCGGGTAGTAATGGTGTGTTCAGCCTGGATTATTTAGCGGTTAAACGAGAGGTTGGTTTTAGTCAAAGGATTTGGGGTTTGACGGAGTCAAAATTGAGGGGGAATTAGGTTTAGGTAACATAATGAATTTGGGGGAATCGTGATTTGGGGAAAATTGAATTAGATTTTGGTGGAAAAAAACAAAAGTATAATTTTGAAAAGTAATTATGGTTTGATAAGTAACCATAGTTAAACCTGAGTGACAATAGTGGTTTCAGCGGAGTTGTTTGTTGGGGAGAGGAAGAAAAGGGCAAGAAAGTAAAAAAATGGAGAAATGTACTCAGGTGTAGAAAAGGTACCCAGAGTGAAAAGAGAAAGAGAAAAAGGTACCCAGAGTGTTAATCTCTCTACATGTGTTGTGGTTTGGTTTTGACAGAAATTACAACAATTTGAAATTTGAAACTTTGTTTGATAAATTTTGTATTAGTTCTGTTTTAGCTTGTTTGTTTTTCTATTAACATAAGTATACTAATATAATATAATTTTTTTTTAATATATCATCTCTTTTTAAAATATTTTCCTACATGATATTTAAGACCTCTTCTTAAAACTTGTCATATCTTGATTCCAACGGTTACAATTCAATAGCTAATGACATAATATCATGTACATTCGCGCAGTTTAGTTGCTGTGGCCGGTGGAAATCACAACAATTTGAAGTTTGAAACATTTGTTTGATACATTTTTTATTAGTTATATATCAGTTTGGTTTAAGTTTTTTTAAGTAATGTAAGTATAGTAATATAATATAAGAATTTTTTTATATAACATTAAATTTTAACATAACTACTTACACAAAAACTTGTAATATCTCGATTCAAACAGTTACAATTCAATAGCTTATGACATAATTTATATACATGCATGTGCCACGGTTTGGTTGCGGTGGAAATCACAACAATTTGAATTTTTCTTTGATACCATTAGTTTTTTTTTTCCAATAACATAAGTATACTAATATACTTTAACATTTATTTCTAAAGAAACTTTCTATAAGATATTTAAGAACTCTTTTTAAAATTGGGAGAATTTCAAAAATACCACTACAAGGGTGTCCATTTTCAAAAATACCATTGGAAGGAGTCAATTTTCATTTATACCACTATAGGTATATATTTAATGAATTGACTTTGATGAAAATCATGATTAGTTATTGGAAAATTCTTAAAAGTAACACAGAATTAATTTTTTTTATTGAAATGCAATTCTCTTAAATAGCATTTTTATTAAAAAGTAATTATTTTTATATAGCCAAAAGTCTCATATTCTCATAATTTTAGAGTTTAAACCCTAAATACTAAACCTTAAACTCTAAACCGTACCTCTTAACGCTAAATCCTATATCCTAAATATTAGAATACTTAACCCAAACAAAAAATAAAATTATTGCTTTTGATATACTCCATAGTGGTATTTTTGAAAATAACCACAAATGAGTGATATTTGTAGAAAGTTGTATAGCCATAGTGGTATTAGTAACAATTTCTCTTTAAAATTTGTAATATCTCGATTTAGACGGTTACAATTAAATAGCTAATGACATAATAACACACACACACACACACACACACACACACACACACACACACACACACACACACATATATATCACTGTTTAGAGTTTATTTTATTTTCACAAATAAAATCTCAATTTAGTCAAAAATTTAAGGCATTCATTTTCTGTATTTAATCCAAACTTTAAACCATAGTTCACTATGAAATGTAAGAAAGATATATATATATATATATATATATATATAATAATAATAATAATAATAATAATTATGGTCACTCAAAATAAATGGTAATTCAAAATAATAAAATATTGTTATTAGACAAATAAAATCTCAATTTTCAAAGGAGTCTATTTTTATATTTAATCCATACTTTAAATCAAAGTTCACTATAAAATGTAAAGAAAAATTATATATATATATATATATATATATATATATAATAGATATAATAATTATGGTCACTCAAAATAAATGTTAATTCAAATTTATAAATACTGTTACTATATTAATTAATGTCTATTTTATCACTAAAAATACTTAGTAGTAAATTTTTAACATAAGTAATGAAAACTTTCTGAACTTTTTTTGTCGCCAAAAATAAGTTAGTTACGTATATGTATAAATCTAATATAAATTATTTGAGAAGGACACTTCCAAAATAAACTTTTCCCTGGCATTGTATTGACTAAGGTGCCATGCTGATGTGTTAATAATAGAATAATTCTTAGAAATTGTTTAATATTAGGCAATCATTACTAAACTAATTACACAATTTTCCATTGAACATTAATCATTAGTATAATTGTATCTATTCATATAACTCATTTAAATATTACTAAATATATAAAATATTCAATACAAAATATCCACATATTCAGAAATAATTTAAACTATATTTTAAAATTATATTATTATAAATGTAAATTCGTATGAAAATTATTTTATTTTTTTAATATTTATGAAAATGCAGGTTTATGATTTATTAAATTTTAATATAAAATAACATTCTCTACTATAAATTATGAAAATTATGAAAATTAAAATGATGTGTTAAATAACTATATATATTGAATTACTATGAATAAAATCGGCCACGTCCTGTACCGGACAGTTTCCAAACTCTTACTCTTCTTTCTTGCCGCCCGTGCCCTTTTTTTCTTTTCATCTTCTTCAACGGTATCACTTTAACTCTTCTCCAGAGCCGTTCCTAAAGTGGGAACGACCATAGGCGGTGTTTGAAAAAGGGCCTATTTCATATAAAAAGTTTTCCGTAAATAATTATCATTATCTATAAAAAATAACATGCAAAAGTAGAAAATTAAAATTAAAATTCTAAAACAATTTTTTTCTTCCCTTCTTTCCTATAAAATAGTCAAGTCACTCAATCTTTCTTGCGATATAGTCGAGTGAAGATATGACTTTATCAACTTCAGTTTTAAAAAAAATTCTTTCAGCAGATGCAACTGAAACTGGAATCGTCAACAATATTCGATAAGTAATCCATGCATTAGGATAACAATCTACAACCTTTTCCAAAAAACCTAACACTTCAATATGACTCTTAGTTTCTGTCGGTAAAACTTCTCTTAGAAGTTTTATTTCACAAAACAGATCTTTAGCAACAATATCTGAATGTTTGCCATGGGTCAGAGAATTTTCAAGATTGGTGCAAGATGCCATCAAAATTTCATCACTCGCTGACTGCAATTTCTTCAAATCAAACAAAAAACCAAAAATGTGTTCATACCTTTGAAATTGTTCAAATCTCATCTCAAGCGAGCATATAGCTTGATCCATGATCTGGATGAAGTAATCAACTCTAAAGCTTTCCTCTGGTGATAATACCACACTTCCTTCAACATTCTCTAACTTTTCACCATATTTTTTTTTCCTTCTAATGATTCTCTTGGCTTTTTTGGGGAATATAGCCTCAATCTCCATGAAATCTGCAATTGTTTTAGCTTCTAACTTTGCTTTCTCAAAACCTGAATCTCTATACTTTTGAAAATAAGAAACCAGCCCTTTCAATTGAGAGATAGCAACATCTATGTTCATATCTTCGGATTGCAAACTCTTACTAACAATGTTCACAACAGAAAGAAGATCATACCAAATAACCATGGAAATCAAGAACTCAAAACTTCCAATCCCATGAGTTTCACTTATTGCTAGACATTCAGCTTCGCTCTGCTCTTTCGGATCATCACTATTCTCAGAAATGTAAACTAAAGCATTCATAATCTTAGGAGCTTGAAATCTTATTTCCTTAACATTTTCAAGATGACTTTCCCATTGAGTGTGTGATAACGCCTTGAGTGTTAGACCATCCACTTTATCTTCAAATATTTTCCACCGCTTAATTGAAGATGTAAGAAAAACATAAGTTCGTTGAACAATTCCAAAAAATGAGATTGCCTTTGGAGAAGTGTATGCCATATCGCAAAGTGCAAGGTTAAGACTATGACAACCACAAGGTGTGTAAAACGCCCTTGGATTAATCTGTAGTAATCTTTTATGTACTCCTTTATGTTTTCCCTTCATATTTGAGCCATTATCATAACCTTGCCCCCTGACATCATCAATCTTCAACTCAAAAGCAGCCAACACATCTTGAAGCTCACCATAAAGTCCTTCTCCAGATGTATCATCAACTTTCAAAAATGTTAAGAAAAATTCTTCGATCTTAGTTGAAGTGGCTGAAACATCTACACAACGAATGACTACAGTCATTTGCTTGTGGTGGCTAATATCTGGAGTGCAGTCAAGAATGACAGAAAAATACTTTGCATCTTGAATCTTCTTGATAATCTTTCCTTTGATCTCATTAGCTAACAAAGCTATCAACTCATTTGAATTTTGTTGCTGAGATAATGATATTGAGATTCACCTTCTTTATACCTCCTAAGATGTTCAATCATCACCGGGTCAAAATCAGCAAGCATCTCAATAAAACTTAAAAAATTTCCATTACCGTCTTCTCTGATATTTCCGTTGCTTCCACGAAATGCTAGATGTTGTTTATCTAGAGATTTTACAAACAGAAAATATCCTAATCAACACCTCCCTCCAGTGAGCTCTCTCTTTATTCATTTCATCTTGTGCATATTTATCAATAGTCTGATTTTTGTGCAACCTGAGTTCTAGTTCCACCCACTGATTCATACAAACAATATGTTCTCGACTAGATTCATGTTCTTTAAGCCTTTTCAAAATGTTTCTCCAATCGCTGAATCCCACAGATCCCAACTGAGTTTTATCATTCTGGTTGAAAAATTTACAACAAAAGCAAAAAAAATTATTTACTGCTTTTGAGTAAACTAGCCAACGCCGATCTTGTTTTTTTCCATCAGTCGTTTCTACTGTATAATAACAATGTGAGAAATGCCTCTTAAGACCATCTTTTTCAAAGCAATAACCATCATGCAATCTTTTTATTGGACCTTGTACAACCATAAAATCTCTCCATTCATTCCATCCTTTTTTATGTTTGTCCAGTTTCCAGGATCATACATATCCAAAAATCCAATATTCTTCGTGGGATCATCACCCTTTTCACATTCAGTCTTATCCTCATATTTTTCCTCATTGAAGTTTTCTTCATCCCCATCATTGAAATTCTCTTCATCCACTGCATTCATATTCTTGTTATTTGTAAAGCAATCAGAACAGAACAGAGATGAACAAGTATTGAACTGAATACTTCACGTCTTATTAAACTCAAAGCAGATAGGTCCTTTTATAAACCTTTACAAGCTACTTCTACTTGACCGATTCTTACGGCAACTACTCAAACAAAAACTCAAGCTACATCTCCTACTAACCAGGAGAGCTTAGACTTATTCAACTAGAAACTTTCAAACGTAAAACCAAACTAAACGACATTGTTTTATTCTTCATTCCCTCCCTTAAACTGAAAACGCCTTCTTTCAGTTTATCCTTCCTTTGAACACACTTCTATTCTTCCTCAGAGTTTTTCAAACACTTCAAGCTTGACTGCCTTAGTCATGATATCTGATAGTTGATCATGAGTTGAGCAATATTCAAGCTTTATGATCCCATCATTCACCAACTCACGGAGAAAGTGATACCTCACATGTATATGCTTACTCCTTCCATGTAAAACTGGGTTCTTTGATAACTTTATAGTTGAACTGTTATCAAAATATAGAGTTGTACCTTCCTTCTGACCTGAGCCCATTTCTTCCAACACGTTCCTCAGCCAAACAGCTTGACAGGCACCATATGCAGCAGCCACAAACTCTGCTTCAGTCGTGGAAAGAGTTACTATTGGTTGTTTCTTTGAAGTCCATGAGACTGCTCCTCCTCCTAGCATAAATACGTATCCAGACGTGCTTCTTCTATCATCAACGTCACCAGCATAGTCACTATCCACGAATCCCACCAGTTTTTGTTCTCCACCTGACTTATAACGAATGCCAAATCCAATCGTGCCTTGTACATACCTCAGAATTCTCTTTGTTGTTAGCAAGTGTTGCTCACTTGGATTCTCCATGTATCTACTTACTAGATTCACTGAGTAAATCAAGTCAAGTCTTGTGGCGGTTAAGTACCTCAAGCTCCCCACAAGCTGTTTAAAGTAGGTTGAGTCTACTTCATCTCCTGTTCCCATCTTAGTCAATTTGTGCCCTGGAACTATTGGATTCTTCACCAGGTTACACTCTTCCATTCCATATTTCTTCAGCGTTTCTTCTGCATATTTCTGTTGATTTATGAATATTCCTTGTTCATCTTGGATCACTTCAACTCCGAGGAAGAACTTCATCTTTCCCAGATCAGTCATGGAGAACTCTTTCATCATTGAGCTTTTGAATTCTGCAAGCATAGAGATTGAATTTCCTGTGTAAATCAAGTCGTCCACATAGAGACTTACTAGCAAGACATCTTCGTTCTTTTTCTTCACAAACAGAGTATGCTCACAATAGCACTTTTCAAAACCTTCATTCAAGAAGTATCCTTCAATGCGGCTGTACCAAGCCCTTGGCGCCTGTTTCAGTCCATAGAGCGCTTTCTTTAACTTGTATACTTTGCCCGATTCATCTCTGACTTTGAAACCCTTAGGCTGCTCAACATAAACATCTTCTTCTAACTCTCCATGCAGAAAGTCACTTTTCACATCGAGCTGATATACCTTCCATACGTTTTCTGCAGCCAAAGCGAGTATTGATCTGATTGTGTCCCACCGTGGAACAGGGGCAAAAACTTCATAGAAATCCACTCCGTGTTTCTGATGATATCCTTTTGCGACCAATCTCGCTTTGAACTTGTCAATCTCTCCTTTCTCATTGAACTTGGTCTTAAAAATCCATTTTACTCCAATTACTTTGGCTCCTTCAGGCAAGTTTATCAGCTCCCACCTACTGTTTTCTTCTATTGATGAGATTTCAGCCTCCATAGCCTTTCTCCATACATCATCTTGTATTGCTTCTTCAAAGAAATCAGGGTCTTCAGATGCAATAAAAATTGCAATAATGTCTTCTCCATCTTCTGTAATCACAAAACAAGCTTTTTCTACAATGTAATCTTTCATCCATACCGGGGCTTGTCGTGGTCTTTCTGATCCTTGGCGTATCACGTTCTGGCTTGTATTTGTTTGGTGACTTTCTTCTTCTTCTTCTTCTGCATTTACTTCATCTCCATTAGTTTCTTCATTCGTTTGTTCCTCTGCAGCAGTTTCCTCTGCTATGTCTCCAGCCTCTTCTTCATTTTCAGTCACCGTATCATTCCAAGATAATTCATTATCTTTCTCATTTCCTTCCCAGTCCCATCCTCTGCTTTCATCAAAGTGCACATCTCTGCTGACCACTATCTTCTTTGTCTCTGGATTGTATAAGCGATATGCTTTTTACTCTTTACTCAGCCCAAACATCACACATTTGGTGCTTTTCTCATCAAGCTTGATTCTTCTTTCATAAGGAACCATGGCAAAAGCAATGCATCCAAAGATTCTAAGATGCTCCACTGTTGGCTTGAGGTTACTCCATTTTTCTTGAGGCGTTACATCTTCCAAAGCAGCTGATGGACTCCGATTCAATACATATACAGCATGCTGAACAGCTTCAGGCCAGAATTTCTGAGGCACTAGCATCTCCAGCAGCATACATCTCGTCATGTTCATAACACTTCGGTTTTTCCTCTCTGCAATGCCGTTTTGTTGCGGTGTGTATGCTGAAGTGAGTTGCCTTCTTATTCCATTCTCCCTTCAGTAATCATCGAAGGCCTTGGAATTATACTCTCCTCCTCGATCTGATCTTAAGCATACCAAAGACTGTCCTAGCTCCCTTTCTGCTGCTACTTGAAACTCTTTGAATGTGTTAAGAGCTTCTGATTTCTCAGAGAGAAAGTAAGTCCAACACTTACGACTGAAGTCATCAATAAAATTAATTATATACCTCTTCCCACTTTCTGACGTCGGTGTAATGGGTCCACAGATATCAGTGTGAAGTAGCTGCAACCCACGAGTTGATTTCCACAAACTTCTCTTCGGAATGCTTTCCCGTATTTGCTTTCCTTTCATACAAATTTCACACACATCAGATACAGATTCTCCTTGATTGATGTTTGGTAAGCCTTCTACCATCTTCTTTTCTACTAATGATCTCAGTCCACTATGACTGAGATGCCCAAATCTTTTATGCCACAGTTGATCAGTCTTCTCCATTACTTGTAAACATCTGACTTCTGCATCTGCATCTTCCTTTGAGCTTCTTACGGTTGCCAGTATGATGAACATTCGATTTTTTGCCATAGCAGAGTACATGATCATTCTTCTTAATTTTTTATTCCAGACCTCACATACATCATCTTCTATGATAATCCTTAGTCCTTTTTCCTGCAGTTGACCCACACTTAATAGGTTGTTTCTCAGACCAGGGACATAGTAAACAGAGGTGATCACCAAGATTACTCCATTCATCTCCAACCGTAAGTTACCTCTTCCTTCAACCAGCAATTTCCTATCATCACCGAGCTTAACATTCTGACGGAAATTGTTGTCTAGTTCAATGAACCAGTCTTTGTTCCCGCACATATGATTGCTGCATCCCGAATCTAGAAACCAAATGTGCTCTTCTTCTTCTTTAATCATGTTAACATGAGCCATTAGTAACATGTCTTCCTCCATTTCAACATAATTAGCCTCTTTCTCCCATTCTGGACATTCAGATTTGTAATGTCCCTTCTTGTGACATTTGTAACATTCTACAACATCTTTGTTGTATCTTGTATTCCCACGTCCACAGCCTTGATATCCCCTCGTCCTCTTCCGCGAGGTGAGAATCTTCCTCGCCCTCTTCCACCATCAGGTCTCCATTGCCCTTCAACCTTTAGAGCATGATCATCTCCAGCATGTCTGCTCAGATTCTGTTCATGAACCATCAGAGAACTCTGTAACCCGTCTACAGTCAACTCTTTGATGTCATTTGACTCCTCAATAGCACACACAATGTATGTAAACTTCTCAACCAGAGTTCTCATGATTTTTTCCACTACCTTAGAGTCTGACATGTCTTCTCCCAAGTTACGCATGTCTTTGGTAACTTCCATCACTCTTGAGAAGTAGTCGGTGATAGTCTCTCCCATCTTCATTTCTAACACCACAAAACTTCTCCTTAGCCTCTGCAATTATGCACTTTTCACTCGGGAGTTTCCTTGGTATTTTCTCTTCATAGACTCCTAGAGATCCTTTGATGTTTCCTTCTTCAATATTGTCTTCAGGATTGTCTTATCAATGGAGGCAAATAGATAGTTCTTTACCTTGTGATTCTTAACGGTAGACTCCGCTAGCTCTGTCTTTTGTGTTTCAGACATGACCGCATCACTTCCTGGCCGAGTAATTCCTGTTTCCACGAGATCCCACCATTCTTTGGATTTGAGGAGGTTCTCCATGAGCATAGCCCAATGCTCATAATCTCCATCAAACTTTGGTATCACCAATGTATCTTTTTCACTCATTTTTTTTCCTCTTCTTTGTACCAGGCTCGTGACAAGCTCTGATACCACTATGTTATTTGTAAAGCAATCAGAACAGAACAGAGATGAACAAGTATTGAACTGAATACTTCACGTCTTATTAAACTCAAAGCAGATAGGTCCTTTTATAAACCTTTACAAGCTACTTCTACTTGACCGATTCTTACGGCAACTACTCAAACAAAAACTCAAGCTACATCTCCTACAAACCAGGAGAGCTTAGACTTATTCAACTAGAAACTTTCAAACTTAAAACCAAACTAAACGACACTGTTTTATTCTTCAATTCTTTGCCTGAAAATTTGTTTCTTCTCTCTCCAAATTCTCATCTATTCCATCATCTTCAACAGTATCATGTTGTTCATCATTATTTTCTACAGAAACATCAAGAGTTTCAGATTTTTTGAAATACCTGAACAAGCCATTCTCTTGAGATTTAATGAGTGCGTTTATTCGGTCTTTCTTTTTTTGTTTATCTGATCCATATAGTCCCTTCTTTATGCTTATTGGAGGCATTGTTCTGAAATTTCAAAAAAGAATTGCAGGTTACGTATTTGGGAAAAGAAAACTTATTAATTTAGCTGATAAATTTCTATTAAATTGTATAATAACAAAACATAATAGAAACTAAACTTACTTGTGATTATTGATGTAAACACTGAAGAGAAAGAAGAAAACTAGTGATTAGAGTCTAGAGATTTAAGAGTTTGAAAAAGTGGCTATGAAATAAGCGTGAGAAAAAGAAGAGTTAATTGCCCTAATTTTTTTAGTTTCTGAATTTAATTTAGAATGTTAAAATATTAATTTTCTTATGCATTAGTATCTTAAATTTAATAAGAAAAAAAAACTCATTAATAAAAACAAATTCATTCGTAACTTAGTTACAAAAATAAAGAAAATAATAAAAGGTCTAATACTACTAATATTTTATAATTAATAAGGACCTTGAAAATTAGGCTAAAACTAAGGGTCCTAAGTCAATCAACACAGTAATAATTTACTTTTATCTCTTAAAAGTTGACACCTCAACTTTTTTGGAAACTATGAAGAAAACGTATTATTTAATGAAAAAAAGTTAAAATACCAATCAAATTATTTAAAATAGATACATCATCTCCATATCGTTTTCTTCTTTGTTTATAAATCGATTATTTGTTTTTTTTTTGTGGGTTTCGTTTATATGTTTCTGATTTTAGCAGTCGTAACTCTGTTTCTATGTCACCACTAAAACCTATAGATCCTTCAATTGGAAAGTCTCTGATTCAATTGTCTTTTGATTTTATAGGATTTTAGTTTCGTTTATACCCTCTCTGATTTTAGCTTCTAAACTGATTGTGTTTTGAAGCGAATATATAAAGGAAATTTTTTATTCGCTTCGGTTCGGACTTAACCAAATATTTGATTTTTTTCATAATAATTTTAAAATAATTAGAAAAAGTAAAATAAAATATGAAAAATCACAATTTATCTCAAAATAGTAATACTTTTTATAAAGATTACATATTTATTCTTAATTTGTGAAATTTTAATATTAATATAATTAATTGGATGAAATTATTTTTATAATTTCCATGTAGATATAATTGATATGAAATATATATATATATATATATATATATATATATCTAATTATCTATATTTATACATATATGTAGATATATCAAAGCGAATCAAATATTCTCGTCTAAAAATTTTAGTACTTGATATTTGCTTCGGTTTTAACAAATACTAGTTTTTAATATTTGCGTAGCCTCATAAAATTATGAAAATTTACTTTTTTCGAAGCAAATCGAAGCGAATAGCAAATCTATTTCCTTGGTCAGTCACTTATCTTAAGAAGATAAATATTTATATATATGGTGATATATGTGAATTTTCCTTTTTTGTTGATATTTTATATGATTTAATCATATTCTTGACAGCTTTGCAAAGTTGTCTCAAATGTATATAAGGTTACTGATTTATAAAGAGTTTGACTCAGGTTGTGGTCAAAGTCAAATAGATTTTTTAATTTATTAAATGTATTTTAGATGATAATGTTATAAGATTTTGTACAATATTATTTTGAATGGATTCTATGAGGCTCCAATATGGTTTGTAATGTGCCGATTGGTTGATAAACTTATTAGGATTTGACTTGTTTTATACAGATTTTAGGCAGATTTTTAATCGATTAAAAAGGATACTTTTTCTATTTTGAAATTTCAGTCAAATTCTAAAATCATGTTCAGCTCTTACCCAACTTGTTTAGATAAAGTTAAAATTTTAGTTGGGATTTGACTGGCATTGTGAGAATTTATAAAACAAATTTTAAATATTTGGCAAATGTATTTTAGCTGACAATGTTAAAATATAAACAAAAATATTATATATATTTTAGAATATATTTTCCTAGATTCAATGAGATTGTAAAACTGTGTTATTTTTACCAACTTACATTACTAAGTTATTAAGGGGTTTTAGCTTTTTAACCAAAAAAATATATTTATTAAGGGATTTTATTTCTTTATGCAGATTTAAACATATTTAAAAATAATAATATTAAAAGATTATTTTATTTTAATGCAAATATTTAATATTTTCTAAAATATATTTGACTAAATTCTTTTTTATTTGTAAAGCACAATTCTGCTTGGGATTAGATTATTGTTTCCGGTTTCTTCCGGGTTTTGGCATTTCGTGTTTAAAGATCTTGAAGTCATATACAAATATTTTTAATTCTGTTTGATAAAGTATTTTTTATTGTTTCAGTTTGATTTTAGTTTTTTTTTTCCAATCACATAAGTGCACTAATATAATATACAAGATTTAATATAACATTTTTTCAAAACAAACTTTCTACACGATATTTTCAAATGTAATGTAATTTTTTGCCAAATTTGAAAATTTATAATTTGTTTAATAATTTTTTTTTATGTTTCAGTTCTGTTTTAATAACATAAGTGTACTCATATAATATAACTAATCTTTAATATAATGTCCCTTTTTAAAAAAAACATTCCTACACGATGTTTAAGACTTCTTTTAAAAACTTTTCATATCTCGATTCTGATGGTTACAATTCAATAGCTAATGACATAATATCATATACATGTGTCCCGGTTTGGTTGCGGTGGATATCATATCAATTTGAAATTTGAAACTTTTGTTTGATACAATATAGGGCAATTCTCCTCAATAGCACCAAATCAAGTTTTTGTTTCACAAATAACACACATTTTCATTTAGGACAAAAATAACATTTTTGTTAAAAAATAATTTTCTTACATAGCACAAAATCTTCTAACCTCATATTTGTAGGATTTAGATTTAGGGTTTAAAAACCATATACTCTAATCCCTAAACCATAAACTTTACCTCCCACCACTAAAACTATACCCTAAATCCTAAAATACTTAACCCAAAAAAAAATTAAATTATTATCTTTTATATAAATGATATTTAGTCCTAAATTAAAATGTGTGCTAAATTTGGAACAAAACCTTCATTTAGTGTTATTTGAGAGAATTTCTCTATAATATAAGAAGGTTTTAAAATACCTTCTATTTTTAAAATAACTTCTTACACTATATTTAAGAACTTAAAAAAAAAACTTATAGTATCTCGATTCGAACGGTTACAATTCAATATTTTATGACATACTATTGTATACATGCATGTGCTGCGGTTTGATTGCAGCGGAAATCACAACAATTTGAAATTTTGTTTGATACCATTAGTTTCTTTTCAATAACATAAGTATACTAATATAATATAAGAAAATTTTAATATAACGTTTATTTCTAAAGTAACTTTCTACACAATATTTAAGAACTCTTTTGAAAAATAATTATATCTTGGACAGTTACAATTCAATAGCTAATGACATAATATTATATATATCTGTGAATGTTCACTATTTAGAGTTTATTTTAAGCAGAAATAAAATCTCAATTTAGTATCAAAACTTTAAACTATAGTTCACTATGAAATGTAAAGAAAGAGAGAACATATATATATATATATGTATGTATAATAATAATTATGTTCACTCAAAGTAAATGGTAATTCAAAATTATAAAATATTTCTACTATATTAATTATTAGTGTCTATGTTTATATAACTAAAAATACTTAGTAGTAACTTTTTAACAGAAGTAATGAAAACTTTCTGAAAATAAGTTAGTTTTTTTTTTGCTGGCAAAAATAAGTTAGTTATGTATCTCTGTATAATATCACTAAAAATACTTAGTAGTAAGATAAAATTATAGACAACTACAATCACACAAAATAAAACCTTTCAAAGTAACTTATTATTTTAAGTTCTTAACCACAAAAATTGAACCACCCTAAATCAATAATCCACTATAAAACCATAGTGTCACTACCACAAAGAATCCATCCTCCTGCTAAATTTCAATTTGCACTCTCACAATTTCAAATCTGCCAATACACATATGATTCCCAATCTCCTCAAATCTTATTGCTCAGTCATTCTTTTCTCACCACTCAAATCAAACACTCCCCAATCACTTTCTATTTTTCTCTCCGCCAGAGTTTTCACTGTTATCCTAGTTTGTTATCATGTTGTCTGGAGAAGGTGTTTCGCAAAACCGAACATCAGCCAAAAATACACTGATCCAAATATGCCATGATCTTCTTGAACACCATAACTTTATGGGAGTTTGTTTTATGTTTGATAAATGCATGATCAGTGTAAGCAGTCTTAGCCATCAGCGACGTTTTGCCTTGCCGCAGATAACCCATTCCAAACGGGTTATGTAGAATTTAGAGAATGTGCTTTCTTAGTATTAATGAGATGTTTGTACTTTACATTTTATACACGTTTATATGATGGTTACATAACCTAATTATTCACATAAATAACCCAATAGACTATGGTTATCCCAATACTCCCCCTCAAGTTAAGTATGGTGGAGCATGAAGATTAACAATGCTCAACTTGGATACTAAACGTTCAAACTTTTGACGACCTAGTGCTTTGGTAAGCAAATGGGCCAGTTTATATTCAGTCCCAACATGAGAAGTTGCAATATTCTGGTCTTCAACAGCATCTCGGGCCGCATGACAATCGGATTCCACATGTTTTGTTCTCTCATGAAAAACATGATTGGCAGCAATATATATGGCTGCTTGATTGTCACAAAATAAATGAACTGGAGCTGAATGTGGGAAGCCAAGATCTTGAAGTAATTGACGTTACCAGTACCACATAATCTCCTGAAGAGCATCATGCATAGCCCTATATTCAGAGTCAGAAGAAGAATGAGAAGAACGTTTCTGCTTGATTGTTTTCCATGAAATTGGAGAACCTTCGAGAAACAAAACATAAGAACTCAAAGATTTTCTTAATAGTGGGTATGAGTTCCAATTAGCATCACAATAAGCAGTAAGACTTAAATCAGAGTCGGAACGTTACAAAATACCTTGACCAGCAGAAGACTTAATATAACAAACCACTCAGAGAGCAGCTTCCCAATATGCTTCACATGGAGCTTTCATAAACTGAGAGAGAATGTGAATCGTATAGGAGAGTTCCAGCCTTATGTTGAGAAGATAGATGATATGACTAACCAATTGTTGATAACTTGTAGGTTCAGCAAGGAACGGACCTTTGTCAAGAGCAAGGGTTTGTTGTTGTTCCATTGGAAAAGACGCAGGTTTGAAAGCAAGCATCCCAACTTCTGCAACAATATCCAAAGCATACTTTTGTTAAGATAAAAAAATATCTTCATCGTTTCTAGCCACCTCAGGACCTAAGAAATACTTTAATTTACAAAGATATTTCATGTGAAAACAGCC
This sequence comes from Cardamine flexuosa, assembly GCA_963555745.1. Taxonomy (NCBI): domain Eukaryota; kingdom Viridiplantae; phylum Streptophyta; class Magnoliopsida; order Brassicales; family Brassicaceae; genus Cardamine; species Cardamine flexuosa. The sequence continues at coordinate 21,259,379 of OY743217.1, read as the reverse complement.
TCCAAAATAAGCTTTGAACTTCTCCAAGGTAGGAAAATCATTCCTACAAATCAACAAATAATCCACAAATACAAGAACTCGAAGCTCCACCTTGTCACGAGTAAGTGTGAATAAAGAATAATCAGCATGAGACTGTGTATAACCAAAAGTCTTCAATGCCTAACTTCTCAAACCAACAATACGGTGCATGTCTAAGACCATAAATAGACTTGTGTAAAAGATGTGTAAAAAACCAAAAGTCTTCAATGCCTTACGCAACTTCTCAAACCAACAACGCGGTGCTTTTCTAAGACCATAAATAGACTTGTGTAAGCGACATAATTTATTTGGATCTGATGCACAAAAACCCAATGAAAGTTTTATGTACACATCTTCTTCAAGATCACCTTGGAGAAAATCATTGTCCACATCCATTTGATGAATTTTCCACTTCTCAACGGATACAATCTTTAACAAATTACAAATAGTAGACATTTTTTTCCACTGGAGCGAAAGTCTCATCAAAATCTTCACCTTCAACTTGATGATTTTCAAGTGCTACTATTCGTGCTTTATGTCATTCAATCGATCCATCAGAATTATATTTGATTTTAAAAACCAATTGATTGCCAATCGCCTCTTTTCCATCAGGTAAATCAACAAAGCTCCAATTTTATTAATTTCCATTGCATCAACTTCCTTTCCCACAGCCTCACTGATGTGGTATGGATTTTCACTTCAATCTTTTACCTGAAAATCCACACAATGACTGCAAGTGCACAGTAATTCGAATGTAGTATTTAAGGTTATTGATCCCACAGAGAGAGAAGTTGTATTGAAAATCAAGAGGAACAAGTAAAGCTAGAACTCAATAATAAAATATGGGGGTTTGTTGTGTCATGAAATATGCAGCAAACAAATGCAAAAAGAAACAAAGCAAATATCAATAAAACGGAATGATGGGTTGCAAGGGGTTTCTTAGGGTTTCACAAGACGAATGTATGCAAAGGAAAAAAAACAAGTATTATTCATTGATGTGGATGTTCTTGAACTACGAAACACGGATGAAAGATATGCAGTTCACAATATCAATCGTCTAATGTTTAAATGCAAATAGTACTCAACTTCCGCAGGCAAAGATGCAAATATTCAAGCATTAAACTCAAGTTTGATTCTAGTTCATAAAACCCTATATCAATCACAAGTTAGCTACTCAAGCATCAATCACAAGTTAGCTACTCAAGCAATATGCATTAAGAACAAGCCAATGACGAAGAGCAATATGATGAATAATTCCAGATATAACAACTTAAAAAATCAATCCCATGACCCGTTTGAATGCACCCCAGTGACCCAACAAGAAAACTACTCACACATATTCAAGCAAAGCAAAACCATATGAATAACATATTGCAAATAGAATATGAGAAAAGGGTTCAGAGATCTTCTCTGAGATACAAAGTTGATGTATCTTCTTCCTTTTACAAGTGTTGAATAGAGATGAGAGATGAAACAAGGATAGAGAGAGAGGTGGTGGTGACTTCGGCGGCTTCAAAGTGGTGGAGAGAACTTGGCGGCTTGTGGCGGTGATGAGATCTTCTTCTAGGTTAAAGATGGCGGTGGTGAGGCTATGGATGACACCAATACGAAGCACTAGGGCTGCGACACAAAGTACACCTTCTCATTAGGTCAAACCAAGTATATATAGGTCTTAGGGATAATTAGGGTTCAGTTTTAGGGTTTACGGGGCAAACTCATCATTTAGATGAATGCAGAGGCATGGGCCAGGCATTGACGTGGGACTGATGTTCATAGAGATCTTGAGGGCCAGCTTCGGTCATGGGTTCCCGTGACCGGACTCACCAAGAGGCTGGACCTCGGTTACGGGTGGCTGTGATCGAGGTTTGACAGTACTTCACTCTTCGGGATGCATCTTACAAACGGCTGAATGGATTTCTTCAATTCCTGTCCCAGATGAATCTTGACTCTTCTAGATTTTCATAGATACTACGAACTCTCATTTTGGTGCAGGGGAAGGTCTTCAAACATTGCCAAACTTCTGATGCGCTGAAACTGCCTTAGAACGGGTTTTTGCGCCTTTTGGGTCCAAGACTCCTTAAAACCTACAAAAACTTTTTGAATCCACAAATACTTGATAGTAACCCTTTTTAGCCTTGAAAACATATCAAATCTTCATAAAATCATAAGAAAACAATGGCTAAAAGAGGTAAAAAGTCGATGTTATCACTCACGCCAAACATCATCTTGCATAGCTTGTTTAAAACTATGTGGTTCACGGCCTGCTAGAACAGCTGCGAGAAAAACTTGATGACCAGAAGAAAATATCTCATCAGAGATAAAACATTTTGAGGCATACAGTTTGTTACCTGAGACCGTTGACGAGGCATCTGATGAAGGGTCGATGGGAACGTAAGAGGTGTGAGGTGTATTATCAATGCAACTAACATTATAAAGCAAATAATCATTGAACTTTGCAGGAGGGCGTGTTTCACAAGTACTTTGACGTAACACCGAAGCCACATGTTCAACACTTTGCTCTTCAACAACAACTGGCACCGGCTCACTTGGAGAATCATTTGCAACGTCAATATTATCAATCAAAACTTGAGAAGGAACTACCAGAGAGGAAGGTGACTCAACAGCAGTATCAACAACTGGAGGCACATTCTCACCAACAGATACTGGAGGTGGTGTTAATTGTAACACATCATCACTCCCCCTGTCCTGCGATAGGGGATAAAAAATCCAATCTTCATCAACACCCGCCTCATGTGAAGAAGATGCATGTAAACTGTCATGTTGTATTTTTGTTGACCGGAAAAAATATCTTCTTGAGAGAGACACAAAAATGTCTTCAGTTTCCAGATCAAAAACACGCCAACCCTTCTTGCTAAATGGATACCTGAGAAAAGTTCAATGACGACTACGAGAGCCAAACTTATCTTTATCCCTTGACCTGCGATGGGTATAACATGAAGAACCAAACACACACAAATGACCATAGCTTGGCCGTTGTTCAAACAAAATCTCATGAGGGGTACGACCCTGATGATTTTTTTGGAGTAAGATTGATCACATGAGCTGCCTTAAGTATAGCCTCCCCCAAAACCTAACCGGTAGGCTTTCTTGGAAAAGAACAGACCCCGTAACGTTTAATATGTGATGATGCTTGTGTTCTACTTGACCGTTTTGCTGTGGGGTGCCAACACAAGAGGTTTGATGTACTATCCCTTGTTGGAGAAAATAAGCTTCTAAACACATAAACTCGGTTCCATTGTCACTCTGTACCATTTTAATATTTTCCCCAAATTGTCGAGCAGTGTAGGTGCATAAATTCTGTAGTACTTGACGAACTTCAGATTTTTCCAATAAGAGATGAATCCAAACAGCTTGAGAGAAATCATCTACAATTGTCAAAAAAAATAGACGGCTCCGCAAGTAGATGGCACTCGGTATAGCCCCCAAACATCAACATTAATTGAATCAAAACAATCCGTTGTTTTATTCATACTATCATAGAATACTTCTCTTGTTTGTTTAGCTCGGAAACACACATCACATGAATTTAAACTAGAAGAGCTTAAAACACCAACAAAAGATAAATATGAAAAATACTGAAAATGCAGGATGTCCCAAGCGTCGATGCCATAAAGATTGATCTGAAACTGCAGTAACCTTGTAAGCTCGCACACCCGCCACATCTTTTAGATAATACACCTCATACCATTCTTCACCGGCTCCAATCAGGGTCCTCGAAAAACGGTCTTGTAAAATACACAAAGTATCAGTAAACATTGCCACACAATTCTTCAGTTGCTTAAGTAGCTTTGAAACAGATATCAAAGAACATTTGAGAATTGGAACAAATCAAACATTGTAAAGAGATAAGGTGCCAGTGAGAGGTAACACTCCCATACTAGTGGAAAGAGTTTTACTCCCATCGGCAAAACCAACTGAACAAGGTGAAGTCTTCACAATGTCAATAAGACTTACTTGCAAGCTTCTCTGAATTACCTTTACTGGTGTTCTCTTGAGCTATCATACTAATATCTTTCCACTGCTCTAGTGTGAACTCCGTAAAAACAGAAGCATTTGCAACAGTCACATTAGTAGTGGTTGCATGGATGGTGGCTCGACCACGACCAGACGGTGGAGCAGACCCATGACCACCAAGACAAGTTCCTCTACCACTGTGACGCATGCTACGATCATTCCACCACTGGGATAACCATGAATTTTCCAACAAAAATACTTTTCATGTCCAGACTTTCCACAATGAGAGCATAGAAAACGATCTATGTTCCGTGCTCCTCCCGTTATCGCAATTCTAGTGGTATTACCACTTGGGTTACGACAAGGATCAGACCACACATCACGTCTAGTCACAAATCCAACACTGTCTTGAGTGTGCTCATGAGTCTTAGAAAAAGCAATATGTTGTTCTTCACATAGCACTTTGGCATACACATGAGCCAAATAAGGCATAGGATCAGAATCAATGATCGAAGTAGCAACATTACCAAAAGGAGACTTATCAAGTCCCATCACGAAATGATGAATCTTCTCTTCTTCTATCTCACTTGCGAACAACTCGGAAGCTCCACACGAACACTTGGGAATAGGCTTATATGCATAGAGCTCGTCCAACATTGTCACAAGTTTGCCGTAATAATCAATCACCGACAATCCTTCTTGACGACACGAAGCAAGTTTGGAACAAAGATGATGAACTCATACCGTGTTGCCCACACAAAAAAGTTTTTGTAAATTATCCCAGAGTTTACTAGCATCTGTGATAAATGTAATGGTCGAACAAATCCTAGGTGCAATCAAAGTTCTTAACCAACCAATAACCATGGCATTGACTGTGTTCCATGATTCATAATCAGGGCTATTCAGCCGCAGGTTTGGCAATACTTCCATTAATGAATCCGGTATTCTTCTTAGCTCCAAGGGAATTGAGCATCTCTGATGCCCATTCATGGTAGTTATCACCAGTAAGAAGCACGGGTGCGACGTCCGACGAAGAAAAAGAGAACTGAGTCATGGTATCACCACGATGATCAGCAGCAACTTTGGATTCTTTGAGATCTCCTCCAGACATGTTGATGAGGAAGAAGACGACAAAGAAGGATTCAAAGAATAAATAAAATAAACAGAATTTGAATCAAACCAACTCGAATTTAAAGAGAAAAGAAAACGAAAGTGAAGAAAACTTGTATCGGAGAAAAATTTAGGATTTTAGGATTTTGGCTCTGATATCATGTAGAATTTGGAGAATCTGTTTTCTTAGTATTAATGAGATGTTTGTACATTACGGTATATAGCATGCATAAATGTAATGTACAAACATCTCATTAATACTAAGACTACTTTGTTTGCACATCAAGTGGATGATGATGATGATAATGACGCTGACAGCCAAGATACTATTCCCTCCGTTTCAAAAAGATCATATTTTTAGGATAGTTTTGTTTCAAAAAGATACTATTTCTCTAGTTCTTAAGCATAATTGCCTTCAAATTTCTTGTTATACTCTTACTGAACTCTTTTAATTTTAAAAATTAATATTTTCTAAAAATTAATTATCCAAGGTTAAAACTGTAATTTTAAAAGGTTTCTTAAAAACTGTGAAAATCTTAAAAATATAATCTTTATGAAACAGAGAGAGAGTATAACACTAGCTCACACATCAAAATTGTGCATAATTAATAGGAGAAGATTTAAAGTGATACCGTCGAAGAAGATGCAAAGAAAAAAGGATAATCTTTAAGTCGCGTGATAGTCAATATTGTTTGTAATACATCTTTGCTTCTTTTTTCAGTCTTTTCTTATTTCAAGTCTTTTTTTATTATTATTCTTAGAAAGACTTGGACCTGCAATATCGCATAAAAAAGTAAAATATATTTAAGTTTTTTAAATCAATATATTAGATATTACATAAAACATTTTTTTATGAAGAGTTAAGATAAAAAGAGGTAATTTTTGTAAATATTTATTGAGATTGTTATCAAGATAATTTTCAAAAATAGCACCAAATCAAGTTTTTGTTTCAAAAATAGCACACATTTTCATTTAGGACAAAATAATATCTTTATTAAAAATTAATTTTCTTATAAATCACAAAATCTCCTAACCTCATATTTTTAGGATTTAGGATTTAGGATTTACCTCCTACCACTAAAACTATACCCTATATTCTAAAATACCCCAAAAAAAAAATTGTTGCCCTTCATAAAAATGTTATTTTTTTCCTAATTAAAAATATGTGCTAAATTTGGAACAAAAACTTCATTTAGTGCTATTTGAGGGAATTTCTGTTTTTAAAATCTAACTTGTGTTTACTTTGCTTTCCTTATATTAATCATATGTAGTATTTTGTTTTTTTATGTATCCAAACAATTTAATATTTCCTATATATTATTTCCTTATATTTAAATTACGTTTATTTTTAAATTAAGAAATGTGAAACTAAATATTTTTTTGAATATCATAATTTATCTAGAAAAACAATATCTAGAGGCTGTTCTAAATAAGTTTTAATGAGACTAATGAGAATACAATATTAAGAAAAACAACACAATTAATGAGAAACACATTAATTGTATTGTTAATGTTTGTTTTATAAAATGGCAATATAGAATATCTATAAAATAACTATATTGTATGAATTATCAAAAAATATCTATTAATTATATTAATTTAAATGAATGACTTTTTTGATACTTTTGTATAGCTAACAAAAATTACACTACTAACACAGTTTTATCCTATGAAAGCAGAGAGTTTAGAGTTTAATTATGACTTTTTTTATTTCAATTTTACCCACATATATATGTTTATATATATATATATATATATATATATAGTTTAATAATTAATAGTATATATATAATATACTAATTATTAATTATATAGTATATTAATAGTTACTTTTTAGTTTTGCCATATTTTTTCATTTCACAAGATATATATGGATATATCTATTTCATGTCAAAACGGATCTTTTTTTTGCTAGCAAAATTATAAAAGAAAAGGTTTTTTATATTCCAATACGGAATGAAAAGAAAAAGGATAACATGCAGGATGGGTAGAATAAATGGAGATACTTGGTTCAAGCCTTGACACGAAACTAAAAAAAAGAATACAACAATCCTAAGAATCCATACTTCCGAATAGCTTTCCCGAATTCAAGTTCATTATGTTTCACCTCTTACTCGGAGAGCCAAAACTAAAGCTCTTATTCTCTGTTGAGTCATAGTTCGTGTAAGTCGTGAATGAGCCACTCGAAAGCTTGAGATTTTTTATTTATTAATAGCATTAAAAATGTTTAGTTAATCATTAAAATTCCATCTTTTCTGTTTTAGAAAAACCAAAGCATCACTTTAGAAAAGTTATGTCGATTAATATATTTGTTTGAGGTGTTATACAAAGTACACTTATCCTTATAATACCTTTGAAAAAATCAGTAAATATTAATCATAATATCTTTTAAATATATTCAGTTTAACAAATCAGTAAATATTAATCATAATATAAGATAAGAGAGTCATATCCTTAGCATTATATCATTGACAAATTTGATACTGTTTGATAAGCATTAGTAAAATATGTATACACTTTCTCATAAATTTATGAGACAATTTTGTTATGAGGATACCAATTTAAAATTTAAATTGTATTGTTAACGTTTGTTTTGCAAAATAAGGATATAAAATATCTATAAAATATCTAGAAAATAACAATATTGTATGAATTATCCAAAAACTCTATTGATTATATTAATGTAAATGAAATTACTTTGGCGAGAGTTTCTATTGACTTTGTATACTACTGATACACTTTTATCCTACAAAAACATAGAGTTTAGAGTTTAATTATGACCTTCTATGTTTCAATTTCTAACCACACATATATAATTTTGTTTTACTAATATGGTTAAAAAATTGTTTAAAAAATTATTAAAATTATGTGATTTCTGTTTAGAAACCAAAGCGTCTCTTTAGAAAATTTATCTCTGTTAATATATTTGTTGAAGGTGTTTATAGAAAGTACAGTATCACTTTCATTCTTATCTTCTTCTCCATCTCAACCATACAATCTAAAAATCTCAAACAATCTATTAAGCTTTTTTTAATCAAGGATTCAGTTTTTGAGTGTTCTCAGTCCAAGCACCAAAAAATTGAGAAACCAACAAAAAATATTTTCTCTACCTAATGATAATTTATATAAAATCTTGGACGACATAGCAGAGGAGTATTTAGCTCATATAAGAAGAATAGAGCTGGTATCAAAAGAGTTCTATGACATCTTCAACAGCAGAGCTCTTAGGTAAAATCTTTCTCTCCATCAATTACCTCTCTTTCGTGTTCCACACAGAATGAATTGTCGAAGGTTTTTGAAGTTTATGAAGAAATGTCGGAGAGATAAGAATAGTGGGGCTTTCTATAGAAAAGGTATCATAAATTTCTTTCATTTGACAATTCCAAAAAGTTCTTGATATTTTTTTGAAGTTTATGAAGAAATTTCTGTCAAGGAGGTGAACAATTCGACAAAGTTCTTGATATTTTATCTTTTTTGCTAATAGGGGAAATGCTTTCAACACTAAGAGTTAAATTTTGAAGTTTTCACGACCAAGTCCACTCTACTTGGATGTGGTGGGGAATAGAAAGAGGTAAAATTCTTAAGAGCATGTACATAAAAAAAACTGCAATTGTGATGGACGAACTCTGCGTCAAAATATGGGTTTGTGTCCTCATGGTTCAGATACGGATATACGTGTTACTGATACTTGTCCTGTTTGTATTTGGGATTATGAATTGTGTAGGTTAACTCAATGATCCCATTACTTTTGTATATAGTTTATTTGTTTAAAAATCTGATAAATTATGTATGTACATAATATCTTTTAAATATATTCAGTATAACAATTCAGTAAATAATAATCATAATATAATATCATAGAATGTTAACCTTAGTATTTATGTTTGGAAAAAATAAATTGTTTGATAAAATAAGATTATTGACATAGTTTCAAAAACAATTACATATTTTACACTCTTTTTCTTGACTAAATGATGTAAAAGATATATATTTTATATACAATATGTATATATAAATTATATGTAGGTAAGATGGGACTTACATCATAGGACTTTGATATGATTATGATAGGACAAAAATGTGAATATATGTCCATAATTGTCATCGGAAACATCATAATATGAAACATTGTAGATCATAAGCATATAATCCGGAACTATATCTATCCATTTACTTTATAATTGTTTTTTTTTTACATTTTACAAACTTAGAAACTTAAAAAAAAATTAAAAAATAAGAATTCAATTTTTGGATTTCAATTTTATTTTTTAATTACTAAGAAGAGCGAATATAATACTTTCTATCACAAAGTCATTTGAACAGGGATAAGATACAATAGCAAGTTCGTTTCATATATAGAAAATGCATTTATCATGAAAATGAAAATAAGAATAAGAGTTTATATTAAACCAAAAAGAAAGAAACAAAATATGCAAAATCATGTTTTATACCATGTAATAGTGGACTTTTTCATAAATAATTGCCCATTAAAAATTTCTATAAAACACAATAGTAAGTTTGTTAGCTTATATTGAAAAATAAAACAAAACAAAATAAACTCAATAGTAGTACACGTGTGTGTGAAATTTGTAATAGACTAGTATGTGTAACATTTGTCCTCTTCTTAAAGCAACCTAATTGAGATTTGTCAAGCATAAAACTTATCTATGAACAATTTTGGATGTTTATTGATGCAACATAAAAACATATTTTCGTATCATAAAATACATAAAGAGATAATTTATCATCATATTTGGAAAACCAATACATCTAAAGAAAAAGCATAAACTCATAACATTTACAAATATAAAATTTTCAGTGTTAAATACCACATTTGATAAATATTTATTTAGATTAATTACTTGACTTACTACATTAAATTCATAAAACTATGCTATTTGTAACAATTTGTAATTAATATAGATTATAAAGTTTTAAAATAATATATATATATATATATATATATTCTTTTAAAAAAACAAAAAAAATATTTGCTCTTCTCGATGTTTAGTGTAATCAAAAAGGTAAACCTATGTTGACATCTGACACAAAACAAAGTTACTATATTAACTTTTAACACGTACATATTATTAATGTGTTTAATTGGAAGTTTTTAATAAATCTGTTCAAAAAGGGAAACTGAAAATATATACTTTAACATGGTAATGATACATAAACAAACATTGTAATGTTCATACTAATAATATACAAAATTTAATATAGTAATTAATCATTGTAATTTTACATATTAATTAAACATGCAGAATTAAACAAAGTAATTAAAAGACTATGGACTTGCTCTCCAACAAGATATTAGTATAGGATAAACATCATCTAACCATCCTCACATGACAAACTAACGTTACTCTCTAACTGCTTGAGCATAACCTTAACACATTGTGAAATTTTATAATCAAACTCCTCAGATTCTAGAGCAAGTCATGCATAGTTGAGGCTTCGAGGATACCCATTTAACGGGTTATCTGATCAATGCGTGCTTCCTGCTCCCTAACTTTCGCTCTCAGAATCTCCCTCTCATTTTCGGTCCATACATGTTTAGCCATAAGCTAAAACAATAAAACATTATGTGTAACATACTGAATGGATATTTTTTCTAACAATAATAAATAAAAAACAATTAAACATACCCTTTCCATGAAACGAATAGCAATCTTCTGTAAACGCGGAGCAATTTCTTAATCAAACCACAAGGGATTATAAGTCGCGTGATTTGGTCAAATGATGTAAAGTCAAGAACTGCTTCTATGTGTGAAGAACAACAAATATTTCTATGAAGGCAAATTGCCATGAAAGAACTTGATGAAAAGTTTTCTACCATTATAGAATATTTGTTTTACAATCTCATGAAATTTAAACAATGAAAAAGGTAAACCTTGGTCGATCTCTTTATAGTAAAATGGCCCATATAAAGAGAAAAGTATGTATGCGACATGTACCCAATATTAATACAAGTGTATGACATGTATCATACAATAGTGTTTATGATATGCGTTAATTAAGTTTTCCAAAATGTTGAAAATATCCGTTTTTGCCTTATTAATTTTAATATTATCATTTTGTTTAATTTTTTCATCAGAGGGATTGGTCTGTTCATTTTATTTTTATCAATAAAGACGTAAAAAAAATCTTATAGACTTTTGTAAAGTACTCATAATCTGTTTCTAAAAAACATGTTTAAATTCCTCTAAAGAATCTTCGGATGAATCCGATATGTGGAGACTTTTCTCGAAGCCATATCTATTATATATATTCGTAATTTTATTGGAAGTATATATATGTATATATATATATAATATTTTGATAAACAATTATTGGAAGTATTTATTGCAAAATAACTACTAAATGGTTGCAAATGTAGTGACAATTGTGTCACACATTTTGTCACTTGTTTTAATTGAAATTTTCTTACAAAAATACTGTGACTCATAATAGTTGAAAGTTTCTTGAAAATTTTACAAAGATATTTCTACATGTAGTAAACGTGTAGCATATTAACAACGAAAACTTGCGACAGAATTTTTAATCGTAATTTTTCAATGAATTTGCCACAAAACTGCTATATGTATTATTTATTGCATTAATATTGTAAAAGTTGTAGAAGATTTTTAACTAAAAATAAATGTTGCAAAATTATCTTGCAATTTCACTATTTTCTTGTAGTGTTAATAACCTGTCCCGATGCATCCCCATATGCTTTAAGGCAACGCATGACCTCTGCACTTTCCTTGAAAGTAGCGCGACACATAAACAGGCTATCATCAGCAAAGAGTAGATGCTGAACCGATAGACAAGCCTTGTTAAGCTTCAAACTGTTCTCCCCTCTTGTTCTGCTTTACCCATAGTATGTACTAAAGCTTCAGCACAAAGAATAAACAGAAAGGGAGATAATGATCACCTTGTTGCAAACCCCTTTCCGGTCTAATAAAACCATAAGAATTCCCATTAAGTAACACAGAGTAAGAGACGGTTCGGACGCATACCATCACCCATGCAACCCATTTATCATCAAAACCAAGTCTTGTTAACAGCATCTATTGAAAATTCCATTCCACACAGTCATGTGCCTTAGACATATCCGTCTTAATGGCCATAAATCTTCATTAACATTCTTGTTAGTACGTAGACCATGTAATATCTCATGAGCTATAAGAATATTATCAGAGATTAATCTTCCCGAGACAAACGCCCCTTGTGTATCAGACACAATATCCGGTAAAAACAGTTTAAGTCTTGAACATAAGATTTTTGAAATGATCTTATAAGAAACTGAACATAAACTGATAGGACGTAGGTCAGACATTCTTGTTGGACTTGATATCTTTAGAAGGAGACAAAGTTGGGTAAAGTTCAACTCAGACGGAAATGTACCAGTTTCGAAGAACTTTTTCACCTCTTGTGTAACCTTTGCTCCAACTACATCCCAATATGCTTGAAAAAAGTGAGCACTCATACCATCAGCTCCGGCTGTACTACCACCCTTAATGTTGAACACTGCACGTTTCACCTCTTCATCCAAAACCGGTTTAGTTAACTCTCTATTAACATCTTGTGAAACCCTTAATGCTAAACCGTCTAAGAGATCAACACCGTTGTTCGGATTCGAAGTAGTAAATAAATTCTGGAAATAATCCACCGCAATGATACCTTTTGATCCTTCCTCAAATTTTTCCACTCCAAACTCATCAAATAAGGATGTAATTTTATTTTGAGCTCGACGTCGTTTGACACTTCCATGAAAAAAACTTGTGTTTCTATCACCGTCTTTTAGCCAATTTCTCGACTTTTTTCCTTCCAATACACTTCTTTCTGCCTATAAGCATCAGCTAGTTCACCTTTCCACGACCTAAGTCTAGTTAAATCAGGAAACCTTTTGGAACCTTCAGTTTCAATCTCCGCCTCTAACCAAGAAATCCTAGACTTCGAGTTTAGTGTAGTAGATCGTTTCCACTTTGATAATGCTTTCCTGCATTTGGCAATCTGATCTAGAAGACTTAAAGGATTATCCGCATCATCATGTTTCCAACCTTCCTTCACCACCTCTACAGTTTGTGGATTCGGTAACCACCTTTTGTCAAACATAAACCGGGCAAAATGAGACTGATTCTCATTTGTAAACCTCGTCAAAACAGGCTTATGATCTAATCCAATTCTTTCTAAGTATTCTGAGTGTACCCGTGGAAATAAGTGGAACCATTTTGCATTACCAAGGGCCCTATCCAAGCGACATTGTACATAAAAGTCACTCCTTGTACCCGCCCAAGAAAACCTATTCCCGGAACTCGGAACCTCCCGTAATCTACAATCATAAATCATGTTTCGAAATGGAAAGAATGAAGCTTCCTCACTTGGTGGACCACCAAGCTTTTCTGAATTATCCACTAGCTCATTAAGGTCTCCCACGACAAACCATGGTTCATCTCTTTCCGAACCAATTTGTGTCAACAACTCCCAAACATGTTGACGTAAATGATGCGCTGGATCTCCATAAACGAAGGAAATAAAGAATTTTAAAAATCCTAGTTTTGCCGCCACATCAATGATTCTTTTGTCAGAGTGGAGAATGGTAATATCATACTATGCTTTCCAGAACAAAGCAAGTCCCCCACTGAAACCTTCTGGTTCAACCACTTGAATATTATCGTACCCCAAAGACCGTTGTAACTGAATCACGTGAGAAATGGAGTTTTTAGTCTCCATGAGGAAAAGATGTCAGGAAAATGCTCACGTCTCATTTCCCTCAAAGTGGGATTTGTCAAAGTGCTCCTCAACCCTTGACAATTCCAGCTCATTATGCTCATACTTGTTTCGGCGGTTCCTCATACGGAACCACCTCCTTTTCATTACGCTTAGCAATTTTTGATGGAGTTAGAGCCTCATCCGTGGCTTTCCTTTTCACTATCTGACCTTCCTCATTCATAACAGATTGTTTGTTCCTCTCATTGTTGTTTTGTTGAGTTGACCCTTCTACTGGTTTAAATTTTCTCCTCCATTGGTTTGGTCTCCTACGTTTCCCCGTCTGCTTAGGTTTAGTCCCGGACGAGCTTGCATTTGCTACAGCTCGGAAAACCGTTGGACTTGATCCTGAAGCGTGCATATTACAAAAACCAATAGATTGTGAACCTGGTTCCTTATTATCTCGAGCAATAGCTATTCCAGCTCTGATTGCTGAAGCTAAAAGTCGCCCATCGGAATCATGAACAACATCTGTCTTTTTAAAATCCAACACAATCCCTTTGCCTTTGTTAACATCATTTGTTACTTGAGCCTCAGGCTCCATCCTCAATTGTTTTCTTCCATGAGGATCCTTGTCCAGTTCACCTACTTGTCTTCTTACTCTTTCAATACAAACTCTTTTTTCTGTTGCTTCCTCAACACTCAAGTAATTTCTCATCTCATCTAAAATGGCCTTAGCTATTTTTGGTATTCCTGTAGCGATGTCTATACCAACATCCTCATCAGTTAACACCCCGTAGAGAGGATCATCCTTACTTATCTGAGGAATCAACTGTACCATAGGTAAAGCCGCCACATTCATACCCCCGTAGCAATTGCTTGCCGGTTAATTGGGTTGAAAGGGCATCTAGCTTTATCATGAGTTAACCTTTGACATTGATAACACCGTTTCCTAATTCTTTCATATTCAACACCAATGTGGACCACTTACCCTATCGGCAACTCAACTGGTTTTGAGTTCCTTAGTGCTTTGTTGACATCAAATAAGACATGAACACGTACAAAGCCTTTGCTTTATGGTTTCTCCGGGTCAAAAGCTACTGTAGTAACTTGGCCCACCAGATCACCTATTTCTTCAATCGCTTCCCTAGTATAATGGTTCACCGGGATGTAGCAAAGACAGATCCAAAGTGGTAGCTTCATCAGATAGTCTTCAGGGGGATGTTCCACCCACCTTTCCAGAACCATGCTCCAATCTTCATAGGTCCAAGCACCAGACTCAAGAACCATTTTGAGATCAGCTTCGAATCAAAGATGAATTGAAACCGATCATGTGACAAAGCGACCCCTCTACACCTGTTGTAAACACGCCAATACCTTGGCATATCATGAATCATGTTGGACATTTTCTGCATTTCCGGGTTCAGCAGATGACCCATGATGCTACACACATTACGTTCCGCCGAACTAAATTTTGGCAAGTTCTTCAAAACATATGGTTTCTCTTCATCAATACTCATTTCCCTCAACGCCTTATCCAATGCAAACTCAGCCATGAGAAAAACTCTCATTCTTCTGAATAGGTATTTGTCTCCACTTAATAACACCCAAAAACGAACAGACTAATCACTCTTGATCTTCAAAGCCTAAAGCACCACTCCCAGAACGGTGGCTGCTAAGTTAAACCTTTCGTTTGTAACATCTTACCAAAATCTTTACCACAATGTACGTCAACTTTCCAAAACAATACTCCAAAATACCAAATTTAACTGATACGTAATAAAAACTTTCCAAAGCCGGCGGAAAAAATTAATATCCCCAGAAACTAGCCTTCCTCACAAGTCTATGAAAGACTCTAAATGAGAAGGAGAGTTCTAAGCCTCATAGTTCTTGAACGTGATGTGCTTTATACAGTATATATCCCTTAATATTAATAATTGAGAAATTTTTTTAAAATAGCATTAAAAGAAGTTTTGGTTAAAAAGAGCACAAAAAAAATTATGATACATTTATACCATTTTTTAAAGTTTATAATTTGACTTTTTTGTTTAAGTTAAGTTTAGGACTTTCTGAAATCCTATATCCTAAATCTTAAAAATGTGAGGTTAGAGGATATGTGCTATATTAGAGAATTGGCCTTTAATAAAATATTATATATTATCTAAACAAAAATGTGTGAAATGTGACACACAATTTTAGTTGTGTTCTATTTAAGAGAATTATCTTTAATAGTTTTTCACAACCCCGAAAAATTATATACCAGCATATAATACTATATAAAGATGAATGATTCAATGTTAGTAGTTCACCAGATCGTGGTATGTGTCAACTAAAACTATTAGATTTGAATACGTGTTTAATTAAATAAAACAATAAATTATCATAAAAAAAACTCAAAATGGAATACATTCCTAAAAGAAATTATCAATATGATTTTATAAAAGTAAAGTAAAAATTTCATTAATTAGTAAAAGGAAATTTAATAATCAAAGTTGCTTATTCATCAGATCGTGACACGTGTTAATTAAAACTATCTCATTTTGATACATGTTTAATTAATTAAAATCATAAATTATCAAGAAAAAGGAATTCAAAAAGGAATACAATCCTAAAATAAAATTATCAATATAATTTTATAAAAATAAAGTAAAAGTTCATTTAATTAGTAAAAAAAAATTTAATATTTAATAGATATTCTATTAAAATTATAAATAACATGCCATCAAAAAGAAAAAAAATTATAAACAACAGGATGATGACACATGTCAGTTAATCATCGTATTATATAAAAAAGAATGATTCAAAATTAGTAACTCACATAATTGTGACACGTGTCTATAAAATCATTGATTAAAGAGTTAGTTTATGAATTGGGTAGTATTTAAGTTTTTATATGGGATCTGAGTAGTTTTAAGTTTTTATATGGGAAATGGGTAGTTTTTAGGGTAGTTTAAGTTTGTGTCGAACTTTTATGACAAAATTGCTCTTGTGTCTTAGAGAGATATAGGAATAGAAATGAATGTCTTATGAGAGAGAGAAGAAATCGAGACATTTAAATCAAATTAAACTGAATTTAATTTCGAGAAACTAAAGCAAATATGGATCCGACCGAATCTGTGGAGTACAATGGCTTTGAGACTACCACCAATGGTGACTCTCACAACAACGATCATGGTTGGAAGCAAATATTCTACCCAAAACGCAATCGAAAACAAAAACCGGAGGATCAAGCAATGGCGAATGGTGTCTCCGTTAAGCTGATTCCCAATGGAACTTTAGTGAACGGAAACAACGTCTTCCGTTCTCTTGAGGATCAAGCTTAAGATCATCATCAAAAGATCCTCGCAGCGAAGAACGCAGCTGATGTGGCTGACGGAAAGAGATCTAAACGCCGATCTAACGGTTACGGCGACGAGGGGTATGATTTTGATGAGAGTGACACTGAAATCGATTTGGGGAAAGAGAATTTGAAGGTTGAGGAAACTAAGAAACCCAAGGTTAAGAAGGAGAAGAAGCCTAAAGTGACTTTAGCTGAAGCTGCAGCTAAAATTGATGCTTCAAATCTCGCAGAACCGGATTCTTTGTTTATCAAACCCAAGCCCGCAAAGATCTTGTGGATCCGACCTTGACAACATTTCAGGAGGTTGTTGTTGAGAGACTGCTGGAGGTGGTTAGGCAGTGTATGAATCCATACGCAGCTCACAGGCCAACAATGAGACAAGTTGTGGTGAAGCTGAGAGAGATAACTGGAATAGAAGCTGATGCAGCAATGCCGAGGCTATCTCCACGGTGGTGAACTGAACTGGAGATCATATCCACTTAAAGAAATTAAAGAGAAATGATTCGTCCTTTTAGGTGTCCCCTGTAGATATATACACAAATGACACTGTGAAGTGGTGATTGATCACATTTCTCTTCCTCTGCATTAAAAGACTAAATACTGTATATATACTGTTGTGGCCATGTCAAGATCCTCTTTGGCTTTTTCACGTTCACAGTACTCTGACCATGTAGATGTTTCCAAGATTGTTCAGAGCCTGCAGAAACATAACAAAAAGATCAATGAGAAAAAAATGCTAATAAGTGAAAAGAGAAAGTCTTGAGATAATCACATGCCAACCTGTCCTCTGTGTAGCCCATCTGAAGGACACTTGAGGGCTTTCCTCTGGCAACCATTGAGCTTCAGAGGAGAAGGTTGCCAGAGGGAGCATTGATGAGTGTTTATTTTTATCAATTTTTACTATCGATTTCATGTGTTTTATTGAGTCTAGAGTTAGGTTTTGTGTCCTTCTGGTCCGTTTTGGTGTCTTTACAAATTTTTACTTCATTGGACCTAAAATAGACAAAATGGAGCAATTTTAGACCTTTTTAAACTTCATGGGATTTTTGGAGACAATTTTGGATCGACCGATCCAGAAGAGGATCGACCAGACAAGAAAAGGATCAACCGCTCCAGAAAAGGATCGGTCAGTCGAAGGAATCTATGAAGTTGCACGTTTCGAAGGAAGAAGATCGATCGATCCAAGCCGGATCGATCGATCTCGATCACGAATATTCTCCAGATTTCACATTTACTCTATTTTTGACCTAGAAGCTTCCCTATATAAAGGGATAATTTCCTGAGCGGCCCAGAAGCCCTAGACACAATTTTTACCATTTCACTTTGTATTTTCATTTCAGTTTCAGATCTGTAAACTTCTCCTTTGATATTTCTCAGATTTATACTATTTTCCATTGAATCTTTAGATCTACACTGTCTTCATCTCTTTCTTTGCATTGCATGTCATATTTCATCATGATCTATCAACCCATTGTCATGGTTGAGTAGATCTGCTTGTTGGGAGATGTGATCTATTAAAAGAGATTTAATGTTTAATTAGGTTATTGTTATAGATTAGGGTTATGATTTAGATCTCTATTTCTATGAACTAATGATTTTGTTAGGTTGACGAATCTATCAAATGATTTATAGGATTTTATAATTCAGCTAGCGCATGTTTATTTTACCCAGAATCTATAATTTATAGGCTTGAGATTGTCAGCCGCCGAGTGTCAAAGTTGGATCTGCAAGTGAACAATATCAAAACCCGCTAATAAATGCTGGCATAGGATCCTAACGGATTTATGACCAAGATAATATTCTCATATGAAAGGTGGTTTATTTGTTCATAGTATTTTGAGTTATAGATTTAGATTATTAAACTGCTAATCCGGTTAGAGCTTCTTTTTATTTAATTAAATTTCTGGGATTTTCCAGATCCCAACATTTGTTTTAAACTGATTTTTTATTTCTTTTATTATTTTCGGATTTATTTGTGACAAAACTTTTAATATTTTTCATCCTAACTTGGTTTAGATCTACAGATCTAAAATGTACTTTACTCTCTGTAGATTCAGTCCTACCATTATACTACCATGCACAATCGTGCACTTGCGGATGACATTGGTTTGGGTAAAGCCTGATACCACATCAACCATTGAGCTTCAGATATTTTGGATCATTTAGATATAGTATGATATAGACTTTACTCAAGACATTGTTATAATTCTTATTAATGTTAATGATTTGTTCAACGTTACATTAACAACATGAGTGACAAGTCTTATCATTACTTAATACTATGTCCTTTAGGAGGAGTAGTAAAATCTCCTAATCAAGCGCTTTCTTGCTTTCCACACAGTATATTTGAGAAGATGCTTTGAGTGCAACTTTCTCCATGAAGAATGTGTTCTCTCTCTTTGCAAAGGCTTTGGCATCTTCAGTTGAAACAACTCTTAAGTTACGTAGATCATCCTTGTTCCCAGCAAGCATGATGACAATGTTGGCGTCAGTGTCTTCTCTAAGCTCCTTCAACCATCTTTCAACGTCCTCAAATGTAACATGTTGTGTAACATCATAGACAAACAAAGGTACTACAACTTATCAATGGTATGCCCTTGTGATTGCTTGGTATCTAGTTCCAACAAAAAATATCAATACTTTAGTTCTTGTAAATTCAATAGCAAGCTTAGATCCATAGAAACAATCACCAACAAGCTTGTAAATTCAAGAAATAAGTTGTCGCTACAAAATGTTAGCAAAAATGTCGATTAAGGTAACATCATCAATCAAAAACTCGAATTTGGACGAAGAAGAGGTTTATATATTCATTTATTATTTGAGAATTTTTAATCTAATTACCTCTCTTGACTTGACGGTGTCCCAAATCTGAGTATACCGATTTGCTGTAGATATTAACCAAGTCAGTTAATACTATTTTTTCTTTGAAAATACAACTTGTGGTGTGCAAAGAAAGAGGTGTACACCGACTACAATGGTGAGGTGTATAGAATAAAACGGTGTACAACAACACAACATGAGAAGTATAAGGAGGCACTATGCTTTTAATTATTTGTATGATCTCTTGATTAACTACAAAGAAAAAAATTAATTGTATGATCTTGTTAACTATAAAGAAAAAAATGTGACACTATGCTTTAATTTTCTACTTAAGAAAATAATGTTGGTGTACACCTCTTTTTCACTGTACACCTCACTTTGGTGTACACTTTACCTTGATGTACACCTCTTTTTCATTGTACATCTCACTTTGGTGTACACTTCACCTTGATGTACACCTCTCTACATATAATGTCTTGTTAATGAATTTGAATAGATTAGCAAGTCTTTGAAAAACCAAAATATGTTTCGATGAATAATTCAGAAACAAGAATTTTGTGAATGTATGAAACGAAAACCAAACACAATAATAATATGACTAGGATGGAGATTTTGTGAGTTTGAACTTTCTCACATGAGAATAAAAAAAGAAACACAAAGAGCAAGAGGGATCTCATATTTTGGAGATGATTCAGATGAACAAATAAATAGAGAAAAATAAAAGAATTTAGTGATCTCATTCAAGAGGTTAATAACATGAAAGTGTGTGTACCACAATGAGATGTATAACAAGAGAGGTGTACACCAATATGAGGTGTACACCAATATGAGGTGTACAAAGAAAAAAAGTGTACACCAAATTAAAGTGTAAAAAAGAGTTAAAAATACAAATATCCTTTATACTCTTTGCATCTCATTCAAAAATATAGAGAGAAGTGTTCTTTGTCCTAATGAAGAACATGTTAAACTAGAATATAAATTCTAATTTAACTTCGCTCTTCATCCCAACAAAATGAAGAAACCAAGAGCAAATCAGAAATCCAAAAAAAAAGAAGCACCCAATATATATCAAAGAAACAACAATTTTGTTGGATGTGGCATTCTTGAACGGTTTCACTTCTGCACATAAAAGAAAATTTTAAATATAAGTTGAACAATAAACATACAATTTGAGACTAATGACATAAAAAGACCATGTGTGAATCGTGGTGTTCTCATGACTTTGTCTACATCCGTCAAATGCATATTTATAAGCTTTCCTCAAGCTCTAGTTTTGGGGTTTTGATTAGTAACTTCTTCTCCCCTTAAAAGGGTACCAAATAAGATTCTGATTGTATTCATTTAGTACATTTTCTTTAAGAACTTATTATATCATGATGTACCGTATCATGCCTCACCTACTGCTCTTTACACAACTGTATATAATATTATTCAAGAAAATTGTATGTATATAATATCAAAAGCTTAGTACTAGAATGTTATTATATGCAATGAATCTTAATCGATATAGATATGTTGTTGAGTTAATCGTTTTCTCATATGCGAACTTAAGAATGAAAATAAGAAAACTTTATTGAAGTCAGATATGTGTGAGAAGAATGTATCGCTTATATGTGTGAGAGCATAGCCACCGGTTATAATATTTGTTTTTCTAAATCTTACACTAGACGTTTGGGTTTAGTTCATCTGTTTTGGTTTTTCGGATTTAGAGGCATGTGACACATTCTGATACTATAATTTTTGGTTTGTTTAATTTGATTCTATCAGAATTCGAGTCAGATTCGGGTACAAGAAATATCAAAATAAATACATATAAAAATTTGGTTAAATTTGGTTACACTGTCATAAATTTATCTAAGAACGTTCAGTTATTTTTATATAAAAATAATTTATATTTTTAGATTTATAATTGCTGGATAAATGTGTTATATTTATTCAAACTATCATTAATATTTTTGGGTATATAAACATATTTCAAATATTTAAAATATATCATAAACATCATATATTTAATTTAATTAAACTAAATTATATTTTACAAATCTGCCCATAAGACGGGTCTTAATTTAGTGTATAGTTTAAAATATAATAATTATATATAGAAGAGAAGGAGCAGAGTTATCTATAGATCCAAATTCTAATACCGTTAACTAAAACCGATTCATTATAGTGTTGGTTTTTTTTCTATTAAAATCCTTAACATGTACTTGATCTTCATAATGGAAATGAAAGACACTAGGGCAGAGGCAGATACTGTATAACGAAAATTCTTACACTAAAATATTAAGAAAACACCAAAATAAAGATTCTTCCCTTTTGAATTTTGACCAACAACTCTAATCTAGCAATTTTATTATATAAACTTGGGTTACACTCACCAGAATCCAACACGTGTCAAAATTATAATTCACAAGATCTTGACATGTGTCACTAATCATTCAGATCTTGCCACATATCAAATTACAAAAGAATACATATTAAAAAAATAGCAAAAAAAGAAATTCAGTAATTGTTAATATATCAAAAATATTAAAACCATATATTTAGGAATAATTAAAATAAACACCTAAAAAAAAGAAATTAAAAAAGGAAAAAAGAGAAACACTAAATTGTTAATTTAATTAATCAATCATTAAGATTAAGAAATGCATTTAAGACAAAACAAAAACGAAAATAAAACCATATCTAAAACAGGAAAAGGTGATACAATATTTAAATATTTATTTTATCATTAAGTAAAATTAAAAATTAACTAAAACAAACCCCATAAACACTACCGTAAAGAAAAAAATTAATCAATAATTAAGATTAAGAAATACTTTTAAAACAAATAAAAAGAGAAACACAAAATTGTTAATTTAACTGATCAACAATCAAGATTAAAAAATACATTTTTAAAAAATACAAGAACAAAAATAAAACAATAACTAAAAGGAAATACAGTATTTGAAAATTTATCTTATCATTAAGTTAAAATATATAATTAACTAAAACCAACCCCTAACAAAAACTATAAGGAATTAAGTTAAAAGTTCAGATAATATTTTTTTTAAAATATGTATATTTAATTAACTATTTATATCAATTAATTTTTAATTAGAAAATAACTCCAAAAAATAGAGAATAAATAAATAATAAATAAGATGATTTAACTTTCTATATTTTCTAATATATATTCTATCTTATTATTTCTATTAAATCTTTTTCAAATTTAGTTATTTAGATTCTAATATTATTTAGAATCCAATAACAATATATTTGCTATAATCAAAATTTAGTTTATTTGCAATGTTAGTTTTCCAAATTTCATGTTTTTCTACTAAAGTACTAATAGTGTTTTATTTATTTTTTATTTGTTTTATAGTATTAGTTATATATGGATATTTGTTTTATTATATAATGCACTAGATTAGGACCCGCCCGATGGGCGGGTTTGTAAAATAAAAATTTAGTATAATTAAATTAAATATATGATATTAGTGATATATTTTAAATATTTGAAATACAATTATATACTCAAAAATATTAACAATAGCTTGAATAAATATAACACATTTACCCA
This sequence comes from Cardamine flexuosa, assembly GCA_963555745.1. Classification (NCBI taxonomy): domain Eukaryota; kingdom Viridiplantae; phylum Streptophyta; class Magnoliopsida; order Brassicales; family Brassicaceae; genus Cardamine; species Cardamine flexuosa. The sequence goes on along the minus strand of OY743217.1, from coordinate 21,235,860 downwards.
ACAATTATAAACCCAAAAATATAAATTATTTTTATATCAAAATAACTGAAAGTTCTTAGTTAAATTTATGAAAGTTTAACCAAATATAACCAATTTTTTACATATATTTGTTCTGATATTTCGTGTACCTGAATCTGACTCGAATTAAGATGTAGTTTATGATCAAAGACTTTGTAATTCTTATTGCAATCTTGCAAATTGAAATTATAAATTTCAATAATATTTTTTACGTAATTGATCTCCAAACTTTTCCAAAAGGGAATGGTGTACAGAACATTGAATAATATTTTTCTTTATAAGGGAATAAGTAAGAAAACATAGATATTCATTTAACCACATAAAACTAATCTTTTTATCATGTAAAAATAAATTAATTTCTATAAGCTCATTGTTTTTTTTTAAGACTTCTTGCCTCCCAGGTAGAGGTGTTTAGAGATCAATAAAACTTATACTAATTTGCTTGTATAGGTTGATTGATTAGAGATCTCCAACTATCAATAGATTTATTGATTGTACTAAATAGAGGTGCTATAACCCTAAAATATTAATAGTAAAACATATATGAATGGAGTAGATATCGATGTAAAATAACCTTACGTTTGTGAAGATTATAGAGCTGTGATTTTTCTGATTTTGAATTTGAAGAGATCCCAAACAGGTTTTATATAGGTGGGGAAGTAGAACTATTTTTCCATTTTAAATTATATTCCTTTTTAAAAAAAATTATTTTAAATCTAAGATTTTGTTTATTTTACTTTTCTAAATAAGTATTTTTTACTTATTCATATAATAAGATAAGTTAAGTAAAAAAATAGAATTCTTTTTTCTTTTATAATTGTATTCCTATTTTAAATTTCCTTTTATTTTTCTGATAATCTATGGTTTTGTTTATTTTATTTTTTTAAATAGGTATTTTAAATTTTTTATTTTTATTTAAATAAACTTTTACTTTATTTTTATAAATTACATTAATAATTTTATTTTCTACTTTTACTTCTTTTTTTTAGTTTTTATGTTGAGCTAAATAAAATAGATTTTGTTTTCCTTTTCTAATTGTAATCCTATTTTAAATTTCTTTTTATTTTTCTGGTAATTTATGGTTTTGTTTATTTTTTTTAAATAGGTATTTTAACTTTTTCGATTTTAATTAAATAAAATTTTACTTTATTTTTATAAAATTACATTAATAGTTTTCTTTTCTACTTTTACTTCATTTTTATAAAATAGAATTGCTTTTCCTTTTACAATTACATTCTATTTTTAAAACATGTCAAAATCTAATTTTTTTTTTACTTTTACTTTCCTGTTTGTAGTTTTTATGTTAAGTTAAATAATAATAAAAAATTCCTTTTATAATTGTATTCCTATTTTAAATTTCCTTTTATTTTTCTGATAATCTATGGGTTTTTTTAATTGGTATTAAACTTTTTTGTTTTTTAGTTAACTGAACTTTTACTTTATTTTTATAAAATTACATTAATAATTTTCTTTTCTAATTTTACTTCCTTCTTATAAAATATAATTTATTTTCCTTTTATAGTTGCATTCCATTTTTAAAACATGTTAAAATCTATTTTTTATACTTTTGCTTCCTTTTTGTAGTTTTTATGTTAAGTTAAACAAAATAGATTTTTTTCCCTTTTATAATTGTATTCCTATTTTAAATTTTGTTTGATTCTGATAATTTTGGTTTTTTTTTCTTTTTCTTAAATAGGTATTTTAACTTTTCCATATTTTAATTAAATTAATTTTATCTCCTTTTATAATTGCATTCCATTTTTAAAACATGTCAAAATATGATCGTTTAAATTGACATGTGTCACGATCTAATTTTCTTTTCTACTTTTACTTCCTTTTTGTAGTTTTTATGATAGGTTAAATAAAATAGATTTTTTTCCCTTTTATAATTATATTCTTATTTTAAGTTTCCTTTTATATTTCTGATACTCTATGGTTTTGTTTATTTTTTTCTTAAATAGGTATTTTAACTTTTTTGTATTTTAATTAAATTAATTTGTTTCCTTTTATAATTGCATTGTATTTTTAAAACACGCCAAAATCTGATCAATTAAATAGACACATGTCCCGATCTGATGAATTACTATTTTTGAATCATTCATCTTTATATAATAAGATATTATTTTGATATAAAAGTTTTGATTTCTATTAATTTATGTGGAGGATACATGGGATTAGAGTAAAATTTTAATATGATTGAAGATTGAGTTAAATTGTATAGAAAAATTAAGTGGGTAGGAAGAAAAGCTTATTTAATAACCAAGAATTTTAGATATTTTGGTTAATTATTTTAGTTATTTGATACTAAAATAATTGATGTTTATTGGTTTATATTTGTAGGATAATTGTATTATATCAAGTCTAAATATTAATAATAATTTGAATATATAATTATATTTTGAGTATTTTGGGTATCCATTCGGTTTTCATGTCGGTTTAGTTTAGATTTGATCTTTTTGATATAGGAGTTTAGGACCTATTTTGAATTTTTTCGGGTAATACCCCTTTTCGGGTTGAATTTGATTTGGTTTTTTGGGTTTCAGATATTTTATCCATGTTATCTAATAATGTGGTCGGAAAAAAAAAATAACAAATGAAAACCAAAAGTTTTAGACATTACATAGATTTTTAACATGTTTATATAAAATTTTAGTATAGAAAATTATTTAAGTTATTCATAAAGAAAATTAAAATTTAATAAATAATTATTTTTTCTAAGAAAATATGATTTTTATTTCTTTTCCTAAAAAATATAAGATTTAACATTAATGGCAAATATGTAATTGAATAAACATGCATAAATTATTTTAAAATTTAAAACCTGACCATCGGGCGGGTCTTAATCTAGTAATATATGATTGGGAAAAAGAATGCCAAATATAGAAGGGATGAATAATCTTTTTTCAGCTTGAAAAATAATTAACATCAGCCCACAAAACTCTCCTGTCCAGAGCAGATTTGTTTATTTGTAGAAACTAAAACAAGACAGTAACAAATAAAACTGAAACCAAGGAATGAACACAGGGGAGAGAAAGAGAACAAAAAGAGCCAAAAATAAAATGTAAAAAAGGATTGATCTTTTCCCTTTTAACCTCCCTGCCTTGGCCGCCTTCTAAGGCAGAGGAGATTCATTTCTTTCTCTCCCCAATACAAAATCTCAGAAAAATAATAGTAATCCGGATATGGCGTTTCAGGATTTTGACAAGATCCAAGAACGCGTAAACGCCGATAGGAAACGTAAATTCAGGAAGAGGATCATTGTTGGAACGGTCTCTTTGCTTATGGTTGTTGCAGCCATTATTGGAGGAGCTTTTGCTTATGTCGCTTATGAGAAGAAAAATGAACAACAAGCAAAAAACAAAAACAATAATGAAAAAACCGCAAAGGATAATGGAAAGAAGAGCCAGAAAGCACCTGTTTCCGCAGAGCAATCAGTGAAACCTGGTCAGGCTGATAAGGTCATAGAAACTCTTTGCAGTTCAACGCTTTACGCGCAAATCTGCGAGAAAACGCTCAAGAACAGAACAGAGAAGGGTACTGCTTTAGCCAATCCAACAACCTTTTTGACGTATGCTATTGAAGCTGTCAATGAAGATCTTGACCGAGTTTTAGAGAAGGTTTTGAGTCTCAAGACTGAGAACCAAGATGAGAAAGATGCGATTGGGCAATGTAAGTTGCTTGTGGAAGACGCAAAAGAGGAAATCACGGCATCATTGAACAAGGTCAATGGCACAGAAGTAAACAATTTCACAAAAATAGTACCTGACTTGGACAGTTGGTTAAGCGCGGTCATGTCTTATCAAGAGACATGCCTTGACGGGTTTGAGGAAGGAGCCCTAAAATCTGAAGTAAAGACCAGTGCTAATTCTTCTCAGATTCTTACTAGCAATTCCCTTGCGATGATCAAATCATTTGACGCGAATCTACCTCCCGTTACTGAGGTCTTAGCACGACAACTTCTTGATCAAACCCCTTCTTGGATAAGCAACGAGGATAGAAGAATGTTAAGAGCTGTCGATGTGAAAAATTTGAAGCCTAACGCAACTGTGGCTAAAGATGGAAGTGGAAATTTCACAACCATTAATGATGCTCTTAAAGCAATGCCTGAGAAATATGAGGGAAGGTAGGTCAAATCAAAACGTTTTATAACGTGTTCCTTAAGTCAAGTTATCTTTGGTTAAACTAAGTTGAGGTTTCATTTGCGTTTTATATCTTTAGGTACATTATATACATTAAACAAGGCGTTTATGACGAATCTGTGATTGTTGATAAGAAGACGGCAAATCTTACTATGGTCGGAGATGGATCACAGAAGACGATTGTGACCGGAACCAAAAGCCACGCAAAGAAAATCCGCACTTTTCTCACAGCAACATTCGGTAAAAACCCTACAATTCTCTTATACGGAATGAATGAAACCAAATGAGAGAGCATAATACACATTATTATTACATAAACCGTCTGTATATAAATCTAGTATATAGAGACATAAGCCAATACATTCATTTTCAAACAATTTTAACGTTAAATCCTATAAATCTTTAAAAAGTATCATAGAACATAACTTGAATTTGTTATGTTTGTGTCATTTTAATCAGAATAGATTGTTTTTTCTTAATAGTTGCACAAGGAGAAGGGTTCATGGCACAGTCAATGGGGTTCAGGAACACGGCTGGGCCAGAGGGACATCAAGCGGTGGCAATTCGTGTCCAGTCCGACAGATCAATTTTCCTAAACTGCCGATTTGAAGGCTACCAAGACACATTGTACGCTTACACGCACCGTCAGTACTACAGAAGCTGTGTAATAATCGGAACAATCGACTTCATTTTCGGAGATGCGGCCGCCGTCTTCCAGAACTGTAACATTTTCCTAAGAAAAGGCTTACAAGGACAAAAGAACACAATATCTGCTCAAGGACGTGTTGATAAGTTTCAGACAACCGGATTTGTGATCCAGAATTGTAAAATCGCTGCAAACGAAGACCTTAAGCCAGTAATGGCAGAGTACAAGAGTTACCTCGGGCGACCTTGGAAGAAATACGCTAGAACTATCGTAATGGAATCTACAATCGAGGATGTTATCGACCCGGCTGGATGGTTGAGATGGCAAGAGACAGATTTCGCGATAGACACGCTGTATTACGCGGAGTACAAGAACAAAGGACCAAGTGGTGATACAACTTCAAGGGTTAAATGGCCTGGATTCAAGGTCATTAACAGAGAGGAAGCTTTGAACTATACTGTTGAACCCTTCTTACAAGGAGATTGGATCACTGCCTCAGGTTCACCTGTTAAGTTGGGTCTTTATGATGCTTGATAACAACATTTTCCTTGCAGAGAAAGTAATTAAAATTGCATCCAAAGAAATTTACTTTGAAAATCGGATACTAGAACATAGTGGGCTAAGAGAATGTGTTGTATCAAACTTAATATCGATTTGTTCTCAAAACTATTTTTGAAAAGAAGCGTATTATTATAAGCAATTTTTAGGATTCAAATGCTTTCCTTCTTTGCTCAATTGATCAACGAAAGAACCCGAATACACCCACCTAAAGACAAGACCCTATACATGTATAAAGTCTATATGCTCATCCAAGGTGCATATTAAGTTGCATCACTCACCATAAGAAATAAGGTTACATTTTAATTAAAGAGACTTAGTTTATACATTAAAAACACAAGCCGTCAAAAAAAAAGACATTAAAAACACAACTTCTTGAGTTGTTTCACATTATATAATTAAAATCCAAAGACCAAATCAAAATCTAATGTCAGAAAGCACATGAACGACAAGAAATGCTAAGATCAACGCCTGCAATTATAACAATAATGAGTATGGTCCCTTGATGGTGTTCCACAATTGTAGCAAAAAGCCAACCCACACCTACATAATCATCAGTAATCACACAAGCATAAATGTAAAGTTAAAGATTTTGCAACACAAAGACGAAGAAAACAACTAAGATGCATTTTACCTGCACTTCATGTATAAGCAACCCTCAGATTTCTCAATGTCGAATTTGCAAGAAGGACATCTTCTCCATTTGTTACTCTCTGCTATCTTCTTAAGCAATATATCATCTCTTTCTCTTTCGTTCTCCGCGAGCTTCTGAAACTCCTCACATGTTATCTCAGGATGCCACTTAGTCCCACACTGTACGCAAACCATTCTATAACAATGAGGACACTCAGATTCCGTAATCTTCTCTTCACTCTCTTCCAAGAAAAGCAAAGCAGAGCAATCTTTATACGGACAATAGAATCTCTTTGAACGCATAACCACTGCTTCACAAAGAGCATCACCCCAACGATCGAACACTTCTCCCGGCAAGATTTGACGGCATTGATATGGCTCGAGCTGACCGGTGCAAGCAGAAACTGGGCATTTGATTGAGAGAATGTTGTCTTGTAACTTAGCGGCTATGTATTCGAAACACAATCGTTACAGTAAGAATGAGAACATCCATTGATACGAAACGACTCAGTCTTTGGTTTTCGTTCAACACATATCTCACATTCGAAGGAGCGTTTTGAGGACGAGGACGAAGACGAGGACTGACCCCTTTCTAGAGATCTCGTGATTGGTGTGAAACAGAGGATTCTGAGATCGTCTTCTTCGTCATTGTATTGAATCAAGATCTATGTAGTTTGCTGGAGTTTCGGATTTGATTTTGGTTTTGGTTTGATGAGAAGATATGAATCTGGGATGGAGGTGACGATCACGGTCGTAGTCCTCGACGGAGATGGCGTCGTGTTTGGTTGAACCACGATCGGAGAGAGGTGTGGAGAAGATGAAACTCTCCGAGCTGTTGTTGCCGGCGACGTTGACAGTGGCCATTTCTGTGCTGATTGAAATTAATCTTTGATTAGGGTTTTATGATTTTGTTCTGTTTCTATCTATTACTTGCGTTGTTGGGTTAGTTTCTGAAGAGTCTCATTTTACTAGGGCTGTCTGCAAAATTACCTGATAAACATTAATTGAGAAGTCAAGTTTTATTCACAAATGTACATTGAGATTTCACTTTCTAAATTAAAGTAAGAAAATATAATCAATCTAAAAAAATCCTCACCTTAAGAAAACGGAATTTCATAATTTTTTCTTTTGGAAAGGTATTTGGGGAATTTGTTAAAATAGGATTTTTTGATTAAATTTGACAATTTATATATTTTTGACAACTTGGTGAAATATACTTTTTGAAATATAGAAACTCCATTATATTCTTAATTCTCAAAATTAACAAATTTCAAAACCTTTATCTCAAATAGAATTTTATATTTTCTTAATATAATAATATATATATATATATGTGTGTTTATATTAAAAACCTAAAATATATATTTTCTTTTTTGGTATGTCTGCACTTTGCCAACTCTCAGAGCCGGCCCTGACACTAAGCAGTACAAACAAGTGCTTGCGGCCGTAAGATATTATATATATTTTCGGCCGCTAATTTTGTAAAAATTGCTTGTAGCATGATGGTAATGGCTCCTACTCGGTACGGGAAGGACGTGGGTTCCATCCTTAATATCAACAAAATTTTTATAACACTTTTAATATATTAATTAAGTGGCCCATATATCATATTGGGCTTGTAGCCCTTAATTTGCCAGCACTGGTACTGCCAACTCTCTCTCTAAAGTTTGTTTGACTTGTAATTTCTTCTTCTCTCTCTCTCTTTCTTCTTTTCCTTGTTATTTTTATTCTCCTTCACCTTTCTCTGTTTATTGCTTAATTTACTCATCTCTTTTGTTGATTTTTAGGATTCTCCTGCTCTGTAACTACTTGCATGCATTATTCTTTAATTTAATTGTTTGATTGTTTTTACCATTATATTACCATTGTGTGAATGTAAACTGCTTTCAGTTAGATTTTTACTCCCTTTTGGCTGCTCATCTTCAAAAGTACTAGATTCGTACCCACGGTACACCGCGGGTCAATTATTTTAATATAAATTATTACCTTTTAATACTTTAATGTTTAACAATATTTTTCTTTTATTTTTATAATTTTAGTTTATTTTTGATGTTTATAAAAAAAAATTATAAAAAAATTCTTTATTTAATATATTTTGTAGTTTTGTTTATTTATTTAATGTTTATGATATATATATATATATATATGTGTGATTTGACGTGTAATTATTTTATTTTCATGTTGCAATATCAAATTTGTGTTATTTGAATCAAACCTACACCAAATGAATGATGTTATTTACTCTTATTGAAACAGTTTAGCAATGTTTTACAACTTGGACTCAATCGGTCGGTCGAACCGGTTGAACCGAGATTCAGAAGGGTATCCGGTTTGGATTATCACTAAAACTGGAAATGAGAAAAACCAGAAATCCGTATAGAAACAAATGAATCGGCTGGAACCAGTGAACCATCAAACCCCGGTTTTAAATATTTTTCCACCATTGTTTCTGGAATTTTTTATTAATCTTGTAATTTTTTTAATGAATAGCAAATCCATTTTGTCAACATGAAAATTTACAATTTTCTTCCAAAAAATTATCTTTTTCTGCCATTTAAAATTTGACTCTCTAATTTTATTGACAAACTTCATATCCATAATTTTCTACCAAAATAAATAATTTGCAAAATTTCTGCCAAAACAAATCTGTAATTTTACTGTCAAAATATGTATTCAAATCATAACATATGTAAAAAAATAAATATATTTATTAATAATATGCATTATATAATAATTCAAAATAATTTGAAAAACGGATATGTTATTTTTTCAGCAAAAATGGATATGTCATTTTCCCAGCAAAAAAATCGATTCTAATCACAACATATGTAAATTTTTTAAAATTTTTTTTTATTAACTATATACATTATATAATAATTCAAAATAATTTTAAAATAAGATCAAATAAAACTTAAATGAGAATCATACCCACAGTACACCGTGGGTGTATATTGATTTAAATTATGTAGATATATTTTAGGCAAATTAAAATCAATGTTAGTTTCCATAATATTGATATTTTAATTTGTTTGGATACACTTATAATGTTAATGCTGATTACTTTTTTTTAAATGGGTGTTTGGAAACACCTTTTAGATTGACTCTTTTTTAATAGTGTACTAGATACAAGAGTTGGTGGATTATGTTAGAACTAAGGTTTCATGAAGATGAGTTAATGAAGATGATGATGATGATCAAAGTTTGATTAGATTAGAGATGTTTTATTTGTGTTTTATGTATTTTGTCATATATGTTTACATCTTGGAGTAGGGATTCTCGTTTAGAAATATATTTTTAAAAGGTCATTGTTTGGTATTTAATCCTTGTTTATATGGTTATTGTGTTAGATTTATAATTGTTTTCTTGTATTCATAAGGTGTTTCTTTTTGTTTTGTAGATTGAAGTATGTGATAATCTGCTATGTTGGTAGAATTAATCTTATTCTTACTTTTTCATATATAAACTGTAACTTGATTATTCTGGAGTTCATATTTTTTTGAGTCGCTATATATTTATGGTGTCTTAGAATTAAATTTTTGTTTCTTGTTTTCTGCAGGCATGGAAATAAAGTTGTTACCAAAATGTCTTTTAAGAGAAGGATATGAGGCACAATCAGAAAAGCTAAAGATAAACAATTCATGCCGAATGCCTATGTTAGACAGACTCAAGTATACATTGCCAAGGAAGTTCGCTAAAGTGATGAGTGATTCTGTTTTTGCACATGTATTTGCAATACATGAAAACGATCTACATTTTTCAGGTCAGACTGTACACGCCATGCTGCAGACAGTTGGTAACAAAGAAAAAACACGAGCTCTGGTTTGTGTTTGCAAAAAAGTCTCTCAGATTTTCCATGCAAGAGTTTATGCAGTTATTGGGCTGAAATTTAATGATGATCGTAGTTCTGATTTGGAGAAATGGACAGATGATTATGGCTTTTGGAGTAAATTGCTGAAGAGAAAGGAACATATTGTCCAAGCTCATTATTGGAAATTAGAAGGATAGCTGGATTAGTAATGGCTATGGATGAGAAGGCAATTTTCCCACCATCATACATCCAATTGGTGATGGATTTTGAAAATGTTAGGACTTATCCTTGGGGTCTTGTAGCTTTTGACCTTTTAGTTGACACCATTATCAAAAGAAGAGATAAGTTGAAGCAACTGTCTTACACTCTCCATGATTCACTTATGCATTTCAAATTTGGGCTATGGAAGCAGTTCCTGGGATTGGATATTTGTTGGGAAAGAAGATCAACAATCAATGATCAGAAGCCCCTCGATGTTCAAATTGGAGTGGTGCTGCAAAAGTGACGTTTGATGATAACTTTCTGGAGGTCAAACAAACGGTTAGTTGACAAATTTTTTCTCTTGCAAAACTCTTTCTGTTTCTATGGATAATTTTTGGGTTTGTTTGATCTCTAACGTTGTTTGTATTTTTTATGTAGGTATTGTTTATCCATACATTTCCTCTATAGAAAATTATGATATATGTGAGTCTGCTGAGTTTTTGAGGGATGATGATATCAAAGATTTAGAAGTGGTTAAATTGAAGGCTTTGATCATATCTGATTATGAATTTACACACCACATTTGGGCAAGTCTTGAAGATGATGTTGTGGAGAATGACAATATTCAGTATGCAGAAGAAGAAGATTATGTTAGAGGTGACAGTGAGGTTCCTGAATATGAGCATGAGGTTTCTCAAGTTGACAAAGTGGAATTATCTACTTCGAAAAACAGAAAGAAGAGGAAAGCTGATATTGGTGCAGAGACACGGAAAAGAAAGTTGTTGTGTGAGCGTGTAGCAACAACACATGGTTATTCAGTAAAAGAGAGTTTGAATAAAGAAATGAAGTCATTCCTTACTGGATTGTTTGATTCTTTTTTCAAGAGTTTCATGGACAGCATTGACACGCAATTGGAGACTTTTAAAGCGAAGATTGTCATGCGGTTGGATAAATTAGAGAGGGACGCTCAGGAATAAAAGAATTGATATCTACATCTGGAGTTATGTCTAACCTACCACAAGCGCAGAGGAAATCTGGGGTACGTAAAAAATAAAATCTAAATGTATCTTATAACTTTGCAGTTGGATTGATCTAATTGGATATGTATAACCTAGTTTGCACACTTTGAATTGTAAGCTTTATGTATTATGTTTTTGGTGATGTACACTAATCTATTTGTTTACATTTTGTTGTGTATGTAATTTTTTTATAGGAAAAGAACTTTATGTATGAAGGCATTTTCTCTGAACCTGAAGACAAAGACCTAAATATGAATACTCAAGAGTTTCTTCAAGAAAAAATATGCCACCTATCTCAGAAATTGGTAGTACCCGAGGTTGATCCTATACTTAATTTATTTGGCAAAAAGGTTGACATGCGACCTATCAAAGAAGAGGGCGGAAGCAATGTTGAAGATGCTGTGAAAGTTAATTTCAAAAGAGTTCACGAGCCAGAAAAGAAAAAGATGAATACACAAGATTTTCTTCAAGAAAAAATAGACCACCTATCTCAGAAATTGGTAGTACCGAGGTTGATTGATGTGGTATCAGGTTTTACCCAAATCAATTGTTTTCGCAAGTGCACGGTTGTACGCGGTAGTACAATGGTGAGATCGAATCCACAAGGAGTAAAGTACACTTTAGATATGTAGATCTAAACCAAGCTAGGACGAAAAATATTAAAAAGGTTTTGTCACAAAGAAATCCAAATATAAATCCAAAAATAATAAAATAAATAAAAAATCAATTTAAAATAAGTGTTAGGATCCGGAAAATCGAACAAAATTAATAAAATAAAAAGGATATCTAACCGGATTAGCAGTTTAATGATCTAGATCGAGAACTCAAAACACTATGAATAAATAAACAACCTCTCAAATGAGAATACTAACTTGGTCACAAATCTCCTAGGATCCTATGCCAGCATTTATTAGCGGGTTTTGATATTGTTCACTTGCAGATCCAACCTTGACTCTCGTCGGCTGACGATCTCAAGCATATAAACTATAGATTTGGGGTAAAATAAACATGTGCTACCTGAACTATAAAACCATATAAATCATTTAATAGATTCGTCAACCTAACAAAATCATTAGATTAATAAAAATAGAGATCTAATAATCATAACCCTAATCTATAACAATAACCTAATTAAACATTAAATCCCTCTGAATAGATCCCATCTACCAAGAAGTAGATATACTCAACCATGGTAATGGGTTGATAGATCATGGTAAAATAAGACATGCAGTGCAAAGAAAGAGATGAAGATAGAATGTAGATCTGAAAATGCAATGAAAAATGATATAGATCTGAGAAATATCAAAGTAGAAGTTTACAGATCCGAAAATGAAATGAAAATACAAAGTGAAATGGTAATAATCGTGTCTATGGCTTCTGGGCCGCTCAGGAAATGATCCTTTTATATAAGGAGTCTTCTAGGTCAAAAATCAGAGTAAATATGCAATCTGGAGAATATTCGTGATCAGGATCAATCGATCTCCTTCCTTTGAAACGTGCCACCTCATAGATTCCTTCGACTGACCGATCTTCTTTTGGATCAGTCAATCCTCTTCTTGCATGGTCGATCCTCTTCTTGCATGGTCGATCTTTTTGTGGATTGGTCGATCCAAGAGTGTCTCCAAAAATCTCATGAAGTGTAAAAATGTCTAAAGTTGCTCCATTTCGTCAATTTTTGCTCCAATGAAGTAAAAACTTGTAAAGATACCAAAACGGGCCCGAAGGACACACAACCTAACTCTATACTCAATAAAACACATGAAATCTATAGTAAAAATTGATGAAAAAAAGACTCATCAAATACCCCCAGACTTGAATCCTTGCTTGTCCTCAAGTAAGCAACAAGACAATGAAACAAAGTTTAGAAGTATAGGTTTTGAAAAACAAGAACTTACGCTTAGCTTTAGAATCCACCATGTTGATCATGTAAATGATAACACCATATTATGCGCGTTTTTACCATCTTTTTAGCACACCTTAGGATAGATTTAAGCAATTGTTCATACCATTTTATGTAGGTTGTTTAGTGTTTTTGCATAAGCATTGCATGGAGCTGTTTGGATCATATATATGTGTGGTCTTATCAGGTGCTTATGGAGCTGTTTGGAGCATGCTTGGATTCTGGGCATATAAATTGAAGCTTGGATCAAGTTGCTGGACCAAGAGGATGTGCAGTGAAGCTTTATGGACTCGAGTGAAGATTCACAGAGAAGACAGGGACTCGACTGCCCACTTGACCGCCTACTCGAGTGAGCACTCACCACCAGCCACTCGACCTTCCCACTCACCAACCACTCGACCACTTACTCGAGTGAGCACTCACCACTGCCCACTCGACTGATGAGTCGAGTGGGCAATTTTCTCTCTTTCCCCTTAAAATTCGGATTTGTATTATCTCTATTTTGACACTTAGTATAAAGGCCACTGATGATACGTTCCTGAGAAGCACTAAGAAGCTGGAGCATGGTTCATGGATGGGGCATGAAGCAATGGACAAAAAAAGAGCTCAAGGAGCATTTGGAGCACTTATAGGAGTCAAGAATTATTCTATTACAAGGGAGTTTCATCAAGAGTTTCGAGTATCACTACATCTAGTGAAGTCTCATGAGGATCACTCGAACATTTGGAGGTTGTATCAGGTCCACATTGGTCATGGTACACATTCGAGAAGGCTAGTGCATGGCCATATGATCCACTTGCATTCTTTTTCCCTTAACTCGGTTTTGTCTCATTGGGTTTTCCGAGTAAGGTTTTTAATCAGGCTTGTGGCTAATATGCTCATCTTTGCCATCTCTAGTCAGATCCACATCAGGCCGATTTAGAAGACATTTTGGGCGTCCTTTATCTCATCTTTTTTCTATCTATTTGAATTCAAACTTTTTCTTTAAATTCTGCATGGTCATTGTGTGAGTTCACGAGGCATGTCTCGTAACTCTACACTCTTTATTGCTTCTTCTCTTTCTTTCTCTTTATATTCTGATCTGAACCTCATTGTATCTTATCTATCTTTTAATCAAAAACCTTTTTCAAATATAGATCATTTTCATCATTTTTCGTTTCATTCGAGCTAGGAAAACTCTTAGGTCATTTTTTGTGATTCGATTGACCAACCCGTCTCAACAAAAGGTTTTTCCGCATCCTTTTGTGGCGACATTCGATCCATTAAACCAAAATGTGCTTGTTAATCAGGTCTTGCAACCCCTCACATTTATCTCACTATCTCGTTGTCGAAATTGGGAAATGTCTCCTCATCAGGAACGTATCATGTGGTATCAGAGCCGAATCGAGAGTTAGTGATTTTTCTATGTTTTTGTTTCAATTTTCATAAATTTAATTTTTGTGCTAAAATCATGAAATCAATTGGATATGAACCTAGACCGAGTATAGTATTTGTTAAAATTGATTTGAGAATTTTTGGAGTTGATTTGATAAATTTTCGAGATCAATCTTATAAGAGAGTCGCGATTAGGGTTTATCAATAGTTGATAGGTCATTTTGTGTTCTTGCTATTTTCGATTGATTTGCTTTCAAGGGAATGTTTGGCTTTGTTTTGTGTTGATTTTCAGGCAGAGATGACCGATCATCAAGAGGAATCAAGTAGCAACTGTGATCTACTCTTCATCTAGATGTTAGATGCAAGAATCAATCAGATGATGAACAAGGGAACTAAAACGTCAGAGACCAAACCGATTCCAGATCAAACAAATACTGAGAGACAAACAAGAAGAGAGCTTTTGATATCTAGAAGAACTTTGAGTTTTCAGTTCAAGGTCGAAGAGCAAGAGCAAAGAGAAAACTTGTTCTACACGCGATGTCAAGTAAATGGAAAGTTGTGCAGTCTTGTTATTGATGGAGGTAGCTGTACTAATGTGGCTGGTGAATATATTATTAAGAAGCTGGGGTTAGAAGTGAAGGATCATCCAAAAACCCTATGATATACATTGTCTTAATGAAAGTGGAAAGCTGAAAGTCAAGAAGCAAGTTACGGTACCTTTTATCATTGGAAGATATGAAGATGAAGTATTGTGCGATATACTACCTATGAAAGCAGGGCATATACTACTTGAAAGGCCATGGCAATTTGATAGAAGAGTACAGCATGAAGGCTTCACCAATCGTTATTTGTTTGAGCATAAAAGAAGAAAGACTGTGTTAGTTCCGATGACACCTCAAGAAGTGTATCAAGATCAAGTCCAGTTGAAGACTAGAGCTGAGACCAAAGCTTATGAAGAGTGTGCAAAGATCATCAACACTATCGTGAACAAGAAGAACCACCAGTATCATTACAAGAAGTTCAAATACACGAATCACCTAAGGAAGCGACAACTTGTGGATAAGGAGAATTCAGTCAAGAGGAAGCAGTTCGGATTCACCATCAATTACTTAGGGCTGATGAAATATCTGTGATCAAGAACAAACCACCAGATGTTTCATCACCAATTAATACCCAAGGTAACAATCTAAACTCCCAAAAATGAATGAGAGCTAACTTGCTTTCTCTTCGTGCAGATTGTTCAAGTTTAAGATCAAAACCTTTGCAAGAAAAGAAGACTACTCTTGTTCCATTTCCGGCTCATGAGTTTTATCTCTACAAAATCAAACTCAAAGAAAATCAAGAGCAAGGTATGAAAGCTTATTTATGTTCTGTGGCTGGTAAGGTTAATGATGCTGAATTGTTTGATCCTAAATTATTTATCTTTTTGGATAAATTATCTTGTGTATTTAACCTTGCCGACCGTACCCTCTACACTCACGACTCTGGTAGTCACAAAGTCCTCCCACTGTGTACCCCGCCCAAGTCCTATAATAAAATCTACATATACATCACATCACTAACACATCAACAGGCGAGACAAACAATAAGTGAAATCATCTAAACATTCTATGTCCGGTTTAACATGTAAGGCAAGACTCGATCAAAGAGACAATACACATTCATGCACTAAACTATCGATAGAAGGGGAAAGGCAAAATAAGACATGTGCGGATAGCCCTCACCTTAGCCACTGGAAGACGGAGACAACTCGTGTTTTACTCTTTAGGAAACTTTCCTTTCCGGGAACTTTCTATTTCGGGAAACTTTCCTTTTCTTAACTTCCGTGTCCAAACTTTCCTTTCATGGAATTTCCTAAAATATAAAATTTCCTAAATTAGAACTTTCCAAAAATAGAAACTTTCCTTAAATAGGAACTTTCAATAAATATAAATTAGGGTCTCTAAAAAAAAACTAAGGCTTTTCTGAAATTATGTTACAGCTGCCGTTGGCTTAAAACAAAGATTCCGGCTGGAATTTACATCGGAATCACGATCGGACAAAAGATCTAGAAAGCTGACATCATGGGCTTTGCAATGATATGTAGATCGGCTTCTCACTCTTTACGGTTCACCGAGAAATGACGCTTGAAGTTGGCCGACGATGGGATCCGATCTGCAGAGATCCTCCTTAGAAGAACGACTATAACTTTCTGACCAAAGCTCCGATTGGGATCTTAATGGGCTTTTATTCCGATTTTTATTCCACAAATCTAAAACCGCGGGAGCGGGCTGTTAAGATTCTCCCCCACTTAAATGGAATTCTTGCTGGGACGCCATATGGCTTGCCTAGTGGTGTCCTCCCACACTGCTCTCCGCCACTTTCTTGGCAACATTCTCCTTGCCTTTTCCATACACGAAAATATTTAACTACAAAATTTCATCTTCGCCAATGTCCTTTTGATTTCAGTAACTATTCTTGCAGTCTCCTTCCACTCGAATTTCATGTTCTTTATTGTGAATCGAGTAACAAACACTAAAGATAACAAAATAATGCTGAACATAATGGTGCTCTTTTACTTTTTAAAACAATTTCTCAATCCCAAATTTTTGAAAACCATTGAAACCCGATTCTTTTACTCTTCTTCCTACATTACCTACTACACTGCCTCCCAGGTCAGGACCGGTCTGGCAAACCCGCTCTGATACCAAAATGTGACGCCCATCTCATCCAATCTCGAGAACGATGCGTCACTAACGATAACTTCTTACTCAAATAACAACAATAAGCAACGTTCAGTTTTATTAACTAAACTTCCGAGTCTCAATTAACAATTAAATCCAAATAATAAATTAAACCGAATCAAACAAAATAAATAAATCCAATAGAAATAAATGTGACAAAATCCGTTGAATCCAAAACAGCACCACAATGTCCTGCGCAACAAACTACTCAACGTGATCACCTGTAAAATATAAGGGAATAGAAAAGGGTGAGCAACAGGGGAGTCACTCAGTGAGGTATGGTATGCTAGCCCATGCAAGTCGAACCCGACTTACACCACAACCACAACAGTCTAGACCTAAACATGTAACACACACAGCACCTAAAGCACCCACACAATACAAACAAGGATCCTACTCGAGATAAGTGCTCGCCCACCCTCTGAAGAGGCTTACTTTATGGGATAGAGCCCAATCACACCGCCTATTGGATGCTTTATCGACCTTAGGGAGCTAGGGATTGGCAGATCGATTTGCCGACCGTACCCTCTGCGCTCACGACTCCGGTAGTCACACAGTCCTCCCACTGTGTACCACGCCCAAGTCCTATAACATAATTCTACATATACATCAACATCACTAAGACATCAACAGGCAAGACAAACAACAAGTGAAATCATCTAAATATTCTATATCCGGTTTAACATGCAAGGCAAGATCGATCAAAGAGACAATACACATTCAGACACTAAACTATTGATAGAAGGGTAATGGCAAAATAAGACATGTGCGGATAGCCCTCACCTTAGTCACTAGAAGACAGAGACAACTCACGTTTTACTCTTTAGGAAACTTTCCTTTCTGGGAACTTTCTATTTTGGGAAATTTTTATTTTCTTAACTTCCGTGTCCGAACTTTCCTTTCATGGAATTTCCTGAAATATAAACCTTCCTAAATTAGAACTTTCCAAAAATAGAAAATTTCCATAAATAGGAACTTTCCATAAATATAAATTAGGGTTTCTAAAAAACAACTAGGGCTTTTCTGAAATTATGTTACAGCCGCCGTCGGCTTAAAACTAAGATTACGGCTGGACTTTACATCGGAATCACGATCCGACAGAAGATCTAGAAAGCTGGCATCCGGGGCTTTGCAATGATATGTAGATAGGCTTCTAACTCCTTAACGGTTCACCGGGAAACGACGCTTGAAGTTGGGCGACGACGAGATCCGATCTGCAGAGATCCTCCTTAGAAGAACGGCTATAACATTCCGACCAAAGCTCCGATTTGGAATCCGTTTGCGGCTGTGGCTAGATCTTAATGTCTTGTATCGCTCCATGAAATATAAGATTAATATAATTCTGTTTGTTTTTCCGTTTTCCCTTTCTCCCATAACTGGTCGGATCTGTCTTCTATTTGTTTCTCTTATTTTGTCTTTCTCTTTTTTTCTCTATTTTCTCCTTATGATCTCTCTTATTCTGTTCAGGTGGCCACAAAAATAAGAATCTAAAACCTTTAAAACTTTGTTTAAATAAGTCTCCTTAAAAAAGAAAGGAAAAAGACTTAATGGGCTTTTACTTCGATTTTTATTCCACAAATCTAAAACCGCTAGAGCGGGCTGTTACACCATGAATGTTCTGAAGAATCAATGACTTCATTCAAGCTTCAAAAATATTTGAAAGCTTTTACATTTGATGATATTACAACCTGGTCTTATTAATGATTTCTTGATTACTAACATGGAATTTTCTTTTTGTCTTAACAGGATAAAAGAAACAGATCCTAAGACTTGCAAGAGACCAATGTTTGAGTTGAAGAACAGAAACTAAACTAAGGACATTGAAAAATTAGCAGATCAAAAATAAAGCCTAAATTCATCACATGATTCTAGCATTGAACCAAAGCAATATAAGTCCTCTAATCTTTCAAAGTCCAAGGAAGTCACGTGTTATAACTGTCTAAAGAAAGGAACTTTTGCTACAACTTTCCCCTAAAAACACCAGCTAAATATGAATTCATTAGGATCAAAACTGAGCTCATAAAACTCAAGTAGTGAAGTAGTTGATCAGGGTTTAGAAACTTCCAGTTCTTGTGTGATGCACTTGTTCTTGTCAAAGGATGTTGATTCAGGTCATACTATGGAGCATGAGGATGAAAAAGATGAAGGAAGCACCAAAGCCCCAAACCGTTCTCCACAAACCAATGACAAAGCCCAAGATCAAAAGAAAACCCCAAAACCTGAGGAGACTAAGATACAACCAGATCCCTTTGAGAAGTTACCAAACATCTTACAAGGTACTCAGGTAAGTTTAGCTTGCAAGTTTATTTGGTATTGGAATAATTGGACATACACTCATAGTATCCAACAACCTGTTTTGAATGTGGAAATTTCAAGTATAATGCACTTGATTTTTACCTTAAGTGCCAAGAAAGATACAGTTACTTCAGATGTATTGCTTATGATCAGATCAAACTACAATCGCCAGCAAGCAATCATAATACAAACCAGAGACAAGGAACTTGAAATCTTTAAGGTAAGTATTTTTATTCTAAAGAATCATTTTATCTTTGATCACGCAGATATGATTCGCTTGTCTTTGTCACAAGAGCAAAACACATGTTTTAGAGAATTCTGGAAGCATAAAAGAAGAACTGAAAAGAGAGAGGAAGATAAACGACTCAAGCCACCTGATCAATAGCAGGATAAACAGAAAGGCGTCAGTTGCTTTAAACTGATCCAAGAAGAGCCCCCGGATCCAACACCACTCTCATTTATCGCGATACTTACAAGCACTAAATACTCCAAGGATCTTATTCAGGTAAGTATCTCTTTATCTCAATTTATTTCTCATAATTTAAGAGCTGTGAGTATGAGTTTGTTATCTCCAGAAATCATTGAGAAAAATTTAGGTGTATTTAAAAAATATTCGATATCAAACTTTTGTCGTAAACTGCAAGTAAAACGAAAATGACATGAATAATACACTGGTTGAAAATGAGACTTGTTTCTTTGTTTATTATGACTCCATGAATATGATAATACACTTGTTCTTTGCCAAAGGTTTTGACTACATTGCAGGTACTAAAGAGGAGCCACCGGACATGGAAGTTCTCTCGTCCTATATCTTTGAGAGGACTGGAATTAGAGTTGTTTTGACAAAGGAGCTGAACATGTTACAAATACCTGTTCTTGTGGAAATAATTATGAAGTTGTGAGTTCTGTCTAAAGCACTTAAAGAAAACTTCCATGAAGCTGAAAAGATTATTGATATATCATAGATTTTATGGTTTTATGACATGATATATGTATTGGTTTTAGAGTGTTTTGTATATATATTGAGTCTTATTAGGTACAAACATGAGATGGACCCTGATGATCATTTTGGAGCATTTGGAGGCTTGTAGCTGAGCAAATCAACAAGGAGACGATTAGTACTGTCCATTTTGACCAACAGGCCTGCCCTGTGTCTGCCAACACACTCACGACGTGAATGATGCCTTCGAGTTTATCAAGTTTCAAGAACTGCAACTTTGCCCCAGAAGTTTCCAAAGTTTATACTTCATGCCTAATCGTGTTTTTAGGTTAAACTATGTTTTAGAAGTCCCAGAGACTTAGGTTTTTGTCATTCTCTAAGTTTTGGATTATTTCAAGTTTCATTGTATGTTTCAAGAGAGTTTTGTTGGAAAGAAGATTCAGATCTCAAACTTTGTAGAGAGAAGAATTCTGAACTCCCTTTGTTTTCTATTTCAATTTCATGAGTATTATTCAGACAATGATTTGTGTCTTCTCTTCTATGTTTGAGTAGTCACCTTGTTAGATCTAGGGTTTTCATAGGGTTTATGATGGATTGTTGAATTGAGCATAGTCTTGTTAGATTGTCTATTATGTTCTTCATTTAGATTTGATTATCACACTAGTCTTAAGATCGATCACCTTAATCTTGGTACCGTAGGAATATTGGTAGGCGCAAGAGTGCTATTGATATCTGATAACACCACTTTTATACATGTTTTACCACCTTTTTATCATGCTTTAGAGTAGATTTCATCCATTGTTTATATCATTTCGTGCATTTACGCTTCATATAGGATGTTTCATATTTCTGTATAGGCATTGCATGCATTTTGCATATTTGGGGTCTTATCAGGTACATATGGAGCATATGGAGCACACTTGGATTTTGGCTCATGAAGTGAAGACGTGTAGCAAGCCTTGTGAAGTCGAGTGAAGATTGCAGAGAAGATGGATGGCTCACTCGACCAGAACACTCGAGTGAAGCACTCTCAAAGCCATTGCAGATGACAGGCTCACTCGACCAGAGCACTCGAGTGAAGCACTCTCAGACATCACTCTCAGACAGGCTCACTCGACCAGACCACTCGAGTGAAGCACTCTCAGGCGATCAGTCTCAACCTCGGCATCACCGCCTGCCCACTCGACCAGTACACTCGAGTGAAGCACTCTCGGACCACACCACTCGACTACCCCACTCGACTGCTTGGTCGAGTGGGCACTCTTCGACTTTTTCTCCTTAAAACTCGTAAAATGTAATAAGCGCTGGAGACTATGTATAAAAGCGCCTCATTA
Organism: Cardamine flexuosa; assembly: GCA_963555745.1. Taxonomy (NCBI): domain Eukaryota; kingdom Viridiplantae; phylum Streptophyta; class Magnoliopsida; order Brassicales; family Brassicaceae; genus Cardamine; species Cardamine flexuosa. The sequence goes on along the minus strand of OY743217.1, from coordinate 21,214,272 downwards.
AACCTAATTAGGGAGGATCGAATAGCGCCGCTCTGGCTTAGTAATTTTTAGGTTTTCTCTCATTCCTTCTCTCTCTTGTTCTTAGTGTTTTTGATAGTTTTTTCATTTTCCAGCAACTTTGTAACTTTGATATCTTTTTATAAAATTAGCATTTTCATCCGATTTCTTCTCCAACTCTGCTCACTAGATCATAGGCTATCTCAAATGAAAAGTTTATTCTTTTCTGGGTTTCGGACCCCAGCCATGATCACCATGTGTGAGTAGTAGATTTGGGATTTTTGGGGATGGATTAGGTTAGCTTCTCTCTGTTTTGTTATTGCTTTGATAGTTTGATCATCACTCAGTTTCGACTCCCTCTTGGGTGAGTGATTTTAATGCTTGTTTTCCCCTGATCAAGGAAAACATGATCTTAGATGGTCTCATGAGCACGAACCATGCCTTGAGCCATTGGAAAGACTTTTTCCGGGGTTTAGAGTACAATAGCGTGAGGGTGGATGCATCAGACATTGGTTTATGTCACGACTCCACCTATTCACTTGTTATGAACTCTTTTCGACTTTAATAGGCTGATTCTTCATGCCTGATTCGAATCCTCACACTATGCTGACTGGGTTGGATCTTGGGGCTGTCTACCATGAACCATGGATTGAGCTGGTTATGAAGTCTGTTGTCTAGGGTAGTCCTGTGATGAGATTGCTAGTTGATAGCTGCAGTGGAACATAGTGTTTGCGTTCCTGTGATTTACATCCCTAGAGTCCCTGTTTTTTCCCATAGTTTCACAGCTTGCTTAATATTAGTTCACTGTAGTTTTCCTCTATTTTTACTGTAGCACTCGACCTCACCACTCGATCAGTGTGGTCAAGTAGTTTTAGTACTGTGACTTTTCCTGCTTAGTTTCATGATGTGCTAAAGTGTGACAGACTTTGGTACCTCTAGTATCAATTAGGGTTTTTAGTAAATTTCTTATTTAGACTGCTAGTACCACACCCTTTTGATAATCACTTGAATAGCTTGCTTTATTTATCAACTGATTGCTGTAGACCACTCTTGATTGATTCGACATTGTTACTTCACTCATATCCACTTACCACTATACTACAATTGATAAACTTTGTATTTTGTCTCTCTAGGCTTAGGTTGATTACATTGCTGTCTTTCTTTGTTTAGGGTAGGCAAAATCGTTGTTTCAATTTGGCGCCGTTGCCAGTTTTGAGTGTTTTTGTCTACAAAGTTAGTTGTTTAAGGCTTACTAGATCAAGTCTGTTACTTTTGAGATCTGGGTACTGATTTGGTTTTGAAAATTTGTCTGTTTTGCATCAGGCACTGTAGCACTCAACCCCCACTCGACCCCCACTCGACCCCCACTTGACCTTACCACTCGAGTACTTGATCGAGTCACTACTCTCTGAATGCAAACACGTTCTCAAGGCAGCCAAAACTTACTTCAGTTACTTGATTACATACATCGCATCAACCAGCATACTCGTCAAGCTAGACCTGCACCTGCTACCACCATTCCTGCACAACCAGTTCTAGAGCCACCTACACTCATGGCAGAACAAGTTCCTCAGCCTAGGGTGATTGGAGCAGGAGACGCTCCAAACACTCACTCTCAGAGGCAAGGAATTGTAGCTCCTCCAGTCAACAACAATAACTTCAAGATCAAGACGGGTTTGATCTCCATGGTCTAGAACCACAAATTCCATGGACTTCCTATGGAAAACCCGCTTGCTCATTTAGATCAATTTGATAGACTGTGCGAGCTCACCAAGATCAATGGCATCTCAGAAGACAGCTTTAAGCTACGCCTCTTTCCTTTTTCTCTTGGTGATAAGGCTTCCCACTGGGAATGAGCATTACCTCAGGGTTCTATAACCACATGGGATGAATGCAAGAAGGCTTTCCTGGTGAAATTTTTCTCTATGTCAAGGACTGCAAAGTTCAAGAACGAAATCTCCAGCTTCACTCAGCGGACCAATGAGAGTTTCTCTGAAGCATGTGAGAGGTTTAAGGAGTACACAACGCAGTGTCCTCACCATGGTTTCACCAAGGAATCTTTGCTCAGTATGCTCTACAGAGGGGTAAGCCCGAAGATCAGAATGCTATTGGATACCGCTAGTAATGGAAATTTCCTCAATAGAGACGTTGTCACAGGCTGGGAGCTAGTAGAGAACCTTGCAATCTCTGATGGAAACTACAGTGAGGATTTAGACAGATCAGTCAGAGGCCCATCTTCATCTTCTGATAAGACCAAGCAAGAAATCCAGTCTCTTAGTGAGAAGCTTGACAAGTTAATCCTGGCTCAGCATAAATCTGTGAACTTTGTTGGTGAAGTTTCTGCTACTCAAGCTCAGGAGGGTGATGATGATCAGGTTGAAGAGATCCTGTATATAAAGAATCAAGCTGGCTTCAACAGAGGGTACATCAACTATAGGAATAATCCGAATCTATCCTATAGGAATACCAACGTAGCCAACCCTCAGGATCAAGTCTACCCTACTCAGAACCCAGGCCAAAACAAGCCTTTTGTGCCACAAGCTCCAGCTAATCCACCTGGATTTGCCCCACGACCACCTCAGCCAGCTGATGGTGACCTTAAGCCTCTGCTACTCCAACTTATTCAAGGCCAGAATACTGCTACTCAAGAGACGTCAAAGAGGTTCACTGAACTCAGAACCCACATCGATTGCTCTTATGATGATTTGAACCATAAGATTGAGGTTCTCAACAGCAGACTGAAGTTTGTTGAGTCCAGTGCTGCTGCAGCCTCTACTAAGACCACATACCAACTTCCTGGCAAAGCTGTGCCGAACCCTAAGGAACCTGCAACTCTCTATGCAGTGAGCACATCACCAGCTCTCCATCTTCTTCCTTTCAAGAAGAGATTCTCCAACATCACTGAGGACAGTGATACTCAAGTTCGGGGGGAAATCTTTCGATCAGCTGCTAAAATTGGCTTGAGCACTGTAGCACTCGACCACACCACTCGAGTGAGTGGTCGAGTAGGCACTCCTGAGACTGCAAAAGAGAAGCGCATACTGGATTTGCATGCGATGATGACAAGTCCTTTCCCAGAACGGTTCAAGGCTGAGATTGAGAAGGAGTATGCTATTATGCTTGAAGAAGAGCTATTAGAGCTTGAAGCTAAAATGACTTGGGATGAAGCTGTGAAGTCACTTGGACCCTTTGAGAGTGGTTTGAGTAAAAGAACCTTGAAGAAAATTCAAGATAAGAGAGCAGCAGCTAAGGCCTATGAGTACAAGATGATCACTCAGCAGAAAGTGGTAGTGCAAAAGAAGCTGACGGATCCTGGATCTTTCACGATACCCTGCACCATCAGAAACCAGACTTTCCAGAATTTTCTCTGTGATCTGGGAGCTTCAGTCAGCATAATGCCATTGTCTGTGGCAGGAAAGCTGGGATATCACAAATTTCTGCCTACCACCAGGTCTCTAGTCCTAGATGACAGGACCATCAGATTTCCCCATGGATTGCTAGAGAATGTCCCAGTGAGAGTAGGAAACATGGAGATCCCTACTGACTTCATAGTGATGAAGATGGAAAAGGAGCCAATGGATCCCCTCATACTAGGCAGACCATTCTTGGCATCTTCTGAAGCTGTTATAGACACCAAAAATGAAGAAATAGTTCTTCAAACCGGTAATGACTTGGTGATGCGTTTTGACACCTCTTCCGGCTTGAAGAACCCAGCTTTCGAGAGATAGCTCTTTTACATGGAAGAAGCTGAGGGTTATGAAAAGAAAAACTTTGGAAAGTTTGAACAGTAATCTCAGACACCATCCAGACCTCCAGGGTTCACAGTCACCATGGGTAGTCACTCTGATGGAGCAGTGCACAAGTATGATGCGTTTGTAGCAGAAGGTGACTCTGATGAAGACAGCACATGATACACTCGACCACTCCACTCGAGTGCTAGGTCGAGTGACCACTCGAGTGCTAGGTCGAGTGACCACTCGAGTCACCACCAGAGAGCACAGCCGACCACTACAAAACCACCTGGTTCTATTTGGTGCTCAGACCAGGAATATTTTTGTACAGGGAAGAGCAACTCAACATACCCACTCAAAACACCAGCATCAAACCAGAGCACTATCCTTGCTCTACAAGGTGTTGTTGTCGAGTTGGCAGAGAAAGTGGATAGGCTTGAGAAGGAAGTTCTGAAGCTCAAAGAAACTCAACCACCCCCACCTGAGATAGGAAGAAGGAGGCCTAAGCCACCATGAATGAGTGATAGCTTTTATCACGCTATCATGGCATCAACCTTCATTGTGGAGAAGCCAAGTCCAGAGGGATCAACACAGTCTCTCAAAGACCAGAAAAGTTTTGAGAGTTCAGAGGGGTCAACACAGTCTCTCAAAGACCTTCAACCTTCCTAAAAGAGTGAGAGTCAAGCGAAGTGACTTTAAACAAGCTCACTTGGGAGGAATTTCCATGTTTATCATTGTATATACTAGCTTGATTTTCTTATGTCTTTTGAATTTTGTTATTTTTAATGTGTTTCCTTAATGTTTTGAGTTTCAGGAGAGGATTGGAGCTGAGTATAAGTCAAAATGGAGTTTCAAAAGGGTCAGCCAAAAATCCCAAAAGTCACTCAACCACACCACTCGACCCCCAGGTCGAGTGGCAAGGTTTTGTCTGAAATCTCAACTTTTAATCTAGGCCGTTCATTTGAAATCACTCCACCATTTAATTCCCACGCGACCCACCATCTTCTTCTTCCCCATTTTCGCGATTTTCTTTTTCTCTCTAAGCGCATAACTCTCCAACTTCTCTCTAAAATTTTTTCACTCAAATCTTCAAATTTTCAACCGAATTTCAATCATGTCTCACTACTCTAGCAATCCTGAAACCAACTTGTAAGTTTTAAATCCTTTGAACCCGTTTTTGCGAAAATCCGGGTTCGAAATTTTTTGAAATGTTTCAAAATTTTTTGGCTTGCATGTAGTTAAAATCGGCTGATTAGAGTAGTGTAAGGAATAGAAATGAGTATGCAATAAATTTCTATGGGTGAATTTGCTTGAAATCGAAATTTTGTTCTTAGTAGTGCACTTGAAATTTTCAAAATTTTTGAGAACCCATATTGATCATCATTGCTGAAATTAAACAAGTTTTAGAAATTTTTGAAATCATGCATATATAAAAATCGCTTTGAAACTTGATGATTTTGGAAATTTTTTAAACCTAAGTGTTTTGATCCTTGCTAGGCCTGAAATTGGATGCATATTATTGTTAATTTAGTTACTCGATCAAAGGACTCGAGTGGGTCAAGTCGGGCAAAATTTTATTTGGAAAAATTTGCCCACTCGACAACACCACTCGAGTGCCTGGGTCGAGTGGTCCAAATTTTTGCCAAATTTTAGATTTTTTGATTTTATTTCAAGAGCACTGGCACAACAAGGACAAAGGCAACAAGAAGCCACACCGCAGCACGAGCCACTCGACCATCTGGGTCACGGCAAGACGAGGCCAAGGGAAAGAGAGTTGAAGAAGAGGAATCAGTGAGAAGGAACAGTGAGGAAGATGGTTTTGAGAGTTCAGAGGAAATCCAGGCTGAAACCTCTGAGGAAGCTAAGCTAATCTCCATCCTGGAGAGGGTGAAGTTCCTTGGGACTAGGTACCCAGATCGCCCTACCATGCAAGCTCTGGGAATTTGTAGAGAGATGGGGAAGCTCTATGACTCTGCTGACATAGTGGGACTCACCCACAGCCCTAGGGATGGTTTCAAGACTGAGACTTGCCATTTCTTGGCAACAGTAGATCTCCACCTCTATAAGACGAGAGGCATGGCTAGTACAGCAGAGATGGGGCATATGAGCTTCAGAGTCAGAGGAATAGACTATCAGCTGCCCTTGAGTGTGGTCGACATCCTGTTTGCTTTCCGCAGAGGAACAGGGCAAGCTCAAGATTTTGATAAGAAAGAGCTGAATGAGTTGTGGTTAGCGTGGAGGAAGGGAGCACTATCAGTCTGCTAAAGCCAAGAGTAGTGAGATCAGGCACCCTGCAGTGAGATACCTCCACATGACTCTCGCAAACACGATGTTTGCGAAGAAGCCCACAGGGCCAGTAAATGAGAGTGGGTTGAAGATGCTGGACAAGGCTCGTTGCGATTACCTCATCTACTCATCAGAGGAGAACCGGGCCAATGGGATAGAGATGCGAGGATATAGAGCCTTCACAGGGAACTCCATCATTTTGGTGAGACACCTCATGACCTACAGAGCTGCTGCTGTCAAGAATGACAAGATGCTGAACAAGGCAGAGCTCACAGTGGGAGGGATTGTTACCCCATTTCTAGAGGCTGCTGGAGTTGAGCTTAGATCAGAGCCCACACCATACACTCTGATGGACTTGGATCACATGAAGGACACTCAGATTATTGGTGCAAAGGTTGGGGAAGAAGTACATCTACAACTTCTCACATTCCAGGAGCAGCAAGGCAAAGATTTTGCTACCTTATGGAGGTCTAGCCAAGATCTATGCAGAGGGCAGTGACCGCAGTATCCTCTTTGTACCACCAGTCAGAGATCTCTACTTCTCTGATGAGGGAGTTAGACTCCAAGAAGATGAGACGTTTCAAGACTTTATGGGGAGTGTGCAAGCTCCAGAGAGGTTTTATTTTGAGGAGATAGAGTGCAGAAGCCTCAAGGAGGCTAATCATAAGATCTCCACACTTCAGAAGTGGTGCAAGTGGTAGGATAAGCAATTCAGCAAATTCAAGAGTGGAATGAATACCACATTGAAGGGGCTCACCAGTCGCTTGGCTGCAGCTGAGAGGAAGTTGAGTGCTGGCTCATCTAGAAGGACTTCAGCTGAGCAGAAGAAAGAAAGAGGCGCCCAGATCAGCCTATAGAAGATCTAGAGCATTCGTCCCCAGACGAAGCCACTCGACCACCTAGGTCGAGTGAGCCACTCGAGGGCTATCAGGGTTTCGACCCAAGTGCACCAGTCGGCCCTAACCCATGCTATGATCAGGGCGCAGAGCTTCCACCTTACCCGAGGTACTATCAGAGCGAACCACTCGACCACACTAGGTCGAGTGCACGATATATGCAAGGCCACTCGACTACTGGGCCGAGTGGACCACTCGAGTCGCACCCCGCAGCTGACCCTTCCACCACTACAGGTCCATCATACACTCAGGAGAGCATGGAGGCTAACACAGATGCCTTCTTCACTCCACAAGAATGAGGTACCACCCCCCTTCTTTATCATTGTTTATACCATTGCATATTTTCTTCCTTTTTGTTTTAGTCTCTCAAATCATCTCTTGAATTCATTTTACACAAGGGACTGTGTAATTTAAGTTTGGGAGAGGGTTTGAGAGACGTATTTGACATATTTTCTTATTTTCTTATTCAAATTTGCATCATCTATGTGCATTGAAAAAACTTAAAAATTTAAAAATTTTCAGAAAACCATTTTACAAAAAACAGAGTGTCATGTAGGTGCATTATCATTTTAGGATTGAGTTTTTAGAATTTCGCTTAGGATTGTACATATGCATAGGGGATGATGATGAGTCAAACCGTAAAAAGCTTAAGAACCAAACATATAATTTCAATGCCACAGTTATAAGTTGGCTAATGCATTCGCCTAAGCTTGAAAATTAAGGCTGCACCTTGCTTGAAATTTAGATTTAGCACTCTCACTTGGTTGAAGCTTACTGTGATTTGTCAAACTATCCTTATCAATTAGAACCTAATTTGAAAAATTTAATTATCATGATATGCTCTAAAACTTTAACTCATGGATACCTCAAAATACTTGGATTCTCTTTCAGCTTTTACCACTCCTGCTAATCCAAGTAGTTGTCTCCACCATTGAGACAGTTTCACAAAAACCAAACCTAAAACTTTATTTCGAACCATACATTATTCTTGAGTGAAGTGAGGCCTATTTCCGGATTGAATTAGAGGGAAAGTTATAGGTGTTGCCGACAGGAGTAGCCTCTCATGTAGTCTCTGGTTCGCAATTTTTGAACCAGATTTAAGCTAGGAGTTTGAATAAGTTGAGGTTTGAGTCTGGGCAAAGAAAAGAAAAGAGGAAAAGAGTTCGCTAAAAAATCATAAGGGTTTGGAGAGGATAGGTTCAAAAGAAAAACAAAATGAGTCTAGTAAAGGATTTGGAAGAAAAAGATAAAATTTGGCTCAGTAAAGAAACAGAAAAAATCATATATTAGCCACTTGACTATGCCACTGGAGTGAGTGGTCGAGTCATAGCTTAGTGAAAAATAAAAATATCCCAAATCCGCTAGAAGTAAAAAGTTAAGTATCATTTCCTTAGAAGAAAACAGAAAATCAGTCCTTAAGCCAAAAAAATAAAAAATAAAAGCTTTTAAGCACAAGTGTAGAACTAGGATGAAGTTTCTGGGATTTTAGAGTTAGGAGATTCATTTGGTTCTTCATGGGTAGATGATAGTCTGCTCCTGTATGCACCAGTTGGCTCTACCTTTAGCATTCTCTTATAATTCAATCCATTTCATTGAGAGATCCTGATACATGCGCTTAAAAACAGAGGAAGAAGAGATCATTTTTATCTCATAAAACTTGTCCCTCAACCAAATGAGTTACAGCTATTGCATATCATGATTCACCAGTTCGTGTTAATCAATGTTAAAAGGATAATTTACTTTGAATGTTTGCTTGTGGCTGAGTCTTAGTGTTGAATTAATGTGATGAGTATGGCTAAAGCTTTTAAGTAGAACTTCTGTGAAATGCATTCTAAAAATAATAACTGTGACGTTGACATTAGAGGTTTGTTTAGTTTTCTTAGGTTCTGAGTCTTCACTTTTCACACTACTCCTTTCATCTTATCCTTTCTATTTGCTTGAGGGCAAGCAAAGGATAAGTTTGGGGAAGTTGATAACACCACTTTTATACATGTTTTTACCATTTTTTTATCATGCCTTAGAGTAGATTTCATCCATTGTTTATATCATTTAGTGCATTTACGCTTCATATAGGATGTTTCATATTTCTGTATAGGTATTGCATGCATTTAGCATATTTTGGGTCTTATCAGGTACATATGGAGCATATGGAGCACACTTGGATTTTGGCTCATGAAGTGAAGACGTGTGGCAAGCCTTGTGAAGTCGAGTGAAGATTGCAGAGAAGATGGATGGCTCACTCGACCAGACCACTTGAGTGAAGCACTCTCAAAGTCGTTGCAGATGACAGGCTCACTCGACCAGAGCACTCGAGTGAAGCACTCTCAGACAGCACTCTCGGACAGCACTTCAGGCAGGCTCACTCGACCAGACCACTCGACTGAAGCACTTTCAGGCAATCAGTCTCGACCTCGGCATCACCGCCTGCCTACTCGACCAGTCCACTCGAGTGAAGCACTCTCGGACCACACCACTCGACTACCCCACTCGACTGCTTGGTCGAGTGGGCACTCTCTGACTTTTTCTCCTTAAAACTCGCAAAATATAATAAGCACTGGAGACTATGTATAAAAGCGCCTCATCAAACCTAATTAGGGAGGATCGAATAGCACCGCTCTGGCTTAGTAATTTTTAGGTTTTCTCTCATTTCTTCTCTCTCTCGTTCACATGATCACTATGTGTGAGTAGTAGATTTAGGATTTTTGGGGATGGATTAGGTTAGCTTCTCTTTGTTTTGTTATTGCTTTGATAGTTTGATCATCACTCAGTTTCGACTCCCTCTTGGGTGAGTGATTTGAATGCTTGTTTTCCCCTGATCAAGGAAAACATGATCTTAGATGGTCTCATGAGCACGAACCATGCCTTGAGCCATTGGAAAGACTTTTTCCGGGGTTTAGAGTACAATAGCGTGAGGGTGGATGCATCAGACATTGATTTATGTCACGACTCCACTTATTCACTTGTTATGAACTCTTTTCGACTTTAATAGGCTGATTCTTCATGCCTAATCCGACTCCTCACACTATGCTGACTGGGTTGGATCTTGGGGCTCTCTAGCACGAACCATGGATTGAGCTGGTTATGAAGTCTGTTGTCTACGGTAGTCCTGTGATGAGATTGCTAGTTGATAGCTGCAATGGAACAGAGTGTTTGCGATCCTGTGATTTCCATCCCTAGAGTCCATGTTTGTTCCCATAGTTTCACAGCTTGCTTAGTATTAGGTCACTGTAGTTTTCCTCTATTTTTCTGTAGCACACGACCTCACCACTCGATCAGTGTGGTCGAGTAGTTTTAATACTGTGACTTTTCCTGCTTAATTTCATGATGTGCTAAAGTGTGACAGACTTTGGTACCTCTAGTATCAATTAGGGTTTTTAGTAGATTTCTTATTTAGACTGCTAGTACCACACCCTTTTGATAATCACTTGAATAGCTTGCTTTATTTATCAACTGATTACTGTAGACCACTCTTGATTGGTCTGACATTGTTACTTCACTCATATCCACTTACCACTATACTACAATTGATAAACTTTGTATTTTGTCTCTCTAGGCTTAGGTTGATTGCATTGCTGTCTTTCTTTGCTTAGGGTTGGCAAAATCGTTGTTTCAATATCCCGACCCAATCTTAGATGAGCAAACAGCCATTTCGCAGCGAGAGTTGGTTTAGGAATTTTGTAAACATATCATACCCACTATTCATAGAGACTCTGTTTATTAGTATTTCGCAAAGAGATTTGGTTTGCTTTTGTTTAGTGGATATATGTCGTTGCAGCGAGAGTTAGATGAGATATAATATTAGTGCTATGAGTTTAAGAACCGAACAAACAATTTAGACCTGATTTACGAACTGCCCGGTTCACATTCCAAAGTATTCCTGATTGATTGTCCCTAGGTCTAGCGCTTTTAATCACTTGAATTTAATCATGTTATTCACATTTTTGTTTATTGCACGGTTCATTTAGTTTTCTATTTATTAATCTAGCTTAATTCGAATTTTTTCCATCTATTGTGTGATCTTTCAGAGTCTTTGTGGATTCGACTCCTAAGTGCTGCAATTGATCTCTTAATTTGAGAGACTAGTTCTAGGATTACTTTTGACTCCTGTCAAATTTTAGAGCTGTTGTCGTGGACTCTAAATTACCATTTTCAGTTAGAGTTTAGTCTTGATTTTTTCTTTTATTTTGTTACTTACGCCTCTACTTTCGCTTATCTCAGGTGCATGAATTTTAGAAAGCAACAAGAAAAAAGAACTAATTGCAACTGAGGAGATTGGAAAGTTAGAGAGAGCTAATCAAAAAGCACACCGGAATTCAGAGATGGTTAGAACAGTTGTGCTTGAGAGAGATGCTGCTGGGATCTTACATGATTTAGAGGGCAACCAGTACAATGCTCAATGTCAGAGACTTGATGCTGAAGGGAACCCCATTGTCAAAGCTGTCAACGATACTGGTCACGTCGACCGACATAACCTCAACCCTGTCCGTCGACACGATGACAACGGACGCGGTCTGGATAACTTGGATGCTCGGGTTGAAGCTGTTGGAAGAACACTGGCTGATTTCAACAGACCCAATGAGTTTTACACCAACAGGTCTGCTATATGCCCCCCTGCTTTTCAGAGGAATGATTTTGAGTTGAAACCCCAAGACTACACTCTTGTGGGGCAACACACATTCCATGCTCATCCTGCGGAACATCCAATGGACCACATAGAGAAGTGTGAAGACTTGGCTTCGAGTAATAAAGCCAATGGGGTGTCTGAAGACTATCAATTCTGCAAGCTCTTCCAATACTCTCTTGCTGGGGATGCAGCTCAATGTTTGAAATCGTTGGAACCAGGATCCTTTAACCACTTGGAAGGACATCAGGACATCGTTTTGATAACACCACTTTTATACACATTTTTAGCAGCTTTTTATCATGCATTAGTGTAGATTTTATCCATTGTTTATACCATTTCGTGCATTTATCCTTCATATAAGAGTTTAGTGTTTTTGTATAGGCATTGCATGCATTTTGCATATTTGGATGTCTTATCAGGTACTTATGGAGCATATGGAGCATACTTGGATTTTGGCTCATAGAGTGGAGATGTGCAGTCAAGCCATATAGACTCGAGTGAGGATTGCAGAGAAGACAGACGGCTCACTCGACCAGGCTACTCGACCATGCACTCGAGTGAGCACTCAAGATAGGCTACTCAACCAGGCACTCGAGTGAGCACTCAAGACAGGCTACTCGACCAGGCACTCGAGTGAGCAGTCAAGACAGGCTACTCAATCTCAGCATCACAGGTTCACTGGACTTCAGCACCACCTGCCTACTCGAGTGACCACTCGACCACCCCACTCGATTGCTGGGTTGAGTCGGCACTCTCTGACTTTCTCTCCTAAAAACTTGCAAAATATAATAAGCGCTTTTGACTAGGTATAAAAGAACCTCATTAAACCTAATTTAGAAAGAATCGAATAGCGCCCCTTTGGCTTAGTAATTTTTAGGTTTAGCTCTCATTTTTCTCTCTCTTGTTCGTGCTGTTCTTCATAGTTTTTCATTTTTCTGCAACTTTGTAACTTTGATAACTTTTTATAAAATCAGTACTTGCATTTTATTTCTTCTTCAACCTTGCTCACAAGATCATAGTCTATCACATATGTCAAACTTAGGCTTTTCTAGGTTTCGGACCCCAGCTATGATTTTCGTGTGTGAGTAGTAAAGTTTGGATTTTTGGGGATGGATTAGGGTAGCTTCTCTCTGTTTTGTTATTGTTTAGATAGGTTGATCATCACTCAGTTTTGACTCCCTATTGGGTCAGTGATTTTAATGCTTGTTCTCCCCTGATCAAGGAGAACATGATTTTAGATGGTCTCATTAGCACAACCCTTGCCTTGAGCCATTAGATAGACTTTTTCCGGGTTTAGAGTACAATAGCGTGAGGGTGGATGCATCAGATATTGATTTATGTCACGACTTAACCTACTTACTTGTTATGAACTCTTCTCGACTTGAATAGGCTGATTCTTCATGCCTGATCCTACTCCTCACACTATGCTGATCGGGTTGGGTCTTGGGGCTTTCTACCACGAACCATGGATTGAACTGGTTATGAAGTCTGTTGTCTAGGGTAGTCCTGTGATGAAATTTCTAGTTGATAGCTGCAATAGAACAGAGTGTTTGTGATCATGTGATTTCCATCCCTAGAGTCCCTGTTTTTCCCCATAGTTCACAGCTTGCTTAGTATTCGTTCACCGTAGTTTTTCTCTGTTTTTACTGTAGCACACGACCTCACCACTCAATCACTGTGGTCGAGTCGTCCTAGTACTGTGATTTTTCTTGCTTAGTTCCATGATGTGCTAAAGTGTGACAGACTTTGGTACCTCTAGTATCAATTAGGGTTTTTAGTATATTTCTCATTTAGACTGTTTGTACCACACCCTTTTGATAATCACTTGAATAGCTTGCCTTAATAATCTGCTAATTGCTGTAGACCACTCTTGATTGGTTCGACAAATTTACACAACTCTTACCACTATACTACAATTGATTAGAAACTCAGATTTGGTCTCTCTAGGCTTAGGTTGATTGCTTGACTGTCTTTCTTTGCTTAGAGTAGGCTAAAATCTTAGTTTCAATTTGGCACCGTTGCCAGTTTTGAGTGTTTTTGTCTACACAGTTAGTTGTTTAAGTCTTACTAGATCAAGTCTGTTACTTTTGAGATCTGGGTACTGATTTGGTTTTGAACTTTTGTCTGTTTTGTATCAGGTACTGTAGCACTCGACCCCCACTCGACCTTACCACTCGAGTACTTGATCGAGTCACTACTCTCTGAATGCAAACACGTTCTCAAGGCAGCCAAATCCTAATCCAGTATTTGGATCATATTCACCGTATCAACATACACACTCGCCCACCTACACCTGTACCTGCCACTCCCACTCTTTTCTAACCAGTTCCAGAGACACCAGTGGTCATGGCAGAACAAGTTCGTCAGCCTAGGGTGATTGGAGCAGGAGATGCCCCAAGCACTCACTCACAAAGGCAAGGGACTGTGGCTCCTCCAGTCACAAACAACAACTTTGAGATCAAGACTGGTCTCATCTCCATGGTCCAGAACCACAAATTCCATGGACTCCCTATGGAGAACCCACTTCAGCATCTGGACCAGTTTGACAGATTGTGTGAGCTGATTAAGATCAATGGGATCTCTGAAGATGGTTTCAAACTTTGCTTGTTCCCTTTTTCTCTGGATTACAAAGCATCACACTGCGAAAGAGCACTACCTCAAGGTTCTATAACAACCTGGGATGACTGTTAGAAGGCCTTTCTACTAAAGCTCTTCTCCAACTCCAGGACAGCCAAGTTCAAGAATGATATCTCTTTTTCACTCAAAGAAACAATGAGAGCTTCTCTGAAGCATGAGAGCGTTTCAAGCAGTACACTACTCAATGACCCCATCATGGCTTCACCAAAGAATCTCTACTCAGTACACTCTACAGAGGGGCAACTTTCTCAACAGAGATGTGGTGACTGGCTGGGAACTAGTAGAGAACTTGGCAACTTCTGATGGCAACTACAGTGAAGACTTTGACAGATCCATCAGAGGACTCTCCTCTTCTGCTGATACGAACATGCAAGAGATCCAGTCTCTCAGTGACAAGCTTGATAAGGTCATTCTGGCTCAACCGAAATCTGTGAACTTTTTTGGTGAAGTTTCTGCTACTCAGGCTCAAGAAGGTGAAGATGATCAGGTTGAAGAGATCATGTATATACATAATCAAGCTGGCTTCAATAGAGGGTACATCAACTATAGGAACAATCCTAATCTCTCCTATAGGAATCCCAACATAGCCAACCCTCAGGCTCAAGTCTACCCGACTCAGAACCCCGGCCAAAACAAGCCTTTTGTGCCAACAGCTCCAGCCAATCCACCTGGATTTGCTCCAAGACCAGCCCAACCAGCTGATGATGACCTTAAGCCCTTTCTACTCCAACTTTTTCAAGGCCAGAATACTGCTACTCAAGAGACGTCAAAGAGGTTCACTGAACTCAGAACCCACATCGATTGCTCTTATGATGATTTGAACCATAAGATTGAGGTTCTCAACAGCAGACTGAAGTTTGTTGAGTCCAGTCCTACATCAGCCTCTACTAAGACCACAGCCTCTACTAAGACCACAGCCTCTACTAAATACTATTCCTGGCAAAGCTGTGAAGAACCTTAAGGAACCTGCAACTCTCTATGCAGTGAGCACAGCACCAGCTCTCCATCTTCTTCCTTTCAAGAAGAGATTCTCCAACATCACTGAGGACAGTGATACTCAAGTTGGGGGGGGGGGGGGCAATCTTTGGATCTGCTGCTGAAATTGGCTTAAGCACTCGACCACACCACTCGAGTGAGTGGTTGAGTAGGCACACCCGAGACTGCAGAGGAGAAGCGCATAATGGACCTGCATGCGATGATGACAAGGCCTTTCCCAGAACGGTTCAAGGCAGAGATCGAGAAGGAGTATGCTATTATGCTTGAGGCGGAGCTATCAGTGCTTGAAGCTAAAATGACTTGGGATGAAGCTGTGAAGTCACTTGGACCTTTTGACAGTGGTTTGAGAAAAAGAGCCTTGAAGAAAATTCAAGATAAGAGAGCAGCAACTACTAAGGCCTATGAGTGTAAGATGATCACTCAGTAGAAAGTGGTAGTGCAAAAGAAGCTGACGGATTCTGGATCTTTCACAATACCTTGCACCATCAGAAACCAGATTTTCCAGAATTCTCTCTGTGATCTGGGTGCTTCACTCAGCATAATGCCATTGTATGTGGCAGGAAAGCTGGGCTATCACAAATTTCTGCCAAGCACCAGGTCTCTAGTTCTAGCTGACAGAACCATCAGATTTCCTCATGGCTTGCTAGAGAATGTCCCAGTGAGAGTAGGAAACATGGAGATCCCTATTGACTTCATAGTGATGATGATGGAAAAAGAGCCAATGGATCCCCTCATACTAGGCAAACCATTATTGGCATCCTCTGGAGCTGTTATTGACACCAAAAGTGGTGAAACAGTTCTTCGAACCGGTAATGACTTGGTGATGCGTTTTGACACCTCTTCCGGCTTAAAGAGCCCTGATTTTGAGAGACAACTTTTCTACTTGGAAGAAGCTGAGCGCTATGAAAAGACAAACTTTGGAAAGCTTGAACTGTACTCTCAGACACCATGCAGACTTCCAGGGTTCACAGTCACCATGGGTAATCACTCTGATGGAGCAGTGCACAAGTTTTTGATGCGTTCGTAGCAGAAGGTGACTCTGATAAAGACAACAAAGGGCACACTCGACCAGTCCACTCGACTGCTAGGTCGAGTGACCACTCGAGTCATCACCAGAGAGCACAGCCGATACCCTACGAAACCAGTTGGTTCGATTGGGTACTCGGACCAGGAATATTTTTGTACAGGGAAGAGCAACTCAACATACCAACTCACAACACCAGCATCAGACCAGAGCACAATCATTGCTCTAGAAGGTGTTGTTGTTGAGTTGGCAGAGAAGGTGGACAGGCTTGAGAAGGAAGTCCTGAAGCTCAAAGAGGCTCAACAAGTTCCAGAGGCTATCAAGCTCAAGGAAGCTCAACAACCCCCACCGGAGATGGGAAGAAGGAGGCCCAAGCCACCAGGAATGAGTGTAGCTTCTATCACGCTATCATGGCATCAACCTTCATTGTGGAGAAGCCGAGTTCAGAGGGGTCAACCCAGTCTCTCAAAGACCTTCCACCTGCCTAAAAAGAGTGAGAGTCAAGCGAAGTGACTTTAAACAAGCTCACTTGGGAGAAATTCCCATGTTTATCATTGTATATACTATCTTTGATTTATCTTATGTCTTTTTTAATTTTATTATTTTTAATATGTTTTCTTAGTGTTTTGAGTTTCAGGAGAGGATAGGAGCTGAGTATGAGTCAAAGTGGAGTTTCAAAAGGGTCAGCCGAAATTTGAAAAGTCACTCGACCACACCACTCGACCCCCAGGTCGAGTGGCCTGGTTTTGTCTGAAATCTCAACTTTTAATCTACGCCGTTCATTCGAAATCACTCTATCATTTAATACCCACGCGACCCACCTCTTTCTTCTTCCCTATTATTCACGATTTTTCATCTCTCTAAAAACGCAAAACTCTCTAACTTCTCTCTAAAATTTTTCACCAAAATCTTCAAAGTTTTCAACCGAATTTTGATCATGTCTCACTACTCTAGCAATTCCGAAACTCACTTGTAAGTTTTTAAACCCTTTGAACCCATTTTTTTGAAAATCCGGGTCCACATTTTTTAAAAATTTTCTGAAATTTTTTGGCTTGCATGTGGTTAAAATCAGTCGATAAGAGTAGTCTAAGGAATCGTAGAGACTATGCATTGATTTCTATAGTTAAATCGCTTGAAATCAAAATTTTGTTCTTAGTAGTGCACTTGAAAATTTTCGAATTTTTTTTTAAACCTTTAGACAAATTTCGGTTTAGCTATTGATTGTTTGATAATTGGAGAACCCACATTGATCATCATTGTTGAAATTGAACAAGTTTTAGAATTTTTTTGAAATCATGCATATCGAAAATTCCTTGGGAATTCGGCCAAAAAAACACTGTAGTTGTCGGGAATCGCCAAAAAGACACCCAAGTTTCAAGCTGGACAAAAAAAACACCAATTTTTCGTTGACTAGCCAAAAAAAGCACTAACTTTTCTTTGACTGGCCAAAAAAGACCCACCGCTAACTCTGTTAACGGTAGATTTAACGGCTGAGTCCTTTTTGGCCAGTCATCGAAAGTTTGGAGTTTTTTTGGCCAGTCAACGAAAGTTTGGTGTTTTTTTGGACGAAAAAATTGAACTTTTTAAAAAACTTTAAAAATTAAACAAATCCAAATCAAACTAACAAAAACTTCTAAATTCCATAAAATTACATAAATCATTTCATAAAATTTTCATAAAATTACATAAATCATTTCATAAAAGTTTCATAAATGATTTATGTAACATAAATTCCAAATAAAAATCCTAAATCGTAAATTTTAAATGATAATTTTAACATTCCTAATTTTAAATGTTAACATTCCTAATATTTAGGAATGTTAATTTACGATTTTAAAATTTAGGAATGTTAAAATAGTTTACAAGATTTTAAAATTTAGGAATGTTCGACAAAGATGAACAAGAAGGACACAGATAAGAAATCTGAAATGTCGTCTTCTTCATCTTCTCCGAAGAAACAAACCCTCTTCATTGTATCCCTACTCATCTTCTGGTACACCTCCAACATTGGTGTTCTTCTCCTCAACAAGTTCCTCCTCTCCAATTACGGATTCAAATTCTCCATTTTCCTCACAATGTGTCGCATGTCCGTGTGCGCTATCCTCAGCTATGTTTCCATTGTATTCCTCAATCTCGTCCCTCTCCAATACCTCAAATCTCGCTCTCAATTTCTCAAAGTCACGATTGTTTTCCATTGTTGCAATCTGATTCCCTTTTTCTTTTTCCGATGAGCTAAGCGTTATTTTGTATGCATCTCACTAAAATTTTCATAAATGACAAATGATTAAACGTTAATTTTAACATTTCTAATTTTAAATGTTAACATTCCTAACATTTAGGAATGTTAATTTACGATTTTAAAATTTAGGAATGTTAAAATAGTGTATGATTTAATAATCCTAAATTAATGTTACGATTTAACATTAATTAACATTCCTGAATTAAAATCGTAAATTATTTTAACATTCCTAAATTTTAAAATCGTAAATCGTAAATTAACATTCCTAGATGTTAGGAATGTTAACATTTAAAATTATGAATGTTAAAATTAACATTTGAAATTTACGATTTAGGATTTTTATTTGGAATTTATGTTACATAAATCATTTATGAAATTTTTATGAAATGATTTATGTAATTTTATAAAACTTTTATGAAATAATTCATGTAATTTTATGGAATTTAGAATTTTTTATTTGTTTGATTTTTAAATTTTTTTAAAAGGCAACAACAACGACAAAGGCAACAAGAAGCCAAACTGCAGCAAGAGCCACTCGACCATCTGGGTCACGGCAAGACAAGGCTAAGGGCAAGAGGGTTC
The DNA here is from genome assembly GCA_963555745.1 of Cardamine flexuosa. NCBI lineage: Eukaryota > Viridiplantae > Streptophyta > Magnoliopsida > Brassicales > Brassicaceae > Cardamine > Cardamine flexuosa. The sequence goes on along the minus strand of OY743217.1, from coordinate 21,195,260 downwards.
AAGAAGAAGAATCACTGAGAAGGGATAGTGAGGAGGAGCCTGCTTTTGAGAGTTCAGAGGATATCCAGGCTGAGATCTCTGAGGAAGCTAAGCTCATCTCCATCCTGGACAGGGTGAAATTCCTTGGGACTAGATATCCAGATCGCCCCACCATGCAAGCTTTGGGAATTTGCCGAGAGGTGGTAAAGCTCTATGAGTCTGCTGACATCGTCGGACTTACCCACAGCCCACGTGATGGTTTGAAGACTGAGACCTGCCATTTCTTGGCAACAGTGGACCTCCACCTCTATGAGACGAGAGGGATGGCTAGTACTGCAGAGATGGGGCATGTGAGCTTCAGAGTCAGAGGGATAGACTATCAGCTACCCCTCAGTGTGGTCGACAACTTGTTTGACTTCCGCAGAGGAACATGGTAAGCCCAAGACTTTGAGAAGAAAGAGCTGAATGAGTTATGGTTAGCGCTTGGAGGAAGGGAGAACTATCAGTCTGCTAGGGCTAAGAGCAGTGAGATCAGGCACCCAGCAGTGATATACCTCCACAGGACTCTCACAAACACAATGTTTGCAAAGAAGGCCAGTGAATGAGAGCAAGCTGACGATGCTGGACAAGGCTCTTTGCGACTACCTCATCTACTCATCTGAGGAGAACCAAGCCAATGGGATTGAGATGCGACGAGATATAGCCTACAGAGGGAACTCCATCGTTTTGGTGAGATACCTCATGAGCTACAGAGCTACTGCCATCAAGAATGACAAGATGCTGAACAAGGCAGAGTTCACAGTGGGAGGGATAGTTACTCCATTTTTAGAGGCTGCTGGAGTTGAGCTCATATCCGCACCTACACCATACACTCTGATGGACTTGGATCACATGAAGGACACTCAGCCTATTGGTGCAAAGGTTGGGAAGAAGTACATCTACAACTTCTCACATCCTAGGAGCAACAAGGGGAAGATTTTTCTACCTTATGGAGGTCTAGCCAAGCTCTATGCAGAGGACGGTGACCGTAGTGTCCCCTTTGCACCACCAGTCAGAGATCTCTACTTCTCTGATGAGGGAGTTAGACTCCAAGAAGATGAGACATTTTGACACTTCATGGGGAGTGTGCAAGCTCCAGAGAGGTTATATTTTGAGGAGAAAGAGTGCAAAAGCCTCAAGGAGGCTAACCATAAGATCTCCACACTTCAGAAGTGGTGCAAGTCGCATGATAAGAAATTCAGCAAGTTCAAGAGTGGAATGAATGCCACAATGAAGGGGATCACCAGCCGCTTAGCAGCAGCTGAGAGGCAGTTGAGTGCTCGCTCGTCGAGAAGGACTTTGGCTGAGCAGAAGGAGAGAAAGAGGCACCCAGATAACCCCATAGAGGATCTTGAGCATTCGTCCCCAGATGAAGCCACTCGAGTGCTACCAGGGATTCAACCCGAGTGCACCTATGATCAGGGCGCACAGCTTCCAGCTTACCCGGTGTAGAGAATGAGGAAGTAGAATGAGACATCAATGATATCCATGGGTGTAAGTATAGGGAACCCACAAGATATGCTGGAGATGATCTCATCTATTTTCTCTTCTTCATGGTATTTCACCACAACCCATTTCGTTTCTCTTCATTGTAACAACCAAGAGAAGAAGATTTAGCAAGAATCAAATAAAACCGTGATTTCCTTAAGGATCAAGCATGACTTCATTTCTAAATGAAAAACAAGTATGGTTTATTGAACATAGACGAGTATGGTCATGTCAATGGAAAAAGACCAAGGGAGACTATGAGCATGGTTTGGACTGATGATGACATGATCCCAAGTGTTGGAAGAAGGAAGAGATCAGCCGGAAGCTTCAAAGGTTTAGTAACCGTACACATGGTATGGATCCGTACAAATGGTACGGATGGTACGGATCCATACACCCAATCCGAACATCCTGAAGAAATGTGATTAGGAGAAGAATTGGGCTTGTGCAAAGTTCGGGTCTTTTATGAAGTTTATGAAAGATCCTTGTGCAAAGTTCGGGCCAAACCCTAGGTTCCGGATAGAAGTCATCTCCTTATCCACACGTGGGTCAATGCCTTAGTCCAACTAGCTGTTAGCCCCTATGGTCATTGTTCACTTGTCAGATCACTAGGGCTTCTCCTTACTGACCTAATCATTGGGTCCTTATAAAAGGAGAAGCCACAGCCTATTGTAAAGAACCTAATACTTTAGCCATTTTTGGCAATGATTGAAATCATTATCCTCTTTGTCTCTTCTTTATTTTTCCGCATATAAACTTCATAAACTCACATGGTATCAGAGCAAAGATCTTGATTCTCTTCAAAGTTTGCATTTCAATCTTCACACTTTCATCCCTTTCATCAAAACTTTCATTTTTTTCACTCGCAAAAGACGTTATCCTTACCTCTAAACTTATTCACTTCATCCTACACTCTTCAATGGATCTATGAATAATCCAAAACCAATTATGATTCCGGTTATCCTTAGAGGAATCAACTACCTTCTGTGGGCTAGAACTACACGCATGGCGCTTTGTGGAAGAGGGTTGTGGTGCCATGTTGAGACTTCTCAAGCTCCAAGCTCCACCATGAAGGAAGATGGAGAAGGTTCTTCAAAAGGAAAAGAGGAAGACACGGCTGAGGAGAACAAGTGGTTCCAATCTGATCAAACCGTGCTTGGTCTCCTTCAAAACTCTCTTGATCCACCAATTTTTGAAGCATACTCCTATTGTGAAACCGGCAAAGGAGCTTAGGGATACTCTGAAGAACGTGTACGGCAACATCTCCAACCTCACATGTGTGTTCAAAGTCAAGAGAGCTATCAACAATCTCAGCCAAGAAGATCTTGAGTTCACCAAGCACTTTGGGAAGTTCCAATCTCTTTTGGCCGAGTTGGAGATGCTTAGACAGTTCGCCACAGATACAACCGTTCTTCAAGAAAGGCGTGAACAAGACCGAGTCTTTGGTCTTCTTCTCACTCTTAATCCAGCCTTCAACGACCTCACCAAGCACATCCTTAGAGCTGAGAAGCTCCCTAGCCTTGATGAAGTGTGTTCCCAGATTCAAAGAGAACAAGGATCCCTTGGACTCCTTTGTGGAGTTAACGAACTCGCTATGGCTAACAAAGGAGTGTTCAAAGGAGAGGATCAGAAGACATTGGTGTGTGATCACTGCAAGAAGAGAGGACACATCAAAGAAAAGTACTGGATCCTCCATCCTCACCTCAAACCCACCAGTTCAAGGCCAATCTCTCCACTACCGAAGCCGCAAGTGATCCGGCCCAAGGGAGCTCATCAAAGAGCGGAGAGGAGCAAGCTATGGTGGCATATGATGATGGATTCGTGAGGAAGTCAGACTTGGATGGTCTTATCAAGTCTATTGCCCCTCTCAACCTTAAGAGATCCGGTATCACTCTATTAGCCTCTTAAACAAATAAATCAATCATTATTGATTTCGGAGCATCTCATCATATGATTAGTAACCCTAACTTGATAAAGAATGTTAAACCGGCTAATGGTAATGTGAATATTGCTAATGGCGATAGGATTCCCGTAAGAGGAGTAGGTGATTTAAGACTATTTGATAGGAAATCTAAAGCATTCTTCATGCCTACATTTACCTCTAATCTTGTCTCGGTTAGAAAGGCAACTTGTGATTTGAATTGCTATGCTATATTCGGTCCTAACAGTTTTCATTTTCAGGATATTGATAGCGGGAAGGTTCTTGGAGAAGGGGATTCAAAAGGAGATTTATATGTTCTTGAAAATTCTACTTCAACTTGTTCTAATCCTGTTACTTCTAAATCATGTTTTGTTTCTATTAGTAATAATGTAATGTGGCATGCTAGACTAGGACATCCACATTCTCGAGCTCTTGAAATAATGTTTCCTAGTATTTCCTTTGATCATTCTAGTTGTGAGGGTTGTATTCTCGGCAAACATTGTAAAACTGTTTTTCCCAAGTCTTCCACTTTATAGGAGAATTGTTTTGATCTTGTTCACTATGATGTTTGGACCTCACCTTGTTTATCTAGAGATCACAATAAGTATTATGTAACATTCATAGATGAGAAATTGAAATATACTTGGGTTACATTACTACCTTCTAAAGATAGAGTAATGGATGCTTTTATTACATTTCAAAAACATGTGACTAATCGTTTTAATGGTAACAGAAAGGTACTAAGATCAGACAATGGAGGAGAATACATGAGCCATAGATTCAAGGAGCACTTAGCTAAGCATGGCATTCTTCACCAAACATGTTGTCCATCCACGCCACAAAAAAATGGAGTTACCGAGAGAAAGAATATGCACCTCATGGAAGTGGCATGATCTATGATGTTCCACTTAAATGTCCCTAGAAGATTCTTGGGAGATGCTGTTTTTGCCGCATGCTATCTAATCAATAGGATACCTACAAGGATCCTAAATGATATCTCTCCCTTTGAAGTACTTAACAAAACTAAGCCCAATATTGATCACTTACGAGTTTTTGGGTGTTTTTGTTTTGTCTTGGTACAAGGTGAACCAAGAGACAAGCTAGACTTCAAGAGCACCAAGTGCATGTTCCTAGGTTACTCTACTACCCAAAAGGGCTATAAGTGCTATGACGCCACCCGGAATAGATTTCATGTATCAAGGGCTGTCAAGTTCATAGAGCACCAAGGGTTTTATGAGAAGAAGGATTGGGAAAGCCTGAAGGACCTTGCAAGATCACCATCAGATAGAGCTGCAAGTCTTCAGCATTTACTCAACCACCTTGGAAACCCTTTGCCAAGTAGTGATCATCCGGCTACCTTCAAAAATGATCATCCGGTTACCTCCGAGAATGAGAGTCCCATGAGTAATGGTAATAGAACACAAAATGCCCAAGAAGAAGCACAAGCGCTTCACCACACCTCAGGGAACTCACCAGAAGCCTCACCTAACCATTCTCCCATTGAGACTACACAGCCAGAGAGTAACATGCATCAAGAAGATGCGGAGAATGTTACCAATGAGCAGATAGATCTGGAAGATCAAGATGATGAGTCTGAGCATGAAACTGATCCTGATCCAGGCCCTACACCAAGAAGGAGCACTAGACAGATATTTGGTGCTGACAATTGGAAGAACACAAGAGTATACTACAATTGTCAAGCCGTGGCCCATCCTATTCAAGCTACATGTTTGCTTGCCCGTTTGCCGAGTGATCATCAAGTCTACTTTGGACAAGTTGATTCCCACAGAACTCCATAGAGTTATGAGAAAGCCAAAGAAGACAAAAGATGGTTAGGAGCTGTGGAAGATGAAGTAGGAGCTATGGATAAAAACCATACATGGGATGAAGCTGATTTATTACCAGGGAAGAGAGCTGTTAGTTCTAAGTGGGTCTTCACCATCAAATACCTGAGCAATGGAGACATTGAGAGATACAAAGCTCGCCTGGTAGGAAGAGGTTTCACGCAAACCTATGGAGATGACTACACGGATACATTTGCTCTGGTGGCCAAACGTCACACCATTAGAGTGATTCTCTCATTGACAACAAACCTAGACTGGGAACTATGGCAAATGGAAGTGAAGAACGCATATCTCCAAGGAGAACTTGAAGAGGAGGTCTACATGAAACCTCCACTGGGTCTTGAAAACTCCATTGCTCCCGGAAAGGTTCTTAGGTTTAGGAAAGCTATCTATGGGCTCAAGCAATCTCCTAGAGCGTGGTATCACAAGCTTAGTTCCACTCTCAAAGACCGAGGGTTCAAGAGATCAGAAGCTGACCATACATTGTTCACTCTACAAAGCTCTAAGGGGATTGTGGCCGTCTTGGTGTATGTTGATGACCTTATCATTTCCGGCAATGATAAGGAAGGTATACAAGATACTAAAACCTTCCTAAAATCTGTTTTTGACATTAAGGATCTTGGGATACTAAAGTATTTCCTAGGAATTGAGATATGTCGCTCTCCAGAGGGACTATTTCTCTCTCAAAGGAAATACACCTTGGATTTGTTGGATGAAATAGGGAAATTAGGATCAAATCCGGCAAAGACACCACTTGAAGATGGCTACAAGGTCAGGCGAACGGGGGAGAAAAAGAAGAATGGAGAACTGGAGGACCCACTTGACAAACCATACTCCAATTCGCTCCAATACCGTCACCTCGTTGCTAAACTAATATACTTGACCATTTCACTACCTGACTTATGTTTTGCTGTGAATCAGGTGGCTCAACACATGAAAGACTCAACGGTGTACCATTGAAACATGGTGGAGAGGATTCTTTGCTATCTCAAAGGCAGTCCGGGCCAAGGTATTTAGATGGGAAGGAATGGCAACACCGAGATTGTGGGATATTGTGATGTTGACTATGCAGGAGACACCAATGATAGGAAGTGCACTACCGGCTATTGCACGTTCATCGATGGGAACTTGGTCACTTGGAAGTCGAAGAAGCAAAAGGTGGTTTCATGTTCTAGTGCCAAATCGGAGTACCGGGCAATGAGGAAGCTCACCAATGAGCTTGTATGGCTCAAGGCGCTTCTCAAGGACTTCAGGATCAAGTCAAAGCAACCCATTACGATGCATTGTGACAATCATGATGCGATCCACATAGCAAGCAACTCGGTGTTTCACGAAAGGACCAAACACATCGAGGTAGATTGCCACAAGGTCCGAGAGAAGATAGAAGAAGGCGTAACACTACCATTCTACACCAGAAGCGAGGATCTGTTAGCCGACATCTTCACCAAAGCCACAAGCCTCAAGATCAACCACTACATGTATGGTAAGCTTGGGCTTGTTTACCTTACTCGTCCTTGATCTACTTCCTAGTTCACGTGGATGATATGCTCTTTTCCCCGACATAAGGATTTTCCCATGAGGGTTTCTTTGTGTTGGGGTTTTTACCAATGTATCATCCATAGGAATCCAAGCTTAGCCTTCGTCCCTACAGTTAAGCTTGCGGGGGAATATTGAACATAGACGAGTATGGTTATGTCAAAGGAACAAGACCAAGGGAGACTATGAGCATGGTTTGGACTGATGATGACCTGATCCCAAGTGTTGGAAGAAGGAAGAGATCAGGCGGAAGCTTCAAAGGTTAGTGACCGTACACATGGTATGGATCTGTACAAACGGTACGGATGGTACAGATCCATATACCCAATCCGTACAACTGAAGAACATCCTGAAGAAATGTGATCAGGAGAAGAATTGGGCTTGTGAAAAGTTCGGGTCTTTTATGAAGTTTATAAAAGATCCTTGTGCAACGTTCGGGCCAAACACTAGCTTCCGGATATAAGTCATCTCCTTATCCACACGTGGGTCAATGCCTTAGTCCAACTAGCCGTTTGCCCCTATGGTTATTGTTCACTTATCCAATAATTAGGGCTTCTCCTTACTGACTTAATCATTGGATCCTTATAAAACAGGAAGCCTCAGCCTTTTGTAAAGAACCTAAGACTTTAGCCATTTTTGGCAATGATTGAAATCATCATTTTCTTTGTCTCTTCTTTATTTTCCGCATGTAAACTTCATAAACTCACTTGGTTCACTTACATATTCATCATAACAAGGTTGATACATTTAAGAATGAAGCACATATGTCATAAAGAAATCAAAACCAATAAGTAACAGAAACATGAGCCAAGGAAACATAGTCCAAGCCTTAAATGTGACAAAAAAAATTTGGGTTCAACACAACCAAATAGCTTAGAATTCTTTTTTGCAAAGCGGCCATGGTTCTCATTTCATTTGTCTAGACTCAAACGGATATTGGATTCACCAAGGTTCTCTAGCTAGATATCTCCTTAAGGAATTAATTTCCAGAAATATCTAGACATGGATACAACAAGGAGCTCTTTCTTTTGAGTCAAAACGGTGATACAAACAGAGATTGGATTCATCTAGGTTCACTAACTAGATATCCTCTTAAGATTTTCCCAAAGATATCTAGCCATGGATCCAACAAGGATCTCTCTCTTTTGGTTCAGCCGTTATATACCACCACTTTTAATGCTTTAATTCATATAAATTAAATATCTTTTAAGTGTGTAGTTTGTTTTAAAATGACCTTAACCGCATATCCAAACCAAAACATCCAATGAACTTCATGTTCCTTCATTTCAAAAGAAATCAGAATCCATTCAAGGTTTTAAATCTCTAAGGAGGCAATTTAAAAAGCTCATTTTAAAACCAAAGTAAATGAACAAATATACCACGACACTAGGTGAATTAGATATATAAATATCAAGCACCATTCAGCGTGGTTCCCTTTGTTTTGAAATACTCAAATCGCAAAACTCAAGCAAGAACTACAATGGATTTCATTTTTTCTATTCCAATGGAACTTAGAAATCTATCCAAGGTTGTAAAAGCAAAACAAATACGATTTTCAGTTTGAATCAAAACTAACTGTTGCTTAGAGAAGATTACTGAGGCTTAGAGAAGATTAGAGAATAATCTGTGCCACTCAAATCACTCATTAAAGAGCTCTAAGGCATCAGATTTCTCTTCTTCTCTTGTGGTTCTTCACCACGCCTCACTCACTCTCTTCATTGCCCTAGGGATCTAATAAATGCTCTGATACCATGTGAGTTTAAATGCAGAATATAAGATGAAGTATAGAAGCATAAGCATGAAATAGAAAGCATAAGTATGAAGACAAGTATAAGCATAAATAAGAGAGAAGTTTAGAGAGAATTTGTGTAACAAGTATAAAGCAGCCCCTAAGGGCTTAAGCCACAAAAGAGGTGCAACTACAAGAATATATTGAGAAACCCCTTAGGGTTTTCTCTTTACAAATTGACTAAAAGGGTAAGAAGATTAGGTTTTGTCCTATTCTCTTTTGAATTCCGATATAGGCTCCTTCCCTCCATCTTTTGGCTCCAAATCGTAGGTCTTTGTGGATAAGGCTCTTAGCATCATTTAACCCGGCTTTTGCACATCATTGATCTTTAACACAACTTTTGCACAAGATCGTTTCTCAAACCCGGATTTTGCACAAAGTCATTGATGATGCTTTCTTGCCTTTCCTTTAGAACCGGGAGCGTGCAATATCCGGGTTTGTACGGATCCTTACATGCCGTACATGACCCAAGATTTGCGCAATCCTCCATAAGCTTCTGTAAGCCTTAGTGAACCCAAACTTTGCACGGTCTTCTCTAATGCTTTTGTAAGCTCGGAGTTTGCACATGCAGCTTGACTCGATGTATAGCTCGTGCTGCCTTCCTGATCTTAACAAAGAAGCCTTTATCCGCTCCATAGCTATAAAGGAATCCGGTAAAAAAAATTTTGCCTCAAACTCTTGTAAATCTCTTGTCATTGATTCGAGAGCTTCTCACCATATGATTAGTAACCTGAATCTTATTGACAACCTTAGATCAGTTAAGGGAAATGTTACTATTGCTAATGGAGATGATATACCCATTAAGGGAATAGGGGATTTAAAACTATTTAATAAGAAATCAAAAGCGTTTATATGCCAACTTTTACATCAAATTTGTTATCAGTCAAGAAGGCTACTAATGATTTGAATTGTTACACTATATTCAGACCTAATAGTGTTTGTTTCATGATATTAAGACCGGGAAAGTTTTTGGAGAAGGAAATGCAAATGCAGATTTCTATGTTCTAGAGAAAGCTTCATCAAGCAATTTAAATTCTGTTTCTTTTCAATCATCTGTTGTGTTTAGTTTAAATGCTATGTGGCATGCTAGATTAGGCCACCCTCATTCTCGTGCACTTGAACTAATGTTACCAAATGTTTCTTTTGATAATTCGCTTTGTGAAGCTTGTATCCTTGGAAAACATTGCAAATTTATTTTACTTAAGTCTTCAACTATCTACGAGAAGTGTTTTGATTTAGTACATTCTAATGTTTGGACCTCACCTTGTGTATTTAGAGACAATAACAAGTATTTGTATCATTCATTGATGAAAAATCAAAATATACTTGGATCAGAGTATTGCCATCTAAGGATCTCGTGTTTGATGTGTTCTTAATCTTTCAAAACCATGTTACTAAACAATTCAATTCTAAAATTAAGGTACTTAGGTCGGATAATGGAGGGGAATATACAAGTCACAAGTATAGAGAACATTTGGCTAAGCATGGAATAGTACACCAAACGAGTTGTTCATATACGCCACAACAAAATGGTCTGGCTGAAAGGAAGAACCGACATCTTATGGAGGTGGCACGATCAATGATGTTCCACACAAACGTAACAAAGAGATATTATGGACATGCAGTTATCACCGCTTGCTATCTCTTCAAAAGAACCCCAACCTGAGTCCTAAAAGATACATCACCATTTGAGGTACTTAACAACATCAAACCTTCTCTAGATCACTTACGTGTGTTTGGTTGTTGTTTGCTTTGTGTTAATACCAGGTGAACAACGAAGCAAACTAGATGTGAAGAGCACTAGATGCATGTTCATTAGATATTCTATAACCCAAAAGGGGTACAAGTGTTATGATCCAGCGAATGGTCGAGTCTATGTTTCTTGAGATGTGAAGTTCATGGAGAACCAAGGGTATTTTGATAAGAAAAATTGGGAAAGCTTGAAAGATCTATCTCATTCTACAACCGATAGAGCTGCAAGTTTGAAGTTTCTTCTAGACCATCTTGGAAATGGAAAGCCTCAAGAGAAGGAAACTTCCGAGGAAACAACTCAAGAAGATCCACAAGTCCCAACAAATACAAATGAGGAGTCGGTGGAAACATCTCAAGATCATGATGTAAGTGACATGGCACAAGAGGAACAACATGAAGTACAAATCCATGATGATCACGAGAATGAGATTTCCACCGAGGTGGCTCCAAAACTTCGTAGAAGTACAAGACAACAATTTCCAAAGGAACATTGGAAGAACACAAGGGTGTACTTCAATAGTCAAGTCGTAGCTCATCCAATACAAGCCATGTGTTCCCTCGCCCTTTTGCCTAGGGAACATTAAGCATTCCTTGGGAAGATTGAGCTAGATTTAATTCCACAAAGCTATGACGAGGCAAAAGATATTGAGGTGTTGAAGAATGTGGTTAGTGATGAGATTTGTGCAATGGAAAGGAACCATACATCGGATAAATCCGATTTGCCTAATGAGAAAAGGGCTGTGAGCTCAAGATGGATATTCACGATCAAGTATTTCAGCACCAGTGAGATTGAGCGACACAAAGCAAGGCTTGTGGCAAGAGGCTCACTCAAACGTATGGTGATGATTACACCGAAACGTTTGCACCGGTTGCTAAACTCGGTACTATACGAGTTGTTCTATCCTTGGCAATTAATCTCTCATGGGAACTATGGCAAATGGATGTCAAGAATGCATTTCTCCAAGGGGAGCTTGAGGATGAAGTCTATATGACACCACCCCCGGGTTTTTAGAACACCATTGGCTCCGAGAAAGGTTCTCCGGCTAAGAAAAGCTATCTATGGTCTCAAACAATCCCCAAGAGCATGGTACCACAAGCTTAGTACCACTCTAAAGGATAAAGGGTTTCGGGAATCAGAAGCTGATCATACGATTTTCACTCTACAAAGTGCTGAAGGTATTGTTGTCATTATCATTTATGTTGATGATTTAATCATCTCTGGAGATGACAAGGTAGGTATTTAAGAGACAAAAGATTTCCTTGAATCCGTTTTTGATATTAAAGACCTTGGTGAACTCAAATACTTTCTAGGCATTGAAGTTTGTAGGTCTTTGGAAGGACTATTCCTATCTCAACGGAAATATGCTCTTGATCTCTTAAGTGAAGCAGGGAAAATTGGTGCTAATGCTGCCAAAACACAACTAGAAGACGGCTATAAGGTCGATCGGAAGGGGGAGAAAGAAGATGAACCATTTGAAGATGTTCAAAGATATCGCCGGCTAGTAGGTAAGCTCATATACCTTACACTTACATGGCCTGACTTATGTTTTTCTGTGAATCAGGTGAGTCAACACATGAAAGAACCCACAAAGTACCATTGGAGCATGCTAGAAAGAATTCTTTGCTACATCAAATGAAGTCCCGGTCAAGGGATATGGATGGGCAAGAATGCTAGCACAGAGGTAGTAGGATATTGTGATGCTGACTATGCAGGAGATAGTAAGGATAGGAAATCCACAACCGGCTATTGAACATTCAGTGGAGGCAATCTCGTTACATGGAAGACAAAGAAGCAAAAGGTTGTGTCTTGCTCAAGTGCTGAATCCGAGTATAGATCCATGAGAAAACTCACCAATGAACTCACATGTCTTAAAGCATTGCTTGAAGACTTGTGAATTCAACAAGATCATCCGATCACTATGCATTATGATAATCAAGCCGCAATCCACATTGCTACGAACTCCGTCTTCCATGAGAGAACAAAGCACATTGAAGTTGATTGTCACAAGGTCCGGGAAAAGATTGAAGAAGGAGTCACGCTTCCATGCTATACAAGAAATGAAGATCAATTGGCTGACATCTTCACTAAGGCCGCATGTCTCAAAGTTTGCAACCACATTCATGGTAAGCTTGGACTTGTGGATCTCACAGGACCATGATCATATTCACCTAATCCATGAAATGTCATACTTTTTTTCCTTGGCATAAGTTTTTCTCCCATGTGGTTTTTACTATGCTAAGGTTTTGACAAGGTGATGGTTCACGGGTTCCAAGCTTAGCTCCTCCACCGTTACTAAGCTTGAAGGGGAGTATTAATCATAACCATCAAGACTTGGTTCTATCTCTTAAAGGGCCGAGTCTTCTATTTGCGAGTGTACGGAGAAGAGAAGAGAGAGCCCATGATCCATGGCCCATTATGAGAATGTAGCCGTTTGAAGAATGGAGCCGTTAGAAGATATTTTAGAGAGAAGATCACATCTTGAGGTTAAGCTCTACACGGTTATTCAAACCACGGAGAGGTCACTTTTATTGACCATAGGCAGTTCCGAGTGGTGATCAAGGATCCAAGAGTTACCAACTACCGAGGATCCAAGAGAAGCCATCAAAGTGAGTCGAGTATTGGCCGGGCACTTATGAGAAGATGACCCGAATGCGTCCAAGACTTGACCTGAAGTGATGAGTATAGCTCGAGGAGCAACCAGAGACGTCAAAGTTTTGGTTGCCTTACGAATGGTATGGATCCGTACAAACGGTATGGATGGTACGGATCCGTACAAGTCTGTACAACCCCAAATCCAAGAAACTCGAGACTTGACAGATAGAAGAAAAGAAGTTTGTGTAAATTCCGGGTCAAAAGAGTCGTTGTGCAAACTTCGGGTCAAGCCGAGACTTTCCCGGAAGCTTTCCAAAGGCTTATCCACATGTGGGTTAATGTATGGTCAAAGGAGCCGTTGCTTAGATTCTAACGTTAGGAACTTACCCCTTTGGTCATTGTACACGCGTTTTCCCTAGGGTTCTCCTCCTTGATGACCGAATGATTGGTTCCATATAAAAGGAAAGGGAGCCGCTTTTGTAAAGCTCTTAATCTATCTTTTTGCCAAAAATGGCATTGGGATCTCAATATGTCACTCTCTACATGTCTCTTTCATTCTCTTTGCTCAATATAAGGAAGCCCTAATCGGTTCAACTATTTATAGGTTGTAACCTACATTATTATGATTCTATTATAACCGATTCTCTTTATACTTTTTCTCTCGCCATTTCTCTTACTCGCTCACTCATACTTCACTAATCTATTCACTAAATCCTTCATGAAACTCTCTTAAACTTCTGCTAAAACCAACACTTAGAGAAGAAGATTTATCAAGAACAAACCAACCAAAAACGTGATTTCCTTAAAGATCAAGCATGACTTCATTTCTAAATGAAAAACAAGTATGGTTCACTTATAGATTCACCATAACAATGTTTATACTTTTAAGAATGAAGCACACATGTCATAAAGAAATCATAACCAATAAGTAAAAGAAACATGTGCCAAGGACTTAAAGAATGCGACATAAAGAAAACTTAAATGTGACAAACGAAATTTAGATCCAACACACCCCAAAAGCTTCACTGTTTTGAGTCAAAGCGACCATGGTTCTCATTGAAACAAGTATTTTGCATATACGCTAAGAATAAAGACAATCAAACAGAGCATCCAAACAGAACACAAGTTTTTCAATCAATCATAATATAGATATGAGTCAATCCATTGGGTGAATAGCACTAAGCAAAAAGGATGTGTACATTAGCAATTAATTCAAGCCAAATATGAAAGGTGTTTAGTGAAATCTATCAGCCTAAACGAATGCAAAAAAAAAGATAAAACTAAAGACTGAGCTCACTAAAGGCTGTCACACTTTCGTAAGTAGCTAGAGACACAAAAACACAGAAAACTTAAAGCAGACTAGGCAACTCGACTGGTCCACTCGAGTTGTATGGTCGAGTGGGCAAGTTTAACTACTGGAATACTACTCAAATGATCTAAACTGGTGAGACAGGTGATATTAAAACTATAAGGATCACAGGGGTGAGTTAACTAGCTAGTGAATGCTCTAGAATGTCCCAGGTGCTAACATGCTCAATCAATAAGGGATTCCCTTAACAACAGACTTCATAGCCAGCTCAATCTATGGGTTGTGGTAGAGAGCCTCAAGACCCAACCCAGTCAGCATAATGTGAGGAGTCGGATCAGGCATGAAGATTCAGCCTATTCAAGTCGAGAAGAGTTCATAACAAGTGAATAGGTGGAGTCGTGACATAAATCAATGTCTGATGCATCCACCCTCATGCTATTGTACTTTAAACCTTGGAAAAAGTCTATCTAATGGCTCAAGGCATGGTTCGTGCTCATGAGACCATGTAAAATCATGCCCTAACTGGCCAGAAAAGAACAAGCATTAAAATCACTCACCCAAGAAGGAAAACAACAAATTTGCAAACAAACTTAGACACTGAAGGAAATCATGAACATCACAAGCCTAATCCACACCTAATAACCCTAATCTAACTACTCACACACGAAACTCATCACAAAATTCTCAAACCCAGAAATCTCTAAAATTAACATATGTAACAGAGAAAGGGACGATGAACAATTTTGTAGAAGGAATCGAACACAAATACGAATTATATAAAAAGTTATTCAACGTACAAAATCACAAAATCTGATATGTCTCAAGAACAAAAGATGAACTAGAGAGAGAAAGTCTAAAAACTAGGTTAAGCTAATATAATGCGGCGTACCCCTGACATTAGGTGAAGTCTCAAATAAAAATCTGAGTTTTATGGGAAAAGGGAGAAAATAGCCCACTCGACCTAGCAGTCGAGTGGTGTGGTCGAGTGGTGTCTCGAGTAAGCACTCAAGAAAGGTCTCAAGAAGGCTCTCGAGTAGGCGAGTCGAGTGGTCTGTGAATAGTGGTTTCTCGAGTAGGCATTCGAGTAGGCTCTCGAGTAGGTGAGTCGAGTGGTCTGTTCGTCTTCTATGCAAGCTTCACTCGAGTCCATGAGGCTTCACTGCACAAGTCAAAGACCCAAGGATGCCTCGTAAGCCCCATAAGCACCTGAGAAGACCCCAAATATGCAAAATGCATGCAATTTTTATACAAAAACATTAATTGCCCTATATGAAGGATTAATGCATATAATGATATGGACAATGGATGAAAGTTTATACTAAAAGGTGATAAAAGGGTGATGAAAACATGCATAATGTGGTGTTATCAACTCCCCCAAACTTACCCTTTGCTTTCCCTCAAGCAAATAGAAAGGATGAGATGAAAGGAGTAGTATGAAAGGTGGGGACTCAGAACCTAAGCAGACTAAGCAAACCTCTAATGTCAATGTCACAGTTAATAGTTCTAGAATGCAATGCACATCAGTTCTACTTAAAAACCTAGCCATGCCCATCACAACAGAACTTACCAAGCAGACTCAGCCTCAACAAGCATTCAAAGTAAACTATCCTTTTAACATTTTTTAAGCGCGAACAGTGGATCATGCTATACATGAAGTAAGAACTCATTTGGTTCAAGGACTGGGCTTAAGAGATAAAGATGATCTCTTTTTCCTCTGGTTTATGCATTTTGTAACAGGGATCTCTCAGAGAATTGATTGAACTTTAACACAATGCTAAAGGTAAAAGCCAACTGATGCATACAAGAATAGATTCCCATCTACCCATGCACACACACACTACTGACTTTCCCTAACTCTGTACCCAGAACTGATCCTAGTTCTGCCCTTATGCTTAAAAGCTTTTCTTTTGATTTCTTTGACTCAAGGATCAGTTTCTGTTTTTCTTCTAAGGAGAGGATACTTTAGATCATTTTTTTACTTCTAGCGGAATTGGGGATTTTTTTCTTTACTGCCAGGCTCTGACTCGACCTCTTTGCTCGAGTAGAGTGGTCTAGTGAATTTTCATACACTAATATTTGTTTTCTTTTTCTCTTCACAGAGCCTTCCCATATCATAGATAAACTTAATCCTTTACTAGACACATATTCTTACTATCCTTTCCAAAGAAACGTTTTTAGCACTCTCTTATCTTTTTCTTTCTTTTCTTACTCTTTGTTTTCTTTCCCAGACTCAATGCTAACCCCTATTTCGAATTCCCTAGCCTATTCTGGTCCTAAAAGCGTGGACCAGAGTCTATATGGGAACCTATGCTTGTCGGCCTAAACCTAACACTTTCTCTTAAGTTCAATCAAAAATTAGGCCTTCCACTCAGAATTTATCAGGGTCTGAAAGAAGTAAGGTTTGGTGCTTTGGGGAACTGCTCCAGAGATGGAAACAACTATTTGGATCAACAAGAGTTATAAAAAAGGATAAGGAGATCCAAATATGTATAGGGTACCCGTGAGTTCATACTATAATTTATAACATTTAAATTTCTAATCAGATTAGGTTCAAATTATTAAGGATAGCATTACAAATCACAACAAATTTTAACTAAGGCCGAATGATAAATCTGATTCCAAACAGGGTTCAGCCTTATGTTTTAAACTTAGGTGCATGCATTAGACAACTTATAACTGTGGGATTGAAACTATATGTTTGGTTTTTATGCTTTTTACGGTTTAACTCATCATTATCTCCTATGCATATGTACAATCCTAAGCGACACACTAAAAATTCAATCCTAAAATGATAATGCAACTACATGGCACTCTGTTTTTTTTTTTGTAAAATATTTTTCAGAAATTTTTTCAAATTTTTAGGGTTTTTCAATGCACATATATGATGCAAATTTGAATTAGAAAATAGAGAAACATATCAAATATGTCTCTCGAACCCTCCCCCAAACTTAAATTACACAGTCTCTTGTGTAAAATGAGTCCGGAAGATGATTACAAAGACAAAAACAAAGGTTAATAAAAACATGCAATGGTACATATAATGATGGTGAATTTGAGGTGGTACCTCATGAGAAGTAAGCACTAAGCTAGTCGTCCACGGACTCAGCCGTGCAAGCAGGTGGGGCTGTGTAGGATAGATTGAGTGGATAGGCTGGCTCGACTGGTGCTGGCTCGACTGGTGCTGGCTCGAGTGGATTGGCTTGCTCGACTGGTTTGCTCGAGTGCCCAGGTCAAGTGAGCTGCCTTGTGCTCCTACATCGAATGAGACGTCTTTCCTCAGGTTCTTCTTCCTCTTCGTCTGAAACCCTAATGTTCATCCTCCTTTGTGTCGACTCAAATGACTCACTCGACTGGTATACATGAGTGGGCTGGTCGAGTGACTGCTCCTCTTCATCTGAGGATAGGGCTTGGATATAAGTCCTTCTCCTTCTTTGGTTGTCCTCGACTGATGATTGACGCCTAGGTTGGCTTGGGCGTGTCTGCCTTTGATGCGTGTTGAGGGAGTTGGTCCTTGTCAAACTCAATGGGTCATGAGTTGGGGCGGAGGGTGGGGAACCACTGTGATTTCTCCTAACATCTTTGACTCTGGTTGTCAAGTCCTTCACTGCTGTGGTGAGTTCCTTTACCTTCCCCGAGAGCGTCTTTATGGTTTTGTCTTGCCACCTAGACCACCGCCTTGCAAGACTCAACTTCTTACTCACCTGCTTCAAGCTTGAGCACTTTTCATCACCAAAGTCATACCTCTCCGGCTCAGGTATGGTGTCATCTATCTCTTCTTCTATCTTGCCCTGCTGGGCTTCTCTTTGAGCCCTAGTGGTGTAGAGCAACTCTGGTGGTGGGACGAAGTTGACACTTTCTCCTTGCGTAATCTTTAGTATTCCATGAACTGGGAGGAGGACTTTGGCTCTCCCAACTAAAGGATGTCCAAAGTTGTAAACATACTTGTCCCTAACCATGCGGGATCCCAAAATTTTAGAGCTTTGTAAGTGAGGGATGTCTAGCCACAACGGTTCAATCTCTATAGTCAAACTCAAATCAACTTCGCATGCAAGCAGGATTGGTGTTATCAATCCTCCAATAGTGATGTCACCTCGGCGGTTATTCTTGTGGAGTGTAAATGCATAAACCTTGCAGTATGAAAGACTTGCTAGCAAGAGTGCAATGTTCCCTGCATTGCCCATGTCACCGTTCATAGTTATCCCTCTGTCCATATCATCTGGAGAGACATACACAACGAAATATTTAAGAGCTTAATCCATCATCTGCAGCTCTTGATCATTCACAGTCCCCAGACTCATCTTGGCGAATACAGTGCTTGCAACCACTAGGTGAAAATATCTCAAAGCAGGGTGTCTGATGTCAGAAGTCTTAGACTGGGAAATCCTGAAAGTTGATCTTCCTCCTAGGGTTTCCCAGAAGCTGATAAGTTCAGCATTGACAAAAGTTGGCTTCTGGCCGATCCTTTTCTAAACCCGAACAAAGCATCCAGGTGCCGAAAGCTCATTGTGTAATCAACACCATCAATCTTGAAATAGATGTATCACAAACTTTCATCCAAGACCATGATGTGGTTCTCAACATAGGGGTAAACCTTCATTGTTGACAAAAATTGGCAAGCTTCATCCTTATAAGTAGGAAATCTTTGCTTCATCAGAACTTGAAGGTTGGCTGCCTCAATCAGACCTTCCACTTCTTCTCTTATCCCAAGTGCTTCCATTGTTTCACGGTGAGGGTACCTAGTGCCTTGAAAATGCATGGTCTTTAGAATTTTGATTAGGTTTTCCTCTGTTTCTTCTGAGGCACGTTGGGCGCCCTGTTCAATTACTTCATCTGTCTCCATGGGTTGTGGCTCTTCATCGTGACTCAGTATCACTGCTTGCGAGCTTTGGCCTGTTCTTCTCTGAAATCTTGGTGTCTCCTCACAAATCATGTTGTCTCGCCTAACAGGAGTTTGATCTTCAATGGAGGGCTCTCCTCTGTGTTGAAGAGATCGCCTAGCTTTTGCAATGCGCCTTTGCTACCACTGCAGCTGATTGTGGCTCTGCTAACCTGAGAACAAAATGAGTTTTGAAGATTTAGTAATGGAAAGAGGTTCACTCGACAGGTCCACTCTACCATCTCCTCTATTAAATCCAAGAATATAGAGATCATACATCTCTGAAATGTTGCAGGGGCATTACATAAGCCAAATGGCATTCTTCAATATGCAAAGGTTCCATAGGGACAGATGAAGGTTGTTTTTTCTTGGTCATTAGGGTGTATTGGTATCTGGAAAAATCCACTATACCCATCAAGGAAACAGTTGTATGGGTGGTTAGCTAGTCTTTCAAGCATTTGGTCTATGAATGGTAATGGGAAGTGATATTTCCTAGATGCAGCATTTAACTTCCTATAATCAATGCATATGAGGTGACCAATTATAGTTCTAGTTGGGATCAATTCATCCTTATCAGTTTCAATCACAATTATTCCTCCTTTCTTAGGTACACAGTGTACAGGGGACACCCATGTACTATCAGAAATATGATAGATTATTCCAGCATCTATAAGCTTAATGATCTCTTTTTTCACTAGTTTTTTCAAGTTAGGGTTTAATCTCCTCTGGTGCTCTACACTAGTTTGCATTTCATTCTCAAGGTGAATTCGATGAGTGCAGAGAAACGGAGAAATTCCCCTAATATCTTCTAGAGAATAGACTATTGCTTTTCTAATTTTCACAATTCGCTGAGCAATAGTTCAACTTCATCAGGGTTCAGCTTGTTATTGACTATTACAGGGTAAGTATCCTTACTTTCTAAGAAAGTGTACCTTAGCCCTTCTGGAAGTGGCTTGAGTTTAACAGCTGCTGCCTTGAGTTCGGACCACTCAAGTGGTGCTCCATCTGTGCTGAGCTCGAGTGGTGCTCCATGCTTGCACTTTGCAGAGTTTGCTGACTCGACTGGACCCGTCGAGTGCTGTGGTCGAGTGATATGTTCGAGTGCTGCTATCCCTTCTGGTTTTACCAAACTCTCAAAAACAACCTCAACCCCTGGAAGTTCCTTCGCATTAAAACTCATTTCATAGTCAGAGATGTCAGAATGAACGTATCCTCTTTCATCACACTTGATCAGTGCTGTTTTCAGATGATCTTTCTCCACTGCTTCTCTAAGAAATTCCTCTGTCAAGTCATCTATCTCTCCAACCCCAAATATATGCATCATGGGCTGTTTCATTGAGGACTTGATGTTAAACTGCATGACTTCCTTTCCTAGCTTCAAAGCGATGGTACCACTCTAGACGTCTATGGAGGCTCCTGCAGTTGCCAAGAATGGTCTTCCTAGGATCAAAGGATCTTTCGGTTCTTCTCCCATTTCTTGGACGACAAAATTTGTAGGGACATCAAGGTGTCCTATCCTAACTGGCAAATCCTCCAACAGGCCGTGTGGTTGCCTAACAGACCTGTCTGCTAAGTCTAAGGAGATTCTGCTGGGGGAGAACTTTGTGAATCCTAATTGCTGTGCTACTGTTAGTGGCATGAGACTCACCGAAGCTCCTAAGTCACATAGAAAATTTTTGAAACTGAGTGGTCCAATCGAGCATGGCAGAGTAAAAGAGCATGGCTCTTGGAGCTTTTCTCTGCATATGACTTTCTGCTGGATGATAACACTGCATTCATGAGTTAGGAGTACCATACTTTGTGTTTCCTTGGTCTTTTCCGTAACCATATTTTTGATATACTTCTGGGCTGGGGGTATAAGCATCAAAGCATCCAACAGGGGTATATGAAGCTCAACGTCTTTCAGATGTTTCTCGAATAACTTCTTGTACTTAACTGCCTATTGCTTCTTATTCGATCCTAGGAAAGGCAAAGGAGGTTCATAGGAGGATGATTCAGAAAATTTGTCTTTCCCGTTAGGCTATACTGAATTTTTTTCTGGGCTCGCAGCCACTCGACCACCCACTCGAGTGGTATGGTCGAGTGAGCTCTCTTCTGCAGCTTCTTTGGGTTGCAATTCTTTCTGATGGAGATCCCCCCCCCCACCCTGGTCCTCACTGTCCTCAGTGATCTTTGCAGGCTCTCTTGGTGGTAGCTGTCTGCCACTCCTCAAGGTGATAGCATGGGCTTTTTCGGTTGATTGTTATGTATAACTGATCTGGCTGTTCTCTAGGTAATGAACTTTAGAGTGGAGTGTGTTGATCTGCTGTGGGATGTTAAGAAGTTTGTAATTAGTGGATCGTAATTCATTAGTGGTGTGTTCCTGACTACCGACGAGTTGCTGTAACAATAACTTGATATCCATATCAGGTGCAGCCTATTCTTGATTCTTCTTAGTGTGAATCAACATCATATCAAACTTCTCAGTAAGGATCTTGATTTCAGCTCTGGTGCCTTCATCAGATATTCTGGCATCCCTAATACTCTGCTCATTTTCCTCATTTGAAATGCTGTCTGACCTAGCCAAATTCTCTACCAACTCCCATCCATCTTGTACAGCGGTATTAATGAAATTTTCTTTGCTTGCAGTGTCAAGGCATACCTGGACCATTGGGAGTACTCCTCTGTATAGAATGCATAGCAGGGACTCTATGGAGAAGTCATGGTGTGGACATTGCCTTGTGTAGTCTATGAATCTTTCTCAGGCGTCTGATAGTGTTTCACCTTTCAGCTGGTGAAACATTGCGATTTCTTGGCAAAACTTTGCTATTCTTTTGTATGAGATGAACTTGATAAGGAAAGACCACTTGCAAGAATCCCAGGTTGTTATGGAGCCAGGCTGAAGATTGGTTTTCCAGTGGGCTGCTTTTTCTCCTTATGAGAATGGAAAAAGTCTCAATCTGAAACCATCTTCAGTGATTCCTTCGAGTAGAGAGCTCGAGTAGTACCTGCGAAAAATGAAGTGTAACAAAGTGAGTATCCAAAATAAAAATTAAAAAGAACTTGATCTCAAAAGCAATGAGATCCTAATTCTAAAACTAAAAACACCAAAAATGGCAGCGGCGCCAAATTGAAACAAGTATTTTGCCTATACGCTAAGAATAAAGACAATCAAACAGAGCATGCAAACATAACACAAGTTTTTCAATCAATAATAGTATAGATATGAGTCAATCCATTGGGTGAATAGCACTAAGCAAAAAAGATGTGTACATTAGCAATTAATTCAAGCAAAATATGAAAGTTGTTTGGTGAAATCTATCAACCTAAACGAATGCAAAATAAAAGATAAAACTAAAGACTGAGCTCACTAAAGGCTGTCACACTTTTGTAAGTAGCCAGAGACACAAAAACACAGAAAACTTAAAGCAGACTAGGCCACTCGACTGGTCCACTCGAGTGGTATGATCGAGTGGGCAAGTTTAACTACTGGAATACTACTCAAATGATCTAAACTAGTGAGACAAGTGATATTAAAACTATATGGATCACAGGGGTGAGTTAACTAGCTAGTGAATGCTCTAGAATGTCCCAGGTGCTAACATGCTCAATCAATAAGGGATTCCCTTAACAACAGACTTCATAGCCAGCTCAATCCATGGGTCGTGGTAGAGAGCCTCAAGACCCAACCCAGTCAGCATAATCTGAGGAGTCGGATCAGGCATGAAGATTCAGCCTATTCAAGTCGAGAAGAGTTCATAACAAGTGAATAGGTGGAGTCGTGACCTAAATCAATGTCTGATGCATCCACCCTCACGCTATTGTACTCTAAACCTTGGAAAAAGTCTATCTAATGGCTCAAGGCATGGTTCGTGCTCATGAGACCATGTAAAATCATGCCCTAACTGGCCAGAAAAGAACAAGCATTAAAATCACTCACCCAAGAGGGAAAACAACAAATTTGCAAACAAACTTAGACACTGAAGGAAATCATGAACATCACAAGCCTAATCCACACCTAATAACCCTAATCTAACTACTCACACACGAAACTCATCACAAAATTCTCAAACCCAGAAATCTCTAAAATTAACATATGTAACAGAGAAAGGGACGATGAACAATTTTGTAGAAGGAATCAAACACAAATACGAATTATATAAAAAGTTATTCAAGGTACAAAATCACAAAATCTGATAAGTCTCAAGAACAAAAGATTAACTAGAGAGAGAAAGTCTAAAAACTAGGTTAAGCTAATAAAATGCGGCGTACCCCTGAAATTAGGTTAATCAGGGGGTTTTATATCAAGTCTCAAATACAAATCCGAGTTTTAAAGGAAAAGAGAGAAAATGG
Organism: Cardamine flexuosa; assembly: GCA_963555745.1. Taxonomy (NCBI): domain Eukaryota; kingdom Viridiplantae; phylum Streptophyta; class Magnoliopsida; order Brassicales; family Brassicaceae; genus Cardamine; species Cardamine flexuosa. The sequence goes on along the minus strand of OY743217.1, from coordinate 21,171,802 downwards.
CCCACTCGACCTAGCAGTGGAGTGTTGTGGTCGAGTGGTGTCTCGAGTAGGCATTCTAGAAGGCTCTTGAGTAGGGGAGTCGAGTGGTCTGTGAAGAGTGGTGTCTCGAGTAGGCTCTCGAGTAGGCAAGTCGAGTCCATGAGGCTTCACTGCACAAGTCAAAGACCCAAGTATGCCTCGTAAGCTCCATAAGCACCTGATAAGACCCCAGATATGCAAAATGCATGCAATGCTTATACAAAAACACTAATCACCCTATATGAAGGATAAATGCATAGAATGATATGGACAATGGATGAAAGTTTATACTAAAAGGTGATAAAAGGGTGATAAAAACATGCATAATGTGGTGTTATCACTTATCTCATTTGTCAAGACTCAAACAGATAAATGCTACAACAAGGATCTCTTCCGTTTGAGTCAAAATGGTGAACCAAACAGAGATTGAATTCGTCTAGGTTCACCAACTAGATATCTTCTTAGGGGTTTTCCAAAGATATCTAGCCATGGATACAACAAGGATCTCTCTCTTTTGATTCAACCAATATATATCAAAACTTTTAATTCTTTAATTCATATAAATCAAGCATCTTTTCAAGTGTTGTTTGTTTTTAAATGACCTTAACCGCATATTCAAAAACAAAACTTCCAATGAAATTCATGTTCCTTTATTTCAAAAGAAATCAGAATCCATTCAAGGTTTTAAATTTATAAGGATGTGATTTAAAGGCTCATTTTTAACCGAAGTAAATGAACATATATACCACGACACTAGGTGCATTAGATCCATAGAAATCAAGCACCATTTAGCGTGATTCCCTTCTTTTGAATTAACCAAATCGCAAAACTCAAGCAAGAAAAAAAACTACAATGGATTTCATCTTTCTATTCCAATGGAACTTAGAAATCTATCCAAGCCTTTTAAATAAAAACAAATGCGATTTTGAGTTTGATTCAAAACTAACCATGGCTTAGAGAAGATTAATGAGGCTTAGAGATATTTAGAGAAGAATCTGAGCCAATCAAACCACTCATCTAAGAGCTTTACAGCAACTGATTTCTCCTCTTCTCTTGTGGTTTTTCACCACGCCTCACTTACTTCTCTTCACTGCCATTCATTCAACTACGGATTGATTTGCATGAACAACACACAAGGACCGCTGGATAATAGTATTACCAACGGACAAAAGACAAATTTTAACAAAAGATTTTGAAAAACACTTTTAAAGAAGGATGTAGAAGAAGAGTGAGATCATATGCTCTGATACCATGTTGGAATATGCGGAATATGAGACTTAGAGTATGCAAAACATAAAAAGACTAAGTAAAATGTAAAGAGAATATGCATGAAGCATAAAATAGATTGGAAAAATAAAATGAGAGAATGTGAATCATTGATTAGATTTTACACATGTGGTTTACATTTTATAATTAGGCAAGCCTCTTAGGGCTTCCTTTGCACAAACAAAGAGAGAGATAGTGACATTAAGAGAGAGATATGTGTGGAACCAAATGCATGATAGTGACATGTCCTAAGTTTGAATTTGAATTCAATCTAAGCCAAACATGTGACTCTTGCTTCTCTTTTGCGCCTATGAATCTTCTATGGGCTCTTATGGGCCTTAGTTAATTCATAAGGCCTCTTCTCTTGATGGGCTTGATCAATATATATGTCTCTAGAGATGTGAAGTTTATGGAAAACCAAGGATATTATGATCAAAAGAATTGGGAAAGCTTGCGGACCTATCTCATTCTACAACCGATAGAGCAGCAAGCTTGAAGTTTCTTCTTGATCATCTTGGAATTGGGACATCCCAAAGGAAAGATAATCCGGAAGAAGCATCCAAAGAACCGGATGCACCTACAACAACTGATGATGAAACTGTGGTGATCACACCAAGTCAAGAACCAGTTGTTGAAGAAACAATTCATGAAGATCCTCATGAAGAACAAGTCAATGGGGAAGAAGCAAGTGGTGTAACCAACGATGAGATTCCACTTCGTAGGAGCACAAGAAAACGCTTTCCAAAAGAACATTGGAAAAACACAGGGTTAATTTTAATGGAAAAGCTGTGGCTCATCCAATACAAGCCGTATGTTCTTTCGCCCTTTTGCCTATGGAGCATCAAGCATTCCTTGGGAAAATAGAGCAAGATTCAACTCCACAAAGTTATGAAGAAGCTAAAGACAATGAGGTTTGGAAGAATGCGGTTGGTGATGAAGTTAGTGCTATGGAAAGGAATCACACTTGGGATGAAGCTGACTTACCAGTTGGGAAGAAACCTGTGGGATGGATTTTCACTATCAAGTACTTGAGTAATGGGGACATTGAAAGATACAAGGCAAGAATTGTGGCTCGTGGTTTTACTCAAACTTATGGTGATGATTAAACGGAAGCAAAGCTTGGAACGGTACGTGTTGTGTTGTCTTTGGCAACAAATCTCTCTTGGGACCTATGGAAAATGAAGTCAAGAATGCAATTTTCAAGGAGAACTAGAGGATGAAGTCTATATAACACCACCTCCGGGTCTTGAAGATACTATTGGTCCGGACAAGGTTCTACGACTTTGCAAGGCCATCTATGGTCTCAAACAGTCACCAAGAGCTTGGTACCATAAGCTGAGTACAACCCTCAAGGAAAGAGGTTTTCGCAAATCCCAAGCGGTGTGAGTTTAATTGTAGAAATGTAATGAAAGAACAAGGATGATGATGAAAAGATTCATTGTTAAAAATGGCTAAGTATTAGGTAACATTTACAGAGGCTGCGGCTTCTCCTTTTATAGGGACCAATGAGGTCATCAAGGAGAAGCCCTAATGATTAGATGCGTGAGTAAATCCACAAGGGCAAACCATAACGGGTAGCTTGACTAAGACATTGACCCACATGTGGATAAGGAGATGAGCTTTATCCTGAAGAAAGGTTTGGCCTGAACTTTGCACAATGGCTCTTTTGACCCGAGATTTGCACAATCCTTTTTCTCACTTCTGATCACATTTCATCAAGATGATCTTCAGGTTGTATGGATTGGTGTACGGACCCATACCATCCGTACCGTGTGTATGGATTCGTACAATGTGTATGGTAACCAAACCTTTGAAGCTTTCGGCTGATCTCTTCTTTCTTCAAACACTTTGGATCATGTCATCATCAGTCCAAGCAATGCTCATAGTCTCCCATGATCTTCATTCTCTTTTCATGACTCAAGACTCGTCTATGTTCAATACTCCCCTGCAAGCTTAGCCATAGGAATGAAGGCTAAGCTTGGATTCTTATTGATGATACCTTGGTAAAAACACCAACACAAAGAAAATTTCATGGGAAAAAGCTTATGTCGGGAAAAGAGCATATCAGCCACGGGAACTAGGAAGTAGATCAAGGACGAGTAAGGTCAACAAGCCCCAGCTTACCATACAAGTAGTGGTTAATCTTGAGGCTTGTGGCTTTGGTGAAGACGTCGGCTAATTAATCCTCGCTTCTGGTATAGCATGGTAGTGTTGCACCTTCTTCTATCTTATTTTGGACATTATGGCAATTCACCTCAATGTGCTTGGTCCGTTCGTGATACACCAAGTTGCTTGCTATGTGGATTGCGGCTTGATTGTCACAATGCATCATAATGGGGTGCTTTGACTTGATCCCAAAGTCCTTAAGAAGCGCTTTGAGCCATAGAAGCTCATTGGTGAGTTTCCTCATTGCTCGGTATTCCAATTCAGCACTAGAGCATGACACCACCTTTTGCTTCTTTGACTTCCAAGTGACCAAGTTCCCACCGTTGAACATGCAATTGCCGGTAGTGGACTTCCTATCATTGGTGTCTCTGGCATAGTCAGCATCACAATATCCCACAATCTTCTTGTTGCCATTCCTTCCCATCCAAATGCCTTGGCCCGGACTGCCTTTGAGATAGTGAAGAATCCTCTCCACCATGTTCCAATGGTACACCGTTGGGTTTTTCATGTGTTGAGACACCTGATTCACAGCAAAACATAAGTCAGGTCGTGAAATGGTCAAGTATATTAGCTTACCAACGAGGTGACTGTATTGGAGCGGATTGGAGTAAGGTTTGTCAAGTGGATCCTCCGGTTCTCCATCCTTCTTTTTCTCCCCCGTTTGCCTTACCTTGTAGCCATCTTCAACTGGTGTCTTTGCCGGCTTTGATCCTAATTTCCCTGTTTCATCCAACAAATCCAACGTGTATTTCCTTTTAGATAGAAATAGTTCCTTCGGAGAGCGACATATCTCAATTCCTAGGAAATACTTTAGTATCCCAAGATCCTTAATATCAAAAACAGATTTTAGGAAGGTTTTGGTATCTTGTTTAGCTTCCTTATCATTGTCGGAAATGATAAAGTCATCAACATACACCAAGACGACCACAATCCCCTTAGAGCTTTGTAGAGTGAACAATGTGAGGTCAGCTTCCGATCTCTTGAACCCTCGGTCTTTGAGAGTGGAGCCAAGCTTGTGGTACCACACTCTAGAAGAATGCTTGAGCCCAAAGATAGCTTTCCGAAGCCTAAGAACCTTTCTGGAAGCAATAGAGTATTCAAGACCCGGTGGAGGTGTCATGTAGACTTCCCCTTCTAGTTCTCCTTGAAGAAATGCATTCTTCACATCCATTTGCCATAGTTCCTAGTCTAGGTTTGTTGCCAATGAGAGAATCACTCTAATGGTGTGGATTTTGGCCACCGGAGCAAATGTATCCATGTAGTCTTCTCCATAGGTTTGCGTGAAGCCTCTTGCTACCAGGCGAGCTTTGTATCACTCAATGTCTCCATTGCTCAGGTATTTGATGGTGAAGACCCACTTAGAACTTACAGCTCTCTTCCCTAGTGGTAAATAAGCTTCATCCCATGTATGGTTCCTATCCATAGCTCCTACGTCATCTTCCACAGCTCCTAACCATCTCTTGTCTTCTTTGGTTTCCTCATAACTCTGTGGAGTTCTGTGGGAATCAACTTGTCCAAAGCAGTCTTGATGATCACTCAGCAAAAGGGCAAGCGAACATGTAGCTTGAATAGGATGGACCACGGCTTGAAAATTGTTGTATACTCTTGTGTTCTTACAATTGTCAGCACCAAATCTCTGTCTAGTGCTACTTATTAGTGTAGGGCCTAGATCAGGATCAGTTTCATGCTCAGACTCATCATCTTGATCTTCCGGATCTATCTGCTCATTGGTAACATTCTCCGCATCTTCTTGATGCATGTTACTCTCACGCTGTGTAGTCTCGGTGGGAGATTGATGAGGTGAGGCTTCTGGTGAGTTCCCTTAGGTGTAGCCGGATGATCATTTCCGGGGGTAGCCGGATGATCACTTCTTCGCAAAGGGTTCCCAAGGTGGTTGAGTAAATGCTGAAGACTTGCAGCTCTATCTGATGGTGATCTTGCAAGGTCCTTCAGGCTTTCCCAATCCTTCTTCTCATAAAACCCTTGGTGCTCTATGAACTTGACGTCCCTTGATACATGATATCTATTCTGGGTGGCATCATAGCACTTGTAGCCCTTTTGGGTAGTAGAGTAGCCTAGGAACATGCACTTGGTGCTCTTGGAGTCTAGCTTATCTCTTAGTTCACCTGGTACCAAGACAAAACACACACACTCAAAATCTCATAAGTGATCAATATTGGGCTTAGTTTTGTTAAGTACTTTAAAGGGAGAGATATCATTTAGGATCCTTGTAGGTATCCTATTGATGAGATAGCATGCGGCAAGAACAGAATCTCCCCAGAATCTTCTAGGGACATTTGAGTGGAACATCATAGATCGTGCCACTTCCATGAGGTGCCTATTCTTTCTCTCGGCAACTCTATTTTGTTGTGGCGTGTATGGACAACTTGTTTGGTGAAGAATGCCATGCTTACCTAAGTGCTCCTTGAATCTATGGCTCGAGTATTCTCCTCCATTGTCTGATCTTAGTACCTTGATGTTACCATTAAAACGATTAATCACATGTTTTTGAAATGTAATAAAGGCATCAATTACTCTATCTTTAGAAGGTAGTAATGTAACCCAAGTATATTTCGATTTCTCATCTATAAATGTGACATAATACTTATTGTTATCTCTAGATAAACAAGGTTTAGGGTTTACAAGATTGATTTCTCAGAGTGAACAAGATTGAAACAATTATCATATAAAGTTGAAGACTTGGGGAAAACGATATTACAATGTTTGCCGAGAATACAAGCCTCACAACAATAATGATCAAAGGAAATACTAGGAAACATTATTTCAAGAGCTCGCGAATGTGGATGTCCTAATCTAGCATGCCACATTACATTATTACAAACAGAGACAAAACATGATTTAGAGGTAACAAGATTAGAACTACTTGAAGTAGAATTTTCTAGAACATATAAATCTCCTGTTGATTCCCCTAGTCCAAGAACCTTCCCGCTATCAATATCCTGAAAATGAAAACTGTTAGGACCGAATATAGCATATCAATTCAAATCACAAGTTGCCTTTTTAACCGAGACAAGATTAGAGGTGAATATAGGCATGAAGAATGCTTTAGATTTCCTATCAAATAGTCTTAAATCACCTACTCCTCTTACGGGAATCCTATCTCCATTAGCAATAATCACATTACCATTAGCCGGTTTAACATTCTCTATCAAGTTAGGATTACTAATCATATGATGAGATGCTCCGGAATTAATAATGAGTGATTTATTTGTTAAAGAGGCTAATAGAGTGATATCAGATCCCTTAAGGTTGAGAGCGGCAATGGACTTGATGAGAACATCCAAGTCTGAATTCTTCACGAATCCATCATCATATGCCACCATAGCTTGCTCTTCTCCGCTCTTTGATGAGCTCCCTTGAACCGGTTCGCTTGCAGCTTTGGTAGAGGAGAGATTAGCCTTAAACTTGGTGGGTTTGAGGTGAGGATGGAGGATCCAGCACTTGTCTTTGATGTGTCCTCTCTTCTTGCAGTGATCACACACCAATGTCTTCTGATATTTTCCTTTGAACACTCATTTGTTAGCCATAGCGAGTAACTCAACAAAAGAGTCCAAGGGATCCTTGTTCTCTTTGAATCTGGGAACACACTTCATCAAGGCTAGGGAGCTTATCAGCTCTAAGGATGTGCTGTGTGAGGTTGTTGCAAGCCGGATTGAGAGTGAGAAGAAGTCCAAAGACTCAGTCTTACTCACGCCTCTCTTGAAGAATCGTGGTATCCATGGCCAATGGTCTAAGCATCTCCAACTCAGCCCAAAGAGATCAGAACTTCCCAAAGTGCTTGGTGAACTCAAGATCTTCTTGTCTAAGGTTGTTGATGGCTCTCTTGACTTCAAAAACATGTGTGAGATTGGAGATGTTGCTGTACACGTTCTTGAGAGTATCCCACAGCTCCTTTGCGGTTTCACAATACAAATATGCTTCAAGAATTGGGGGATCATGAGAGTTTTGAAGAAGACCAAAGACGGTTTGATCAGATTGGAACCATTTGTTCTCCTCAGACGTGTCTTCCACTTTCCCTTTGGAAGAATCTTCTTCATCTTCCTTTGTGATGGTGGAGCTTGGAGCTTGCAAAGTTTCCACAGGGCTCCATAACCCTCTTCCACAAAGCGCCATGCGTGTAGTTCTAGCCCACAGAAGGTAGTTGATTCCCCTAAAGATAACCGGAATCACAATCGGTTTTGGATTATCCATAGATCCGTCGAAGAAAGTATGATGAAATGAAGAAGTTTAGAGGAAAAGATGAAGTCATTAGCGACTGAGAAACGAAAGTTTTGATGAACAAGGATGAAAGTATGAAGATTGAAATGCAAAGTTTGAAGAGAATCAAGATCTTTGCTCTGATACCATGTGAGTTTATGAAGTTTAAATACGAAAAAGTAAAGAAGAGACAAAGAGGATGATTATTTCATTCATTGCCGAAAATGGCTAAAGTCTAGGTAGGTTACAAAAGGCTACTTAGGTCCAAATAACGTACCGTTTGTACGGATCCGTACCATGTGTACGGTCACTAAACCTTTGAAGCTTCCGGCTGATCTCTTCCTTCTTCCAACAGTTGGGATCATGTCATCATCAGTCCAAACCATGCTCATAGTCTCCCTTGGTCTTGTTACTTTGGCATGACCATACTCGTCTATGTTCAATAATTCTCGTGCACTTGAATTAATATTACCAAATGTTTCTTTTGATCATTCGCTTTGTGAAGCTTGTATCCTTGGAAAACATTGCAAATCTGTTTTCCCTAAGTCTTTAACTATCTATGAGAATTGTTTTGATTTACTTCACTCTGATATTTGGACCTCAGCATTCGTATCTAGAGGCAATAACAAGTACTTTGTTTCATTCATTGATGAAAAATCGAAATATACTTGGATAACTCTATTGCCATCTAAGGATCGTGTGTTTGAGGCTTTTCTTAACTTTCTAAACTATGTGACTAATCAATTCAATTCTAAAATTAAGGTACTTAGATTGGATAATGGAGGGGAATATACAAGCCAGAAGTTCAAAGAACATTTGGCTAAACATGGAATGGTGCATCAAACAAGTTGCCCATATATGCCACAACAAAATGGTGTGGCTGAAAGGAAGAACCGACATCTTATGGAAGTGGCTTGGTCAATGATGTTCCACAAAAATGTGACAAATAGATATTGGGGAGATGTAGTTATCACCTCTTGCTATATCATCAATAGAACCCCAACCCGGGTCTTGAAAGTTGTATCACCATTTGAGGTACTTAACAATGTCAAACCTTCACTAGATCACTTACGTGTGTTTGGTTGTGTTTATTTTGTATTGATACCAGGTGAACAAAGAAGCAAACTAGATGTGAAGAGCACTAGATGCATGTTCATTGGATATTCAATAACTCAAAAGGGATACAAGTGTTATGATCCGGTGCATGGTCGAATCTATGTTTCCCAGGATGCGAAGTTCATGGAGAATCAAGGATATTATGATAAGCAGAATTGGGAGAGCTTGAAAGACCTATCCCACTCAACAACCGATAGAGCAGCAAGCTTGAAATTCCTTCTAGATCATCTTGGAAATGGAATGCCTCAAGAGAAAGAAACTCATGAGGAATCACACCAATAAAATCCACAAGTTCCAATGAGTGCAAATGAGGAACCTGTGGAATCAGCATCTCATGATTATGATGTAAACAATATGGCACATGAGGAACAACATGAAGAACAAAGCCATGGTGCTCATGAGCATGAGATACCTATCGAGGTGGCTCCACAACTTTGTAGAAGTACAAAACAACGGTTCCCAAAGGAGCATTGGAAGAATACAAGGGTATACTTCAATAGTCAAGCCATGGCTCATCCAATACAAGCCGTGTGTTCTCTCGCCCTTTTGCCTATGGTATTCAAGCATACTGATAACACTGTATTTAGCACGTTTTTACCATGTGTTTATCATAACTTAGTATAGAATTTTAGTCATTGTTCAAACCATTTTATGCATTTATCATTCATATAGGTTGTTTAGTGTTTTTGCATGAGCATTGCATGCATTTTGCATATTGGGGGTGTTCTCAGGTACTTATGGAGCTCATGGAGTTTTTGGAATAGGAAGTGCTGTGTAGCTGCGGAGCTATAACAGATGTGGAGAGAAGTTACAGCCACTTTCAAAGGCACTCTCACGACCACTCTCACGACCGCTTGAACAACCACTCAACACAGGCGTTCAATCTAGGGTACTCAAACGAGCACTCGACACAAGCATTCGACCCAGAGCACTCAAACAGAAGGTTCGACCGCCCACTCGAGTGACCACTCGAGAGGCCAACCAGACAACACCGTTTGAGAACTCGTTCGAGTGGGTGCTCGACCAAGCCACTCGACTGCTGAGTCGAGTGGCACTGTCCTATATTTTTTCCTTAAAACTCGTAATTGTAATAAGCGCTTTTGTCACTTAGTATAAAAGCGCCTCATTAAACCTAATGAACGAGAGAGAGTAGCGCCGCTTTTGCTTAGAGATTTTTAGGTTTTAGCTCTTGTTTTTCTCTCTCTTGTTCTTGACTGTTCTTCATAGTTCTTCAATTTCTGGTTTTGTAAACTTGCATAACTTTCATTAAAATTAGTATTTGCATTTTATTTCTTCTTCAACCTTGCTCATCGGATCATCAGCTATGACATATGTCAAGCTTAGGTTTTTCTGGGTTTCAGACCCAAGTGATGATCATGATGAGTGAGTAGTAAATTTGGGATTTTTGGGGATGGATTAAGGTAGCTTCTCTCTGTTTTTTTATTGCTTAGATGGTTTGATCATCACTCAGGTTTAACTCTCTCTTGGGTGAGTGATTTTAATGTTTGTTCTCCCCTGATCAAGGAGAACATGATCATAGATGGTCTCATGAGTACGAACCATGACTTAAGCCATTATACAGACTTTTTCCCGGGTTTAGAGTACAATAGCGTGAGGGTGGATGCATCAGACATTGATTTATATCACGACTCCACCTATTCACTTGTTATGAACTCTTCTCGACTTGAATAGGCTGATTCTTCATGCCTGATCCGACTCCTCACACTATGCTGACTGGGTTGGGTCTTGGGGCTCTCTACAACGAACCATGGATTGAGCTGGTTATGAAGTCTGTTGTCTAGGGTAGTCCTGTGATGAAATTGCTAGTTGATAGCTGCAATAGAACAGAGTGTTTGCAAACCTATGATTTCCATCCCTGGAGTCCCTATGTTTTCCCCATAGTTTACGTTTGAGCACTATAGTTTTTCTCTGTTTTCCCTGTAGCTTTTCCCAAATTTTACAATTTTCTTAGCGTTTGAGAACTGTAGATTTTCCCAGTTTTACTGTAGCATTTGACCTCACCACTTGATCAGTGTGGTCGAACAGTCAATAGTTCTGTGATTTTGCTTGCTTAGTTCCACGATGTGCTAAAGTGTGACAGACTTTGGCATCTCTAGTATCAATTAGGGTTTTTAGTAGAAGTTTCATTTAGGTTGTTAGAAACTCACACCCTTTTGATAATCACTTGAATAACTTGCTTTAAAAATGCACTAGCTGCTATAGACACACTCTTGATTGGTTCGACTAGTTACAAACAAACCTCACCACTATACTACAATTCATAAACTTGGTATTTTGTCTCTCTAGGATTAGGTTGATTGCTTTGCTGTCTTTTGTCGCTTAGAGTAGGGTAAAAATCTTAGTTTCAATTTGGCACCGTTGCCAGTTTTGAGTGTTTATGTTTACACAGTTAGTTCTTTAAGGCGTATTAGATCAAGTATGTTACATTTAAACTCTTTGTCCTGATTTGGTTTTGAAATTTTGTCGGTGTTGCATCAGGTACTGTAGCGTTCCACCGTCCACTCGACCTTACCACTTGAGCACTCGATCGTGTCACTACCTTTTTGGAAGCAAACACGTTCTCAAGGCAACCAGAACCTCATACAGTATTTGGATCACATACAACGCATCAACCAACGCACTCGTCAAGCTACACTTGCACCTGCTACCCCCACTCTTGTACAACCAGTGCCGGAGACACCTGAAGTAATGGCAGAACAAGTTCCTCAGCCTAGGGTGATTGGAGCAGGAGACGCTCCAAACACTCACTCTCAGAGGCAGGGAATTGTAGCTCCTCCAGTCAACGACAATAACTTTGAGATCAAGATGGGTTTGATCTCCATGGTCTAGAACCACAAATTCCATGGACTTCCTATGGAGAACCTGCTTGTTCATTTGGACCTGTTTGATAGACTGTGCGAGCTCACCAAGATCAATGGCATCTCAGAGGACAGCTTTAAACTACTCCTATTCCCATTTTCTCTTGGTGCTAAGGCTTCCCACTGGGAACGAGCACTGCCTCAGGGTTCTATAACCACCTGGTAAGACTGCAAGAAGGCTTTCCTGCTGAAATTCTTCTCTATGTCAAGGACTGCCAAGTTCAAGAACGAAATCTACAGCTTCACTAAGCGGACAAATGAGAGTTTCTCTGAAGCATGGGAGAGGTTTAAGGAGTACACAACGCAGTGTCCTCACCATGGTTTCACCAAGGAGTATTTGCTCAGTACGCTCTATAGAGGGGTAAGCCCGAAAATCAGAATGCTATTGGATACAGCTAGTAATGGAAATTTCCTCAATAGAGACGTTGTTACTGGCTGGGAGCTAGTGGAGAACCTTGCAGTCTCTGATGGAAACTACAGTAAGGATTTTGACAGATCAGTCAGAGGACCATCTTCGTCTTCTGATAAGACCAAGCAGGAAATCCAGTCTCTTAGTGAGAAGCTTGACAAGTTAATCCTGGCTCAGCAGAAATCTGTGAACTTTGTTGGTGAAGTTTCTGCTACTCTGGCTCAGGAAGGTGAAGATGATCAGGTTGAAGAGATCTTGTATATACAGAATCAAGCTGGCTTCAACAGAGGGTACATCAACTATCGGAATAATCCTAATCTCTCCTGCAGGAATCCCAACGTAGCCAACCCTCAGGATCAAGTCTACCCTACTCAGAACCCAGGCCAAAACAAGCCTTTTGTGCCACAAGCTCCAGCCAATCCACCCGGATTTGCTCCACGACCACCTCCACAAGCTGATGGTGACCTTAAACCTCTTCTACTCCAACTTCTTCAAGGCCAGAATACTGCTACCCAAGAGACGTCAAAGAGGTTCACTGAACTCAGAACCCATATCGATTGCTCTTATGATGATTTGAACCATAAGATTGAGGTTCTCAACAGCAGACTGAAGTTTGTTGAGTCCAGTGCTGCATCAGCCTCTACTAAGACCATAGGCCAATTTCCTGGCAAAGCTGTGCAGAACCCTAAGGAACCTGCAACTCTCTATGCAGTGAGCACAGCACCTGCTCTCCATCTTCTTCCTTTCAAGAAGAGATTCTCCTACATCACTGAGGACAGTAATACTCATGTTGGGGGGGCAACCTTTCGACCTGCTGCTGAAATTGGCTCGAGCACTGTAGCGCACGACCACACCACTCAAACGAGTGGTCGAGTAGGACCAGAGACTGCAAAGGAGAGGCGGAGAATGGATCTGCATGCTATGATCACAAGTCATTTCCCAGAAAGGTTCAAAGCTGAGATTGAGAAGGAGTATAAGGTTATGCTTGAGGAAGAGTTACTAGAGCTGGAAGCAACCATGACTTGGGAAGAAGCTGTAAAGACATTGAGTCCATTTGAGTGTGGATTGAGAGAAAGGACCTTGAAAAAAATTCAAGAAAAGAGGAATGCAGCTGTTGAGATTTATGAGTGTAAGGTGATCACTCAGCAGGAAGTGGTAGTGCAAAGGAAGCTGGAAGACCCTGGGTCTTTTACAATACCCTGCTCCATCAGAAACCAGACGTTCAAGAACTCTCTCTGTGATCTGGGTCCTTCAGTGAGTATAATGCCATTGAATGTGGCAGAGATGCTTGGATATTACAAGTTTTTACCCAGCACACTGTCTCTAGTCTTAGCTGATAGAAGTATCAAGCATCCACATAGTTTGTTGGAAAGTGTTCCAGTGAGGATAGGCCCTATAGAGATTCCCACAGACTTCATAGTGATGAAGATGGAAGAAGAGCCAATGGACCCCCTTATACTAGGCAGACCATTCCTGGCATCCTCTGGAGCTGTTATTGACACCAAAAGTGATGAAATTGTTCTTCGAACCGGCAATGACTTGGTGATGCATTTTGACACCTTTTCCGGCTTAAAGAACCCAACTTTCGAGAGACAGCTCTTCTTCATGGAAGAAGCTGAGCGTTATGAAAAGACAAACTTTGGAAAGTTTGAACAGTACTCTCATACACCATCCAGACCTCCAGGGTTCACAACCACCATGGGCAGTCACTCTGATGGAGCAGTGCATAAGTTTGATGCATTTCTAGCAGAAGGTGGCTCTGATGAAGACATCACAGAGCGCACTCGACCAGCCCACTCAACTGGTCACTCGAGTCCTCACCAGAGAGCACAGCCAACCCCTACAACACCACCTGGTTCGATTTGGTACTCGAACCAGGAATATTGGTGTACAGGGAAGAGCAACTCAACATACCCACTCACAACACCAGCATCGGACCAGAGCACAATCCTAGCTTTACAAGGTGTTGTTGTTGAGTTGGCAGAGAAGGTGGCAAAGCTTGAGAAGGAAGTTCTCCAGCTCAAGAAAGCTCAACAACCCCCACCAGGGATGGGAAGAAGGAGACCCAAGCCAGCAGGAATGAGTGATAGTTTCTATCATGCTATCATGGCATCAACCTTCATTGAGGAGAAGCCGAGTCCAGAGGGGTCAACACAGCCCTCCAGACCCTTCTACTCGCCTAATCAGAGTGAGAATCAAGGTAAGTGACTTTAAACAAGCTCACTTGGGAGGAATTCCCACACTTATCTTTGTATATACTAGCTTTAAGTTTATCTTTAGTTTTTATGAATTTTATTATTTTGATGGTTTCTTTAGTGTTATGAGTTTCAGGGTTTAGAAAGGAGCTGAGCATGAGTCGAGCTGGAGTTTCAGAAGCTCAAACCGAACCAGGCAGTCAAACCAGTGTTGCGCTCGACCCCACCACTCGACCCCGAGGTCGAGTGGCCCAGGTTTTTTCTGAAAAATCTGAACGTTTAATCTTAGCCACACGTTTGATCACTCGCCTTCCTTAAAGCCACGCGACCCTTCTTCTTCATTTTTTGCGAAAATTTCATCTCACTAAAAACGCAACTCTCCCACTTCTCTCTGAAATTTTTTGCAAAATCTTCAAAGTTTTTATCAAAAATTTGCATCATTTCTCACTACTCACACGACTACGAAACCCAGATGTAAGTTTTCAAGCATTTTGGACCGATTTTGAAAAATCTGGGTTCAAAACTTGTTTTTGAAATTTTTCAAAATTTTTGGCATGCATGTGGTTAAAATTGTTGATTAGGAGTAGTATAATGCATATGAAGAATCATGCATTGATTTCTATGGCTGAACCGGGTAGAATTTTGAAATTTTGTTCTTGATGGTGCATAGAAATTTTCGGAAGTTTCATAGAGAATTGGGACAAATTTCTTTACAAGTTTAGCTTGTTTGATGATTAAAGAAAGCACATTGATCGTCATTGATTAAATTGAACAAGTTTTCTAAATTTTTGAAATCATGCATATTGAAAATCGGATTGAAACCTTGAAATTTTTTGAAATTTTATGACTTTGAGTTGTTTAAGTTGTTGTTAAGCTTGAAATAGGATGAGTGTTTAGTTGCTCTACCAAGCGCTTGAGTGGGTCAAAACGATACAAAAATTATTTTGGAATTTTTGGCTGGTTCGAACCCTCACTCGAGCGCCTTGGTCGAGTGGTCCAAAATTTTTGTTAAACTCTCGTTTTATACATTTCAGGTACTCGGGCAACACAAGAACAAGGGCAACTCGAAGCCAAACCTTGGCAAGAGCAACACAGGCTGGAAGCGCCTCATCTAGGTCCAGAATGGACAAAGCCAAGGGAAAGAGGGTTCAAGAAGAAGAAACAGTGAGAAGAATCAGTGATGAAGAAACTGGTTCTGATGGCTTAGAGGAGATTGGAATTGAGAGGAGTGCAGAAGCTAAGACCATCTCCATTTTGGAAAGAGTGACTTTCTGGGGGACTAGGTACCCGCATTGCCCTACTATGCAAGTGCTTGGGATTTTCAGAGAAGTGGAGAAGCTCTTTGAGAGTGCTGACATCGTGGGGCTCATTCACAACCCCTATGATGGGTTCCAGACTGAGACTTACCACTTTTTGGCAACGGTGGATCTCCACCTGTACAAGATGTGAGCTGGTATGGCTGGGAATGAGGAGTTAGGCTGTGTGAGCTTCAGGGTCAGAGGGGTCGAGTATAAGCTTCCTCTCAGTATGGTTGATAGAGCATTTGGGTTCCGAAGAGGAACAGGTACAGCCCAAGACTATGAAAAGAAATAGCTCAACGAGTTATGGCTTGAGCTTGGAGAAAGGGAGAGGTATTCATCCTCCAGGTCCAAAAGCAGTGAGATTAGGCATCCATCCGTGAGATACCTCCACAAGACTCTCGCCAACACCATGTTTGCAAAGAAGTCCACAGGGATTACAAATGAAGGCGAGCTGAGATTGCTTGATAAGGCGCTTCGTTGACTTCCTGATCTTCTCGTCTGAGGAGAACTGCACCAATGATATTGAGATGCATGGTGATAGAGCTGACATAGTAAACGCCATAGTTTTGGTAAGGCATCTCATGACATATAGAACGAATGCCAGCAAGAACAACAAGATGGTGAACAAGGCGGAGTTCACGGTGGGAGGTAATGTCACGCCATCTTTAGAGGCAGCTGGGGTTCCAATCATGTCAGATCCTACACCACCGTTGTTCATGGACATGGTGCATATGAGGGATACAAAGACGATTGATACCAAGATGGTAGAAGAGAAGTATGTCTACAACTTCTCTCACCCCAGAATCAGCAAGGCCAAGATTTTCTTGCCTTATGGAGGCTTGGCCATGATCTATGCAGAGAATGGAGACCGAAGCATAGCCTTTCTACCACCAGCCAGAGATCTCTACTTCTCTGATGAGGGATCTAGACTCCAACCAAATGAACCTCTTAGGACCTTCATGAATAGCACAATTCCACCAGAGAGTTTCTACTTCGATGAGACTGAATGCAAAAGCCTCAAGGAGGCTAACCATAAGATCTCCACACCTCAGAAATGGTGCAAGTGGCAAGACAAAAGATTTCAAGCCTTCAAGAAGGGAGTGAATGCCACAATGAAAGGGCTCACCAATCGTTTAGCAGCAGCTGAGAAGAAGTTGAGTGCTGGCTCGACCAAGAGGACTTCAGCTGAACAAAAGCAGAGGAAGAGACGACCAGATCATCCTGCTGAGGAATTAGAGCAATCGTCACCCGACTCCACGACCCAGACAGTTCAAGCTGGGCAAACAGAAGAATGCGTTCGACCACCTAGGTCAAGTGCACCACTCGAACCACATCCTGAGTACGCTGGATACGCCCAGAGTGCACCGTTCGAGTCCTACGCTGGATACGCCCAGAGTGCACGGTTCGGGTCCCATGCTGTGCCCTACCAGACCGTACCACTCGACCAACCTTGATCAAGCGTACCACTAGAGCACCACTACTCGACTGCTGGGTCGAGTAGGTCGTACAGGCCACACCCAGACGCTGATCCAGACCATGTTGACAATCCCCTCACCACCATGGTCCCTTTCTGCGATGAGGAGGAGATACAGGCACGGATTCGCGCCTTCTATGCTCAACACGATTGAGGTACCACCCCTCTTCACTATCACTGTAGATACCACACATGTTTTGATTTCTTTTGTTTTAGTCTCTGAAATCATCTCTTGAACTTCTTTTACACAAGGGACTGTGTAATTTAAGTTTGGGGGAGGGTTTGAGTGATGCATTTGACATTTTTCCTTATTTTCTTATTCCAATTTGCATCATTTATGTGCATTGAAATACCTAAATAATTTGAAAATTTTCAGAAAACGATTTCACAAAAATAGAGTGTCATGTAGTTGCATTTACATTTTAGGATTGAGTCTTAGTATGTCATTTAGGATTGTACATATGCATAGGGGATGATGATGAGTTCCGTATATAGCTTAAGAACCAAACATATAATTTCAGTGCCATAGTTATAAGTTGTCTAATGCATTCACTTAGGTTTGAAACATAAGGCTGCACCTTGCTTGGAATTAAAATTTAGTACTCTCACTTGGTTAAAACTTGCTGTGACTTGTAAATTATCCCTATGAATTTGAACCTAAATTTGAAAATTTAATTATCATGATATGCTCTAAAACTTTAACTCATGGATACCTCAAAATACTTGGATTCTCTTTAAACTCTTTTCCACCGTTGCTAATCCAAGTAGCTGTCTCCACCATTGAGACAGTTTCACAAAAACCAAGCTTTAAAAGACTTCCTTTCAAACCAATGAATCAATTTCTGAGAGAAGTGAGGTCTATTTTCGGATTGAATTAGAGAGAAAGTGTTAGGTTTTTCTGACAGGAGTAGCCTCTCATGTAGTCTCTGGTTCACACTTTTTGAATCAGATTAGGCTAAGGAGTTTGAATAGGTTGTAGCTTGAGTCTGGGAAAGAATGAAAAAAAGAGAAAGGGTTTGCTAAAAATTGTATAAGCCTTTGGAGAGGATAAATTCAAAATTTTGAGTCTAGTAAAGAATTTGGAAGAAAAAGATAAGAGTTGGCTCAGTAAAAATGAAAAGAAACGAAACGCTTAAGTAGTCACTCGACCAGTCGCTCGACCATGTGGTCGAACCAGAGCTTAGAAAATTTTAAAAATCCCAAATCCGCTAGATACTAAAGGAAAAAGTGTAAAACATCCTCTCCTTAGAAGAAAAACAGAAAAATCGATCCTTGAGTCAAGAAAAAGAAAAGAAAGCTTTTAAGCACAAGGGGTAGAACTATGATCAGTTTCCGAGATTTTAGAGTTAGGAGAGTCATTGGTTCTTCATGGGTAGATGATAGTCTACTCCTGTATGCACCAGTTGGCTCTACCTTTAGCATTCTCTTTAAATTCAATTCATTTCAATGAGAGATCCTGAAACTTGCGCTTAAACCAGAGGAAGAAGAGATCATTTTATCTCTTAAAACTTGTCCCTCAACCAAATGAGTTACAGTTATTGCATATCATGATCCACCAGTTCGTGCTTAATCAATGTTAAAGGGATAGTTTACTTTGAATGCTTGCTTATGGCTGCGTCTTAGTGTTGGATTTTCTGTGATGAGTAAGGCTAAAGCTTTTAAGTAGAACTTTTGTGAATTGCATTCTAGAACTATTAACTGTGACATTGACATTAGAGGTTTGCTTATTTTGCTTAGGTTCTGAGTCCCCACTTTTCACACTACTCCTTTCATCTCATCCTTTCTATTTGCTTCAGGGCAAGCAAAGGGTAAGTTTGGGGGAGTTGATAACACTGTATTTAGCACGTTTTTACCATCTGTTTATCATAACTTAGTATAGAATTTTAGTCATTGTTCATACCATTTTATGCATTTATCATTCATATAGGTTGTTTAGTGTTTTTGCATGAGCATTGCATGCATTTTGCATATTGGGGGTGTTCTCAAGTACTTATGGAGCTCATGGTGTTTTTGAAATAGGAAGTGCTGTGTAGCTGCGGAGCTAGAACAGATGTGGAGAGAAGTTACAGCCACTTTCACAGGCACTCTCACGACCACTTGAACGACCACTTGAACGACCACTTAACACAGGCGTTCGACCTAGGGTACTCAAACGAGCACTCGACACAAGCATTTGACCCATAGCACTCAAACAGAAGGTTCGACCGCCCACTCGAGTGACCACTCGAGAGGCCAACCAGACAACACCGTTCGAGTACTCGTTCGAGTGGGTGCTCGACCAAACCCCTCGACTGCTGGGTCGAGTGGCACTGTCCTATATTTTTTCCTTAAAACTCGCAATTGTAATAGGCGCTTTTGTCACTTAGTATAAAAGCGCCTCATTAAACCTAATGAACGAGAGAGAGTAGCGCCCCTTTTGCTTAGAGATTTTTAGGTTTTAGCTCTTGTTTTTCTCTCTCTTGTTCTTGACTGTTCTTCATAGTTTTTCAATTTCTGGTTTTGTAAACTTTCATAACTTTCATTAAAATTAGTATTTGCATTTTATTTCTTCTTCAACCTTGCTCATCGGATCATCAGCTATGACATATGTCAAGCTTAGGCTTTCCTGGGTTTCGGACCCAAGTGATGATCATGATGAGTGAGTAGTAAATTTGGGATTTTTGGGGATGGATTAGGGTAGCTTCTCTCTGCTTTGTTATTGCTTAGATGGTTTGATCATCACTCAGTTTTGACTCCCTCTTCGGTGAGTGATTTTAATGCTTGTTCTCCCCTGATCAAGGAGAACATGATCTTAGATGGTCTCATGAGCACGAACCATGCCTTGAGCCATTATAGAGACTTTTTCCAGGGTTTAGAGTACAATAGCATGAGGGTGGATACATCAGACATTGGAGTCCCTATGTTTTCCCCATTGTTTACGTTTGAGCACTGTAGTTTTTCTCTGCTTTTCCTGTAGCTTTTCCCAAAGTTTACAATTTTCTTAGCATTTGAGAACTGTAGATTTTCCCAGTTTTACTGTAGCATTCGACCTCACCACTCGATCAGTGTGGTCGAACAGTCAAAAGTTCTGTGATTTTGCTTGCTTAGTTCCACGATGTGCTAAAGTGTGACAGACTTTGGCATCTCTATTATCAATTAGGGTTTTTAGTAGAAGTTTCATTTAGGTTGTTAGAAACTCACACCCTTTTGATAATCACTTGAATAGCTTGCTTTAAAAATGCACTAGCTGCTGTAGACACACTCTTGATTGGTTCGACTAGTTACAAACAAACCTTACCACTATACTACAATTGATAAACTTGGTATTTTGTCTCTCTAGACTTAGGTTGATTGCTTTGCTGTCTTTCTTCGCTTAGAGTTGGGTAATAATTTTAGTTTCACATACCTTGGGAAGATTGAGCTGGATTCATGTAGACTTCCTCTTCAAGTTCTCCTTGGAGAAATGCGTTCTTCACATCCATTTTCCATAGTTCCCATTACAGGTTTGTTTCCAATAAGAGAATCACTCTAATGGTGTGAAGTTTGGCCACCTGAGCAAATGTATCCTTGTAGTAATCTCCATAGGTTTTCGTGAAGCCTCTTGGTACCAGGCGAGCTTTGTATCTGTCAATGTCTCCATTGCTCAGGTATTTGATGGTGAAGACCTACTTAGAACTATATGCTCTCTTCCCTAGTGGTAAATCAGCTTCATCCCATGTATGGTTCATATCCATAGCTCCTACTTCATCTTCCACAGCTCCTAACCATCTCTTGTCTTCTTTGGCTTCCTCATAACTCTGTGGAGTTCTGGGGGAATCAACTTGTCCAAAGTAGACTTGATGATCACTCAACAAAAGGGCAAGCGAACATGTAGCTTGAATAGGATGGGCCACGGCTTGACAATTGTAGTATACACTTTTGTTCTTCCAATTGTCAGCACCAAATCTCTGTCTAGTGCTCCTTCTTAGTGTAGGGCCTGGATCAGGATCAGTTTCATGCTCAGCCTCATCATCTTGATCTTCCGGATCTATCTTTTCATTGGTAACATTCTCTGCATCTTCTTGATGCAAGTTACTCTTAGGCTGTGTAATCTCGGTGGGAGATTGATGAGGTGAGGCTTCTGGTGAGTTCCCTGAGGTGTGGTGTGGCGCTTGTGCTCCTTCTTTGGCATTTAGCGTTCCATTACCATTACTCATGAGAATCTCATTCCCGGAGGTAACCGGATGATCATTTCCGGGGGTAGCCGGATGATCACTTCTTCGCAAAGGGTTCCCAAGGTGGTTGAGTAAATGCTAAAGACCTGCAGCTCTATCTGATGGTGATCTTGCAAGGTCCTTCAGGCTTTCCCAATCCTTCTTCTCATAAAACCCTGATGCTCTATGAACTTGACGTCCCTTGATACAAGATATATATTGCGGGTGGCGTCATAGCACTTGTGGCCCTTTTGGGTAGTATAGTAGCCTAGGAACATGCACTTAGTGCTCTTGGCATCTAGCTTATCTCTTAGTTCACCTGGTACCAAGACAAAACAAACACACCCAAAAACTCGTAAGTGATCAATATTGGGCTTAGTTTTGTTAAGTACTTCAAAAAGAGATATATCATTTAGGATCCTTGTAGGTATCATATTGATGAGATAGCATGCGGCAAGAACAGCATCTCCCCAGAATCTTCTAGGGTCATTTGAGTGGAACATCATAGATCGTGCCACTTCCATGAGATGCCTATTCTTTCTCTCTGCAACTCCATTTTGTTGTGGCGTGTATGGACAACTTGTTTGGTGAAGAAGGCCATGCTTTGCTATGTTCTCCTTGAATCTATTGCTCATGTATTCTCCTCCATTGTCTGAGCTTAGTACCTTGATGTTATTGACTATAGGCAGTTCCGAGTGGTGATCAAGGATCCGAGAGTTACTAACTACCGAGGATCCAAGAGAAGCCATCAAAGTGAGTTAAGTATTGGCCGGGCACTTATGAGAAGATAACCCGAGAGTGTCCAAGACTTGGCCTAAAGTGATGAGCATGGCCCGAGGAGCAACCGGAGAAGTTGATGTTTGGGAGATCGTACGAATGGTATGGATTCATACAAGTGGTACAGATGGTACTGATCCGTAAAAGTCTGTACAACCCTAAACTCAAGATCCTCGAGACTTGACAGAAAGAAGAAAAGAAGTTTGTGCAAATTTCGGGTCAAAAGAGCCGTTGTGCAAACTTAGGGTTGAGCCGAGACCTTCCCGGAAGTTTCCTAAGGCCTTATCCACATGTGGGTCAAAGCTTGGTCAAAGAAGCCATTACTTAGATTTGAACGTTAGGGACTTACCCCTTTGGTCACTGTACACACGGTTTCCTTTAGGGCTCCCTACCTTGATGACCTAATGATTGGTTCCTTATAAAAGGAGGGAGCCGCCTTTGTAAAAGAACTAACTCTCTTTTTGCCAAAAATGGCTAAGTTTCATCATATTCTCTTTGTCTCTCTTTAATCATTCCACATATAATCTTACATGGTATCAGAGCATTGATCTTTAATCTCTTATTCTCTTCATCTTACTCGTTAAACATCTCCATTTTCTTCACTGAGCTATTCTCTCGGTTCTAACCATTCCGGTTCATAGATTCTTTCACTCAAATCTTTTCATCTCTTCTTCATCTATTCTCATTTCCTTCACGAATCATGGATAATCCAAAGCCTATCATCATTCATGTGATTCTCAAAGGCAACAACTACTTGTAATGGACTACGACTACATGATTGCTCTTTGCGGCCGCGGAATTTGGAGCGACGTTGAAACGAGTACGGCTCCAATCGGAACCATGAAAGATGATAGAAAGGAAAGCACCAAGGAAGCGTCAAGCTCCGAAGTCTCAAAGTGGTTTCAAGAAGACCAAACGGTACTCGGATTGCTCCAAAACTCTCTTGATGCTTCAATCCTTGAAGCTTATTCGTATTGCGAGACAGCATACGAACTTTGGTATACTCTCAAGAATGTTTTCAGTAACATCTCCAACCTCACAAGAACCTTCGAAGTCAAGAGAGTTATGAACGACTTAAGCCAAGAGGATCTTGTTTTTACGAAGCATTTTGGGAAGTTAAGATCTCTTAGGGCCGAGCTTGAGATGCGTAGGCCATTCTCTGTGGATCCGGTGATACTCACCGAGAGACGTGAGCAAGATCGAGTCTTTGGTCTTCTTCTCACTCTGAATCCCTCTTTCAACGACCTGATCAAGCATCTCCTTCGTGCCGAGAAACTACCAAGTCTTGATGAAGTGTGCTCCCAAGTTCAAAGAGAACAAGGTTCCCTTGGACTCTTTTGTGGAAAGAAGGAGCTCATTACAGCAAACAAGGTGGTGTTCAAGAACGAAGATCGGAAGATGCTAGAGTGTGATCATTGCAAAAAGCGAGGTCACATTAAGGACAAGTGCTGGATCCTCCATCCTCATCTCAAGCCAACCAAGTTCAAGGCAAACATCTCAACAGAAGCCGGAATCGAGCAAGCTCAAGCCGGAACGTCCAAGCAAGGAGATAAGCTAGCTATGGTAGCTTATGGGAGTGATATGGTCCGCAAGTTAGACCTGGATGTTCTTATCAAAGCCATTACCACAATCAACCAAAAGGATACCAGTATCACTCTATTTGCCTCTAAACCAAATAGCTCACTTGTTATAGATTCAGGTGCTTCTCACCATATGATTAGTAATCCGAAATTGATTAACAATGTGAAACCGGCTAATGGTAATGTGCTGATTGCAAATGATGACAAAATTCCCATCAAAGGGATAGGAGATCTTAGGTTATATGATAGAACATCTAAGGCATTCTTTATGCCGAATTTTACTTCGACTCTTGTCTCGATAAAACGGGCTACTTGTGATTTGAATGCTTTTGCTATCTTTAGTCCTAACAGCTTTCATTTTCAGGATATTAAGAGTGGAAGGGTTCTCGGAGAAGGAAATGCTAATGGAGACCTATATATTCTTGATGATACCTCACAGAAACCTAGAACTTCACCTTTGCTTTCTGTTAATGGAGACTTATATGTGCTTGAGGATACTTCACCGAAAACTTCACCTTTACTTTCTGTTAATTCATGTTTTGCTTTTAGTACTAATGCCATGTGACACGCGAGATTAGGCCATCTTATTCTCGTGGTTTAGAAATAATGCTACCGAATGTTACCTATGATCATTCTAGTTGTGAAGCATGTATCCTTGGTAAACATTGTAAGACCTTATTTCCAAAATCCTCAACTATCTATGAAAAAAGTTTTGATTTGGTTCATTCTGATGTATGGACTTCACCTTGCTCATCTAGAGATAATAACAAATATTTTGTAATATTTATAGATGAGAAATCAAAGTATACATGGGTAACATTGCTACCATCAAATGATAGAGTATTTGATGGACTTCTTATCTTCCAAAACCATGTTACTAATCAGTTTAATGGTAAAAGTAAGGTACTATGGTCTGATAATGGTGGGGAATACACAAGTTATAGGTTCAAGGAGCATCTAGCAAAGCATGGGATACTACACCAAACAAGTTGCCCTTATACTCCACAGCAAAATGGAGTTGCCGAGAGCAATAATCAACACCTTATGGAGGTAGGCAGATCCATGATGTTCCACACTCACGTTCCAAGAAAGTTCTGGGGTGATGCTATCATGGCCGCATGCTACCTCATTAACCGGATCCCAACGAGCAATCACCAGTTGAGGTACTCAATAAGGCCAAACCTTCTGTTGAACACTTACCTATGTTTGGATGTGTGTGCTTTTTTTTGAAACCAGATGAACAAAGGGACAAAATGGATGGAAAGAGCACCAGATGTATGTTCCTCGGATACTCTACAACCCAAAGAAGATACAAGTGCTATGACTTTGAGCGAAACCGGGTATGGTCTCCTGGGACGTCAAGTTCATTGAGCATCAAGGATACTATGAGGAGAAAGATTGGGATAGTCTGAAGGACTTGGCTCATTCACCAAATGATCGTTTTGGCAGCCTCCAACATCTCTTGAGTCACCTTGGAAATCCTCCACCAAGAGCTTCTCAAGCAGATACAGCTCCGAGAATCAAGCTCAAACTGATTCTGGAAGCCCCAGGGGTATGGAAACCTCTATTGGGATTGAGAATGAAGCTCCAATAGACATGGGAAACGAGACAACACCTCAGGAAATAAACACGCTTGACATGGAACAAGACCCAGATCGAGGCGAGGAAGTCATTACCGAGAATGTGATCGAGGAACCCAAAGTCAAGGTGTGGAGCAGGAAGCGGTGCAAATCCCACCTCTTAGAAGAAGCACAAGGACACTGTTTGGTCCGGACAACTGGAAGAAGACTAGAGTCTACTCAGTCTCTTTCCTTCTTTTCTGCTTCTTTTTGTCCTTTTCTATGTCCTCTCCATCTTTTTAGTATTCCCCAGAAGTTCCTTCATTGGTCTTCGTCTTGGTGACCACTTCAGTTGGTGGGATTGTGTCCTTTATTATCTTAAACTTCCTTGCTCGACCATTAAACTCGTTCCTTGTGTGAGTTTATGAAGTCTAAATGCGGAAAAACAAAGAAGAGACAAAGAGGATGATGAATTCATTCATTGCCCAAAAATGGCTAAGTATTAAGGTGCTTTACAAAAAGGCTGCAGCTTCTCCTTTTATAAGGACCCAATGATTTGGTCAGTAAGGAGAAGCCCTAGTGATAAGACAAGTGATCAATGACCATAGGGGCGAACGGCTAGTTGGACTAAGGCATTAACCCACGTGTGGATAAGGGGATGACTCTTATCCGGAAGCTAGAGTTTGGCCCAAACTTTGCAAAAGGATCTTTCATAAACTCCATAAAAGACCCAAACTTTTCACAAACCCAATTCTTCTCCTGATCACATTTCTTTAATGTGTTCTTCAGTCGTACAGATTGGGTGTACAGATCCGTACCATCCGTACCATTTGTACGGATCCGTACAATGTGTACGGACACTAAACCTTTGAAGCGTCCAGCTGATGTCTTCCTTCTTCCAACACTTTGGATCATGTCATCATCAGTCCAACCCATGCTCATAGTCTCCCTTGGTCTTGTTCCTTTGTCATGACCATACTCGTCTATGTTCAATACTCCCCCTCAAGCTTAACCGCAGGGATGAAGGCTAAGCTTGTATTGCTATGGATGATACCTCGGTAAAAACCCCAACATAAGGAAAACCTCATGGGACAAAACCTTATGTGGGGAAAAGAGCATATCATCCATGGGAACTAGGAAGTAGATCAAGGACAAGGAAGGTCAACAAGCCCAAGCTTACCATACATGTAGTGGTTGATCTTGAGAATCGTGGCTTTTATGAAGATGTTGGCTAACTGATCCTCGCTTCTGGTGAAGCATGGTAGTGTTACGCCTTCTTCTATCTTCTCTCGGACCTTGTCACAATCTACCTTGATGTGTTTGGGCCGTACATGAATCACCGAGTTGCTTGCTATGTGGATCATGGCTTGATTGTCACAATGCATCATAATGGGTTGCTTTGACTCGATCCCAAAGTCCTTGAGAAGCGCCTTGAGCCATACAAGCTCATTGGTGACTTTCCTCATTGCCCGGTACTCCGATTCGGCACTAGAACATGAAACCACCTTTCGCTTTTTCAACTTCCAAGTGACAAAGTTCCCACCGATGAACGTGTAATAGCTGGTAGATGACTTCCTATCATTGGTGTCTCCAGCATAGTCAGCATCAAAAAATCCCACGATCTCGGTGTTGCCATTCCTTTGCATCCAAATGCCTTGACCCGGACTGCCTTTGCCTTTGAGATAGCGAAGAATCCTCCACCATGTTCCAACGGTACACCATTGGGTCTTTTATGTGTTGGGACACCTGATTCACGGCAAAAGATAAGTCAGGTCTCGAAATGGTTAAGTATATTTGCTTACCAACAAGGTGACGGTATTGGAGCGGATTGGAATATGGTTTATCAAGTGGATCCTCTGGTTTTCCATCCTTCTTTTTCTCCCCCGTTCGCCAGACCTTGTAGCCTTCTTCAAGTTGTGTCTTTGCCGGCTTTGAGCCTAATTTCCCTGTTTCATCCAACATATCCAAGGTGTATTTCCTTTGAGAGAGAAATAGTCTCTCCGGAGAGCGACATATCTGAATTCCTAGGAATACTTTAGTATCCCAAGATCCTTAATGTCAAAAACAGATTTTAGAAAGGTTTTAGTATCTTGTATACCTTCGTTATCATTGCCGGAAATGATTAGGTCATTAACATACACTAAGACGGCCACAATCCCCTTAGAGCTTTGTAGAGTGAACAATGTATGGTCAGCTTGCGATCTCTTGAACCCTCGGTCTTTGAGAGTGGAACTCAGCTTGTGATACCACGCTCAAGGAGATTGCGTGAGCCCATAGATAGCTTTCCTAAGCCAAAGAACCTTTTTGGGAGCAATAGAGTTTTCAAGACCCGGTGGAGGTGTCATGTAGACTTCCTCTTCAAGTTCTTCATAAATAAATGCGTTCTGCACATCCATTTGCCATAGTTCCTAATCTAGGTTTGTTGCCAAGGAGAGAATCACTCTAATGGTGTAAAGTTTGGCCACTAGAGCAAAAGTATCCATGTAGTCATCCCCATAGGTCTGCGTGAAGCCTCTTGCTACTAGGCGAGCCTTGTATCTCTCAATGTCTCCATTGCTTAGGTATTTGATGGTGATGACCCACTTAGAACTAACAGATCTCTTCTCGGGTGGTAAATCAGCTTCATCCCATGTATGGTTCCTATCCATAGCTCCTACTTATCCTTCCAAAGCTCATAACCATCTCTCGTCTTCTTTTGCTTCCTCATAACTCTGTGGAGTTTTGTGGGAATAAACTTGTCCAAAGTAGACTTTATGATCACTCGGCAAAAAGGCAAGCGAACATGTAGCTTGGATAGGATGGGCCACAGCTTCACAATTGTAGTATACTCTTGTGTTCTTCCAAATGTCAGCACCAAATCTCTGTCTAGTGTTCCTTCTTACTGTAGGGCCTAGATCAGGATCAGTTTCATGCTCAGACTCATCATCTTGATCTTTCAGATCTATCTGCTCATTGGTAACATTCTCTGCATCTTATTGATGCATGTTACTCTCAGGCTGTGTGGTCTCGCTAGGAGATTAATAAGCTGAGGCTTCTGGTGAGTTTCCTAAGGTGTGGTGAGGCACTTGTTCTCCTTCTTTTACATTTGGCGTTCCATTACCATTACTCATGGTATTGAACATAGACGAGTCTTGAGTCATGACAAGAGAATGAAGATCAAGGGAGACTATAAGCATTGCTTGGACTGATGATGACATGATCCATAGTGTTTGAAGAAGGAAGATATCAGTCGGAAGCTTCAAAGGTTTGGTGACCGTACACATTTCACGGATCTGTACACACAGTACGGATGGTATGGATTTGTATATCAATCCGTACAACCCGAAGATCATCTTGATGAAATGTGATCAGAAGTGAGAAAAAGGATAGCGCAAATCTCAGGTCAAAAGAGCCGTTGTGCAAAGTTCGGGCCAAAGCTCTCTTCTGGATAAAGCTCCTCTCCTTATCCACATGTGGGTCAATGTCTTGGTGAAGCTAGCTGTTATGGTTTACCCTTGTGGTCTTTACTCACGCGCCTAATCATTACGGCTTCTCCTTGATGACCTCACTTGGTACCTATAAAAGGAGAAGCCGCGGCCTTTGTAAAGGTTACCTAATACTTAGCCATTTTTGGCAATGAATCTTTTCATCATCATCCTTGTTCTTTCTTTACTTTTCCGCAATTAAACTCACATGGTATCAGAGCAAAGATCTTGATTCTCTTCAAACTTTGCATTTCAAACTTCTACTCTCTCATGTTCATTCAAACTTCCGTTCATTTCACTTAAAACATCTTGCTTTCCATCTAAACTTCTTCATCTCATTTCACTTTCTTCACCAGAGCTATGGATAATCCAAAACTGATTGTGATTCTGATTATCATTAGAGGAATCAACTACCTTATGTGGACTAGAACTACACGCACGACGCTTTGTGGAAGAGGGTTATGGAGCCATGTGGAAACTTCGCAAGCTTCAAGCTCCACCATCACAAAGGAAGATGAAGAAGATCCTTCCAAAGGGGAAGGTGAAGACACGGCTGAGGAGAACAAATGGTTCCAATCATATCAAACCGTCCTTGCTCTTCTTCAAAACTCTCTTTATCTTCCAGTTCTTGAAGCGTATTCCTATTGTGAAACCGCAAAGGAGCTGTGTGATACTCTCAGGAACGTGTATGAAAACATCTCCAATCTCACACGTGTTTTTGAAGTCAAGAGAGCTATCAACAACCTCAGCCAAGAAGATCTTGAGTTCACCAAGCACTTTGGGAAGTTCCGATCTCTTTGGGCCGAGTTGGAGATGCTTAGACCATTCGCCACAGATACCACCATTCTTCAAGAGAGGCGTGAGCAAGACCGAGTCTTGGACTTCTTCACACTCTCAATCCGGCTTTCAACGACCTCCCCAAGCACATCCTTAGAGCTGAGAAACTCCCTAGCCTTGATGAAGTGTGTTCCCAGATTCAAAGAGAACAAGGATCCCTTGGACTCTTTGTGGAGTTAAGGAACTCGCTACAGCTAACAAAGGAGTGTTCAAAGGAGAGGATTGGAAGACATTGGTGTGTGATCACTGCAAGAAGAGAGGACACATCAAAGACAAGTGCTGGATCCTCCATCCTCACCTCAAACCCACCAAGTTCAAGGCCAATATCTCCTCTACCGAAGCCGCAAGCGAACCGGTTCAAGGGAGCTCATGAAAGAGCGGAGAGGAGCATGCTATGGTGGCATATGATAATGGATTCGTGAGGAAGTCAGACTTGGATGTTCTCATAAATTCCATTGCTGCTCTCAACCTTAAGGGATCTAGTATCACTTTATTAGCCTCTTTAACAAATAAATAACTCATTATTGATTCCGGAGCATCTCATCATATGATTAGTAATCCTAACTTGATAGAGAATGTTAAACCGGCTATGGTAATGTGATTATTGCTAATGGAGATAGGATTCCTGAAAGAGGAGTAGGTGATTTAAGACTATTTGATAGGAAATCTAAAGATTACCTCTAATCTTGTTTCGGTTAAAAAGGAACCTTGTGATTTGAATTTCTATGCTATATTTGGTCCTAACAAGTTTCATTTTCAGGATATTGATAACGGGAAGGTTCTCGGAGAAGGGTATTCAAAAGGAGATTTATATGTTCTTGAAAATTCTACTTCAACTAGTTCTAATCCTGTTACTTCTAAATCATAATTTTTCTCTGTTAGTAATAATACAATGTGGTATGCTAGACTAGGCCATCCACATTGGCGAGTTCTTGAAATAATGTTTCCTAGTATTACCTTTGATCATTATTGTTGTGAGGCTTGTATTCTCGGCAAACAATGTAAAACCGTTTTTCCCAAGTCTTCAACTTTATATGAGAATTGTTTTGTTCTTGTTCACTCAGATGTTTGGACCTCACCTTGTTTATCTAGAGATAACAATAAGTATAATGTCACATTTATAGATGAGAAATTGAAATATACTTGGGTTACATTACTACCTTCTAAAGATAGAGTAATGGATGCCTTTGTTACATTTCAAAAACATTTGACTAATCGTTTTAATGGTAACATCAAGGTACTAAGATCAGCCAATGGAGGAGAATACATGAGCCATAGATTCAAGGAGCACTTAGCTAAGCATGACATTCTTCACCAAACAAGTTGTCCATACACGCCACAACAAAATGGAGTTTTCGAGAGAAAGAATAGGCATCTCATGGAAGTGCCAAGATCTATGATGTTCCACTCAAATGTCCCTAGAAGATTCTGGGGAGATGATGTTCTTGCCGCATGCTATCTCATCAATATGATACCTACAAGGATCCTAAATGATATGTCCCCCTTTGAAGTACTTAACAAAACTAAGCCCAATATTGATCACTTACGAGTTTTTGGGTGTGTTTGTTTTGTCTTGGTACCACGTGAACTAAGAGATAAGCTAGACGCCAAGAGCACCAAGTGCATGTTCCTAGGCTACTCTACTACCTAAAAGGGCTACAAGTACTATGACGCCACCCGGAATAGATATCATGTATCAAGGGACGTCAAGTTCATAGAGCACCAAGGGTTTTATGAAGAGAAGGATTGGGAAAGCCTGAAGGACCTTACAAGATCACCATCAAATAGAGCTACAAGTCTTCAGCATTTACTCCACCACCATGGGAACCCTTTGCCAAGTAGTGATCATCCGGCTACCTCTAGAAATTATCATCCGGTTACCTTCGGTAATGAGAGTCCCATGAGTAATGGTAATGGAACGCCAAATATTGACCATAGGCAGTTCCGAGTGGTGATCAAGGATCCAAGAGTTACCAACTACCGAGGATCCAAGAGAAGCCATCAAAGTGAGTCAAGTACTGGCCGGGCACTTATGAGAAGATGACCCAAATGCGTCCAAGACTTGACCTGAAGTGATGAGTATAGCCCAAGGAGTACCCCGGAGAAGTCAATGTTTTGGTTGTCGTTCGTATGGTACGGATCCGTACAAACGGTACAGATGGTACGGATCCGTACAAGTCCGTACAACCCCAAATCCAAGAAACTCAAGACTTGACAGAAAGAAGAAAAGAAGTTTGTGCAAATTCCGGGTCAAAAGAGCCGTTGTGCAAACTTCGGGTCAAGCCGAGACTTTCTCGGAAGCTTTCCAAAGGCATATCCCCACGTGGGTCAATGTCTGGTCAAAGGAGCCATTGCTTAGATTCGAACGTTAGGAACATACCCCTTTGGTCATTGTACACGTATTTTCACTTGGGCTCCCATCCTTGATGACCTAATGATTGGCTCCATATAAAGAGACACCTTTGTAAAGCTCTTAATCTTTGTTTTTGCCAAAAATGGCTAAGTTTCATCATATTCTCTTTGTCTCTCTTTAAATCATTCCGCTTATAATCTTACATGGTATCAGAGCATCGATCTATAATCTATAATTATCTTCACGGATCTATTCTCTCTGTTCTAACCATTCTGGTTCTTAGATCTTGTTACTCAAATCTATTCATTTCTCCTTCCACTATTCTCATTCTCTTTGCAAATCATGGATAATCCAAAGCCTATTGTCATTCTGGTGATCCTCAATGGTATCAACTACTTGCTATGGGCTAGGACTACGAAGATTGCTCTTTGCGGTCGTGGTCTTTGGAGCCACGTTGATACGGCTCAAGCTCCAACCGGAACCGTGAAAGAAGATGGAAAGGAAAGCACCAAGGAAGAGTTAAGCTCCAAAGTCTCAAAGTGGTTTCAAGAAGACCAAACGGTACTCGGATTGCTCCAAAACTCCCTTGATGCTTCAATCCTTGAAGCTTATTCGTATTGCGAAACGACATATGAACTTTGGTCTACTCTCAAGAACGTATTGGGTAACATCTTTAACCTCAAGCGAGTCTTTGAACTCAAGAGAGCTATCAATGATCTGAGCCAAGAGGATCTTGAGTTTACGAAATATTTTGGGAAGTTTCGATCACTTTGGGCTGAGCTTGAGATGCTAAGACCATTCTCAGTGGACCGGTGATACTCACCAAGAGACGTGAGCAAGATCGAGTCTTTTTTCTTCTTCTCACTCTAAATCCCTCCTTCAGTGACCTGATCAAGCATCTACTCTATGCCGAGAAGCTACCAAGCCTTGATGAAGTGTGCTCCCGAGTTCAAAGAGAACAAGGATCCCTAGGACTCTTTTGTGGAAAGAACGAGCTCATTACGGCAAACAAGGTGGTGTTTAAGAACGAAGATCGGAAGATGCTAGTGTGCGATCATTGAAAGAAGCGAGGTCACATCAAGGACAAATGCTGGATCCTCCATCCTTATCTTAAGCAAACCAAGTTCAAGGCAAACATCTCCATGGAAGCCGGAACCGAGCAAGCTCAAGCCGGAACAACCAAGCAAGGAGATGAGCTAGCTATGGTGGCTTATAGCAACGATGTAGTCCGCAAATCAGACTTGGATGCTCTTATCAAAGCCATTGCCGCAATGAACCAAAAGGACACCAGTATCACTCTATTTCCCTCTAAACCAAATAGTTCACTTGTCATAGATTCGGGTGCTTCCCACCATATGATTAGTAATCCAAACTTGATTAAAAACGTGAAACCGGCTAATGGAAATGTTATGATTGCGAATGGTGACAAAATTCCCATAAAAGGGATAGGATATCTAAGGCTATTTGATAGAACATCTAAGGCATTCTTTATGCCAAATTTTACTTAGAATCTTGTCTTGGTTAAAAGGACTACTCGTGATTTGAATGCTTTTGCTATCTTTGGTCCTAACAGTTTTCATTTTCAGGATATTAAGAGTGGTAAGGCTCTCGGAGAAGGAAACGCTAATGGAGACTTATATGTTCTTGAGGATACTTCACCGAAAACTTCACCTTTGCTTTCTGTTAATTCATGTTTTGCTTTTAGTACCAATGCCATGTGGCATGCGAGATTAGACCATCCTCATTCTCGTGCTTTAGAAATAATGTTACCTAATGTTACCTATGATCATTCTAGTTGTGAAGCATGTATTCTTGGTAACCATTGTAAGACCGTATCTCTGAAATCAGCAACTATCTATGAAATATTGCTTTGATTTAGTTCATTCTGATGTGTGAACTTCACCTTGTTCATCTAGAGATAATAATAACAAATACTTTGTTAGATTTATAGATGAGAAATCAAAATATACATGGGTTACATTGCTCCCATCAAAAGATAGAGTATTTGATGCATTTCTTATCCTTCAAAATCATGTTACTAATCAGTTCAATTGTAAAATTAAGGTACTACGGTCTGATAATGGAGGAGAATACACAAGTCATAGGTTCAAGGAGCACTTAGCAAAACATGGGATCCTACACCAAACAAGATCCCCTTACACTCCACAGCAAAATGGAGTGGTCGAGAGGAAGAATTGACATCTTATGGAGGTAGCAAGATCCATGATGTTCCACACTCATGTACCAAGAAGGTTCTGGGGTGATGCTGTCATGGCCGCATGCTACCTCATTAACCGGATCCCTACGAGGGTCCTTAATGAGCAATCACCATTTGAGGTACTTAATAAGACTAAACCTTCCATTGAGCACTTACGAGTGTTTGGATGTGTGATTTTTGTTTTGAAACCAGGTGAACAAAGGGACAAACTGGATGCAAAGAGCACCAGATGTATGTTCCTCGGATACTCTACAACCCAAAGAGGATACAAGTGCTATGACTTTGAGCGAAACCAGGTAATGGTCTCCTGGGACGTCAAGTTCATTGAGCACCCATGATACTTTGAGGAGAAAGATTGGGATAGTTTGAAGCACTTGGCACATTCACGAAACAATCGGTCTGCCAGCCTCTGACATCTCTTGAGTCACCTCGGAAATTCACCACCAAGAGCTTCCCAACTGGATACAAGCTCTGAGAATCAAGCTCCAACTGATCCGGGAAGCCTCGGAGGTATGGAAAGCCTTATGGGATACATGGATGGAGTTCCTACTGACATGGGGAACTAGACACCACCTCAGAGAATGGCCACGCTTGACACAGAACAAGAACTAGATCAAGCCGAGGATGTCATTACAGAGAATGTTAATCCGGGACCCAAAGTCAAGATATGGAGCAGGAAGCGGTGGAAATCCCACCACTTAGAAGAAGCACACGGACAAGATTTAGCCCGAAAAGCTAGAAAAAGACAAGAGTCTACTACAATAGCCAAGCCGTGGCTCATCCGATTCAGGCAGGTTGTTCACTCACCCTTTTGCCCGAAGATCATCAAGCCTTCCTAAGCAAGATAGAAGCTCAATAAGATGAGAAACGGCTTGCCGCGGTGGATGATGAGATAGGAGCCATGGATTGTAACTGAACATGGGATGAATTAGATTTGCCACACGGGAAGAAGACTGTGAGTTCCAAATGGGTCTTCACCATCAAATACTTGAGCAATGGGGATATTGAGGGATACAAGGCAAGGCTGGTGGCTAGAGGATTCACCCAAACCTATGGAAAGGACTACAAGGATACATTTGCTCCGATAGCAAAGCTGCACACGGTTCGAGTGATTCTCTCCTTGGCAACAAAAATGGACTGGGAACAATGGAAAATGGACGTCAAGAATGCTTTCCTACAAGGAGAGCTTGAAGAAGAGGTTTACATGACTCCTCCACCAGGACTTGAACGAAGTATTGCTCCCAGGAAAGTGTTGAAGCTTCAGAAGGCTATCTATGGCTTGAAGCAATCACCTAGAGTGTGGTACCAAAAGCTGAGCACCACTCTCATAGAACGAGGCTTCAAGAGATCTGAGTCTGACCATACTCTCTTCATCCTCAAGAGCCCTAGAGGAATCACCACAGACCTAGTACGTTGACGTTCTTATCATATCGGGGGATGATAAGGAAGGTATCAATGACACCAAAGATTTTTCTCAAATCCATTTTTGATATTAAAGATCTCAGGATACTAAAGTATTTTCTAGGGATTGAGATTTGCCGATCTCCGGAAGGCTTATTTCTTTCACAAAGAAAATACACTTTGGACTTGTTGAGTGAAACAGGGAAATTAGGTTCAAACCCGGCCAAAACACCACTTGAAGATGGCTACAATGTCAAGCTAACGGGGGAGAAGAAGAAGAAAGGAGAAGAGGATGATCCACTAGATGAACCTTACTCCGATCAACTCCAATACCGTCGCCTTGTGGGTAAGCTCATTTACTTGACTATTACACGTCCTGACTTGTGTTCTGCTGTGAATCAGGTGTCTCAATACATGAAAGAGCCCACAGTGTACCATTGGAGCATGGTTGAGAGGATCCTTTGTTATCTCAAGGGAAACCCCCACCAAGGAGTTTGGCTTGGGAAGAACGTTAGCACTGAGATCGTTGGGTATTGTGATGCGGACTATGCTGGCTATACGAATGACAGGAAGTCAACTACCGGGTACTGCACGTTCATTGGAGGCAACTTGGTCACATGGAGATCCAAGATGCAGAAGGTGGTCTCATGTTCAAGCGCGGAGTCGGAATACCGGGCCATGAAGAAACTCACCAACGAGCTAGTATGGCTTAAAGTTCTTCTCAAGGACTTTGGGATCGAGTCATCCAAGCCCATTTTCATGCATTGTGACAACCAAGCAGCTATACACATCGCCAGCAACTCAGTCTTTCACGAGCGAACCAAGCACATCGAAGTAGATACACAAGGTCCGAGAGAAGATAGTAGAAGGGGTCACATTGCCATGCTTTACAAGAAGTGAGGATCAGCTCGCAGTCATCTTCACCAAAGCCACAAGTTTCAAGACCAACCAACATATATATGGTAAGCTTGGACTCGTGGACTTGTCTCTTCCGTACAAATGGTACGGATCTGTACAAACGGTACGGATTGTATGGATCCGTACAAGTCTGTACAACCCTAAATCCAAGAAACTCGAGACTTGACAGAAAGAAGAAAAAAAGTTTGTGCAATCCGGGTCAAAAGAGCCGTTGTGCAAACTTCGGGTCAAGCCGAGACTTTCCAGAAGCTTTCCGAAGGCTTATCCACACATGGGTTAATGTCTGGTCAAAGGAGCCATTGCTTAGATTTGAATGTTAGCAACTTACCCCTTTGGTCATTGTAGACGTGTTTTCCCTAGGGCTCCCCTCCTTGATGATTTAATGATTGGTTCCATATAAAAGGAAAGAGAGCCGCTTTTGTAAAGCTCTTAATCTCTCTTTTTGCCAAAAATGGCTAAGTTTCATCATCTTCTCTTTGTCTCTCTTTAAATTATTCTACTTATAATCTTACAACAAATGCCAAAGAAGGAGCACAAGCGCCTCAACACACCTCAGGGAACTCACCAGAAGCCTCACCTCATCAATCTCCCACCGAGACTACACAGCCTGAGAGTTACATGCATCAAGAAGATGTGGAGAATGTTACCAATGAGCAGATAGATCCGGAAGATCAAGATGATGAGTCTGAGCATGAAACTGATCCTGATCTAGGCCCTACACTAAGAAGGATAACTAGACAGATTTGGAGCTGACAATTGGAAGAACACAAGAGTATACTACAATTGTCAAGCCGTCGCCCATCCTATTCAAGCTACATGTTCGCTTGGCCTTTTGCCGAGTGATCATCAAGTCTACTTTGGACAAGTTGATTCCCACAGAACTCCACAGAGTTATGAGGAAGCCAAAGAAGACAAGAGAAGGTTAGGAGCTGTGGAAGATAAAGTAGGAGCTATGGATAAGAACCTTACATGGGATGAAGCTGATTTACCACCAGGGAAGAGAGCTGTTAATTCTAAGTGGGTCTTCCTCATCAAATACCTGAGCAATGGAGACATTGAGTGATACAAAGCTCGTCTGGTAGCAAGAGGCTTCACACAAACCTATGGAGATAACTACACGGATACATTTGCTCCAGTGGCCAAACTTCACACCATTAGAGTGATTCTCTAATTGGCAACAAACCTAGACTGGGAACTATGGCAAATAGATGTGAAGAACACATTTCTCCAAGGAGAACTTGAAGAGGAAGTCTAAATGACACCTCCACCGGGTCTTGAAAACTCCATTGCTCCCGGAAAGGTTCTAAGGCTTAGGAAAGCTATCTATGGGCTCAAGTAATCTCCTAGAGCATGGTATCACAAGCTTAGTTCCACTCTCAAAGACCAAGGGTTCAAGAGATTGGAAGCTGATCATACATTGTTCACTCTATTAAGGTCTAAGGGGATTGTGGCCGTCTTGGTGTATGTTGATGACCTTATCATTTCCGAAAATGATAAGGAAGGTATACAAGATACTAAAACCTTCCGAAAATCTGTTTTTGACATTAAGGATCTTGGGATACTAATGAGATCTTCCCAATATCGGCACTTGTGAAGTTGAAAACAAGATAGATCGGTGGCTGTGAGCCGTGGTGATGGAAGGGATTTGATGGTTTAAGAGTTTGAAATAGAGATCTGCGGAAAGGATCTCTAAGAACCAACTTAATCTCTCTTGGATATTACACACCAAAAGACACTAAGGTTCTGCTGGATAAAACACACCAACAAGATCCAAACTCAGAAAGTATTTTGATAAAAGATTGGATAAATAAAAAAGATGAAATGACAGAGTTTAAAAAGAAATAACAAGCAGGCTGCATGAGCAACACCTGTTACATAAATAATTAAGTCTGAATTTAAATAAAAAGGGCTGGGCCGAAATTAACTCTTCATGGGCTGGCCTTGATCAACAAATGGACAATGGTGAAGTAATACACAAGCCTCATTAAAAACCTTGTCAAGAACACCCATTGGGACAAAACTTAAAAAGGGAAAAAGAGCACTCATGTATCACTTAATCCATTTGTTGATGCTCTTGAACTTGTATCAAAACCCGAGTGGTTTGGATAACTTATATTTCCTCCATGTTTAAGAGTCTGAGCATGGCTTGGTTGAATAGCTTGCTTCTAGCTCGTGTCATTGGTCCTCTTGGTGTAGCAAACACGTCCTCATCTCAAAGTGCATCCTCAGCTACAAGCTTAGCTTCCTTTGGTTCATGCTCTGGTCCATGCTCCATGGTCCTCATGCTATTTAGGATCATATCATCCTCTCCCTCTTGAAAAGGATTTGACCTCAAATCTGTTTCATCTGCAATAAAAGGAAGTAAATCAGAAACATTGAAAGTAGAACTCACTTTATACTTACCTTGCAGCTTAAGTGGATAAGCATTGTCTCTTATTCTTCTTGTTCGGTGAAATGGACCATCTTTCCTGGGCGTCCATATGTGCTCTCCAACCTCAAAGATCATCCTAAAATAATCAATGGGTTTCGTATCCTGCATGAAGACATCTCCAATTCCAGTCATAACAAAGATATTGGCTGAGATAAGGTTTACATCCGGTGGCTCCTCTTTTGTACCTGCAAAATTATCAACGCTTTTGGCTAAGAGAAAGTGTGTTATCACAGTCATGATGTCACAATAAAAAAGTAAACATATCTCACTTTGAGCCAAACCATTGTATTTGTCATGCTTCTCATTTATATGCGTTTTGACACAAAAGTTTGGTTCCAAATATTTCTTGAATAAACCTAACTCTTTCTCAATGATTTCTGGATATAGTAATCTCATACTCACAGCGTTGAAATCATGAGAAAAAAATCGAGTCAAAGTAATACTTACCCGAATAAGGTCCTTTGTGTATTTGGTGAACATGCTCTTCACGGTAAGTTGAAATGGTGTTGGATCTGGGGGATCTTCTTGGATCAGGGCGTTGTTGGTGAAAAAACTGTCCACTCCAGAGGTTAACTTACACAATGATAACTCTCCCGCTTGCCACTGATAAGTTTGGAATGAACAAAATGATGAAAAATCCATTTTAGGCTCCTCGGGAAACATGTGAAGTGAAGACATCCAAATCTCGTGTGGTAAGGGTTTTGAACGTTCTGCATAGAATCCAGGTTTCCAAATGTGGCTTTGAGATGCATCATGGATGAGTAGAAGTCCTCCAGGATTTTCTTCAGGTAATATGTTCTCGTATTCCTGCAAAAGACACATCCTCTCACTCGGCAGCACCGGTGTAAGGTTAGTCAAGCTCATGAGAATATTTTTATCAACAAGCAATAATAATGGCTGTTTTGAAAAAAAATCTTTCTTAAAATCACCAGCCCTCCAAAAGAAATTTGATTACTTGCCTATATGTTCATCCTTGTGCTTTAGCCAAAGTTGATCTTGATAAACTTTATAGTGCTCTTTTGATTGATTATGATTATGAGCGACAGTTTCTTGATCATTAGTCTTCGTGATTGGCCTCAAAATTGTGCAATCTGCACCAATTGAAAGCAGGTTAGCTTTCATTATTTTTTGTGAGTCAAAACAGTTACCGCGGGTTTTATTTGGTGGTGGAGCATCTGGTAGTTTCTTCTTGATAACCATTATATCTTCAACTCTAGGTAACTGACTGCAAACTAGAACTGCTTCAACTTTGTCATTATCCTGCTCCATAGTATGACATTTCTTTGGTTCACTTGCAGGTTGCTCATACTCCTCATCAGAACAGATAGGTGAACTGTGTGTTTCTAGACGTTTCTCCTTTCCACCTGTACCTTTTTCAGCTTCTTTTTGACAAGACAAGAGTGTTATCACGTCATGAGAACTATTGGAAACAGCTTTGCTCAGTTCATCACTTACCTTAGCTTGAGTGTGCTTTCCTTGTGGTTCAAATGGAGATGAACTCAGTTCAGGTAGAGTCGACTTTTTATGATCCGTTTTAGCACTGAACTGCTTTTGTTGCTCTCGCTTTTGATGTATCGCATCAAATTGTTTATCTATTATCTGCTCAAGACAAACTTTAAGTGCTTCTATCATCAGCTTGTATTTGGTTTTGAGGGTGGTTTCCTTGCCATGACCAATCTTCTTGTTCACTGACTTTTCTTGTTTTGAATCTGGTAAGGCTGCAACCTTCTTTCTTGAAAGTTCTGTAGTCGTGGGGACTTTGTTCTGGTGCTTTGGTGCATACTGATTCCTCAGTAGTTCCTTAAGATAGTTCCTTAAGATATTTCGTTCCCACTCTAAGTAGTTTCCTTTTCCTGAAAATTTATAGGGTTCAAGCTCATTAGTATGATGAAAATCAGAATAAAAATTCAACTTAGATTTGGGAGTAAGAGAGTTTTTATGTGGGCTGTGACGAGTTGATCTTGATGGATCATCTGGTGGCTTGGGATTAATCTCTTGTTCCCTCCTTTGTTGTGCTTTATTCTTCTCTTGTTGTCTTCTTGGATCTCTGGAGGTATCTTGACTTTCTCCTTCAGGTGAATGATTTACTTGGTTCCTTTGATTTGAAGCCAGCTTTTGTTGCATAGCTTTAACCTTATTATTCAGATCTTGCTGCATAGCTTCAACCTTATCATTCATTATCTTTTCCATCTTTGTTTTTAGTGCTTCAATATAAAGCTTGTGTTCTTCGTCTTTGCTGGTTCCTTCATCTTCTTTTTCATACATCTTTCTGCAATGTTACAACAAGAAATAACCAGTAACAAGTCCTTGAATGCAGATAAATTCTCAACAACAAGATTGATCAAACTGACTCTTCAAATACAATAAATTTGTTTTCTCAAAAACCCTAGATATGATCTGAAAAACCGTTTTTTTGATGAATATGAAGAGAGAAACTCGTACAGATCTAGCAAATAAATTTCCACGAATTTTCAAAAATTATTTCAACACATCTAAGCATAGATCTGACAGGTCTTGATGAAGAACACTCAAAAATCGACAGAAAAAAATTATTTCCACACAAACTAAAATTCAAATGATCAGATCTGATGCAAAACAACTCAGAAAAATACTATTCAAAATTCAGATCAATACTTAACACACTGATCGTCAAAATCTGGGTGAAAATCTGATGCAATAGACGCAAACCAAATGAGAAAGAGATTACTCAACTTCTTAAGTGTGCTCTGATACCACTTAATGAGATCTTCCCAATTTCGGCACTTGTGAAGTTGAAAACAAGATAGATTGGTGGCTGTGAGCCGTGGTGATGGAAGGGATTTAATGGTTAAATGGTTTGAAATAGAGATTTGCGGAAAGGATCTCTAAGAACCAACTTAATCTCTCTTGGATATTACACATCAAAAGACACTAAGGTTCTGCTGGATATAATACACCTGTTAGTTTTCAAAGATTAATGAGTAAGAACTGATAAGAACTTAGTAAGAATTCGAATAAGAATTGAGAGATTTTTTTATCTCTGTAACCTTGAAAATGTTACAAGGAGTTACATATTTATAGAAACCTTAAACACAAAGATAAGTAGGTGTTTTGTGGAGTTCAGACTCTCATCTATCTGTTGGGAATAGTATTAGAGCCGTTAGAGATAAAAATAGAGCCGTTGGAGACAATTTGAATTTGGGCGTCATTTATGGGCTTCTCTTCTTGGGCCTCTATTCTTGTATTCCTTGTTGGATATTTGTTGCTTGATTAATACTCCCCCTCAAACTTAGCCGGAATGAGTGTGGAGACTAAGTTTTATTTTCCAGAAACAAATCCTCACAACTACCTCATTAAAACCCTCACAAGTACAAACCCAGTGGGAAAAACTCCTTGTGAGGAAAAGAGTGTAGTGTCTCTGGAAAAAGGAGAAGCTTGATCAAGGATGAGTGAGATCTACTAGTCCAAGCTTGCCGTAGATGTGGTTGCAAATCTTGAGACTTGTAGCTTTGGTGAATATGTCGGCCAGCTGATCTTCACTTTTTGTGTAGCATGGAAGGATTACTCCTTCAATGATCTTTTCTCTGACTTTGTGACAATCCACTTCTATGTGCTTGGTCCTTCCATGGAAGACTGAGTTGGTGGCAATGTGAATTGCTGCTTGATTGTCACAATGCATGGTAATGGGACTTGTGCTCTCAATTCCCAGGTCCTTCAGAAGCGCTTTTAGCCATACTAGCTCATTTGTGAGCTTCTTCATTGCTCTATACTCACTTTCAGCACTTGAGCATGATACTACCTTTTGCTTCTTGGATTTCCAGATCACTAAGTTCCCTCCAATGAATGTGCAGTAGCCGGTTGTGGATTTTCTATCCATTGTATCTCCAGCATAATCCGCATCACAATAGCCCACAATTTCAGTGCTATCATTCTTTCCCATCCAAACACCTTGCCCTGGTGATCCTTTGATGTATCTTAAAATTCTTTCCACCATATTCCAGTGTACACCAATGGCTCTTTCATGCGTTGGCTCACCTGATTCACAGCAAAACATAGGTCAGGTCTTGTGATGGTTAAATAAATTAACTTACCTACAAGCTGCCTGTATTGAGCTGGATCATTAAATGGTTTGTCAAGTGGATCTTC
Source organism: Cardamine flexuosa (assembly GCA_963555745.1). Lineage (NCBI taxonomy): Eukaryota > Viridiplantae > Streptophyta > Magnoliopsida > Brassicales > Brassicaceae > Cardamine > Cardamine flexuosa. Next base: position 21,128,925 of record OY743217.1, on the reverse strand, counting down.
TTGTTCTTTCTCCCCCTTTCTCCTGACCTTGTAGCCATCTTCAAGTGGTTTCTTGGCTGGTTTAGAACCAATTTTTCCTGTCTCTTTAAGCAAATCAAGTGAATATTTTCTTTGGGATAGAAACAAGCCTTACGGAGAACGACATATCTCTATTCCTAGAAAATATTTAAGCTCACCTAGATCTTTTATATCAAATGCAGATTTAAGGAAAAGTTTGGTTTCTTGAATACCTGCTTGATCATTGCCAGAAATCATCAAGTCATCTACATATACCAAGACAACAATGATTCCTTGAGCACTTTGAGAAGTAAACAAGGTGTGATCAGCCTCTGATCTTTTGAATCCTTTGGCTGTTAATGTGAAGCTTAGCTTGTGGTACCAGGCTCTTGGAGATTGCTTTAAGCCATAAATGGCTTTTCTGAGTTTGAGAACCTTGCCTTGAGGAATTGAGCTTTCAAGACCTGGTGGAGGCCTCATGTATACTTCTTCTTCAAGCTCTCCTTAGAGGAATGCGTTTTTGACATCCATTTGCCATAATTCCCAAGATAGGTTGGTTGCCAATGATAAAATCACTCTAACTGTATGGAGCTTAGCCACTGGTGCAAAAGTGTCTGTATAGTCTTCTCCATAAGTTTGAGTAAATCCTCTTGCAACCAAGCGACCTTTATACCTTTCAATTTCTCCATTGCTGTGATATTTAATGGTGAATATTCATCTAGATGTTACAGCCCTTTTTCCCGAAGGTAGATCACTTACATCCCAAGTGTGATTTTTATCCATTGCTTCTTTCTCAGCATCTACAGCATCCACCCAGACCTTGATTTCTTTTGCTTCTTCATAGGTCTTTGGGTTGTAATGCTGCTCTATCTTTCCAAGGAATGCTTGATGGTCTGATGGCAACAGGGCAAGAGAACACTCAGCTTGTATAGGGTGAGCCACAGCTTGATGATTATAATAGACCCTGGTTTGTTTCCAATGTTCAGGGCCAAATCTTTGACGTGTATTTCTTCTCAAATTTGGTGCTGGTACCTCTTCTTCCTCATGATCTTCATTCTCCAGAATATTAGCATCTGGTGGAGTTTCTTGATTAACTCCCCCTTGTTCATTTACTTCTTCATTCTCTTGCTCATTCTGAACATTTATCACTTCTTCTTGAATCTGATCATTTTGATTGTTTACAGGAGCTGATTGATCTTCATTAATTGGAGGAAGACCCATGTGACTCAAAAGATGTTGAAGAGAGGCTGCTCGATCTGTTGTAGAGTCAGCCAAGTCTTTCACACTCTCCCAGCCTGATTGCTCAAAATAACTTTGATCTTCTAGGAATTTCACATCTCTAGAAGTCGTGATGCGTTTGGTGCTTGGATCATAACATCTATACCCTTTTTGAGTAGTGGAGTATCCAATGAACACGCTTCTAGTGATTTTAGCATCTAGATTATTTCTTTGATCTCCTGGCACTAAAACAAAACACAAGCAACCAAACACACGTAAGTGATTAATATTTGGTTTGGTTTTGTTTAATACCTCAAATGGTGATGAGTCATTTAAGACTTTTGTTGGAGTTCTATTTATGAGGTAGCATGCAGTCATAACAGCATCTCCCCAGAATCTTCTTGGCATGTTTTTATGAAACATCATTGATCTTGCTACTTCCATCAAATGCCTATTTTTCCTTTCAGCCACTCCATTTTGTTGTGGAGTATAAGGAAAACTTGTTTGGTGAAGAATGCCATGATTTGCCAAATGAGCTTTGAAAGTGTTGCTTGTGTATTCCCCTCCATTATCCGATCTTAGTACCTTAATTTTAGCATTAAATTGATTAGTCACATATGTTTGAAAATTGACAAATGCCTCAAATACTCTATGTTTAGATGGCAACAATGTGACCCATGTATATTTTGATTTTTCATCAATGAATGTCACAAAGTATTTTAAATTATCTCTAGATAGGCAAGGTGAGGTCCAAACATCTGAATGAACTAAATCAAAACAATTCTCATATGTTGATAAGGAGTTTTGGAAAACACTTCTACAATGTTTTCCCAAAATACACTGACTCACACTTAGAATTATCAAAGACTACATCAGGCATAATTAATTTTAAAGCTCTAGAATGAGGATGGCCTAATCTAGCATGACATACATCATTTGAACTACTAGCTACATGACAGGAATTAATAAAAGGCAAACTAGTAGAGTTGGAGTCTCTAGAATGTTTCTTGAGATCTTATAGAGTATACAACTCTCCCTTAGTGTTTCCCTTGCCTAAAACTTCACCGGTTTCAATATCCTGAAAATGAAAACTGTTACGTCCAAATATAGCATAAGCATTATGATCAGTGGTGGCTCTTTTTACTGAGACCAAATTATTGCTAAATGTAGGCATATAAAAGACAGTAGATTCATTTCCAAAGAGGTTTAAATTTCCTATGCCTTTAATTAGCACTCTAACTCCATTAGCAATTTCAACATGACCATAGGTATTTTGAATATTATTTAGTAGATTCGGATCTTTAATCATATGGTGAGAAGCTCCTGAATCTACTAAAAGTGTTTTTGAAGTTTTAGAGGCAAGAAATGTGATACCAGACTCCTTGCAAATTTGCATGGTCTTGATCATTGCCTCTAAGTCTGCTCTGCTCATGGTGATCATGCCATTGTTTTCTGAAGTAGAAGCTTGATTAGAATGGCCGTTTGGAGCATTTGGTTGAGCAGTTAGTGCATAATTTGAAGCGTTTGCTTCATTTTCTTGTTGCCATGCTCTGTAGTTGGCTCTAAGATGAGGATGGAGGATGAAGCACTCCTCCTTGGTGTGTCCTCTCCCTTGGTTGAATTTGTCAATTTTCTTGCAATGTTCACATTGCTTTGTTGTTCCTTTCTTGTTGGAACTGAGTGGGGGCTTGTAGAACCCTTTGTTTGCCGTTGGCAGCTCTCCTTTGTTGAAGAGGTCTAAAGAGCCTTGCTCCTTTTGAATTTGAGAGCAGACATTTTCAAGGCTTGGTAGCTTCTCCTCCCTTAAGTTGTGCTTGATAAGGTCATTGAATTTTGGATGGAGAGATTGGAGAAGTCCAAACACTCTATCTTGCTCTCTTCTTTCCTCCATAATTTTGAGGTCTTTTGTGTTTGGCCTCAGCATATCCAGTTCAGCAAGTAATGACCTATATTTACCAAAGTGTTTGGTAAAATCTTGGTCTTCTTGAGTGAGGCTGTTGAGAGCTTTCCTTACTTCAAATACTCTTGAAAGATTGGTGATGTCTCCATACACCTTCTTGAGAGTTTCCCAGAGTTCTTGAGCTGTTTCACAATATGAGTAAGATTCAAATATTGAATCACTCAGAGAGCTGTGGATTATGCTGAGCACCATTTGATCTTTTTGCAGCCATTTTTCCAGAGCTTCTTCATTTCCTTCTTGAAGCTCTTTTCCTTTAGCCGGTTCAACTTGATTCCACAAGCCACGACTATACAGGTTTGATTTTGTGGACCTTGACCATAGGAGATAGTTCTCTCCTCTTAGAATGACTCTAATTGCAGTTGGTTTTGTCTCCTCCATGATTGAAAATAATGATCTTCAAGAGAATTGGTTTTGGAGAGAGTTCTTCGAGATATTTCCAGAAATATACCATTCTAACTTCACAGAGTTTTCAGGAAGTTAGAAGAATGTATTTCTAGAATAAACGAAGAATTTTTGGAGAAGAAGATGAACAGTGGAATCTGGGCAACTTTGAATTTCAAATTTTGAATTTCAAAAATTGATCTCTTGATCTGGAGAATTCCTGAGAGTATGGTTGTTGCGGAAGCTTTGAAGATGATGGAGGAGAGTTTGAAGATGCAAAAGAGGCCTGGAGAATGGAGAGATTCTTCAAGAAAAACTTCTGGAGTTTCTTGAACAGTAACAATGGGGAGAATGATAGAAGAGAAATAAAAAGATGAAATCAAAAGATTGATCTTATTTATGGATCAATGCTCTGATACCATGTTAGTTTTCAAAGATTAATGAGTAAGAACTGATAAGAACTTAGTAAGAATTAGAATAAGAATTGAGAGATTTTTTTATCTCTGTAACCTTGAAAATGTTACAAGGAGTTACATATTTATAGAAACCTTAAACACAAAGATAAGTAGGTGTTTCGTGGAGTTCAGACTCTCATCTATCCGTTGGGAATAGTATTAGAGCCGTTAGAGATAAAAATAGAGCCGTTGGAGACGATTTGAATTTGGGCGTCATTTCTGGGCTTCTCTTCTTGGGCCTCTATTCTTGTATTCCTTGTTGGATATTTGTTGCTTGATTAACACACCAACAAGATCCAAACTCAGAAAATATTTTGATAAAAGATTGGATAAATGAAAAAGATGAAAAGACAGAGTTTAAAAAGAAACAACAAGCAGGCTGCATGAGCACCACTTGTTACATAAATAATTAGGTCTGAATTTAAATAAAATGGGCTGGGCCGAAATCATCTCTTCATGGGCTGGCCTTGATCAACAAATGGACAATGGTGAAAAATAATACACAAGCCTCATGAAAAACCTTGTCAAGAAAATCCATTGGGACAAAACTTGACAAGGGAAAAAGAGCACTCATGTATCACTTAATCCATTTGTTGATGCTCTTGAAATTGTATCAAAACCAGAGTGGTTTGGATAACTTCTTGTTCCTCCATGTTTAAGCGTCTGAGCATTCCTCCAATGGCTTGGTTGAATAGCTTGTTTCTAGCTCGTGTCATTGGTCCTCTTGGTGTAGCAAACATGACCTCTTCTCCAAGTGCATCCTCAGCTACAAGCTTAGCTTCCTTTGGTTCATGCTCTGGTCCATGCTCCATGTTCCTCATGCTATTTAGGATCATATCAGATACTAATGTATTTACTAGGAATTGAGATATGTCACTCTCCAGAGGGACTATTTCTCTCTCAAAGGTAATACACCTTAGATTTGTTGGATGAAACAGGGAAATTAGGATCAAAGCCGGCAAAGACACTACTTGAAGATGGCTACAAGGTCAGGCGAATGGGGGAGAAAAAGAAGGATGGAGAGCCGAAGGATCCAATCCACTTCAATACCGTTGCTTCGTTGGTAAGCTAATATACTTGACCATTTCTAGACCTGATTTATGTTTTGCTGTGAATCAGGTGTCTCAACACATGAAAGACCCAACAGTGTACCATTGGAACATGGTGGAGAGGATTCTTCGCTATATCTAAGGCAGTCCGGGTCAAGACATTTAGATGGGAAGGCAACACCGAAATTGTGGGATATTGTGACGCTGACTATGCCGGAGACACCAATGATAGGAAGTCCACCACCAGCTATTGCACGTTTATCGGTGGGAACTTGGTAACTTGGAAGTCAAAGAAGCAAATGGTGGTTTCATGTTCTAGTGCCGAATCGGAGTATCGGGCAATGAGGAAACTCACCAATGAGCTTGTATGGCTCAAGGCGCTTCTCGAGGACTTCGCGATCGAGTCAAAGTAACCCATTATGATGCATTGTGACAATCAAGCCGCGATCTTCACCAAATCCACAAGCCTCAATATCAACCATTACATGTATGGTAAGCTTGGGCTTGTTGACCTTACTAGTCCTTGATCTAGTTCCTAGTTCTCGTGGATGATATGCTCTTTTCCCCGACATAAGGTTTTTCCCATGAGGTTTTCTTTGTGTTGGGGTTTTTACCGAGGTATCATCCATAATAATCCAAGCTTAGCCTTCGTTCCTACGGCTAAGCTTGTGGGGGAGTATTAATTCTTAAGTCATGACAAGAGAATGAAGATCAAGGGAGACTATGAGCATTGGTTGGACTGATGATGACATGATCCACAATGTTTGAAGAAGGAAGAGATCAGCCGGAAGCTTCAAAGGTTTTGTGACCATACACATTGTACAGATCCGTACACACAGTATGGATGGTACTGATCCGTACATCAATCCATACAACCTGAAGATCATCTTGATGAAATATGATCAGAAGTGAGAAAAAGGATTGTGCTTGGGTCAAACGAGCCGTTGTGCAAAGTTTGGGCCAACGATCTCTTCCGGATAAAGCTCCTCTCCTTGTCCACATGTGGATCAATGTCTTGGTCAATCTAGCCGTTATGGTTTACCCTAGTGGTCTTTACTCACACGTCTAATCATTAGAGCTTCTCCTTGATAACCTCACTTGGTCCCTATAAAAGGAGAAGCCGTAGCGTTTGTAAAGGTTACCTAATACTTAGCCATTTTGGGCAATGAATATTTTCATCATCATCCTTGAGATTAGAAAAAGGGAGCTTATCTGATTTTCCGGATCTCGGCTGAGTGTCAAATCTGAGACTAGAAAAATGGAACTTATATGATTGTCCTGATCTTGACTGAGTATCGAATCTGGGACTAGAAAAAAAGAACATATCTGATTGTCCGGATCTCGACTGAGTGTCAAATCTGGGACCAAAAAATGAAAATTATCTGATTGTCTGGATCTCGACTAAGTGTCGAATCTGAGACTAGAAAAAGGGAACTTATCTGATTTTCTGGATCTGGACTGAGTGTTGAATCTGAGATTAGAAAAAGGGAACTTATCTGATTGTCTGGAACTCGACTGAGTGTCGAATCTTAGATTAGAAAAAGAGAACTTATCTGATTGTCCGATTCTTGACTAAGTGTCGAATTTGAGACTAGAAAAAGGGAACTTATCTGATTGTCCAGACCTCGACTGAGTGTCAAATCTGAAACTAGAAAAGCGGAACTTATCTGATTGTCTGGATCTCGACTGAGTGTCAAATCTGAGATTAGAAAAAGGGAACATATCTGATTGTAGGGAACTTATCTGATTGTCCGGAACTCGATTGATTGTCGAATCTGAGATTAGAAAAAGGGAGCTTATCTGAATGTCTGAATCTCGACTGAGTGTTAAATCTGAGACTAGAAATAGGGAACTTATATGATTGTCTGGATCTTGATTGAGTGTCGAATCTGAGACTAAAAAAGGGAACTTATCTGATTGTCCGGATCTCGACTGAGTGTCGAATATGAGAATAGAAAAAGGAAACTTATCTGATTTTCCGGATCTCGACTAAGTGTGGAATCTGAGATTAGAAAAAGAAACTTATCTGATTGTCCGGATCTCGACTGAGTGTGGAATCTGAGATTAGAAAAAGAAACTTATCTGATTGTCCGGATCTCGACTGAGTGTCTAATCTGAGATTAGAAAAAGGGAACTTATCTGATTTTCTTGATCTCGAATGAGTGTCAAATCTGAGACTAGAAAAAGGGAACTTATATGATTGTCTGGATCTTGACTAAGTCTCGAATCAGGGACTAGAAATAGCGAACATATCTGATTGTCCGGATTTTGATTGAGTGTCAAATCTGGGACCAAAAAATGGAACTTATTTGATTGTCCGCATCTCGACTGAATGTCGAATCTGAGATTAGAAAAAGGGAACTTATCTGATTGTCCACAACTTTACTGAGTGTCGAATCTTAGAATAGGAAAAGAGAACTTATCTGATTGTCCGGTTTTCGACTGAGTGTCGAATTTGAGAGTAGAAAAAGGGAACTTATCTGATTGTCCAGATCTCGACTGAGTGTCGAAATTGAAACTAGAAAAGGGAACTTATCTGATTGTCTGGATCTTGACTGAGTTTTAAATCTAAGATTAGAAAAAGGGAACTTATCTGATTGTCTGGATATCGACTGATTGTCGAATCTGAGATTAGAAAATAGGAACATATCAAATTGTCCGGATCTTGACAGAGTGTCAAATCTAAGATTACAAAAAGGGAACTTACCTGGTTGTCCACATCTCGACTGATTGTTGAATCTGAAATTCAAAAAAGGGAACTTATCTGATTGTCCGAATCTCGACTGAGTGTTAAATCGGAGACTAGTAAAAGGGAACTTATATAATTGTCTGGATCTTGATTGAGTGTCGAATCTGATACTAAAAAGGGAACTTATCTGGTCGTCCGGATCTCGACTGAGTATCGAATCTGAGACTAGAAAAAGGGAACTTATCTGATTTTCTGGATCTCAAGTAAGTGTCGAATCTGAGATTCAAAAAAGGGAACTTAACCGATTGTCCGGATCTCGACTGAGTGTCGACTCAGAGACTAGAAAAAGGGAACTTATCTGATTTTCTGGATCTCGACTGAGTGTTTAATCTGAGATTAGAAAAAGGGAACTTAACTTATTGTCCGAATGTCGACTGAGTGTCGAATCTGAGATAAGAAATAGGGAACATATCTGATTTTCTAAATCTCGACTGATTGTCGAATCTGAGATTAAAAAAAGGAAACTTAACTGATTGTCTGAATCTCGGCTGAGTGTTAAATCTTGGACTAGAAAAAGGGAACTTATATGATAGTCTAGATCTTGATTGAGTGTCAAATCTGAGACTTAAAAAGGGAAATTATCTGATTGTCCGAATATCGACTGACTGTCGAATCTGAGATTAGAAATAGGGAACTTATCTGATTGTCTGGATCTCGAATCATTGTCGAATCTGAGATTAGAAAATGGGAACTTAGCTGATTGTATGAATCTCGACTTCGTGTTAAATCTGAGACAAGAAAAAGGGAACTTATATGATTGTCTGGATCTCGACTGATTTTCGAATCTTAGACAAGAAAAAAGGAACTTATCTGATTGTCTGGATCTCGACTGAGTGTCGAATCTAAGACTAGAAAAAGGGAACTTATCTGATTTTCCGGATCACGACTGATTGTCGAATCTGACATTAGAAATAGGGAACTTATCTGATTGTCTGAATCTCGAGTGAGTGTTTAATCTGAGACTAGAAAAAGGGAATTTATCTGATTGTCTGGATATTGACTGATTGTCGAATCTGAGATTAGAAAATGGGAACATATCAAATTGTCCGGATCCCGACTGAGTGTCAAATCTAAGATTACAAAAAGGGAACTTATCTGATTGTCCGGATCATGACTGAGTATCGAATCTGAGACTAGAAAAAGGGAAATTATCTGATTTTCTAGATCTCAAGTAAGTGTCGAATCTGAGATTCGAAAAAGGGAACTTAACCGATTGTACGGATCTCGACTGAGTGTCAAATCTAAGATTACAAAAAGGGAACTTATCTGATTGTCCGGATCATGACTGAGTATCGAATCTGAGACTAGAAAAAGGGAAATTATCTGATTTTCTAGATCTCAAGTAAGTGTCGAATCTGAGATTCGAAAAAGGGAACTTAACCGATTGTACGGATCTCGACTAAGTGTCGAATCTGAGACTAGAATAAGGGAACTTATCTGATTTTCTGGATCACGACTGAGTGTCGAATCTGAGATTAGAATATGGGAACTTATAAGATTGTCTGGATCTCGACAGAGTGTCTAATCTGAGATTAGAAAAAGGGAACTTATCTGATTGTCCGAATTTCGACTGAGTGTGGAATCTGAGAGAAAAAATAGGGAACATATCTGATTGTCCGGATCTCGAGTGATTATCGAATCTGAGATTAGAAAAAGGGAACTTATATGATTTTCCGGATCTCGGCTGAATGTCAAATCTGAAACTAGAAAAAGGGAATTTATATGATTGTCCTGATCTTGAGTGAGTGTCAAATCTGAGATTAGAAAAAGAAACTTATCTGATTGTCCGAATCTTGACTGAGTGTCGAATCTGAGAATAGAAAAAGTTAACATATCTGATTGTCCGAATCTTGATTGAGTGTCGAATCTGAGACTAGGAAAACGGGAACTTATATGATTGTCTGGATCTTGATTGAGTGTCGAATCTAAGAATAGAAAAAGGGAACTTATCTGATTGTCCGAATCTCGACTGATTGCCGAATCTGAGACTAGAAAAGGGAACATATCTGATTGTCCGAATCGTGACTGAGTGCCGAATCTGGTACTAGAAAAATAGAACATATCAAATTGTCCGGATCCCGACTGAGTGTCAAATATAAGATTACCAAAAGGTAACTTATCTTATTGTCTGGATCTCGATTGAGTTTCGAATCTGAGACTAAAAAAATGGAACTTATCTGATTTTCTGGATCTCGACTGAGTGGCAAATCTGAGATTAGAAAATGGGAACTTATCTGATTGTCCGGATCTTGACTGATTTTTGAATCTGAGAGTAGAAAAAATGAACTTATATGATTGTCTGAATGTCGACTGAGTGTCAAATCTGAGATTAGAAAAAGGGAGCTTATCTGATTGTCCGGATCTCGACTGATTGTCGAATCTGAGATTTGAAAAAGGGAACTTATCTGATTGTCCTAATCTGGACTGAGTGTTAAATCTGAGACTAGAAAACGGGAACTTATATGATTGTCTGGATCTTCATTGAGTGTCGAATCTAAGAATAGAAAAAGGGAACTTATCTGATTGTCCGAATCTCGACTGATTGTCGAATCTGCGACTAGAAAAGGGAACATATCTGATTGTCCGAATCGTGACTGAGTGCCGAATCTGGTACTAGAAAAATAGAACATATCAAATTGTCCGGATCCCGACTGAGTGTCAAATATAAGATTACCAAAAGGTAACTTATCTTATTGTCTGGATCTCGATTGAGTTTCGAATCTGAGACTAAAAAAATGGAACTTATCTGATTTTCTGGATCTCGGCTGGATGTCGAATCTGAGATTAGAAAATGATACTTATCTGATTGTCCGAATCTTGACCGAGTGTCGAATCTGAGAATAGAAAAAGGGAACTTATCTGATTGTCCTAATCTCGACTGAGTGTCGAATCTGAGACTAGAAACGGGAACATATCTGATTGTCCGAATCTTGACTGAGTGTCGAATCTGGGACTCGAAATAGGGAACATATCTGATTGTACAGATCTCGACTGAGTGTGGAATTTGAGACTAGAAAAAGACAAATATTTGATTGTCTGGATCTCGACTGAGTGTCGAATCTGAGACTAGAAAAAGGGAACTTATCTGATTGTGCAGATCTCGACTGAGTTTCTAATCTTGGACCAGAAAAGGGAACTTATCTGATTATCCGGATCTCGACTGAGTGTCGAATCTGAGACTAGAACAAAGGGAAATATATGATTGTCCGAATGTCGACTCAGTGTCAAATCTGAGATTAGAAAAAGAGAACTTATCTGATTGTACGGATCTCGACAGAGTGTCGAATTTGAGGCTAGAAAAAGGGAACTATTCTGATTGTCCGGATCTCGACTGAGTTTCAAATCTTGGACGAGAATAGGGATCTTATCTGATTATTCAGATCTCGACTGAGTGTCGAATCTGAGACTAGAAAATGGGAACTTATCTGATTATCTGGATCTCGACTAATTGGCAAATCTGAGATTTGAAAAGGGAACTTATCTGATTGTCTGGATCTCGACTGATTTTCGAATCTGAGTCTAGAAAAAAGGAACTTATATGATCGTCTGAATGTCGACTGAGTGTCAAATCTGAGATTAGAAAAAGGGAACTTATCTGATTTTCCGGATCTCGACTGATTGTCGAATCTGAGATTTGAAAAAGGGAACTTATCTGATTGTCCGAATCTGGACTAAGTGTTAAATCTGAGACTAGAAAACGGGAACTTATATGATTGTCTGGATCTTGATTGAGTGTCGAAACTGCGAATAGAAAAAGGGAAGTTATCTGATTGTCCGAATCTCGAGTGAGTGTCGAATCTGAGACTAGAAAAGGGAACATATCTGATTGTCCGAATCGTGACTGAGTGCCGAGTCTGGTACTAGAAAAATAGAACATATCAAATTGTCCGGATCCCGACTGAGTGTCAAATATAAGATTACCAAAAGGTAACTTATCTTATTGTCTGGATCTCGATTGAGTTTCGAATCTGAGACTAGAAAAAGGGAACTTATCTAATTTTCTGGATCTCGGCTGAGTGTCAGATCAGATATTAGAAAAAGAAACTTATCTGATTGTCTGAATCTTGACTGAGTGTTGAATCTAAGATTAGAAAAACGGAACTTATCTGATTGTACGGATCTCGACTGCGTTTCAAATCTTGGACCAGAATAGGGATCTTATCTGATTATTCGGATCTCGACTAAGTGTCGAATCAGAGACTAGAAAATGGGAACTTATCTGATTATCTGGATCTCGACTAATTGGCAAATCTGAGATTAGAAAAGGGGAACTTATCTGATTGTCTGAATCTCGACTGAGTGTTAAATCTGATACTAGAAAAAGGGAACTTATATGATTGTCTGGATCTTGATTGAGTTTCAAATTATAGAAAAAAAAGGGAACTTATCTGATTGTCTGGATCTCGACTGAGTGTGGAATCTGAGATTAGAAAAAGAAACTTATCTTAGTGTCTGGATCTCGACTAAGTGTCTAATCTGACATTAGAAAAAGGGAACTTATCTGATTTTCTGGATCTCGGCTGAGTGTCATATCTGAGACTACAAAAAGGGAACTACTATGATTGTCCTGATCTCGACTGAGTGTCAAATCTGAGATTAGAAAAAGAAACTTATCTGATTGTCTAAATCTTGACTGAGTGTCGAATCTGAGAATAGAAAAAGGGAACATATCTGAATGTCTGAATCTTGACTGAGTGTCGAATCTGGGACTATAAAAAGGGAACATATCTGAATGTACGGATGTCGACTGAGTGTGGAATCTGAGAAAATAAAAAAAGAGCGTATTTGATTGTCCGGATCTCGACTGAGTGTCGAATCTGAGACTAGAAACAGGGAACATATCTGATTGTCCGGATCACGACTGTGTTTCAGATCTTGGACTAGAAAAGGGAACTTCTCTGATTATCTGGATCTCGACTGAGTTTCGAATCTGAGACTAGAAAAAAGGAACTTATATGATTGTACGAATGTCGACTGAGTGTCAAATCTGGGATTAGAAAAAGGGAACATATCTGATTGTCCGGATCTCGATAGAGTGTCGAATCTGAGACTAGCAAAAAGGGAATTATTCTGATTCTCCGGATCTCGACTGAGTTTCAAATCTTGGACCAGAATAGGGATCTTATCTGATTATACGGATCTCGACTGAGTGTCTAATCTGAGACTAGAAAAAGGGAACTTATCTGATTATCTAGATCTCCACTGAGTGGCAAATCTGAAATTAGAAAAAGGGAACTTATCTGATTGTCCGGATCTCGACTGATTTTCTAATCTGAGACTAGAAAAAAGGAACTTATATGATTTTCTGAATGTCGACAGAGTGTCAAATCTGAGATTAGAAAATGGGAACTTATCTGATTGTTCGGATCTCGACTGATTGTCGAATCTGAGATTTGAAAAAGGGAACTTATCTGAATGTCTGAATCTCGACTGAGTGTCGAATCTGGGACAAAAAAGGGAACTTATCTGATTGTCCAAATCTTGACTGAGTTCTGAATCTGGGACCAAAATAGGAAACTTATTTGATTGTTCGGATATCGACTGAGTGTCAAATCTTAGACCAGAAAAGGGAACCTATATGACTATCGGATCTCGACTCAGTGTCGAATCTGAGACTAGAAAAACGGAACTTATATGATTGTCCGAATGTCGACTGAGTGTCAAATCTAGAATTAGAAAATGGGAACTTATCTGATTGTCCGGATCTCGATAGAGTGTCGAATCTGAGACTAGAAAAAGGGAATTATTCTGATTGTCCGGATCTCGACTGAGTTTCAAATATTGGACCAGAATAGGGATCTTATCTGATTATCCGGATCTCGACTGATTGTCGAATCTGAGACTAGAAAAAGGGAACTTATCTGATTATCTGGATCTCAACTGAGTGGCAAATCTGAGATTAGAAAATGGGAACTTTTCTGATTGTATGGATCTCGACTGATTTTCGAATCCGAGACTAGAAAAAAGGAACATATATGATTGTCTGAATGTCGCATGAGTGTCAAATCTGAGAATAGAAAAAGGGAACTTATCTGATTGTCCGGATCTCGACTGATTGTCGAATCTGAGATTTGAATAAGGGAACTTATCTGAATGTCCGAAGCTGGACTGAGTGTTAAATTTGAGACTAGAAAACGGGAACTTATATGATTGTCTGGATCTTGACTGAGTGTCGAATATGAGAATAGAAAAAGGGAACTTATCTGATTGTCCGAATCTCGACTGAGTGTCGAATCTGAGACTAGAAAAGGGAACACATCTGATTGTCCGAATCTTGACTGAGTGTCGAATCTGGTACTAGAAAAAGGGAACATATCAAATTGTCTGGATCCCGACTGAATGTCAAATCTAAGATTACAAAAAGGGAACTTATCTGATTGTCCGGATCTCGACTGATTGTCGAATCTGAGATTTGAAAAAGGGAACTTATCTGAATGTCTGAATCTGGACTGAGTGTTAAATCTGAGACTAGAAATTGGGAACTTATATGATTGTCTGGATCTTGATTGAGTGTCGAATCTGAGAATAGATAAAGGGAACATATTTGATTGTTCGAATTTTGACTGAGTGTCGAATCTGAGATTAGAAAAGGGAACATATATTATTGTCCGAATCTTGACTGAGTGTCGAATCTGGTACTAGAAAAAGGGAACATATCAAATTGTTTGGATCCCGACTGAGTGTCAAATCTAAGATTACAAAAAGGGAACTTATCTGATTGTCTGGATCTCGACTGAGTTTCGAATCTGAGACTAGAAAAAGGGAACTTATCTGATTATCTGGATCTCGACTGAGTGGCAAATCTGAGATTAGAAAAAGGGAACTTATCTGATTGTCCGGATCTCGACTGATTTTCTAATCTGAGACTAGAAAAAAGGAACTTCTATGATCGTCTGAATGTCGACTGAGTGTCAAATCTGAGATTAGAAAAAGGGAACTTATCTGATTGTCCAGATCTCGACTAATTGTCGAATCAGAGATTTGAAAAAGGGAACTTATCTGATTGTCCGAATCTGGACTGAGTGTTAAATCTGAGACTAGAAAACGAGAACTTATATGATTGTTTGGATCTTGATTGAGTGTCGAGTCTGCGAATAGATAAAGGGAAGTTATATGATTGTCCGAATCTCGAGTGAGTGTCGAATCTGAGACTAGAAAAGGGAACATATCTGATTGTCCAAATCTTGTCTGAGTGTCGAATCTGCTACTAGAAAAAGGGAACATATCAAATTGTCCGGATCCCGACTGAGTGTCGAATCTGAAATTACATAAAGGGAACTTATCTGATTGTCTGAATCTCGACTGAGTATCGAATCTGAGACTAGAAAAAGGGAACTTATCTGATTTTCTGGATCTTGACTGAGTGTCGAATCTGATATTAGAAAAAGAAACCTATCTGATTGTCTGAATCTTGACTGATTGTAGAATCTGATATTAGAAAAACGGAACTTATCTGATTTTCCAAATCTCGACTGAGTGTCAAATCTGAGACTAGAAAAGGGAACATATCTGATTGTCCAAATCTTGTCTGAGTGGCGAATCAGGGACTAGAAATAGGGAACATATCTGATTGTACGGATCTCCACTGAGTGTCGAATCTGAGACTAGAAAAAAGGAACTTATCTGATTGTGCGGATCTCGACTGATTGTCGAATCTGAGATTAAAAAAAGGGAACTTATCTGATTGTCTGAATCTCGACTGAGTTTTAAATCTGAGACTAGAAAAAGGGAATTTATATGATTGTCTGGATCTTGATTGAGTGTCAAATTTGAGACAAAAAAAGGGAACTTATCTGATTGTGCGGATCTCGACTGAGTGTGGAATCTGAGATTAGAAAAAGAAACTTATCTTAGTGTCCGGATCTCGACTAAGTGTCTAATCTGACATTAGAAAAAGGGAACTTATCTGATTTTCTGGATCTCGGTTGAGTGTCAAATTTGAGACTACAAAAAGGGATCTTATCTGATTGTCTGGATCTCGACTGAGTGTCGAATCTGAGACTAGAAAAAGGGAACTTATCTGATTATATGGATCTCGACTGAGTGGCAAATCTGAGATTAGAAAAAGGGAACTTATCTGATTGTCCGGATCTCGACTGATTTTCTAATCTGAGACTAGAAAAAAGGAACTTATATGATCGTCTGAATGTCGACTGAGTGTCAAATCCGAGATTAGAAAAAGGGAACTTATCTGATTGTCCGGATCTCGACTGATTGTCGAATCTGACATTTGAAAAAGGGAACTTATCTGATTGTCCGAATCTGGACTAAGTGTGAAATCTGAGACTAGAAAACGGGAACTGATATGATTGTTTGGATCTTGATTGAGTGTCGAAACTGCGAATAGAAAAAGGGAAGTTATCTGATTATCCGAATCTCGAGTGAGTGTCGAATCTGAGACTAGAAAAGGGACATATCTGATTGTCCAAATCTTGACTGAGTGTGGAATCAGCTTATAGAAAAAGGGAACATATCAAATTGTCCGGATCCCGACTGAGTGTCGAATCTGAAATTACATAAAGGGAACTTATCTGATTGTCTGAATCTCGACTGAGTATCGAATCTGAGACTAGAAGAAGGGAACTTATCTAATTTTCCAGATCTCAACTGAGTGTCGAATCTGATATTAGAAAAAGAATCTTATCTCATTGTCTGAATCTTGACTGATTGTCGAATCTGAGATTAGAAAAATGGAACTTATCTGATTTTCCAAATCTCGACTGAGTGTCAAATCTGAGACTAGAAAAGGGAACATATCTGATTGTCCAAATCTTGTCTGAGTGGCGAATCAGGGACTAGAAATTGGGAACATATCTGATTGTACGGATCTCGACTGAGTGTGGAATTTGAGACTTGAGAAAAGACACGTATTTGATTGTCCGGATCTCCACTGAGTGTCGAATCTGAGACTAGAAAAAGGGAACTTATCTGATTGTGCGGATCTCGACTGATTGTCGAATCTGAGATTAGGAATAGGGAACTTATCTGATTGTCTGCATCTCGACTGATTGTCAAATCTGAGACAAGAAAAAGGGAACTTATCTGATTGTCCGGATCTCGACTGATTTTCTAATCTGAGACTAGAAAAAAGGAACTTATATGATCGTCTGAATGTCGACTGAGTGTCAAATCTGAGATTAGAAAAAGGGAACTTATCTGATTGTCTGAATCTCGACTGATTTTCTAATCTGAGACTAGAAAAAAGGAACTTATATGATCGTCCTAATGTCGACTGAGTGTCAAATCTGAGATTAGAAAAAGGGAACTTATCTGATTGTCCGGATCTCGACTGATTGTCGAATCTGAGATTTGAAAAAGGGAACTTATCTGATTGTCCGAATCTGGACTAAGTGTGAAATCTGAGACTAGAAAACGGGAACTTATATGATTGTCTGGATCTTGATTGAGTGTCGAAACTGCGAATAGAAAAAGGGAAGCTATCTGATTGTCCGAATCTCGAGTGAGTGTCGAATCTGAGACTAGAAAAGGGAACATATCTGATTGTCCAAATCTTGACTGAGTGTGGAATCTGCTACTAGAAAGAGGGAACATATCAAATTGTCCGGATCCCGACTGAGTGTCGAATCTGAAATTACATAAAGGGAACTTATCTGATTGTCTGAATCTCGACTGAGTATCGAATCTGAGACTAGAAAGAGGGAACTTATCTAATTTTCCGGATCTCGACTGATTGTCGAATCTGAGATTAGAAATAGGGAACTTATCCGATTGTCTGAATCTCGACTAAGTGTTTAATCTGAGACTAGAAAAAGGGAACTTATATGATTGTCTGGATCTTGATTGAGTGTTAAATTTGAGACAAAAAAGGGAACTTATCTGATTGTCTGGATCTCGACTGAGTGTGGATTCTGAGATTAGAAAAAGAGACTTATCTTAGTGTCCGGATCTCGACTAAGTCTCTAATCTGACATTAGAAAAAGGGAACTTATCTGATTTTCTGGATCTCGGCTGAGTGTCAAATCTGAGACTACAAAAAGGGAACTTATATGATTGTCCTGATCTCGAATGAGTGTCAAATCTGAGATTAGAAAAAGAAACTTATCTGATTGTCCGAATCTTGACTGACTGTCGAATCTGAGATTAGAACAAACGGAACTTATCTGATTTTCCAAATCTCGACTGAGTGTCAAATCTGAGACTAGAAAAGGGAACATATCTGATTGTCCAAATCTTGTCTGAGTGGCGAATCAGGCACTAGAAATTGGAAACATATCTGATTGTACGGATCTCGACTGAGTGTGGAATTTGAGACCTGAGAAAAGACACGTATTTGATTGTCCGGATCTCCACTGAGTGTCGAATCTGAGACTAGATAAGGGAACTTATCTGATTGTGCGGATCTCGACTGATTGTCGAATCTGAGATTAGAAATAGGGAACTTATCTGATTATCTGAATCTCGACTGAGTGTTAAATCTGAGACTAGAAAAAGGGAACATATATGATTGTCAGGATCTTGATTGAGTGTCAAATTTGAGACAAAAAAAGGGAACTTATCTGATTGTCTGGATCTCGACTGAGTGTGGATTCTGAGATTAGAAAATGAAACTTATCTTAGTGTCTGGATCTCGACTAAGTGTCTAATCTGACATTAGAAAAAGGGAACTTATCTGATTTTCTGGATCTCGGCTGAGTGTCAAATCTGAGACTACAAAAAGGGAACTACTATGATTGTCCTGATCTCGACTGAGTGTCAAATCTGAGATTAGAAAAAGAAACTTATCTGATTGTCTGAATCTTGACTGAGTGTCAAATCTGAGTATAGAAAAAAGGATCATATCTGATTGTCTGAATCTTGACTGAGTGTCAAATTTGAGACTAGAAAAAAGGAACATATCTGATTGTACGGATGTCGACTGAGTGTGGAATCTGAGACTAGAAAAAGGGAACTTATCTGATTGTGCGGATCTCGACTGATTGTCGAATTTGTGATTAGAAATAAGGAACTTATCTGATTGTCTGAATCTCGACTGAGTATTAAATCTGAGACTAGAAAAAGGGAACTTATATGATTGTCTGGATCTTGATTGAGTGTCAAATTTGAGACAAAAAAGGGAACTAATCAGATTGTCTGGATCTCGACTGAGTGTGGATTCTGAGATTATAAAAAGAAACTTATCTTAGTGTCCGGATCTCGACTAAGTGTCTAATCTGACATTAGAAAAAGGGAACTCATCTGATTTCTGGATCTCGGCTGAGTATCAAATCTGAGACTACAAAAAGGGAACTT
This sequence comes from Cardamine flexuosa, assembly GCA_963555745.1. NCBI lineage: Eukaryota > Viridiplantae > Streptophyta > Magnoliopsida > Brassicales > Brassicaceae > Cardamine > Cardamine flexuosa. The sequence goes on along the minus strand of OY743217.1, from coordinate 21,109,866 downwards.
ATATGATTATCCTGATCTCGACTGAGTGTTAAATCTGAGATTAGAAAAAGAAACTTATCTGATTGTCCGAATCTTGACTGAGTGTCGAATCTGAGAATAGAAAAAGGGATCATATCTGATTGTCTGAATCTTGACTGAGTGTCGAACCTGGGACTATAGAAAGGAAACATATCTGATTGTATGGATGTCGACTGAGTGTGGAATCTGAGACAATAAAAAAAGAACGTATTTGATTGTCCGGATCTCGACTGAATGTCAAATCTGAGTCTAGAAAACGGAACATATCTGATTGTCCAAATCTTGTCTGAGTGGCGAATCAGGGACTAGAAATAGGGAACATATCTGATTGTACGGATATCGACTGAGTGTAGAATTTGAGACTTGAGAAAAGACACGTATTTGATTGTCTGGATCTCCACTGAGCGTCGAATCTGAGACTAGATAAAGGGAACTTATCTGATTGTCCGGATCTCGACTGAGTTTCAGATCTTGGACTCGAAAAGGGAACTTATCTGATTATCCGGATCTCGACTGAGTGTCGAATTTGAGACAAGAAAAAGGAACTTATATGATTGTTCGAATGTCGACTGAGTGTCAAATCTGGGTTTAGAAAAAGGGAACTTACCTGATTGTCCGGATCTCGACTGATTGTCGAATCTGAGATTAGAAATAGGGAACTTATCCGATTGTCTGAATCTCGACTGAGTGTTAAATCTGAGACTAGAGAAAGGGAACTTATATGATTGTCTGGATCTTGATTGAGTGTCAAATTTGAGACAAAAAAGGGAACTTATCTTATTGTCTGGATCTCGACTGAGTGTGGATTCTGAGATTAGAAAAAGAAACATATCTTAGTGTCCGGATCTAGACAAAGTATCTAATCTGACATTAGAAAAAGGGAACTTATCTGATTTTCTGGATCTCGGCTGAGTGTCAAATCTGAGACTACAAAAAGGGAACTTATATGATTGTCCTGATCTTGAATGAGTGTCAAATCTGAGATTAGAAAAAGAAACTTATCTGATTGTCTGAATCTTGACTAAGTGTCGAATCTGGGACTATAAAAAGGGAACATATATGATTGTACGGATGTCGAATGAATGTGGAATCTGAGACAAAAAATGAGAACGTATTTGATTGTCCGGATCTCGACTGAGCGTCGAATCTGAGACTAGAAAAAGGGAACATTTCTGATTGTCCAAATCTTGTCTGAGTGGCGAATCAGGGACAAGAAATAGGGAACATATCTGAAATTACGGATCTCGACTGAGTGTAGAATTTGAGACTTGAGAAAAGACACCTATTTGATTGTCTGGATCTCCACTAAGTGTCGAATCTGAGACTAGCAAAAGGGAACTTATCTGATTGTGCGGATCTCGACTGAGTATGGATTCTGAGATTAGAAAAAGAAACTTATCTTAGTGTCCGGATCTCGACTAAGTGTCTAATCTGACATTAGAAAAAGGGAACTTATATGATTGTTAGAATGTCGAATGAGTGTCAAATCTGGGATTAGAAAAAGGGAACTTATCTGATTGTCTGGATCTCGACTGATTGTCGAATCTGAGATTAGAAATAGGGAACTTATCTGATTGTCTGAATCTCGACTAAGTGTTAAATCTGGGACTAGAAAAAGGGAACTTATATGATTGTCAGGATCTTGATTGAGTGTCAAATTTGAGGCAAAAAGGGAACTTATCTGATTGTCTGGATCTCGACTGAGTGTGGATTCTGAGATTAGAAAAAGAAACTTATCTTAGTGTCCGGATCTCGACTAAGTGTCTAATCTGACATTAGAAAAAGGGAACTTATCTGATTTTCTGGATCTCGGCTCAGTGTTTAATCTGAGACTACAAAAAGGGAACTTATATGATTGTCCTGATCTCGAATGAGTGTCAAATCTGAGATTAGAAAAAGAAACTTATCTGATTGTCCGAATCTTGACTGAGTGTCGAATCTGAGAATAGAAAAAGGGATCATATCTGATTGTCTGAATCTTGACTAAGTGTCGAATCTGGGACTATAAAAAGGGAACATATATGATTGTACGGATGTCGACTGAGTGTGGAATCTGAGACAAAATATAAGAACGTATTTGATTGTCCGGATCTCAACTGAGCGACGAATCTGAGACTAGAAAAAGGGAACATTTCTGATTGTCCAAATCTTGTCTGAGTGGCGAATCAGGGACTAGAAATAGGGAACATATCTGGTTGTACGGATCTCGACTGAGTGTGGAATTTGAGACTTGAGAAAAGACACGTATTTGATTGACTGGATCTCCACTCAGTGTCGAATCTGAGACTAGAAAAAGGGAACTTATCTGATTGTCTGAATCTCGACTGAGTATCGAATCAGAGACTAGAAAAAGGGAACTTATCTAATTTTTGGGATCTCGCCTGAGTGTCAAATCTGATATTAGAAAAAGAATCTTATCTCATTGTCTGAATCTTGACTGATTGTCGAATCTGAGATTAGAACAAACGGAACTTATCTGATTTTCCAAATCTCGACTGAGTGTCAAATCTGAGACTAGAAAAGGGAACATATCTGATTGTCCAAATCTTGTCTGAGTGGCGAATCAGGGACTAGAAATTGGGAACATATCTGATTGTACGGATCTCGACTGAGTGTGGAATTTGAGACCTGAGAAAAGACACGTATTTGATTGTCCGGATCTCCACTGAGTGTCGAATCTGAGACTAGAAAAAGGGAACTTATCTGATTGTGCGGATCTCGACTGATTGTCGAATCTGAGATTAGAAATAGGGAACTTATCTGATTGTCTGAATCTCGACTGAGTGTTAAATCTGAGACTAGAAAAAGGGAACTTATATGATTGTCAGAATCTTGATTGAGTGTCCAATTTGAGACAAAAAAAGGGAACTTATCTGATTGTCTGGATCTCGACTGAGTGTGGATTCTGAGATTAGAAAATGAAACTTATCTTAGTGTCCGGATCTCGACTAAGAGTCTAATCTGACATTAGAAAAAGGGAACTTATCTGATTTTCTGGATCTCGGCTCAGTGTCAAATCTGAGACTACAAAATGGGAACTTATATGATTGTCCTGATCTCGAATGAGTGTCAAATCTGAGATTAGAAAAAGAAACTTATCTGATTGTCCGAATCTTGACTGAGTGTCGAATCTGAGAATAGAAAAAGGGATCATATCTGATTGTCTGAATCTTGACTAAGTGTCGAATCTGGGACTATAAAAAGGGAACATATATGATTGTCCGGATCTCGACTGAGCGTCGAATCTGAGACTAGAAAAAGGGAACATTTCTGATTGTCCAAATCTTGTCTGAGTGGGGAATCAGGGACAAGAAATAGGGAACATATCTGAATTTACGGATCTCGACTGAGTGTAGAATTTGAGACTTGAGAAAAGACACGTATTTGATTGTCTGGATCTCCACTGAGTGTCGAATCTGAGACTAGCAAAAGGGAACTTATCTGATTGTGCGGATCTCGACTGATTGTCGAATCTGAGATTAGAAATAGGGAACTTATCTGATTGTCTGTATCTCGACTGAGTGTTAAATCTGAGACTAGAAAAAGGGAACTTATATGATTGTCTGGATCTTGATTAAGTGTCAAATTTGAGACAAAAAAGGGAACTTATCTGATTGTCTCGATCTCGACTGAGTATGGATTCTGAGATTAGAAAAAGAAACTTATCTTAGTGTCCGGATCTCGACTAAGTGTCTAATCTGACTTTAGAAAAAGGGAACTTATATGATTGTCCGGATCTCGACTGATTGTCGAATCTGAGATTAGAAATAGGGAACTTATCTGATTGTCTGAATCTCGACTAAGTGTTAAATCTGAGACTAGAAAAAGGGAACTTATATGATTGTCTGGATCTTGATTGAGTGTCAAATTTGAGACAAAAAGGGAACTTATCTGATTGTCTGGATCTCGACTGAGTGTGGATTCTGAGATTAGAAAAAGAAACTTATCATAGTGTCCGGATCTCGACTAAGTGTCTAATCTGACATTAGAAAAAGGGAACTTATCTGATTTTCTGGATCTCGGCTCAGTGTCAAATCTGAGACTACAAAAAGGGAACTTATATGATTGTCCTGATCTCGAATGAGTGTCAAATCTGAGATTAGAAAAAGAAACTTATCTGATTGTCCGAATCTTGACTGAGTGTCGAATCTGAGAATAGAAAAAGGGATCATATCTGATTGTCTGAATCTTGACTAAGTGTCGAATCTGGGACTATAAAAAGGGAACATATATGATTGTACGGATGTCGACTGAGTGTGGAATCTGAGACAAAAAATAAGAACGTATTTGATTGTCCGGATCTCAACTGAGCGTCGAATCTGAGACTAGAAAAAGGGAACATTTCTGATTGTCCAAATCTTGTCTGAGTGGCGAATCAGGGACTAGAAATAGGGAACATATCTGGTTGTACGGATCTCGACTGAGTGTAGAATTTGAGACTTGAGAAAAGACACGTATTTGATTGTCTGGATCTCCACTCAGTGTCGAATCTGAGACTAGAAAAAGGGAACTTATCTGATTGTTCGGATCTCGACTGATTGTCGAATCTGAGATTTGAAATAGGGAACTTATCTGATTGTCTGTATCTCGACTGAGTGTTAAATCTGAGACTAGAAAAAGAAACTTATCTGATTGTCCGAATCTTGACTGAGTGTCGAATCTGAGAATAGAAAAAGGGATCGTATCTGATTGTCTGAATCTTGTCTAAGTGTCGAATCTGGGACTCTAAAAAGGGAACATATATGATTGTCCGGATCTCGACTGAGTGTCAAATCTGAGACTAGAAAAGGGAACATTTCTGATTGTCCAAATATTTTCTGAGTGGCGAATCAGGGACTAGAAATAGGGAACATATCTGATTGTCCGGATCTCGACTGATTTTCTAATCTGAGACTAGAAAAAAGGAACTTATATGATCGTCTGAATGTCGACTGAGTGTCAAATCTGAGATTAGAAAAAGGGAACTTATCTGATTGTCCGGATCTCGACTGATTTTCTAATCTGAGACTAGAAAAAAGGAACTTATATGATCGTCTGAATGTCGACTGAGTGTCCAATCTGAGATTAGAAAAAGGGAACTTATCTGATTGTCCGGATCTCGACTGATTGACGAATCTGAGATTTGAAAAAGGGAACTTATCTGATTGTCCGAATCTGGACTAAGTGTGAAATCTGAGACTAGAAAATGGGAACTTATATGATTGTCTGGATCTTGATTGGGTGTCGAAACTGCGAATAGAAAAAGGGAAGTTATCTGATTGTCCGAATCTCGAGTGAGTGTCGAATCTGAGACTAGAAAAGGGAACATATCTGATTGTCCAAATCTTAACTGAGTGTGGAATCAGCTACTAGAAAAAGGGAACATATCAAATTGTCCGGATCCCGACTGAGTGTCGAATCTGAAATTACATAAAGGGAACTTATCTGATTGTCTGAATCTCGACTGAGTATCGAATCTGAGACTAGAAAAACGGAACTTATCTAATTTTCTGGATCTCGACTGAGTGTCGAATCTGATATTAGAAAAAGAATCTTATCTCATTGTCTGAATCTTGACTGATTGTCGAATCTGAGATTAGAACAAACGGAACTTATCTGATTTTCCAAATCTCGACTGAGTGTCAAATCTGAGACTAGAAAAGGGAACATATCTGATTGTCCAAATCTTGTCTGAGTGGCAAATCAGGGACAAGAAATAGGGAACATATCTGAATTTACGGATCTCGACTGAGTGTAGAATTTGAGACTTGAGAAAAGACACGTATTTGATTGTCTGGATCTCCACTGAGTGTCGAATCTGAGACTAGCAAAAGGGAACTTATCTTATTGTGCGGATCTCGACTGATTGTCGAATCTGAGATTAGAAATAGGGAACTTATCTGATTGTCTGTATCTCGACTGAGTGTTAAATCTGAGACTAGAAAAAGGGAACTTATATGATTGTCTGGATCTTGATTAAGTGTCAAATTTGAGACAAAAAAGGGAACTTATCTGATTGTCTGGATCTCGACTGAGTATGGATTCTGAGATTAGAAAAAGAAACTTATCTTAGTGTCCGGATCTCGACTAAGTGTCTAATCTGACATTAGAAAAAGGGAACTTATATGATTGTTAGAATGTCGAATGAGTGTCAAATCAAAGACTACAAAAAGGGAACTACTATGATTGAACTGATCTCGACTGAGTGTCAAATCTGAGATTAGAAAAAGAAACTTATCTGATTGTCCGAATCTTGACTGAGTGTCGAATCTATGAATAGAAAAAGGGATCATATCTGATTGTCTGAATCTTGACTGAGTGTCAAATTTGAGACTAGAAAAAAGGAACATATCTGATTGTACGGATGTCGACTGAGTGTGGAATCTGAGACTAGAAAAAGGGAACTTATCTGATTGTGCGGATCTCGACTGATTGTCGAATTTGTGATTAGAAATAGGGAACTTATCTGATTGTCTGAATCTCGACTGAGTATTAAATCTGAGACTAGAAAAAGGGAACTTATATGATTGTCTGGATCTTGATTGAGTGTCAAATTTGAGACAAAAAAGGGAACTAATCAGATTGTCTGGATCTCGACTGAGTGTGGATTCTGAGATTATAAAAAGAAACTTATCTTAGTGTCCGGATCTCGACTAAGTGTCTAATCTGACATTAGAAAAAGGGAACTCATCTGATTTTCTGGATCTCAGCTGAATATCAAATCTGAGACTACAAAAAGGGAACTTATATGATTGTCCTGATCTCGACTGAGTGTTAAATCTGAGATTAGAAAAAGAAACTTCTCTGATTGTCCCAATCTTGACTGAGTGTCGAATCTGAGAATAGAAAAAGGGATCATATCTGATTGTCTGAATCTTGACAGAGTGTCGAACCTGGGACTATAGAAAGGGAACATATCTGATTGTATGGATGTCGACTGAGTGTGGAATCTGAGACAATAAAAAAAGAACGTATTTGATTGTCCGGATCTTGACTTAATGTCAAATCTGAGTCTAGAAAACGGAACATATCTGATTGTCCAAATCTTGTCTGAGTGGCGAATCAGGGACTAGAAATAGGGAACATATCTGATTGTACGGATATCGACTGAGTGTAGAATTTGAGACTTGAGAAAAGACACGTATTTTATTGTCCGGATCTCCACTGAGGGTCGAATCTGAGACTAGAAAAAGGGAACTTATCTGATTGTCCGGATCTCAACTGAGTTTCAGATCTTGGACTCGAAATGGGAACTTATCTGATTATCCGGATCTCGACTGAGTGTCGAATTTGAGACAAGAAAAAGGAACTTATATGATTGTTCGAATGTCGACTGAGTGTCAAATCTGGGTTTAGAAAAAGGGAACTTACCTGATTGTCCGGATCTCGACTGATTGTCGAATCTGAGATTAGAAATAGGGAACTTATCTGATTGTCTGAATCTCTACTGAGTGTTAAATCTGAGACTAGAGGAAGGGAACTTATATGATTGTCTGGATCTTGATTGAGTGTCAAATTTGAGACAAAAGAGGGAACTTATCTTATTCTCTGGATCTCGACTGAGTGTGGATTCTGAGATTAGAAAAAGATACATACCTTAGTGTCCGGATCTCGACAAAGTATCTAATCTGACATTAGAAAAAGGGAACTTATCTGATTTTCTGGATCTCGGCTGAGTGTCAAATCTGAGACTACAAAAAGGGAACTTATATGATTGTCCTGATCTCGAATGAGTGTCAAATCTGAGATTAGAAAAAGAAACTTATCTGATTGTCTGAATCTTGACTAAGTGTCGAATCTGAGACTATAAAAAGGGAACATATATGATTGTACGGATGTCGACTAAATGTGGAATCTGAGACAAAAAATTAGAACGTATTTGATTGTCCGGATCTCGACTGAGCGTCGAATCTGAGACTAGAAAAAGGGAACATTTCTGATTGTCCAAATCTTGTCTGAGTGGCAAATCAGGGACAAGAAATAGGGAACATATCTGAATTTACGGATCTCGACTGAGTGTAGAATTTGAGACTTGAGAAAAGACACGTATTTGATTGTCTGGATCTCCACTGAGTGTCGAATCTGAGACTAGCAAAAGGGAACTTATCTTATTGTGCGGATCTCGACTGATTGTCGAATCTGAGATTAGAAATAGGGAACTTATCTGATTGTCTGTATCTCGACTGAGTGTTAAATCTGAGACTAGAAAAAGGGAACTTATATGATTGTCTGGATCTTGATTAAGTGTCAAATTTGAGACAAAAAAGGGAACTTATCTGATTGTCTCGATCTCGACTGAGTATGGATTCTGAGATTAGAAAAAGAAACTTATCTTAGTGTCCGGATCTCGACTAAGTGTCTAATCTGACATTAGAAAAAGGGAACTTATATGATTGTTCGAATGTCGAATGAGTGTCAAATATGGGATTAGAAAAAGAGAACTTATCTGATTGTCCGGATCTCGACTGATTGTCGAATCTGAGATTAGAAATAGGGAACTTATCTGATTGTCTGTATCTCGACTGAGTGTTAAATCTGAGACTAGAAAAAGGGAACTTATATGATTGTCTGGATCTTGATTAAGTGTCAAATTTGAGACAAAAAAAGGGAACTTATCTGATTGTCTGGATCTCGACTGAAAGTGGATTCTGAGATTAGAAAAAGAAACTTATCATAGTGTCCGGATCTCGACTAAGTGTCTAATCTGACATTAGAAAAAGGGAACTTATCTGATTTTCTGGATCTCGGCTCAGTGTCAAATCTGAGACTACAAAAAGGGAACTTATATGATTGTCCTGATCTCGAATGAGTGTCAAATCTGAGATTAGAAAAAGAAACTTATATGATTGTCCGAATCTTGACTGAGTGTCGAATCTGAGAATAGAAAAAGGGATCATATCTGATTGTCTGAATCTTGACTAAGTGTCGAATCTGGGACTATAAAAAGGGAACATATATGATTGTACGGATCTCGACTGAGTGTGGAATCTGAGACAAAAAATAAGAACGTATTTGATTGTCCGGATCTCAACTGAGCGTCGAATCTGAGACTAGAAAAAGGGAACATTTCTGATTGTCCAAATCTTGTCTGAGTGGCGAATCAGGGACTAGAAATAGGGAACATATCTGGTTGTACGGATCTCGACTGAGTGTGGAATTTGAGACTTGAGAAAAGACACGTATTTGATTGTCTGGATCTCCACTGAGTGTCGAATCTGAGACTAGAAAAAGGGAACTTATCTGATAGTGCGGATCTCGACTGATTGTCGAATCTAAGATTAGAAATAGGGAATTTATCTGATTGTCTGTATTTCGACTGAGTGTTAAATCTGAGACTAGAAAAAGAAACTTATCTGATTGTCCGAATCTTGACTGAGTGTCGAATCTGAGAATAGAAAAAGGGATCGTATCTGATTGTCTGAATCTTGACTAAGTGTCGAATCTGGGACTCTAAAAAGGGAACATATATGATTGTCCGGATCTCGACTGAGTGTCAAATCTGAGACTAGAAAAGGGAACATTTCTGATTGTCCAAATATTGTCTGAGTGGCGAATCAGGGACTAGAAATAGGGAACATATCTGATTGTACGGATCTCGACTGAGTGTGGAATTTGAGACTTGAGAAAAGACACGTATTTGATTGTCCGGATCTCCACTAAGTGTCGAATCTGAGACTCGAAAAAGGGAACTTATCTGATTGTGCGGCTCTCGACTGATTGTCGAATCGGAGATTAAAAATAGAAACTTATCTGATTGTCCGAATCTTGACTGAGTGTCGAATCTGAGAATAGAAAAAGGGATCATATCTGATTGTCTGAATCTTGACTAAGTGTCGAATCTGGGACTATAAAAAGGGAACGTATATGATTGTACGGATGTCGACTGAATGTGGAATCTGAGACAAAAAATGAGAACGTATTTGATTGTCCGGATCTCGACTGAGCGTCGAATCTGAGACTAGAAAAAGGGAACATTTCTGATTGTCCAAATCTTGTCTGAGTGGCGAATCAGGGACAAGAAATAGGGAACATATCTGAATTTACGGATCTCGACTGAGTGTAGAATTTGAGACTTGAGAAAAGACACGTATTTGATTGTCTGGATCTCCACTGAGTGTCGCTGAGACTAGCAAAAGGGAACTTATCTGATTGTGCGGATCTCGACTGATTGTCGAATCTGAGATTAGAAATAGGGAACTTATCTGATTGTCTGTATCTCGACTGAGTGTTAAATCTGAGACTAGAAAAGGGAACTTATATGATTGTCTGGATCTTGATTAAGTGTCAAATTTGAGACAAAAAAAGGAACTTATCTGATTGTCTGGATCTCGACTGAGTATGGATTCTGAGATTAGAAAAAGAAACTTATCTTAGTGTCCGGATCTTGACTAAGTGTCTAATCTGACATTAGAAAAAGGGAACTTATCTGATTTTCCGGATTTCGGCTGAGTGTCAAATCTAAGACTACAAAAAGGGAACTTAGATGATTGTCCTTATCTGGAATGAGTGTCAAATCAGAGATTAGAAAAAGAAACTTATCTGATTGTCCGAATCTTGACTGACTGTGGAATCTGAGACTAGAAAAAGGGATCATATCTAATTGTCTGAATCTTGACTGAGTGTCGAATCTGGGACTATAAAAACGGAACATATATGATTGTACGGATGTCGACTGAGTGTCAAATCTGAGACTAGAAAAAGAAACTTATTTGATTGTCCGAATCTTGACTGAGTGTCGAATCTGAGAATAGAAAAAGCGATCATATCTGATTGTCTGAATCTTGACTAAGTGTCGAATCTGGGACTATAAAAAGGGAACATATATGATTTTCCGGATCTCGACTGAGTGTCAAATTTTTGACTAGAAAAGGGAACATTTCTGATTGTCCAAATATTGTCTGAGTGGCGAATCAGGGACTAGAAATAGGGAACATATCTGATTGTACGGATCTCGACTGAGTGTGGAATTTGAGACTTGAGAAAAGACACGTATTTGATTGTCCGGATCTCCACTAAGTGTCGAATCTAAGACTCGAAAAAGGGAACTTATCTGATTGTGCGGCTCTCGACTGATTGTCGAATCTGAGATTAGAAATAGGGAACTTATCTGATTGTCTGAATCTCGACTGAGTGTTAAATCTGAGACTAGAAAAAGGGAACTTATATGATTGTCGGGATCTTGATTGAGTGTCAAATTTGAGACAAAAAAGGGAACTTATCTGATTGTTTGGATCTCGACTGAGTATGGATTCTGAGATTAGAAATAGAAACTTATCTTAGTGTCCGGATCTCGACTAAGTGTCTAATCTGACATTAGAAAAAGGGAACTTATCTGATTTTCCGGATTTCGGCTGAGTGTCAAATCTGAGACTACAAAAAGGGAGCTTATATGATTGTCCTGATCTCGAATGAGTGTCAAATCTGAGATTAGAAAAAGAAACTTATCTGATTGTCCGAATCTTGACAGGGTGTCGAATCTGAGAATAGAAAAAGGGATCATATCTGATTGTCTGAATCTTGACTAAGTGTCGAATCTGGGACTATAAAAAGGGAACATATATGATTGTACGGATGTCGACTGAATGTGGAATCTGAGACAAAAAATGAGAACGTATTTGATTGTCCGGATCTTGACTGAGCGTCGAATCTGAGACTAGAAAAAGGGAACATTTCTCATTGTCCAAATCTTGTCTGAGTGGCGAATCAGGGACAAGAAATAGGGAACATATCTGAATTTACGGATCTCGACTGAGTGTAGAATTTGAGACTTGAGAAAAGACACGTATTTGATTGTCTGGATCTCCACTGAGTGTCGAATCTGAGACTAGCAAAAGGGAACTTATCTGATTGTGCGGATCTCGACTGATTGTCGAATCTGAGATTAGAAATAGGGAACTTATCTGATTGTCTGAATCTCGACTGAGTGTTAAATCTGAGACTAGAAAAAGGGAACTTATATGATTGTCGGGATCTTGATTGAGTGTCAAATTTGAGACAAAAAAGGGAACTTATCTGATTGTTTGGATCTCAACTGAGTATGGATTCTGAGATTAGAAATAGAAACTTATCTTAGTGTCCGGATCTCGACTAAGTGTCTAATCTGACATTAGAAAAAGGGAACTTATCTGATTTTCCGGATTTCGGCTGAGTGTCAAATCTGAGACTACAAAAAGGGACCTTATATGATTGTCCATATCTCGAATGAGTGTCAAATCTGAGATTAGAAAAAGAAACTTATCTGATTGTCCGAATCTTGACTGAGTGTCGAATCTGAGAATAGAAAAAGGGATCATATCTGATTGTCTGAATCTTGACTAAGTGTCGAATCTGGGACTATAAAAAGGGAACATATATGATTGTACGGATGTCGACTGAATATGGAATCTGAGACAAAAAATGAGAACGTATTTGATTGTCCGGATCTCGACCGAGCGTCGAATCTGAGACTAGAAAAAGGGAACATTTCTGATTTTCCAAATCTTGTCTGAGTGGCGAATTAGGGACAAGAAATAGGGAACATATCCGAATTTACGGATCTCGACTGAGTGTAGAATTTGAGACTTGTGAAAAGACACGTATTTGATTGTCTGGATCTCCACTGAGTGTCGAATCTGAGACTGGCAAAAGGGAACTTATCTGATTGTGCGGATCTCGACTGATTGTCGAATCTGAGATTAGAAATAGGGAACTTTACTGATTGTCTGTATCTCGACTGAGTGTTAAATCTGAGACTAGAAAAAGGGAACTTATATGATTGTCTGGATCTTGATTAAGTGTCAAATTTGAGAAAAAAAAGGGAACTTATCTGATTGTCTGGATCTCGACTGAGTATGGATTCTGAGATTAGAAAAAGAAAATTATCTTAGTGTCCGGATCTCGACTAAGTGTCTAATCTGACATTAGAAAAAGGGAACTCATCTGATTTTCAGGATTTCGGCTGAGTAATCTAACACTACAAAAAGGGAACTTATATGATTGTCCTGATCTCGACTGAGTGTTAAATCTGAGATTAGAAAAAGAAACTTATCTGATTGTCTGAATCTTGACTGAGTGTCGAATCTGAGAATAGAAAAAGGGATCATATCTGATTGTCTGAATCTTGACTGAGTGTCGAACCTGGGACTATAGAAAGGGAACATATCTGATTGTATGGATGTCGACTGAGTGTGGAATCTGAGACAATAAAAAAAGAACGTATTTGATTGTCCGGATCTCGACTTAATGTCAAATCTGAGTCTAGAAAACGGAACATATCTGATTGTCCAAATCGTGTCTGAGTGGCGAATCAGGGACTAGAAATAGGGAACATATCTGATTGTACGGATATCGACTGAGTGTAGAATTTGAGACTTGAGAAAAGACACGTATTTGATTGTCCGGATCTCCACTGAGCGTCGAATCTGAGACTAGAAAAAGGGAACTTATCTGATTCTCCGGATCTCGACTGAGTTTCAGATCTTGGACTCGAAAAGGGAACTTATCTGATTATCCGGATCTCGACTGAGTGTCGAATTTGAGACAAGAAAAAGGAACTTATATAATTGTTCGAATGTCGACTGAGTGTCAAATCTGGGTTTAGAAAAAGGGAACTTACCTGATTGTCCGGATCTCGACTGATTGTCGAATCTGAGATTAGAAATAGGGAACTTATCTGATTGTCTGAATCTCGACTGAGTGTTAAATCTGAGACTAGAGGAAGGGAACTTATATGATTGTCTGGATCTTGATTGAGTGTCAAATTTGAGACAAAAAAGGGAACTTATCTTATTGTCTGGATCTCGACTGAGTGTGGATTCTGAGATTAGAAAAAGAAACATACCTTAGTGTCCGGATCTCGACAAAGTATCTAATCTGACATTAGGAAAAGGGAACTTATCTGATTTTCTGGATCTCGGCTGAGTGTCAAATCTGAGACTACAAAAAGGGACCTTATATGATTGTCATGATCTTGAATGTCAAATCTGAGATTAGAAAAAGAAACTTATCTGATTGTCTGAATCTTGACTAAGTGTCGAATCTGGGACTATAAAAAGGGAACATATATGATTGTACGGATGTCGACTGAATGTGGAATCTGAGACAAAAAATGAGAACGTATTTGATTGTCCGGATCTCGACTGAGCGTCGAATCTGAGACTAGAAAAAGGGAACATTTCTGATTGTCCAAATCTTGTCTGAGTGGCGAATCAGGGACAAGAAATAGGGAACATATCTGAATTTACGGATCTCGACTTAGTGTAGAATTTGAGACTTGAGAAAAGACACGTATTTGATTGTCTGGATCTCCACTGAGTGTCGAATCTGAGACTAGCAAAAGGGAACTTATCTGATTGTGCGGATCTCGACTGATTGTCGAATCTGAGATTAGAAATAGGGAACTTATCTGATTGTCTGTATCTCGACTGAGTGTTAAATCTGAGACTAGAAAAAGGGAACTTATATGATTGTCTGGATCTTGATTAAGTGTCAAATTTGAGACAAAAAAGGGAGCTTATCTGATTGTCTCGATCTCGACTGAGTATGGATTCTGAGATTAGAAAAAGAAACTTATCTTAGTGTCCGGATCTCGACTAAGTGTTTAATCTGACATTAGAAAAAGGGAACTTATATGATTGATCGAATGTCGAATGAGTGTCAAATATGGGATTAGAAAAAGGGAACTTATCTGATTGTCCGGATCTCGACTGATTGTCGAATCTGAGATTAGAAATAGGGAACTTATCTGATTGTCTGTATCTCGACTGAGTGTTAAATCTGAGACTAGCAAAAGGGAACTTATATGATTGTCTGGATCTTGATTAAGTGTCAAATTTGAGACAAAAAAGGGAGCTTATCTGATTGTCTCGATCTCGACTGAGTATGGATTCTGAGATTAGAAAAAGAAACTTATCTTAGTGTCCGGATCTCGACTAAGTGTTTAATCTAACATTAGAAAAAGGGAACTTATATGATTGATCGAATGTCGAATGAGTGTCAAATATGGGATTAGAAAAAGGGAACTTATCTGATTGTCCGGATCTCGACTGATTGTCGAATCTGAGATTAGAAATAGGGAACTTATCTGATTGTCTGAATCTCGACTAAGTGTTAAATCTGAGACTAGGAAAAGGGAACTTATATGATTGTCTGGATCTTGATTGAGTGTCAAATTTGAGACAAAAAGGGAACTTATCTGATTGTCTGGATCTCGACTGAGTGTGGATTCTGAGATTAGAAAAAGAAACTTATCTTAGTGTCCGGATCTCGACTAAGTGTCTAATCTGACATTAGAAAAAGGGAACTTATCTGATTTTCTGGATCTCGGCTCAGTGTCAAATCTGAGACTACAAAAAGGGAACTTATATGATTGTCCTGATCTCGAATGAGTGTCAAATCTGAGATTAGAAAAAGAAACTTATCTGATTGTCCGAATCTTGACTGAGTGTCGAATCTGAGAATAGAAAAAGGGATCATATCTGATTGTCTGAATCTTGACTAAGTGTCGAATGTGGGACTATAAAAAGGGAACATATATGATTGTACGGATGTCGACTGAGTGTGGAATCTGAGACAAAAAATAAGAACGTATTTGATTCTCCGGATCTCAACTGAGCGTCGAATCTGAGACTAGAAAAAGGGAACATTTCTGATTGTCCAAATCTTGTCTGAGTGGCGAATCAGGGACTAGAAATAGGGAACATATCTGGTTGTACGGATCTCGACTGAGTGTGGAATTTGAGACTTGTGAAAAGACACGTATTTGATTGTCTGGATCTCCACTAAGTGTCGAATCTGAGAATAGAAAAAGGGAACTTATCTGATTGTGCGGATCTCGACTGATTGTCGAATCTAAGATTAGAAATAGGGAACTTATCTGATTGTCTGTATCTCGACTGAGTGTTAAATCTGAGACTAGAAAAAGAAACTTATCTGATTGTCCGGATTTCGGCTGAGTGTCAAATCTGAGACTACAAAAAGGGAGCTTATATGATTGTCCTGATCTCGAATGAGTGTCAAATCTTAGATTAGAAAAAGAAACTTATCTGATTGTCCGAATCTTGACAGAGTGTCGAATCTGAGAATAGAAAAAGGGATCATATCTGATTGTCTGAATCTTGACTAAGTGTCGAATCTGGGACTATAAAAAGGGAACATATATGATTGTACGGATATCGACTGAATGTGGAATCTGAGACAAAAAATGAGAACGTATTTGATTGTCCGGATCTTGACTGAGCGTCGAATCTGAGACTAGAAAAAGGGAACATTTCTGATTGTCCAAATCTTGTCTGAGTGGCGAATCAGGGACAAGAAATAGGGAACATATCTGAATTTACGGATCTCGACTGAGTGTAGAATTTGAGACTTGAGAAAAGACACGTATTTGATTGTCTGGATCTCCACTGAGTATCGAATCTTAGACTAGCAAAAGGGAACTTATCTGATTGTGCGGATCTCGACTGATTGTCGAATCTGAGATTAGAAATAGGGAACTTATCTGATTGTCTGAATCTCGACTGAGTGTTAAATCTGAGACTAGAAAAAGGGAACTTATATGATTGTCGGGATCTTGATTGAGTGTCAAATTTGAGACAAAAAAGGGAACTTATCTGATTGTTTGGATCTCGACTGAGTATGGATTCTGAGATTAGAAATAGAAACTTATCTTAGTGTCCGGATCTCGACTAAGTGTCTAATCTGACATTAGAAAAAGGGAACTTATCTGATTTTCCGGATTTCGGCTGAGTGTCAAATCTGAGACTACAAAAAGGGACCTTATATGATTGTCCATATCTCGAATGAGTGTCAAATCTGAGATTAGAAAAAGAAACTTATCTGAATGTCCGAATCTTGACTGAGTGTCGAATCTGAGAATAGAAAAAGGGATCATATCTGATTGTCTGAATCTTGACTAAGTGTCGAATCTGGGACTATAAAAAGGGAACATATATGATTGTACGGATGTCGACTGAATATGGAATCTGAGACAAAAAATGAGAACGTATTTGATTGTCCGGATCTCGACCGAGCGTCGAATCTGAGACTAGAAAAAGGGAACATTTCTGATTTTCCAAATCTTGTCTGAGTGGCGAATTAGGGACTAGAAAAAGGGAACATTTCTGATTTTCCAAATCTTGTCTGAGTGGCGAATTAGGGACAAGAAATAGGGAACATATCTGAATTTACGGATCTCGACTGAGTGTAGAATTTGAGACTTGTGAAAAGACACGTATTTGATTGTCTGGATCTCCACTGAGTGTCGAATCTGAGACTAGCAAAAGGGAACTTATCTGATTGTGCGGATCTCGACTGATTGTCGAATCTGAGATTAGAAATAGGGAACTTTACTGATTGTCTGTATCTCGACTGAGTGTTAAATTTGAGACTAGAAAAAGGGAACTTATATGATTGTCTGGATCTTGATTAAGTGTCAAATTTGAGAAAAAAAAGGGAACTTATCTGATTGTCTGGATCTCGACTGAGTATGGATTCTGAGATTAGAAAAAGAAAATTATCTTAGTGTCCGGATCTCGACTAAGTGTCTAATCTGACATTAGAAAAAGGGAACTGATCTGATTTTCTGGATTTCGGCTGAGTAATCTAAGACTACAAAAAGGGAACTTATATGATTGTCCTGATCTCGACTGAGTGTTAAATCTGAGATTAGAAAAAGAAACTTATCTGATTGTCCGAATCTTGACTGAGTGTCGAATCTGAGAATAGAAAAAGGGATCATATCTGATTGTCTGAATCTTGACTGAGTGTCGAACCTGGGACTATAGAAAGGGAACATATCTGATTGTATGGATGTCGACTGAGTGTGGAATCTGAGACAATAATAAAAGAACGTATTTGATTGTCCGGATCTCGACTTAATGTCAAATCTGAGTCTAGAAAACGGAACATATCTGATTGTCCAAATCTTGTCTGAGTGGCGAATCAGGGACTAGAAATAGGGAACATATCTGATTGTACGGATATCGACTGAGTGTAGAATTTGAGACTTGAGAAAAGACACGTATTTGATTGTCCGGATCTCCACTGAGCGTCGAATCTGAGACTAGAAAAAGGGAACTTATCTGATTGTCCGGATCTCGACTGAGTTTCAGATCTTGGACTCGAAAAGGGAACTTATCTGATTATCCGGATCTCGACTGAGTGTCGAATTTGAGACAAGAAAAAGGAACTTATATAATTGTTCGAATGTCGACTGAGTGTCAAATCTGGGTTTAGAAAAAGGGAACTTACCTGATTGTCCGGATCTCGACTGATTGTCGAATCTGAGATTAGAAATAGGGAACTTATCTGATTGTCTGAATCTCGACTGAGTGTTAAATCTGAGACTAGAGGAAGGGAACTTATATGATTGTCTGGATCTTGATTGAGTGTCAAATTTGAGACAAAAAAGGGAACTTATCTTATTGTCTGGATCTCGACTGAGTGTGGATTCTGAGATTAGAAAAAGAAACATACCTTAGTGTCCGGATCTCGACAAAGTATCTAATCTGACATTAGGAAAAGGGAACTTATCTGATTTTCTGGATCTCGGCTGAGTGTCAAATCTGATACTACAAAAAGGGACCTTATATGATTGTCATGATCTTGAATGTCAAATCTGATATTAGAAAAAGAAACTTATCTGATTGTCTGAATCTTGACTAAGTGTCGAATCTGGGACTATAAAAAGGGAACATATATGATTGTATGGATGTCGACTGAATGTGGAATCTGAGACAAAAAATGAGAACGTATTTGATTGTCCGGATCTCGACTGAGCGTCGAATCTGAGACTAGAAAAAGGGAACATTTCTGATTGTCCAAATCTTGTCTGAGTGGCGAATCAGGGACAAGAAATAGGGAACATATCTGAATTTACGGATCTCGACTTAGTGTAGAATTTGAGACTTGAGAAAAGACACGTATTTGATTGTCTGGATCTCCACTGAGTGTCGAATCTGAGA
Organism: Cardamine flexuosa; assembly: GCA_963555745.1. Classification (NCBI taxonomy): domain Eukaryota; kingdom Viridiplantae; phylum Streptophyta; class Magnoliopsida; order Brassicales; family Brassicaceae; genus Cardamine; species Cardamine flexuosa. The sequence goes on along the minus strand of OY743217.1, from coordinate 21,090,928 downwards.
CTAGCAAAAGGGAACTTATCTGATTGTGCGGATCTCGACTGATTGTCGAATCTGAGATTAGAAATAGGGAACTTATCTGATTGTCTGTATCTCGACTGAGTGTTAAATCTGAGACTAGAAAAAGGGAACTTATATGATTGTCTGGATCTTGATTAAGTGTCAAATTTGAGACAAAAAAGGGAACTTATCTGATTGTCTCGATCTCGACTGAGTATGGATTCTGAGATTAGAAAAAGAAACTTATCTTAGTGTCCGGATCTCGACTAAGTGTTTAATCTGACATTAGAAAAAGGGAACTTATATGATTGATCGAATGTCGAATGAGTGTCAAATATGGGATTAGAAAAAGGGAACTTATCTGATTGTCCGGATCTCGACTGATTGTCGAATCTGAGATTAGAAATAGGGAACTTATCTGATTGTCTGTATCTCGACTGAGTGTTAAATCTGAGACTAGAAAAAGGGAACTTATATGATTGTCTGGATCTTGATTAAGTGTCAAATTTGAGACAAAAAAGGGAACTTATCTGATTGTCTCGATCTCGACTGAGTATGGATTCTGAGATTAGAAAAAGAAACTTATCTTAGTGTCCGGATCTCGACTAAGTGTTTAATCTGACATTAGAAAAAGGGAACTTATATGATTGATCGAATGTCGAATGAGTGTCAAATATGGGATTAGAAAAAGGGAACTTATCTGATTGTCTCGATCTCGACTGAGTATGGATTCTGAGATTAGAAAAAGAAACTTATCTTAGTGTCCGGATCTCGACTAAGTGTTTAATCTGACATTAGAAAAAGGGAACTTATATGATTGATCGAATGTCGAATGAGTGTCAAATATGGGATTAGAAAAAGGGAACTTATCTGATTGTCCGGATCTCGACTGATTGTCGAATCTGAGATTAGAAATAGGGAACTTATCTGATTGTCTGAATCTCGACTAAGTGTTAAATCTGAGACTAGGAAAAGGGAACTTATATGATTGTCTGGATCTTGATTGAGTGTCAAATTTGAGACAAAAAGGGAACTTATCTGATTGTCTGGATCTCGACTGAGTGTGGATTCTGAGATTAGAAAAAGAAACTTATCTTAGTGTCCGGATCTCGACTAAGTGTCTAATCTGACATTAGAAAAAGGGAACTTATCTGATTTTCTGGATCTCGGCTCAGTGTCAAATCTGAGACTACAAAAAGGGAACTTATATGATTGTCCTGATCTCGAATGAGTGTCAAATCTGAGATTAGAAAAAGAAACTTATCTGATTGTCCGAATCTTGACTGAGTGTCGAATCTGAGAATAGAAAAAGGGATCATATCTGATTGTCTGAATCTTGACTAAGTGTCGAATGTGGGACTATAAAAAGGGAACATATATGATTGTACGGATGTCGACTGAGTGTGGAATCTGAGACAAAAAATAAGAACGTATTTGATTCTCTGGATCTCAACTGAGCGTCGAATCTGAGACTAGAAAAAGGGAACATTTCTAATTGTCCAAATCTTGTCTGAGTGGCGAATCAGGGACTAGAAATAGGGAACATATCTGGTTGTACGGATCTCGACTGAGTGTGGAATTTGAGACTTGTGAAAAGACACGTATTTGATTGTCTGGATCTCCATTGAGTGTCGAATCTGAGAATAGAAAAAGGGAACTTATCTGATTGTGCGGATCTCGACTGATTGTCGAATCTAAGATTAGAAATAGGGAACATATCTGATTGTCCGAGTCTCGACTGAGTGTCGAATCTGAGAATAGAAAAAGGGATCATATCTGATTGTCTGAATCTTGACTAGGTATCGAATCTGGGACTATAAAAAGGGAACATATATGATTGTCCGGATCTCGACTGAGTGTCAAATCTGAGACTAGAAAAGGGAACATTTTTGATTGTCTAAATATTGTCTGAGTGGCGAATCAGGGACTAGAAATAGGGAACATATCTGATTGTACGGATCTCGACTGAGTTTGGAATTTGAGACTTGAGAAAAGACACGTATTTGATTGTCCGGATCTCCACTAAGTGTCGAATCTGGGACTATAAAAAGGGAACATATATGATTGTACGGATGTCGACTGAATGTGAAATCTGAGACAAAAAATGAGAACGTATTTGATTGTCCGGATCTTGTCTGAGTAGCGAATCAGGGACAAGAAATAGGGAACATATCTGATTGTACGGATCTCGACTGATTGTCGAATCTGAGATTAGAAATAGGGAACTTATCTGATTGTCTGAATCTCGACTGAGTGTTAAATCTGAGACTAGAAAAAGGGAACTTATATGATTGTCAGGATCTTGACTGAGTGTCAAATTTGAGACAAAAAAAGGGAACTTATCTGATTGTCTGGATCTCGACTGAGTGTGGATTCTGAGATTAGAAAATGAAACTTATCTTAGTGTCCGGATCTCGACTAAGTGTCTAATCTGACATTAGAAAAAGGGAACTTATCTGATTTTCTGGATCTCGGCTGAGTGTCAAATCAAAGACTACAAAAAAATAACTACTATGATTGAACTGATCTCGACTGAGTGTCAAATCTGAGATTAGAAAAAGAAACTTATCTGATTGTCCGAATCTTGACTGAGTGTCGAATCTATGAATAGAAAAAGGGATCATATATGATTGTCTGAATCTTGACTGAGTGTCAAATTTGAGACTAGAAAAAAGGAACATATCTGATTGTACGGATGTCGACTGAGTGTGGAATCTGAGACTAGAAAAAGGGAACTTATCTGATTGTGCGGATCTCGACTGATTGTCGAATTTGTGATTAGAAATAGGGAACTTATCTGATTGTCTGAATCTCGACTGAGTTTTAAATCTGAGACTAGAAAAAGGGAACTTATATGATTGTCTGGATCTTGATTGAGTGTCAAATTTGAGACAAAAAAGGGAACTAATCAGATTGTCTGGATCTCGACTGAGTGTGGATTCTGAGATTATAAAAAGAAACATATCTTAGTGTCCGGATCTCGACTAAGTGTCTAATATGACATTAGAAAAAGGGAGGTCATCTGATTTTCTGGATCTCAGCTGAGTATCAAATCTGAGACTACAAAAAGGGAACTTATAAGATTGTCCTGATCTCGACTGAGTGTTAAATCTGAGATTAGAAAAAGAAACTTATCTGATTGTCCGAATCTTGACTGAGTGTCGAATCTGAGAATAGAAAAAGGGATCATATCTGATTGTCTGAATCTTGACTGAGTGTCGAACCTGGGACTATAGAAAGGGAACATATCTGATTGTATGGATGTCGACTGAGTGTGGAATCTGAGACAATAAAAAAAGAACGTATTTGATTGTCCGGATCTTGACTTAATGTCAAATCTGAGTCTAGAAAACGTAACATATCTGATTGTCCAAATCTTGTCTGAGTGGCGAATCAGGGACTAGAAATAGGGAACATATCTGATTGTACGGATATCGACTGAGTGTAGAATTTGAGACTTGAGAAAAGACACGTATTTGATTGTCCGGATCTCCACTGAGGGTCGAATCTGAGACTAGAAAAAGGGAACTTATCTGATTGTCCGGATCTCAACTAAGTTTCAGATCTTGGACTTGAAAAGGGAACTTATCTGATTATCCGGATCTCGACTGAGTGTCGAATTTGAGACAAGAAAAAGGAACTTATATGATTGTTCGAATGTCGACTGAGTGTCAAATCTGGGTTTAGAAAAAGGGAACTTACCTGATTGTCCGGATCTCGACTGATTGTCGAATCTGAGATTAGAAATAGGGAACTTATCTGATTGTCTGAATCTCGACTGAGTGTTAAATCTGAGACTAGAGGAAGGGAACTTATATGACTGTCTGGATCTTGATTGAGTGTCAAATTTGAGACAAAAGAGGGAACTTATCTTATTCTCTCGATCTCGACTGAGTGTGGATTCTGAGATTAGAAAAAGAAACATACCTTAGTGTCCGGATCTCGACAAAGTATCTAATCTCACATTAGAAAAAGGGAACTTATCTGATTTTCTGGATCTCGGCTGAGTGTCAAATCTGAGACTACAAAAAGGGAACTTATATGATTGTCCTGATCTCGAATGAGTGTCAAATCTGAGATTAGAAAAAGAAACTTATCTGATTGTCTGAATCTTGACTAAGTGTCGAATCTGAGACTATAAAAAGGGAACATATATGATTGTACGGATGTCGACTAAATGAGGAATCTGAGACAAAAAATTAGAACGTATTTGATTGTCCGGATCTCGACTGAGCGTCGAATCTGAGACTAGAAAAAGGGAACATTTCTGATTGTCCAAATCTTGTCTGAGTGGCAAATCAGGGACAAGAAATAGGGAACATATCTGAATTTACGGATCTCGACTGAGTGTAGAATTTGAGACTTGAGAAAAGACACGTATTTGATTGTCTGGATCTCCACTGAGTGTCGAATCTGAGACTAGCAAAAGGGAACTTTTCTGATTGTGCGGATCTCGACTGATTGTCGAATCTGTGATTAGAAATAGGGAACTTATCTGATTGTCTGTATCTCGACTGAGTGTTAAATCTGAGACTAGAAAAAGGGAACTTATATGATTGTCTGGATCTTGATTAAGTGTCAAATTTGAGACAAAAAAGGGAACTTATCTGATTGTCTCGATCTCGACTGAGTATGGATTCTGAGATTAGAAAAAGAAACTTATCATAGTGTCCGGATCTCGACTAAGTGTCTAATCTGACATTAGAAAAAGGGAACTTATATGATTGTTCGAATGTCGAATGAGTGTCAAATATGGGATTAGAAAAAGGGAACTTATCTGATTGTCCGGATCTCGACTGATTGTCGAATCTGAGATTAGAAATAGGGAACTTATCTGATTGTCTGAATCTCGACTAAGTGTTAAATCTGAGACTAGAAAAAGGGAACTTATATGATTGTCTGGATCTTGATTGAGTGTCAAATTTGAGACAAAAAGGGAACTTATCTGATTGTCTGGATCTCGACTGAGTGTGGATTCTGAGATTAGAAAAAGAAACTTATCATAGTGTCCGGATCTCGACTAAGTGTCTAATCTGACATTAGAAAAAGGGAACTTATCTGATTTTCTGGATCTCGACTGATTGTCGAATCTGAGATTAGAAATAGGGAACTTATCTGATTGTCTGAATCTCGACTGAGTGTTAAATCTGAGACTAGAAAAAGGGAACTTATATGATTGTCGGGATCTTGATTGAGTGTCAAATTTGAAACAAAAAAGGGAACTTATCTGATTGTTTGGATCTCGACTGAGTATGGATTATGAGATTAGAAATAGAAACTTATCTTAGTGTCCGGATCTCGACTAAGTGTCTAATCTGACATTAGAAAAAGGGAACTTATCTGATTTTCCGGATTTCGGCTGAGTGTCAAATCTGAGACTACAAAAAGGGACCTTATATGATTGTCCATATCTCGAATGAGTGTCAAATCTGAGATTAGAAAAAGAAACTTATCTGATTGTCCGAATCTTGACTGAGTGTCGAATCTGAGAATAGAAAAAGGGATCATATCTGATTGTCTGAATCTTGACTAAGTGTCGAATCTGGGACTATAAAAAGGGAACATATATGATTGTACGGATGTCGACTGAATATGGAATCTGAGACAAAAAATGAGAAAGTATTTGATTGTCCGGATCTCGACTGAGCGTCGAATCTGAGACTAGAAAAAGGGAACATTTCTGATTTTCCAAATCTTGTCTGAGTGGCGAATTAGGGACAAGAAATAGGGAACATATCTGAATTTACGGATCTCGACTGAGTGTAGAATTTGAGACTTGTGAAAAGACACGTATTTGATTGTCTGGATCTCCACTGAGTGTCGAATCTGAGACTAGCAAAAGGGAACTTATCTGATTGTGCGGATCTCGACTGATTGTCGAATCTGAGATTAGAAATAGGGAACTTATCTGATTGTCTGTATCTCGACTGAGTGTTAAATCTGAGACTAGAAAAAGGGAACTTATATGATTGTCTGGATCTTGATTAAGTGTCAAATTTGAGAAAAAAAGGGAATTTATCTGATTGTCTGGATCTCGACTGAGTATGGATTCTGAGATTAGAAAAAGAAAATTATCTTAGTGTCCGGATCTGGACTAAGTGTCTAATCTGACATTAGAAAAAGGGAACTGATCTGATTTTCTGGATTTCGGCTGAGTAATCTAAGACTACAAAAAGGGAACTTATATGATTGTCCTGATCTCGACTGAGTGTTAAATCTGAGATTAGAAAATGAAACTTATCTGATTGTCCGAATCTTGACTGAGTGTCGAATCTGAGAATAGAAAAAAGGATCATATCTGATTGTCTGAATCTTGACTGAGTGTCGAACCTGGGACTATAGAAAGGGAACATATCTGATTGTATGGATGTCGACTGAGTGTGGAATCTGAGACAATAAAAAAAGAACGTATTTGATTGTCCAGATCTCGACTTAATGTCAAATCTGAGTCTAGAAAACGGAACATATCTGATTGTCCAAATCTTGTCTGAGTGGCGAATCAGGGACTAGAAATAGGGAACATATCTCATTTTGCGGATATCGACTGAGTGTAGAATTTGAGACTTGAGAAAAGACACGTATTTGATTGTCCGGATCTCCACTGAGCGTCGAATCTGAGACTAGAAAAAGGGAACTTATCTAATTGTCCGGATCTCGACTGAGTTTCAGATCTTGGACTCGAAAAGGGAACTTATCTGATTATCCGGATCTCGACTGAGTGTCGAATTTGAGACAAGAAAAAGGAACTTATATAATTGTTCGAATGTCGACTGAGTGTCAAATCTGGGTTTAGAAAAAGGGAACTTACCTGATTGTCCGGATCTCGACTGATTGTCGAATCTGAGATTAGAAATAGGGAACTTATCTGATTGTCTGAATCTCGACTGAGTGTTAAATCTGAGACTAGAGGAAGGGAACTTATATGATTGTCTGGATCTTGATTGAGTGTAATATTTGAGACAAAAAAGGGAACTTATCTTATTGTCTGGATCTCGACTGAGTGTGGATTCTGAGATTAGAAAAAGAAACATACCTTAGTGTCCGGATCTCGACAAAGTATCTAATCTGACATTAGGAAAAGGGAACTTATCTGATTTTCTGGATCTCGGCTGAGTGTCAAATCTGAGACTACAAAAAGGGACCTTATATGATTGTCATGATCTTGAATGTCAAATCTGAGATTAGAAAAAGAAACTTATCTGATTGTCTGAATCTTGACTAAGTGTCGAATCTGAGACTATAAAAAGGGAACATATATGATTGTACGGATGTCGACTGAATGTGGAATCTGAGACAAAAAATGAGAACGTATTTGATTGTCCGGATCTCGACTGAGCGTCGAATCTGAGACTAGAAAAAGGGAACATTTCTTGACTGTCCAAATCTTGTCTAAGTGGCGAATCAGGGACAAGAAATAGGGAACATATCTGAATTTACGGATCTCGACTTAGTGTAGAATTTGAGACTTGAGAAAAGACACGTATTTGATTGTCTGGATCTCCACTGAGTGTCGAATCTGAGACTAGCAAAAGGGAACTTATCTGATTGTACGGATCTCGACTGATTGTCGAATCTGAGATTAGAAATAGGGAACTTATCTGATTGTCTGTATCTCGACTGAGTGTTAAATCTGAGACTAGAAAAAGGGAACTTATATGATTGTCTGGATCTTGATTAAGTGTCAAATTTGAGACAAAAAAGGGAACTTATCTGATTGTCTCGATCTCGACTGAGTATGGATTCTGAGATTAGAAAAAGAAACTTATCTTAGTGTTCGGATCTCGACTAAGTGTTTAATCTGACATTAGAAAAAGGGAACTTATATGATTGATCGAATGTCGAATGAGTGTCAAATATGGGATTAGAAAAAGGGAACTTATCTGATTGTCCGGATCTCGATTGATTGTCGAATCTGAGATTAGAAATAGGGAACTTATCTGATTGTCTGTATCTCGACTGAGTGTTAAATCTGAGAAGAAAAAGGGAACTTATATGATGGTCTGGATCTCGATTAAGTGTCAAATTTGAGACAAAAAAGGGAACTTATCTGATTGTCTCGATCTCGACTGAGTATGGATTCTGAGATTAGAAAAAGAAACTTATCTTAGTGTCCGGATCTCGACTAAGTGTTTAATCTGACATTAGAAAAAGGGAACTTATATGATTGATCGAATGTCGAATGAGTGTCAAATATGGGATTAGAAAAAGGGAACTTATCTGATTGTCCGGATCTCGACTGATTGTCGAATCTGAGATTAGAAATAGGGAACTTATCTGATTGTCTGAATCTCGACTAAGTGTTAAATCTGAGACTAGGAAAAGGGAACTTATATGATTGTCTGGATCTTGATTGAGTGTTAAATTTGAGACAAAAAGGGAACTTATCTGATTGTCTGGATCTCGACTGAGTGTGGATTCTGAGATTAGAAAAAGAAACTTATCTTAGTGTCCGGATCTCGACTAAGTGTCTAATCTGACATTAGAAAAAGGGAACTTATCTGATTTTCTGGATCTCGGCTCAGTGTCAAATCTGAGACTACAAAAAGGGAACTTATATGATTGTCCTGATCTCGAATGAGTGTCAAATCTGAGATTAGAAAAAGAAATTTATCTGATTGTCCGAATCTTGACTGAGTGTCGAATCTGAGAATAGAAAAAGGGATCATATCTGATTGTCTAAATCTTGACTAAGTGTCGAATGTGGGACTATAAAAAGGGAACATATATGATTGTACGGATGTCGACTGAGTGTGGAATCTGAGACTAGAAAAGGGAACATTTTTGATTGTCTAAATATTTTCTGAGTGGCGAATCAGGGACTAGTAATAGGGAACATATCTGATTGTACGGATCTCGACTGAGTTTGGAATTTGAGACTTGAGAAAAGACACGTATTTGATTGTCCAGATCTCCACTAAGTGTCGAATCTGGGACTATAAAATGGGAACATATATGATTGTACGGATGTCGACTGAATGTGGAATCTGAGACAAAAAATGAGAACGTATTTGATTGTCCGGATCTCGACTGAGCGTCGAATCTGAGATTAGAAAAAGGGAACATTTCTGATTGTCCAAATCTTGTCTGAGTGGCGAATCAGGGACAAGAAATAGGGAACATATCTGATTGTACGGATCTCGACTGAGTGTGGAATTTGAGACTTGAGAAAAGACACGTATTTGATTGTCCGGATCTCCACTAAGTGTCGAATCTGAGACTCGAAAAAGGGAACTTATCTGATTGTGCGGCTCTCGACTGATTGTCGAATCTGAGATTAGAAATAGGGAACTTATCTGATTGTCTGAAACTCGACTGAGTGTTAAATCTGAGACTAGAAAAAGGGAACTTATATGATTGTCGGGATCTTGATTGAGTGTCAAATTTGAGACAAAAAAGGGAACTTATCTGATTGTTTGGATCTCGACTGAGTATGGATTCTGAGATTAGAAATAGAAACTTATCTTAGTGTCCGGATCTCGACTAAGTGTCTAATCTGACATTAGAAAAAGGGAACTTATCTGATTTTCCGGATTTCGGCTGAGTGTCAAATCTGAGACTACAAAAAGGGACCTTATATGATTGTCCATATCTCGAATGAGTGTCAAATCTGAGATTAGAAAAAGAAACTTATCTGATTGTCCGAATCTTGACTGAGTGTCGAATCTGAGAATAGAAAAAGGGATCATATCTGATTGTCTGAATCTTGACTAAGTGTCGAATCTGGGACTATAAAAAGGGAACATATATGATTGTACGGATGTCGACTGAATGTGGAATCTGAGACAAAAAATGAGAACGTATTTGATTGTCCGGATCTTGACTGAGCGTCGAATCTGAGACTAGAAAAAGGGAACATTTCTGATTGTCCAAATCTTGTCTGAGTGGCGAATCAGGGACAAGAAATAGGAAACATATCTGAATTTACGGATCTCGACTGAGTGTAGAATTTGAGACTTGAGAAAAGACACGTATTTGATTGTCTGGATCTCCACTGAGTGTCGAATCTGAGACTAGCAAAAGGGAACTTATCTGATTGTGCGGATCTCGACTGATTGTCGAATCTGAGATTAGAAAAAGAAACTTATCTTAGTGTCCGGATCTCGACTAAGTGTCTAATCTGACATTAGAAAAAGGGAACTTATCTGATTTTCCGGATTTCGGCTGAGTAATCTAAGACTACAAAAAGGGAACTTATATGATTGTCCTGATCTCGAATGAGTGTCAAATCTGAGATTAGAAAAAGAAACTTATCTGATTGTCCGAATCTTGACTGACTGTGGAATCTGAGAATAGAAAAAGGGATCATATCTAATTGTCTGAATCTTGACTGAGTGTCGAATCTGGGACTATAAAAACGGAAGATATATGATTGTACGGATGTCGACTGAGTGTCAAATCTGAGACTAGAAAAAAAACTTATCTGATTGTCCGAATCTTGACTGAGTGTCGAATCTGAGAATAGAAAAAGGGATCATATCTGATTGTCTGAATCTTGACTAAGTGTCGAATCTGGGACTATAAAAAGGGAACATATATGATTGTCCGGATCTCGACTGTGTGTCAAATCTGAGACTAGAAAAGGGAACATTTCTGATTGTCCAAATATTGTCCGAGTGGCGAATTAGGGACTAGAAATAGGGAACATATCTGATTGTACGGATCTCGACTGAGTGTGGAATTTGAGACTTGAGAAAAGACACGTATTTGATTGTCCGGATCTCCACTGAGTGTTGAATCTGAGACTCGAAAAAGGGAACTTATCTGATTGTGCGGCTCTCGACTGATTGTCGAATCTGAGATTAAAAATAGGGAACTTATCTGATTGTCTGAATCTCGACTGAGTGTTAAATCTGAGACTAGAAAAAGAGAACTTATATGATTGTCGGGATCTTGATTGAGTGTCAAATTTGAGGCAAAAAAGCGAACTTATCTGATTGTCTGGATCACGACTGAGTATGGATTATGAGATTAGATAAAGAAACTTATCTTAGTGTCCGTATCTCGACTAAGTGTCTAATCTTACATTAGAAAAAGGGAACTTATCTGATTTTCCGGATTTCGGCTGAGTGTCAAATCTGAGACTACAAAAAGGGACCTTATATGATTGTCCATATCTCGAATGAGTGTCAAATCTGAGATTAGAAAATGAAACTTATCTGATTGTCCGAATCTTGACTGAGTGTCGAATCTGAGAATAGAAAAAGGGATCATATCTGATTGTCTGAATCTTGACTAAGTGTCGAATCTGGGACTATAAAAAGGGAACATATATGATTGAACGGATGTCGACTGAATGTGGAATCTGAGACAAAAAATGAGAACGTATTTGATTGTCCGAATCTTGACTGAGTGTCGAATCTGAGAATAGAAAAAGGGGTCATATCTGATTGTCTGAATCTTGACTAAGTGTCGAATCTGAGACTATAAAAAGGGAACATATATGATTGAACGGATGTCGACTTAGTGTGGAATCTGAGACAAAAAAAAAGAACATATCTGATTGTCCGGATCTCGACTGAGCGTCGAATCTGAGACTAGAAAAAGGGAACTTATCTGATTGTCCGGATCTCGAATGAGTTTCAGATCTTGGACTCGAAAAGGGAACTTATCTGATTATCCGGATCTCGACTGAGTGTCGAATTTGAGACTACAAAAAGGAACTTATATGATTGTTCGAATGTCGAATGAGTGTCAAATCTGGGATTAGAAAAAGGGAACTTATCTGATTGTCCGGATCTCGACTGATTGTCGAATCTGAGATTAGAAATAGGGAACTTATCTGATTGTCTGAATCTCGACTAAGTATTAAATCTGAGACTAGAAAAAGGGAACTTATATGATTGTCTGGATCTTGATTGAGTGTCAAATTTGAGACAAAAAAGGGAACTTATCTGATTGTCTGGATCTCGACTGAGTGTGGATTCTGAGATTAGAAAAAGAAACATATCTTAGTGTCCGGATCTTGACTAAGTGTCTAATCTGACATTAGAAAAAAGGAGCTTATCTGATTTTCTGGATCTCGGCTGAGTGTCAAATCTGAGACTACAAAAAGGGAACTTATATGATTGTCCTGATCTCGAATGAGTGTCACATCTGAGATTAGAAAATGAAACTTATCTGATTGTCCGAATCTTGACTGAGTGTCGAATCTGAGAATAGAAAAAGGGGTCATATCTGATTGTCTGAATCTTGACTAAGTTTCGAATCTGGGACTATAAAAAGGGAACATATATGATTGAACGGATGTCGACTGAGTGTGGAATCTGAGACAAAAAAATAAGAACGTATTTGATTGTCCGGATCTCAACTGAGCGTCGAATCTGAGACTAGAAAAAGGGAACATTTCTGATTGTCCAAATCTTGTCTGAGTGGCGAATCAGTGACAAGAAATAGGGAACATTTCTGGTTGTACGGATCTCGACTGAGTGTGGAATTTGAGACTTGAGAAAAGACACGTATTTGATTGTCTGGATCTCCACTGAGTGTCAAATCTGAGACTAGAAAAAGGGAACTTATCTGATTGTGCGGATCTCGACTGATTGTCGAATCTAAGATTAGAAATAGGGAACTTATCTGATTGTCTGTATCTCGACTGAGTGTTAAATCTGAGACTAGAAAAAGGGAACTTATATGATTGTCCGAATCTTGACTGAGTGTCGAATCTGAGAATAGAAAAAGGGATCATATCTGATTGTCTGAATCTTGACTAAGTGTCGAATCTGGGACTATAAAAAGGGAACATATATGATTGTCTGGATCTCGACTGAGTGTCTAATCTAAGACTAGAAAAGGGAACATTTCTGATTGTCAAAATATTGTCTGAGTGGCGAATCAGGGACTAGAAATAGGCAACATATCTGATTGAACGGATCTCGACTGAGTGTGGAATTTGAGACTTGAGAAAAGACACGTATTTGATTGTCCGGATCTCCACTAAGTGTCGAATCTGAGACTCGAAAAAGGGAACATATCTGATTGTGCGGCTCTCGACTGATTGTCGAATCTGAGATTAAAAATAGGGAACTTATCTGATTGTCTGAATCTCGACTGAGTGTTAAATCTGAGACTAGTAAAAGGGAACTTATATGATTGCCGGGATCTTGATTGAGTGTCAAATTTGAGACAAAAAAGGGAACTTATCTGATTGTCTGGATCTCGACTGAGTATGGATTCTGAGATTAGCAAAAGAAACTTATCTTAGTGTCCGGATCTCGACTAAGTGTCTAATCTAACATTAGAAAAAGGGAACTTATCTGATTTTCCGGATTTCGGCTGAGTGTCAAATCTGAGACTACAAAAAGGGACCTTATATGATTGTCCTGATCTTGAATGAGTGTCAAATCTGAGATTAGAAAAAGAAACTTATCTGATTGTCCGAATCTTGACTGAGTGTCGAATCTGAGAATAGAAAAAGGGATAATATCTGATTGTCTGAATCATGATTGAGTGTCGAATCTGGGACTACAAAAAGGGAACATATATGATTGTACGGATGTCGAGTGAGTGTGGAATCTGAGACAATAAAAAAGAACATATTTGATTGTCCGGATCTCGACTGAGTTTCAGATCTTGGACTCGAAAAGGGAACTTATCTGATTATCCGGATCTCGACTGAGTGTCGAATTTGAGACTAGAAAAAGGAACTTATATGATTGTTCGTATGTGGAATGAGTGTCAAATCTGGGATTAGAAAAAGGGAACTTATCTGATTGTCCGGATCTCGACTGATTGTCGAATCTGAGATTAGAAATAGGGAACTTATCTGATTGTCTGAATTTCGACTAAGTGTTAAATCTGAGACTAGAAAAAGGGAACTTATATGATTGTCTGGATCTTGATTGAGTGTCAAATTTGAGACAAAAAAGGGAACTTATCTGATTGTCTGGATCTCGACTGAGTGTGGATTCTGAGATTAGAAAAAGAAACTTATCTTAGTGTCCGGATCTCGACTAAGTGTCTAATCTGACATTAGAAAATGGGAACTTATCTGATTTTCTGGATCTCGGCTGAGTGTCAAATCTGAGACTACAAAAAGGGAACTTATATGATTGTCCTGATCTCGGATGAGTGTCAAATCTGAGATTAGAAAAAGAAACGTCTCTGATTGTCCGAATCTTGACTGAGTGTCGAATCTGAGGATAGAAAAAGGGATCATATCTAATTGTCTGAATCATGACTAAGTGTCGAATCTGGGACTATAAAAAGGGAACATATATGATTGTACGGATGTCGACTGAGTGTGGAATCTGAGACAAAAAATAAGAACGTATTTGATTGTCCGGATCTCGACTGAGCGTCGAATCTGAGACTAGAAAAAGGGAACATTTCTGATTGTCCAAATCTTGTCTGAGTGGCGAATCAGGGACTAGAAATAGGGAACATATCTGGTTGTACGGATCTCGACTGAGTGTGGAATTTGAGACTTGAGAAAAGACACGTATTTGATTGTCTGGATCTCCACTGAGTGTCGAATCTGAGACTAGAAAAAGGGAACTTATCTGATTGTGCGGATCTCGACTGATTGTCGAATCTAAGATTAGAAATAGGGAACTTATCTGATTGTCTGTATCTCGACTGAGTGTTAAATCTGAGACTAGAAAAAGGGAACTTATATGATTGTCTGGATCTTGATTGAGTGTCAAATTTGAAACAAAAAAGGGAACTTATCTGATTGTCTGGATCTCCACTGAGTATGGATTCTGAGATTAGAAAAAGAAACTTATCTTAGTGTCCGGATCTCGACTAAGTGTCTAATCTGACATTAAAAAAAGGGAACTTATCTGATTTTCCGGATATCGGCTGAGTATAAAATCTGAGACTACAAAAAGGGAACTTATATGATTGTCCTGATCTCGAATGAGTGTCAAATCTGAGATTAGAAAAAGAAACTTATCTGATTGTCCGAATCTTGACTGAGTGTCGAATCTGAGAATAGAAAAAGGGATCATATCTAATTGTCTGAATCTTGACTGAGTGTCGAATCTGGGACTATAAAAAGGGAACATATATGATTGTATGGATGTCGACTGAGTGTCAAATCTGAGACTAGAAAAAGAAACTTATCTGATTGTCCGAATTTTGACTGAGTGTCGAATCTGAGAATAGAAAAAGGGATCATATCTGATTGTCTGAATCTTGACTAAGTGTCGAATCTGGGACTATAAAAAGGGAATATATATGATTGTCCGGATCTCGACTGAGTGTCAAATCTGAGACTAGAAAAGGGAACATTTCTGATTGTCCAAATACTGTCTGAGTGGCGAATCAGGGACTAGAAATAGGGAACATATCTGATTGTACGGATCTCGACTGAGTGTGGAATTTGAGACTTGAGAAAGACACGTATTTGATTGTCCGGATCTCCACTGAGTGTCGAATCTGAGACTCGAAAAAGGGAACTTCTCTGATTGTGCGGATCTCGATTGATTGTCGAATCTGAGATTAAAAATAGGGAACTTATCTGATTGTCTGTATCTCGACTGAGTGTTAAATCTGAGACTAGAAAAAGGGAACTTATATGATTGTCTGGATCTTGATTAAGTGTCAAATTTGAGACAAAAAAGGGAACTTATCTGATTGTCTGGATCTCGACTGAGTATGGATTCTGAGATTAGAAAAAGAAACTTATCTTAGTGTCCGAATCTCGACTAAGTGTCTAATCTGACATTAGAAAAAGGGAACTTATCTGATTGTCCGAATCTTGACTGAGTGTCGAATCTGAGAATAGAAAAAGGGATCATATCTGATTGTCTGAATCTTGATTGAGTGTCGAATCTGGGACTACAAAAAGGGAACATATATGATTGTACGGATGTCGACTGAGTGTGGAATCTGAGACAATAAAAAAGAACATATTTGATTGTCCGGATCTCGACTGAGCGTCGAATCTGAGACTAGAAAAAGGGGACTTATCTGATTGTCCGGAACTCGACTGAGTTTCAGTTCTTGGACTCGAAAAGGGAACTTATCTGATTATCCGGATCTCGACTGAGTGTCGAATTTGAGACTAGAAAAAGGAACTTATATGATTGTTCGAATGTCGAATAAGTGTCAAATCTGGGATTAGAAAAAGGGAACTTATCTGATTGTCCGGATCTCGACTGATTGCCGAATCTGAGATTAGAAATAGGGAACTTATCTGATTGTCAGAATTTCGACTAAGTGTTAAATCTGAGACTAGAAAAAGGGAACTTATATGATTGTCTGGATCTTGATTGAGTGTCAAATTTGAGACAAAAAAGGGAACTTATCTGATTGTCTAGATCTCGACTGAGTGTGGATTCTGAGATTAGAAAAAGAAACTTATCTTAGTGTCCGGATCTCGACTAAGTGTCTAATCTGACATTAGAAAAAGGGAACATATCTGATTGTACGGATCTCGACTGAGTGTGGAATTTGAGACTTGAGAAAAGACACGTATTTGATTGTCTGGATCTCCACTGAGTGTCGAATCTGAGACTAGAAAAAGGGAACTTATCTGATTGTGCGGATCTCGACTGATTGTCAAATCTGAGATTAGAAATTGGGAACTTATCTGATTGTTTGTATCTCGACTGAATGTTAAATCTGAGACCAGAAAAAGGGAACTTATATGATTGTCTGGATCTTGATTGAGTGTCAAATTTGAGACAAAAAAGGGAACTTATCTGATTGTCAGGATCTCGACTGAGTATGGATTCTGAGATTAGAAAAAGAAACTTATCTTAGTGTCCGGATCTCGACTAAGTGTCTAATCTGACATTAGAAAAAGGGAACTTATCTGATTTTCCGGATTTCGGCTGAGTGTCAAATCTAAGACTACAAAAAGGGAACTTATATGATTGTCCTGATCTCGACTGAGTGTCGAATCTGAGAATAGAAAAGGGATCATATCTGATTGTCTGAATCTTGACTGAGTGTCGAATCTGGGACTATAAAAAGGGAACATATCTGATTGTACGGATGTCGACTGAGTGTGGAATCTGAGACAATTAAAAAGATCGTATTTGATTGTCCGGATCTCATTTGAACATCGAATCTGAGACTAGAAAATGGGAACTTATCTGATTGTCCGGATCTCGACTGAGTTTCAGATCTTGGACTCAAAAAGGGAACTTATCTGATTATCCGGATCTCGACTGAGTGTCGAATTTGAGACTAGAAAAAAGGAACTTATATGATTGTTCGAATGTCGACTGAGTGTCAAATCTGGGATTAGAAAAAGGGAACTTATATGATTGTCTGGATCTTGATTGAGTGTCAAATTTGAGACAAAAAAAGGGAACTTATCTGATTGTCTGGATCTCGACTGAGTGTGGATTCTGGGATTAGAAAAAGAAACTTATCTTAGTGTCCGG
Organism: Cardamine flexuosa; assembly: GCA_963555745.1. NCBI lineage: Eukaryota > Viridiplantae > Streptophyta > Magnoliopsida > Brassicales > Brassicaceae > Cardamine > Cardamine flexuosa. The sequence continues at coordinate 21,073,595 of OY743217.1, read as the reverse complement.
ATCTCGACTAAATGTCTAATCTGACATTAGAAAAAGGGAACTTATCTGATTTTCCGGATTTCGGCTGAGTGTCAAATCTGAGACTACAAAAAGGGAACTTATATGATTGTCCTGATCTCGAATGAGTGTCAAATCTGAGATTAGATAAAGAAACTTATCTGATTGTCCGAATCTTGACTGAGTGCCGAATCTGAGAATAGAAAAAGGGATCATATCTGATTGTCTGAATCTTGACTGAGTGTCGAATCTGGGACTATAAAAAGAGAACATATATGATTGTACGGATGTCGACTGAGTGTGGAATCTGAGACAATAAAAAAGAACGTATTTGATTGTGTGGATCTCGACTGAGCGTCGAATCTGAGACTAGAAAAAGGGAACTTATCTGATTGTCTGGATCTCGAGTGAGTTTCAGATCTTGGACTAGAAAAGGGAACTTATCTGATTATCCGGATCTCGACTGAGTGTCGAATCTGAGACTAGAAAAAAGGAACTTTTATGATTGTTCGTATGTCGTCTGAGTGTCAAATCTGGGATTAGAAAAAGGGAACTTATCTGATTGTTCGGATCTCGATAGAGTGTCGAATCTGAGACTAGAAAATGGGAATTATTCTGATTGTCCGGATCTAGACTGAGTTTCAAATCTTGGACCAGAATAGGGATTTTATCTGACTATCCGGATCTCGACTCAGTGTCGAATCTGAGACTAGAAAAAGGGAACTTATCTGATTATCTGGATCTCGACTGAGTGGCAAATCTGAGATTAGAAAAAGGGAACTTATCTGATTGTCCGGATCTCGACTGATTTTCTAATCTGAGACTAGAAAAGAGGAACTTATATGATTGTCTGAATGTCGACCGAGTGTCAAATCGGAGATTAGAAAAAGGGAACTTATCTGATTGTCCGGATCTCGAGTGATTGTCGAATCTGAGATTTTAAAAAGGGAACTTATTTGAATGTCTGAATCTAGACTGAGTGTTAAATCTGAGACTAGAAAACGGGAACTTATATGATTGTCTAGATCTTGATTGAGTGTCGAATATGAGAATCGAAAAAGGGAACTTATCTGATTGTCCGAATCTCGACTGAGTGTCGAATCTGAGACTAGAAAAGGGAACACATCTGATTGTCCGAATCTTGACTGAGTGTCGAATCTAGTAATAGAAAAAGGGAACATATCAAATTGTCCGGATCCCGAATGTATGTCAAATCTAAGATTACAAAAAGGGAACTTATCTGATTGTCTGGATCTCGACTGAGTTTTGAATCTGAGACTAGAAAAAGGGAACTTATCTGATTATCTGGATCTCGACTGAGTGGCAAATCTGAGATTAGAAAAAAGGAACTTATCTGATTGTCCGGATCTCGACTGATTTTCTAATCTGAGACTAGAAAAATGGAACTTATATGATTGTCTGAATGTCGACTGAGTGTCAAAGCTGAGATTAGAAAAAGGGAACTTATCTTATCGACCGGATCTCGAGTGATTGTCGAATCTGAGATTTGAAAAAGGGATCTTATCAGAATGTCCGAATCTAGACTGAGTGTTAAATCTGAGACTAGAAAACGGGAACTTATATGATTGTCTGGATCTTGATTGAGTGTCGAATATGAGAATAGAAAAAGGGAACTTATCTGATTGTTCTAATCTCGAGTGTGTGTCGAATCTGAGACTAGAAAAGGGAACATATCTGATTGTCCAAATCTTGACTGAGTGTCGAATTTGCTACTAGAAAAAGGGAACATATCAAATTCTCCGGATCCCGACTGAGTGTCGACTCTGAAATTACATAAAGGGAACTTATCTGATTGTCGGAATCTCGACTGAGTATCGAATCTGAGACTTGAAAAAGGGAACTTATCTGATTTTCTGGATCTCGACTGAGTGTCGAATCTGAGAATAGAAAAAGAAACTTATTTGATTGTCTGAATCTTGACTGAGTGTCAAATCTGAGATTAGAAAAACGGAACTTATCTGATTTTCCAAATCTCGACTGAGTGTCAAATCTGAAACTAGAAAAGGGAACATATCTGATTGTCCAAATCTTGACTAAGTGGCGAATAAGGGACTAGAAATAGGGAACATATCTGATTGTACGGATCTCGACTAAGTGTCAAATCTGAAATTAGAAAAAGAAAGTTATCTGATTGTCCGAATGTTGACTGAGTGTCGAATCTGAGAATAGAAAAAGGGAACATATCTGATTGTCTGAATCTTGACTGAGTGTCGAATCTGGGACTATAAAAAGGGAACATATCTGATTGTACGGATGTCGACTGAGCGTGGAATCTGACACAATAAAAAAAGAATGTATTTGATTGTCCGAATCTCGACTGAGTGTCGAATCTGAGAATAGAAAAAAGGAACTTATATGATTATTCGAATGTCGATTGAGTGTCAAATCTGGGATTAGAAAAAGGGAACTTATCTGATTGTCCGGATCTCGATAGAGTGTTGAATCTGAGACTAGAAAAAGGGAATTATTCTGATTGTCCGGATCTCGATTGAGTTTCAAATATTGGACCAGAATAGGGATCTTATCTGATTATTCGGATCTCGACTGATTGTCGAATCTGAGACTAGAAAAAGGGAACTTATCTGATTATCTAGGTCTCGACTAAGTGGCAAATCTGAGATTAGAAAATGGGAACTTTTCTGATTGTACGGATCTCGACTGATTTTCGAATCCGAGACTAGAAAAAAGGAACTTATATGATTGTCTAAATGTCGCCTGAGTGTCAAATTTGAGAATAGAAAAAGGGAACTTATCTGATTGTCCGGATCTCGACTGATTATCGAATTGGAGATTTCAAAAAAGAGAACTTATCTGAATGTCCGAATCTGGACTGAGTGTTAAATCTGAGACTAGAAAACCGGAACTTATATGATTGTCTGGATCTTGACTGAGTGTCGAATATGAGAATAGAAAAAGGGAACTTATCTGATTGTCCGAATCTCGACTAGGTGTCGAATCTGAGACTAGAAAAGGGAACACATCTGATCGTCCGAATCTTGACTGAGTGTCGTATCTGGTACTAGAAAAAGGGAACATATCAAATTTACCGGATCCCGACTGAATGTCAAATCTCAGATTACAAAAAGGGAACTTATCTGATTGTCTGGATCTCGACTGATTGTCGAATCTGAGATTTGAAAAAGGGAACTTATCTGAATGTCCAATTCTGGACTGAGCGTTAAATCTGAGACTACAAAACGGGAACTTATATGATTGTCTGGATCTTGATTGAGTGTCGAATTTGAGAATAGAAAAAGGGAACTTATCTGATTGTCCGAATCTTTACTGAGTGTCGAATCTGAGACTAAAAAAAGGGAACTTATCTGATTTTTTGGATCTCGGTTGAGTGTCGAATCTGAGATTAGAAAAAGAAACTTATCTGATTGTCCTAATCTTGAGTGAGTGTCGAATCTGAGCATAGAAAAAGAGAACTTATCTGATTGTCCAAATCTCGACTGAGTGTCGAATCTGAGACTAGAAATGGGAACATATCTGATTGTCCGAATATTGACTGAGTGTCGAACCTGGGACTCAAAATAGGGAACATATCTGATTGTACGGATCTCGACTGAGTGTGTAATTTGAGACTAGAGAAAAGACACGCATTTAATTGTCTGGATCTCGACTGAGTGTCGAATCTGAGACTAGAAAAAGAGAACTTATCTGACTGTGTGGATCTCGACTGAGTTTCTAATCTTTGACCAGAACACGGAACTTATCTGATTATCCGGATCTCAACTGAGTGTCGTATCTGAGACTAGAAAAATAGGACTTATATGATTGTCCGAATGTCGACTGAGTGTCAAATCTGAGATTAGAAAAATGGAACTTATCTGATTGTCCGGATCTCGACAGAGTGTCGAATCTGAGACAAGAAGAAGGGAACTATTCTGATTGTGCTGTTTTCGACTGAGTTTCAATTCTTGGACCAGAATAGGGTTCTTATCTGATTATCCGGATATCGACTGAGTGTCGAATCTGAGACTAGAAAAAGAGAACTTATCTGATTATCTGGATCTCGACTAAGTGTCTAATCTGAAATTAGAAAAAGGGAACTTATCTGATTTCCCGGATCTCGGTTGAGTGTCAAATCTGAGACTACAAAAAGGGAACTTATATGATTGTCCTGATCTCGACTAAGTGTCAAATCTGAAATTAGAAAAAGAAAGTTATCTGATTGTCCGTATATCGACTGATTGTCGAATATGAGATTTGAAAAAGGAAACTTATCTGATTATACGAATCTGGACTGAGTGTTAAATCTGAGACTAGAAAACGGGAACTTATATGATTGTCTGGATCTTGATTGAGTGTCGAATCGGAGAATAGAAAAAGGGAACGTATCTGATTGTCTGAATCTCGACTCAGTGTCGAATCTGAGACTAGAAATGGGAACATAACTGATTGTCCGAATCTTGACTGAGTGTCGATCTGGTACTAGAAAAAGGGAACATATCAAATTGTCCGGATCCCGACTGAATATCAAATCTAAGATTACAAAATGGGAACTTATCTGATTGTCTGGATCTCGACTGAGTCTCGAATCTGAGACTAGAAAAAGGGAACTTAATTGATTATCTAGATCTCGACTGAGTGGCCAATCTGAGATTTGAAATAGGGAACTTATCCGATTGTCCGGATCTCGACTGATTTTTGAATCTGAGTCTAGAAAATAGTAGCTTATATGATTGTCTGAATGTCGACTGAGTGTCAAATCTGAGATTCGAAAAAAGGAACTTATCTGATTGTCCGGATCTCGACTGATTGTCGAATCTGAGATTTGAAAAAGGAAACTTATCTGATTGTAGGAATCTGGACTCAGTGTTAAATCTGAGACTAGAAAACTGGAACTTATATGATTGTCTGGATCTTGATTGAGTGTCGAATCTGAGAATAGAAAATGGGAACGTATCTGATTGTCCGAATCTCGACTGAGTGTCGAATCTGAGACTAGAAAAGGGAACATAACTGATTTTCTGAATCTTGACTGAGTGTCGATCAGGTACTACAAAAAGGGAACATATCAAATTGTCCGGATCCCGACTGAGTATCAAATCTAAGATTACAAAATAGGAACTTATCTGATTGTCTGGATCTCGACTGAGTCTCGAATCTGAGACTAGAAAAAGGGAACTTATTTGATTATCTGGATCTCGACTGAGTGGCCAATCTGAGATTAGAAAAAGGGAACTTATCTGATTGTCCGGATCTCGATTGATTTTCTAATCTGAGACTAGAAAAAAGGAACTTATATGATTGTCTGAATGTCGACTTAGTGTCAAATATGGGATTAGAAAACGGGAACTTATCTGATTGTCTGGATCTCGAGTGAATGTCGAAACTGGGATTTGAAAAAGGGAACTTATTTGAATGTCCAAATCTAGACTGAGTGTTAAATCTGAGACTTGAAAACGGGAACTTATATGATTGTCTGGATCTTGATTGAGTGTCGAATATGAGAATAGAAAAAGGGAACTTATCTGATTGTCTGGATCTCGACTGAGTTTTGAATCTGAGACTAAAAAAAGGGAACTTATCTGATTTTCTGGATCTCGGATGAGTGTCGAATTTGAGATTAGAAAAAGAAACTTATCTGATTGTCCTAATCTTGACTGAGTGTCGAATCTGAGAATAGAAAAAGAGAACTTATCTGATTGTTCAAATCTCGTTTGAGTGTCGAATCTGAGACTAGAAAAGGGAACATATCTGATTGTCCGAATCTTGACTGAGTGTCGAATCTGGGACTCAAAATAGGGAATATATTTGATTGTACGGATCTCGACTGAGTGTGGAATTTGAGACTTGAGAAAAGACACGCATTTTATTGTCCGGATCTCGACTGAGTGTCGAATCTGAGACTAGAAAAATGGAACTTATCTGATTGTGCGGATCTCGACTGAGTTTCTAATCTGAGACTAGAAAAAGGGAACTTATCTGATTATCTAGATCTCGATTGAGTGGCAAATCTGAGATTAGAAAATGTGAACTTTCTGATTGTACGGATCTCGACTGATTTTTGAATCTGAGACTAGAAAAAAGGAACTTATATGATTGTCTGAATATCAACTAAGTGTCAAATCTGAGAGTAGAAAACGGGAATTAATATGATTGTCTAGATCTTGACTGAATGTCGAATATGTGAATAGAAAAAGGGAACTTATCTGATTGTCCGAATCTCACTGAGTGTCGAATCTGAGATTAGAAAACGGGAAACTTATCTGATTGTCCGGATCTCGACTGAGTGTCAAATCTGAGACTTAAAAAAGGGAACTTATCTGATTTTCTGGATCTCGACTGAGTGCAAATCTGCGACTAGAAAATGGGAACTTATCTGATTTTCAAGATCTCGACCGAGTGTCGAATCTGAGATTAGAAAAAGAACTTATCTGATTGTCCGGATCTCGACTTAGTGTCGAAGCTTAGATTAGAAAAGAGAACTTATCTGATTTTCTGGTTCTCGACTGAGTGTCGAATTTGAGAATAGAAAAAGGGAACTTATCTGATTGTCTGAATCTTGACTGAGTGTCGAATCTGAAACTAGAAAAAGGGAATTTATGTTTTTGTATGGATCTCGACTGAGTCTCAAATCTGAGACTAAAAAAAGGGAACTTATCTGATTGACCGTTTTTCGACTTAGTGTTGAATCTGAGACTAGAAAAAGGGAACTTATCAAATTGTCTGGATCTCGACTGAGTGTCGAATCTGAAAATAGAGAAAGTGAACTTATCTGATTGTCCGAATCTTGGCCGAGTGTTAAATCGGAGACTACAAAAAGGGAACTTATATGATTGTCTGGATCTTGATTGAATGTCGAATCTGAAACTAAAAAAAGGAACATATCTGATTGTCCGGATTTTTTGACTGAGTGTCGAATTTTAGACTTGAAAAAGAAAAGGTATCTGATTTTCTAGATATCTACTAAGTGTCGAAGCTGAGATTTGAAAAAGGGAACTTATCAGATTGTCCGGATCTTGACTGAGTGTCGAATCGGAGACTAGAAAAAGGGAACTGATCTGATTGTCCGGATCTCGACTGAGTTTCGAATCTGAGACTAGAAAAAGGGAACTTATTTGATTTTCTGGATCTGGAGTGATTGTCGAATCAGAGATTAGAAAAGAGAACTTATTTGATTGTCGGGAATGGACTAAGTGTCAAATCTGAGACTAGAAAAAGGGAACTTATCTGATTGTCCAGAACTCGCCTGAGTGTAGAATCTTTGATTAGAAGAAGATAACTTATCAGTTTGTCCGAATCTCAACTGAGTTTCCAATTTGAGACTAGAAAAAGGGTAATTATCTGATTGCTGGATCTCGACTGAGTGTCGAATCTGAAACTAAAAAAAGGGAACTTAACTGATGGTCTGGTTCTCGACTGATTGTCGAATTTAAGACTAGAAAAAGGGAACTTATATGTTTGTCTGGATCTCGACTGAGTGTCGAATCTGAAACTAGAAAAAGGGAACTTATCTAATTGTCTGGATCTCGACTGAGTGTCCAATATGAGACAAGAATAAGGGAACTTATCAGATTGTCTGGATTTTGATAGAGTGTCGAATCTGAGACTAGAAAAAGGGAATTATTCTGATTGTCCGGATCTCGACTGAGTTTCAAATCTTGGACCAGAATAGGGATCTTATCTGATTATCTGGATCTCGACTGAGTGTCGAATCTGAGACTAGAAAAAGGGAACCTCAAAAATTGTCTGGATCTCGACTGAGTGTCAAATCTGAGATTAGAAAAAGGGAACTTATCTGATTATCCGGATCTCGACTGAGTGTCGAATCTGAGATTAGAAAAAGGGAACATATCTGATTGTCTGGATCTTGACTTAGTGTCGAATCTGCGACTAGAAAAAAGAAACTTATCTGATTTTAAGGATCTCGACTAAGTGTCGAATCTGAAATTAGATTACGGGAACTTATCTGATTTTCTGGATCTCGACTGTGTGTCGAATCTTAGATTAGAAAAGAGAACTTATCTGATTGTCCGGTTCTCGACTTAGTGTCGAATTTGAGAATAGAAAAGGAAACTTGTATAGATCTTGACTGAGTGTCGAATCTGAATCTAGATAAAGGGAACTTATCTGATTGTCTGGATCTCGACTGAGTGTCAAATCTGAGACTGGAAAAAGGGAACTTATAGATTGTCTATATCTCGACTGAGTGTCGAATCTGAGGCTAGAAAAACGGAACTTATATAATTGTCCAAATGTCGACTCAGTGTCGAATCTGAAACTAGTAAAAGGGAACTTATCTGATTGTCCAGATCTCGACTGATTGTCGAATCTGAGATTAGGAAAATGGAACTTATCTGATTGTCCAAATCTCGACTGAGTGTTAAATCTGAGACTAGAAAAAGGGAACTTATATGATTGTCTGGATCTTGATTGAGTGTCGAATCTGAGACTATAAAAAGGAGCTTATCTGATTGTCCGGATCTCGACAGAGTGTCGAATTTAAGACTAGAAACATGGAAGTTATCTGAGTTTCTAGATCTCTACTAAGCGTCGAATCTGAGATTAGAAAAACGGAACTTATCAGACTGTCCGGATCTAATTGAGTGTCGAATCTGAGACTAGAAAATGGGAAGTTATCTGATTGTCAGGATCACGACTGAGTGTCAACTCTGAGGCTGTAAAAAAAGAACTTATATGATTTTCTGGTTCTCGACTAAATGTTGAATCTGAGACTAAAAAAAGGGAACTTGTCAAATTGTCCAGATCGTGACTGAGTGTCGATTCAGAGATTTGAAAAAGGGAACTTATCTGATTGTCCGAATCTCGACTGAGTGTCGAATTTAAGACTAGAAAAAGGGAAGTTATCTGATTTTCCTGATCTCTACTATATGTCGAATCTGAGATTAGAAAAAGGGAACTTACCAGAATGTTCAGATCTTGACTGAGTCACTAATCTGAGATTAGAAAAAGGGAATTTATCTGATTGTCCGGATCTCGACTAAGTGTCGAATCTGAGACTAGAAAAAGGGAACTTATCTGATTTTCTGGATCGCGAGTGAGTGTCGAATCAGAGTTTAGAAAAGGGAACTTATCTGATTGTCCGGAATCGACTGAGTGTCAAATCTGAGACTAGAAAAGGGAACTTATCTAATTTTCTGGATCTCAACTGAGTGTCGAATCTGAGACTAGAAAAAGGGAACTGATCTGATTGTCCGGATCTCAAGTGAGTGTTGAATCTTAGATTAGAAAAAGATAACTTATCTGATTGTCCGCTTCTCGACTGAGTGTCGAATCTGAGACTAGAAAAAGGGAACTTATCAAATTGTCTGGATCTCGACTGAGTGTCAAATCTGAGATTAGAAAAAGTGAACTTTTCCGATTGTCCAGATCTCGACTGAGTGTCGAATCTGAACCTAGAAAAAGGTATCTTATCTGATTGTCTGGATCTCGACTGAGTGTCGAAACTGCGACTTGAAAATGGGAACTTATCTGATGTTCTGGATCTCGACTGAGTGTTGAATCTGAGATTAGAAAAAGGGAACTTATCTGATTGTCCGAATCTCGATTGAGTGTTAAATCTGAGACTAGAAAAGGGCAATTATATGATTGTTTAGATCTTGATTGAGTGTCGAATCTGAGACTAACAAATGGAACTTATCCGATAGTCCGAATCTAGACTGAGTGTCGAATTTAAGACTAGAAAAAGGGAAGTTATCTGATTTTCTAGATCTCTACTATGTGTCGAATCTGAGATTAGAAAAAGGGAATTTATCAGAATGTCCGGATCTTGACTGAGTGTCTAATCTGAGATTAGAAAAAGAGAATTTATCTGATTGTCCGGATCTCGACTGAGTGTCGAATCTGAGTCTAGAAAAAGGGAACTTGTCCGGATCTCGACTGAGTTTTGAATCTGAGACTAGAAAAAGGGAACTTATCTGATTTTCTGGATCGCGAGTGAGTGTCGAATCAGAGTTTAGAAAAGGGAACTTATGTGATTGTCCGGAATCGACTGAGTGTCAAATCAGAGACTAGAAAAGGGAACTTATCTGATTTTCTGGATCTCAACTGCGTGTTCAATCTGAGACTAGAAAATGGGAACTGATCTGATTGTCCGGATCTCGACTGAGTGTCGAATCTTAGATTAGAAAAAGATAACTTATCTGATTGTCCGCTTCTCGACTGAGTGTCGAATCTGAGACTAGAAAAAGGGAACTTATCAAATTGTCTGGATCGCGACTGAGTGTCAAATCTGAGATTAGAAAAAGTGAACTTTTCCGATTGTCCTGATCTCGACTGAGTGTCGAATCTGAACCTAGAAAAAGGTATCTTATCTGATTGTCTGGATCTCGACTGAGTGTCGAAACTGCGACTTGAAAATGGGAACTTATCTGATGTTCTGGATCTCGACTGAGTGTTGAATCTGAGATTAGAAAAAGGGAACTTATCTGATTGTCTGAATCTCGATTGAGTGTTAAATCTGAGACTAGAAAAGGGCAATTATATGATTGTCTAGATCTTGATTGAGTGTCGAATCTGAGACTAACAAAAGGAACTTATCTGATAGTCCGAATCTAGACTGAGTGTCGAATTTAAGACTAGAAAAAGGGAAGTTATCTGATTTTCTAGATCTCTACTATGTGTCGAATCTGAGATTAGAAAAAGGGAATTTATCAGAATGTCCGGATCTTGACTGAGTGTCTAATCTTAGATTAGAAAAAGGGAATTTATCTGATTGTCCGGATCTCGACTGAGTGTCGAATCTGAGTCTAGAAAAAGGGAACTTGTCCGGATCTCGACTGAGTTTTGAATCTGAAACTAGAAAAAGGGAACTTATCTGATTTTCTGGATCGCGAGTGAGTGTCGAATCAGAGTTTAGAAAAGGGAACTTATGTGATTGTCCGGAATCGACTGAGTGTCAAATCAGAGACTAGAAAAGGGAACTTATCTGATTTTCTGGATCTCAACTGCGTGTTCAATCTGAGACTAGAAAATGGGAACTGATCTGATTGTCCGTATCTCGACTGAGTGTCGAATCTTAGATTAGAAAAAGATAACTTATCTGATTGTCCGGTTCTCGACTGAGTGTCAAATCTGAGACTAGAAAAAGGGAACTTATCAAATTGTCTAGATCTCGAGTGAGTGTCAAGTCTGAGATTAGAAAAAGTGAACTTATCTGATTTTCCAGATCTCGACTGAGTGTCACATCTGAAACTAGAAAAAGGGATCTTATCTGATTGTCTGGATCTCGACTGAGTGTCGAAACTGCGACTTGAAAATGGGAACTTATCTGATGATCTGGATCTCGACTGAGTGTTGAATCTGAGATTCGGAAAAGGGAACTTATCTGATTTTCCAAATCTCGACTGAGGGTCGAAACTTAGATTCGAAAAGAGAACTTATCTGATTGTCCGGTTCTCCACTAAGTGTCGAATTTGAGAATAGAAAAAGGAACTTATCTGATTGTCTGGATCTCGACTGAGTTTCAAATCTGAGACTAGAATAAGGAAACTTATCTGATTGTCCATATTTCGACTGAGTGTCAAATCTGAGACTAGGAAAAGCGAACTTATCAAATTGTCCGGTTCTCGACTGATGTCGAATCTGAAATTAGAAAAAGGGAACTTATCTGATTGTCCAGATCTCGACTGAGTGTTGAATATAGGACTAGAAAAAGGGAACTTATCTGATTTTTCATATCTCGACTCAGTGTCGATTCTAAGATTAGAAAAAGAAACTTATCTGATTGTCCGAATCTCGACTGAGTGTCGAATTGAGACTAGAAAAAGGGAACTTATCTGAATATCCGGATCTCAACTGAGTGTCGATTCTGAGAGTAGAAAAAGGTAACTTATCTTATTGCCGGATCTTGACTGAGTGTCAAATCTGAGACTAGAAAATGGGAACTTATCAAATTGTCCGGATCTCGACTACATGTCGAATCTTAGATTAGAAAAAGGGAACTTATCTGATTGTCTGGATCTCGATTGAGTGTCGAATCTGCGACTAGAAAATGGGAACTTATCTGATTTTCTGGATCTCGACTGAGTGTCGAACATGAGATTAGAAAAAAGGAATTATCTGATTGTCCGCATCTAGACTGAGTGTCGAATCTGAAATTAGAAAAAGGGAATTTATCTGATTGTCCGAATCTCGACTGAGTGTTAAATCTGAGACAAGAAAAAGGAAACTTTTATGATTATCTGGATCTTGATTGAGTGTCGAATCTGAGACAAAAAAAATGAACTTATCTGATTGTCCGAATCTCGACTGAGTGTCAAATTTATGACTGGAAAAAGGGAATTGATCTGATTGTCCGGATCTCGACTAAGTTTCGAATCTCGAGAAAGGGCACTTATCTGATATTCCGGATCTCGAGTGAGTGTTGAATCAGAAATTAGTAAAGGGAACATATCTGATTGTCCGGAATCGACTGAGTGTCAAATCTGAGACTAGAAAACGGAACTTATGTGATTTTCTGGATCTCAACTGAGTGTCGAATCTGAGACTAGAAAAAGGGAACTGATCTGATTGTCCAGATCTTGACTAAGCGTTGAATCTGAGACTAGAAAAAGGGATCTTATCTAATTATCCGATTCTCGACTGAGTGTCGAATCTGAGACTACAAAATGGGAACTGATCTGATTGTCCGGATCTCGAATGAGTTTCGAATCTGAGACTAGAAAAAGGGAACTTATCTGATTCTCCGGATCTCGAGTGAGTGTCGAATCAGAGATTAGAAAAGGGAACTTATCTGATTGTCCGGAATCGACTAAGTGTCAAATCTGAGACTAGAAAAGGGAACTTAGCTGATTATTTGGATCTCAACTGAGTGTCGAATATGAGACTAGTAAAAAGGAACTGATCTGATTGTCCGGATCTCGACTGAGTGTCGAATCTGCGACTAAAAAATGGGAACTTATCTGATTTTCTTGATCTCGACTAAGTGTCGAATCTGAGATTAGAAAAAGGGAACCTATCTGATTGTCCAGATCTAGACTGAGTGTCGAATCTGAAATTAGAAAAAGGGAACTTATCTGATTGTCCGAATCTCGACTAAGTGTTAAATCTGAGACTAAAAAAAGGAAACTTATATGATTGTCTGGATCTTGATTGAGTGTCGAATCTGAGACTAAAAAATGGAACTTATTTGATTGTCCGAATCTCGACTGAGTGTCGAATCTGAAATTAGAAAAAGGAAACTTATGTGATTGTCCGGATCTCGACTGAGTGTTGAATCTGGGACTAGAAAGAGGGAACTTATCTGATTTTTCGGATCTTTACTCAGAGTCGAATCTGAGATTAAAAAAAGAAACTTATCTGATTGTCCGGATGTCGACATAGAGTCAATTCTGATATTAGAAAAAGGGAACTTATCTGATTATCCGGATCTCGACTGAGTGTCGAATCTGAGACTAGAAAAAGGGAGCATATCTGATTTTCTAGATCTTGACTTAGTGTCGAATCTGCGACCAGAAAAAGGGAACTTATCTGATTTTCAGGATTTCGACTGAGTGTCGAATCTTAGATTAGAAAAGAGAACTTACTGATTGTCCGGTTCTCGTCTGAGTGTCGAATTTGAGAATAGAAATGGGAACTTATCTGATTTTCCGGATCTCGACTGAGTGTCGAATCTTAGATTAGAAAAGAGAACTTATCTGATTGTGCGGTTCTTGACTGAGTGTTGAATTTGAGAATAGAAATGGAAACTTATCTGATTGTATGGATCTTGACTGAGTGTCGAATCTGAAACTAGCTAAAGGGAACTTATCTGATTGTCTGGATCTCGACTGTGTGTCAAATCTGAGACTAGAAAAAGGGAAGTTATCTGATTGACCGTATCTCGACAGAGTGTCTAATCTGAGACAAGAAAAAGGGAACTTATCAAATTGTCCGGATCTCGACTGCTTGTCGAATTTGAGTTTTGAAAAAGGGAACTTATTAGATTGTCTGGATCTAGACTGAGTGTCGAATCTGGGACTAGAAAAAAGGAAGTTATATGATTGTCCGAATGTCGACTGAGTGTCGAATCTGAGAATAGAAAAAGGGAACTTATCTGACTGTCCAGAACTCGACTGATTGTCGAATCTGAGATTAGAAGAATGGAACTTATCTGATTGTCCGAATCTCGACAGAGTCTTAAATCTGAGACTAGAAAAAGGGAACTTATATGATTGTCTGGATCTTGATTGAGTGTCGAATTTAAGACTAGAAACAGGGAAGTTCTCTGATTTTCTAGATCTCTATTAAGTGTTGAATATGAGATTAGAAAATGGGAACTTATCAGATTGTCTGGATCTTGACTGAGTGTCTAATCTGAGATTAGAAAAAGGGATTTTATCTGATTGTCCAATTCTCGACTAAGTGTTGAATCTGAGACTAGAAAACGGGAAATTATCTGATTTTCTGGATTTCGACTAAGTTTCGAATCTGAGACTAGAAAAAGGGAACTTATCTGATTTTACGGATCTCTAGTGAGTGTCGAATCAGAGATTAGAAAAAGAGAGCTTATCTGATTGTCTGGATCTCAAGTGAGTGTCCAATCTGAGACTAGAAAAAGAGAACTAATCTGATGTACCGGATTCAGACTGAGTGTCGAATCTGGGACCAAAAAAAAGTGAAAAAATATCTGATTGTCAGGATTTCAACTGAGTGTCGAATCTGAGAGGAAAAAAGAGAACATAAATGTTTGTCCATGTCTCGACTGAGTGTCAAATCTAAGACTAGAGAAAGGGAACATATCTCAATGTCCCGATCTCGAGTGAGTGTCGATTCTGGGACCAAACAAAGTAACTTATCTGATTGTCCGGATTTCGACTGAGTGTCGAATCTGAGACTAGAAAAAAGGGAACTTATCAAATTGTCCGGATCCGACTAAGTGTCAAATCTGAGATTAGAAAACGGGAACTTATCTGATTGTCCGGATCTCGACTAAGTGTCGAATCTGAGACTAAATAAAGGAAACTTATCTGATTGTCTGGATCTCGACTGAGTGTCGAATCTGCGACTAGAAAATGGGAACTTATCTGATTTTGAAGATCTCGACTGAGTGTCGAATCTGAGATTAGAAAAAGAACTTATGTGATTGTCCGGATCTCGACTTAGTGTCGAATCTTAGATTAGAAAATAGAAATCATTTGATTTTCCAGTTCTCGACTGAGTGTCGAATTTGAGAATAGAAAAAGGGAACTTATCTGATTTTCCAGAACTTGACTGAGTGTTGAATCTGAAACTAGAAAAAGGGAATTTATCTTATTGTCTGATTGTCTGGATCTTGACAGAGTGTCAGATCTGAGACTAAAAAAAGGGAACTTATCTGATTGTTCGTTTTTCGACTAAGTGTCGAAATTGTCCGGATCTCGACTGAGTGTCGAATCTGAAATTAGAGAAAGGGAACTTATTTGATTTTTCCGAATCTTGACTGAGTGTTAAATCTGAGACTAGAAAAAGGGAACTTATATGATTGTCTGGTTCTTTATTGAGTCTCGAATCTGAAACTAAAAGAAGGAGCTTATCTGATTGTCCGGATCTCGACTGAGTGTCAAATTTAAGACTAGAAACAGGGAAGTTATCTGAGTTTCTAGATCTCTACTAAGTGTCGAATCTGAGATTAGAGAAAGGGAACTTATCTGATTGTCCAGATCTTGACTGACTGTTTAATCTGAGATTAGAAAATGGTATTATATCTGATTGTCCGGATCTCGACTGAGTGTCGAATCTGGGACAAGAAAAGGGAACTTATCTGATTTTTCGGATCTCGACTCAGTGTCAAATCTGAGATTATATAAAGAAACTTATCTGATTGTCTGTAGCTCGACTAATTGTCGATTTTGAGACTAGAAATGGGAACTTATCTGATTGTCCGGTATCGACTGACTGTCGATTCTGAAACTAGAAATAGGGAACTTATCCGATTGTCTGGATCTTGACTGAGTGTCATATCTGAGACTAGAAAACGGGAACTTATCTGATTGTCCAGCTTTTGACTGAGTGTCGAATCTGAGACAAGAAAACGGGAACTTATCTGTTTGTCCGGTTCTCGACTGAGTTTCCAATTTGAGACTAGAAAAAGGGAAGTTATCTGATTGTCCAGATCTCGACTGAGTGTCGAATCTGCAACTAAAAAAAGGGAACTTAACTAATTGTCTAGTTCTCAACTGAGTGTCAAATTTTAGACTAGAAAAAGGGAACTTTTCTAATTGTCTGGATCTCGACTGAGTGTCGAATCTGAAACTAGAAAAAGGGAACTTATCTGATTGTTTAGATCTCGACTGAGTGTCCAATATGAGACAAGAAAAATGGAACTTATCTGATAGTCCGGATCTGGACTGAGTGTCGAATCTGAGACTAGAAAAATGGAACTTATCAAATTGTCTGGATCTCGACTGAGTGTCAAGTCTGAGATTAGGAAAAGGGAACTTATCTGATTATCCGGATCTCGACTGAGTGTCGAATCTGAGACTACAAAATGGGAACTGATCTGATTGTCCGGATCTCGAATGAGTTTCGAATCTGAGACTAGAAAAAGGGAACTTATCTGATTCTCCGGATCTCGAGTGAGTGTCGAATCAGAGATTAGAAAAGGGAACTTATCTGATTGTCCGGAATCGACTAAGTGTCAAATCTGAGACTAGAAAAGGGAACTTAGCTGATTATTTGGATCTCAACTGAGTGTCGAATATGAGACTAGTAAAAAGGAACTGATCTGATTGTCCGGATCTCGACTGAGTGTCGAATCTGCGACTAAAAAATGCGAACTTATCTGATTTTCTTGATCTCGACTAAGTGTCGAATCTGAGATTAGAAAAAGGGAACCTATCTGATTGTCCAGATCTAGACTGAGTGTCGAATCTGAAATTAGAAAAAGGGAACTTATCTGATTGTCCGAATCTCGACTAAGTGTTAAATCTGAGACTAAAAAAAGGAAACTTATATGATTGTCTGGATCTTGATTGAGTGTCGAATCTGAGACTAAAAAATGGAACTTATTTGATTGTCCGAATCTCGACTGAGTGTCGAATCTGAAATTAGAAAAAGGAAACTTATGTGATTGTCCGGATCTCGACTGAGTGTTGAATCTGGGACTAGAAAGAGGGAACTTATCTGATTTTTCGGATCTTTACTCAGAGTCGAATCTGAGATTAAAAAAAGAAACTTATCTGATTGTCCGGATGTCGACATAGAGTCAATTCTGATATTAGAAAAAGGGAACTTATCTGATTATCCGGATCTCGACTGAGTGTCGAATCTGAGACTAGAAAAAGGGAGCATATCTGATTTTCTAGATCTTGACTTAGTGTCGAATCTGCGACCAGAAAAAGGGAACTTATCTGATTTTCAGGATTTCGACTGAGTGTCGAATCTTAGATTAGAAAAGAGAACTTACTGATTGTCCGGTTCTCGTCTGAGTGTCGAATTTGAGAATAGAAATGGGAACTTATCTGATTTTCCGGATCTCGACTGAGTGTCGAATCTTAGATTAGAAAAGAGAACTTATCTGATTGTGCGGTTCTTGACTGAGTGTTGAATTTGAGAATAGAAATGGAAACTTATCTGATTGTATGGATCTTGACTGAGTGTCGAATCTGAAACTAGCTAAAGGGAACTTATCTGATTGTCTGGATCTCGACTGTGTGTCAAATCTGAGACTAGAAAAAGGGAAGTTATCTGATTGACCGTATCTCGACAGAGTGTCTAATCTGAGACAAGAAAAAGGGAACTTATCAAATTGTCCGGATCTCGACTGCTTGTCGAATTTGAGTTTTGAAAAAGGGAACTTATTAGATTGTCTGGATCTAGACTGAGTGTCGAATCTGGGACTAGAAAAAAGGAAGTTATATGATTGTCCGAATGTCGACTGAGTGTCGAATCTGAGAATAGAAAAAGGGAACTTATCTGACTGTCCAGAACTCGACTGATTGTCGAATCTGAGATTAGAAGAATGGAACTTATCTGATTGTCCGAATCTCGACAGAGTCTTAAATCTGAGACTAGAAAAAGGGAACTTATATGATTGTCTGGATCTTGATTGAGTGTCGAATTTAAGACTAGAAACAGGGAAGTTCTCTGATTTTCTAGATCTCTATTAAGTGTTGAATATGAGATTAGAAAATGGGAACTTATCAGATTGTCTGGATCTTGACTGAGTGTCTAATCTGAGATTAGAAAAAGGGATTTTATCTGATTGTCCAATTCTCGACTAAGTGTTGAATCTGAGACTAGAAAACGGGAAATTATCTGATTTTCTGGATTTCGACTAAGTTCCGAATCTGAGACTAGAAAAAGGGAACTTATCTGATTTTACGGATCTCTAGTGAGTGTCGAATCAGAGATTAGAAAAAGAGAGCTTATCTGATTGTCTGGATCTCAAGTGAGTGTCCAATCTGAGACTAGAAAAAGAGAACTAATCTGATGTACCGGATTCAGACTGAGTGTCGAATCTGGGACCAAAAAAAAGTGAAAAAATATCTGATTGTCAGGATTTCAACTGAGTGTCGAATCTGAGAGGAAAAAAGAGAACATAAATGTTTGTCCATGTCTCGACTGAGTGTCAAATCTAAGACTAGAGAAAGGGAACATATCTCAATGTCCCGATCTCGAGTGAGTGTCGATTCTGGGACCAAACAAAGTAACTTATCTGATTGTCCGGATTTCGACTGAGTGTCGAATCTGAGACTAGAAAAAAGGGAACTTATCAAATTGTCCGGATCCGACTAAGTGTCAAATCTGAGATTAGAAAACGGGAACTTATCTGATTGTCCGGATCTCGACTAAGTGTCGAATCTGAGACTAAATAAAGGAAACTTATCTGATTGTCTGGATCTCGACTGAGTGTCGAATCTGCGACTAGAAAATGGGAACTTATCTGATTTTGAAGATCTCGACTGAGTGTCGAATCTGAGATTAGAAAAAGAACTTATGTGATTGTCCGGATCTCGACTTAGTGTCGAATCTTAGATTAGAAAATAGAAATCATTTGATTTTCCAGTTCTCGACTGAGTGTCGAATTTGAGAATAGAAAAAGGGAACTTATCTGATTTTCCAGAACTTGACTGAGTGTTGAATCTGAAACTAGAAAAAGGGAATTTATCTTATTGTCTGATTGTCTGGATCTTGACAGAGTGTCAGATCTGAGACTAAAAAAAGGGAACTTATCTGATTGTCCGTTTTTCGACTAAGTGTCGAAATTGTCCGGATCTCGACTGAGTGTCGAATCTGAAATTAGAGAAAGGGAACTTATTTGATTTTTCCGAATCTTGACTGAGTGTTAAATCTGAGACTAGAAAAAGGGAACTTATATGATTGTCTGGTTCTTTATTGAGTCTCGAATCTGAAACTAAAAGAAGGAGCTTATCTGATTGTCCGGATCTCGACTGAGTGTCAAATTTAAGACTAGAAACAGGGAAGTTATCTGAGTTTCTAGATCTCTACTAAGTGTCGAATCTGAGATTAGAGAAAGGGAACTTATCTGATTGTCCAGATCTTGACTGACTGTTTAATCTGAGATTAGAAAAAGGTATTATATCTGATTGTCCGGATCTCGACTGAGTGTCGAATCTGGGACAAGAAAAGGGAACTTATCTGATTTTTCGGATCTCGACTCAGTGTCAAATCTGAGATTATATAAAGAAACTTATCTGATTGTCTGTAGCTCGACTAATTGTCGATTTTGAGACTAGAAATGGGAACTTATCTGATTGTCCGGTATCGACTGACTGTCGATTCTGAAACTAGAAATAGGGAACTTATCCGATTGTCTGGATCTTGACTGAGTGTCATATCTGAGACTAGAAAACGGGAACTTATCTGATTGTCCAGCTTTTGACTGAGTGTCGAATCTGAGACAAGAAAACGGGAACTTATCTGTTTGTCCGGTTCTCGACTGAGTTTCCAATTTGAGACTAGAAAAAGGGAAGTTATCTGATTGTCCAGATCTCGACTGAGTGTCGAATCTGCAACTAAAAAAAGGGAACTTAACTAATTGTCTAGTTCTCAACTGAGTGTCAAATTTTAGACTAGAAAAAGGGAACTTTTCTAATTGTCTGGATCTCGACTGAGTGTCGAATCTGAAACTAGAAAAAGGGAACTTATCTGATTGTTTAGATCTCGACTGAGTGTCCAATATGAGACAAGAAAAATGGAACTTATCTGATAGTCCGGATCTGGACTGAGTGTCGAATCTGAGACTAGAAAAAGGGAACTTATCAAATTGTCTGGATCTCGACTAAGTGTCAAGTCTGAGATTAGGAAAAGGGAACTTATCTGATTATCCGGATCTCAACTGAGTGTCGAATCTGAGACTAGAAAAAGGGAACATATCTGACTGTTTGGATCTTGACTTAGTGTCGAATCTGCGCCTTGAATAAGGGAACTTAGCTGATTTTCAGGATCTCGACTAAGTGTCGAATCTGAGATTAGAAAATGGGAACTTATCTGATTTTCCAGATCTCGACATAGTGTCGAATCTTAGATTAGAAAAGAGAACTTATTTGATTGGCCGGTTCTCGACTTAGTGTCGAATTTGAAAGTAAAAAAGGGAACTTATATAATTGTATGGATCTTGACTGAGTGTCGAATCTGAAACTAGATAATGGGAACTTATCTGATTGTCAGGATCTCGACTGAGTGTCAAATCTGAGACTAGAAAAAGGGAACTTATATGATTGTTTGGATCTTGATTGAGTGTCAAATCTGAGATTAGAAAAAGGGAACTTATCAGAATGTCAGGATCTTGACTGAGTGTCAAATCTGAGATTAGAAAAAGGGAATTTATCTGATTGTCCAGATCTCGACTGAGTGTTGAATCTGAGACTAGAAAAAGGGAACTGATCTGATTGTCCGGATCTGGACTGAGTTTCGAATCTGAGACCAGAAAAAGGGAACTTATCTGATTTTTCGGATCTTGAGTGAGTGTCGAATCAGAGTTTAGAAAAGGGCACTTATCTGATTGTCCGGAATCGTCTGAGTGTCAAATCTGAGACTAGAAAAAGGAACCTATCAGATTTTCTGGATCTGAACTGAGTGTCGAATCTGAGACAAGAAAAAGATAACTTATCTGATTGTACGGATCTCGACTGAGTGTCGAATCTTAGATTAGAAAAACATAACTTATCTGATTGTCCGGTTCTCGACTGAGTGTCGAATCTGAAATTAGAGAAAGGGAACTTATTTGATTTTTCCGAATCATGACTGAGTGTTAAATCTGAGACTAGAAACAGGAAATTTATATGATTGTCTGGTTCTTTATTGAGTCTCGAATCTGAGACTAAAAGAAGGAGCTTATCTGATTGTCCGGATCTCGACTGAGTGTCAAATTTAAGACTAGAAACAGGGAAGTTATCTGAGTTTCTAGATCTCTACTAAGTGTCGAATCTGAGATTAGAGAAAGGGAACTTATCAGATTGTCCAGATCTTGACTGAGTGTCTAATCTGAGATTAGAAAAAGGGATTATATCTGATTGTCCGGATCTCGACTGAGTGTCGAATCTGGGACAAGAAAAGGGAATTTATCTGATTTTTCGGATCTCGACTCAGTGTCAAATCTGAGATTATATAAAGAAACTTATCTGATTGTCTGTAGCTCGACTGATTCTCGATTTTGAGACTAGAAAATGGGAACTTATCTGATTGTCCGAAATCGACTGACTGTCGATTCTGAAACTAGAAATAGGGAACTTATCCGATTGTCTGGATCTTGACTGAGTGTCATATCTGAGACTAGGAAAAGGGAACTTATCTGATTGTCCAGCTTTTGACTGAGTGTCGAATCTGAGACAAGAAAAAGGGAACTTATCTGTTTGTCCGGTTCTCGACTGAGTTTCCAATTTGAGACTAGAAAAAGGGAAGTTATCTGATTGTCCAGATCTCGACTGAGTGTCGAATCTGCAACTAAAAAAAGGGAACTTAACTAATTGTCTAGTTCTCAACTGAGTGTCAAATTTTAGACTAGAAAAAGGGAACTTTTCTAATTGTCTGGATCTCGACTGAGTGTCGAATCTGAAACTAGAAAAAGGGAACTTATCTGACTGTTTAGATCTCGACTGAGTGTCCAATATAAGACAAGAAAAATGGAACTTATCTGATAGTCCGGATCTGGACTGAGTGTCGAATCTGAGACTAGAAAAAGGGAACTTATCAAATTGTCTGGATCTCGACTGAGTGTCAAGTCTGAGATTAGGAAAAGGGAACTTATCTGATTATCCGGATCTCGACTGAGTGTCGAATCTGAGACTAGAAAAAGGGAACATATCTGATTGTTTGGATCTTGACTTAGTGTCGAATCTGCGCCTTGAATAAGGGAACTTAGCTGATTTTCAGGATCTCGACTAAGTGTCGAATCTGAGATTAGAAAATGGGAACTTATCTGATTTTCCAGATCTCGACATAGTGTCGAATCTTAGATTAGAAAAGAGAACTTATTTGATTGGCCGGTTCTCGACTTAGTGTCGAATTTGAGAGTAAAAAAGGGAACTTATATAATTGTATGGATCTTGACTGAGTGTCGAATCTGAAACTAGATAATGGGAACTTATCTGATAGTCTGGATCTCGACTGAGTGTCAAATCTGAGACTAGAAAAAGGGAACTTATATGATTGTTTGGATCTTGATTGAGTGTCAAATCTGAGATTAAAAAAGGGAACTTATCAGAATGTCAGGATCTTGACTGAGTGTCTAATCTGAGACTAGAAAAAGGGAATTTATCTGATTGTCCGGATCTCGACTGAGTGTTGAATGTGAGACAAGAAAAAGGGAACTGATCTGATTGTCCGGATCTGGACTGAGTTTCGAATCTGAGACTAGAAAAAGGGAACTTATCTGATTTTTCGGATCTTGAGTGAGTGTCGAATCAGAGTTTAGAAAAGGGCACTTATCTGATTGTCCGGAATCGACCGAGTGTCAAATCTGAGACTAGAAAAAGGAACCTATCAGATTTTCTGGATCTGAACTGAGTGTCGAATCTGAGACAAGAAAAAGATAACTTATCTGATTGTACGGATCTCGACTGAGTGTCGAATCTTAGATTAGAAAAAGAAAACTTATCTGATTGTCCGGTTCTCGACTGAGTGTCAAATCTGAGACTAGAAAAAGGGAACTTATCAAATTGTCTGGATCTCGAGTGAGTGTCAAGTCTGAGATTAGAAAAAGTGAACTTATCTGATTTTCCAGATCTCGACTGAGTGTCGAATCTGAAACTAGAAAAAGGGATCTTATCTGATTGTCTGGATCTCGACTGAGTGTCGAAACTGCGACTTGAAAATGGGAACTTATCTGATGATCTGGATCTCGACTGAGTGTTGAATCTGAGATTAGAAAAAGGGAACTTATCTGATTTTCCAAATCTCGACTGAGGGTCGAAACTTAGATTCGAAAAGAGAACTTATCTGATTGTCCGGTTCTCCACTAAGTGTCGAATTTGAGAATAGAAAAAGGAACTTATCTGATTCTCTGGATCTCGACTGAGTTTCAAATCTGAGACTAGAATAAGGAAACTTATCTGATTGTCCATATTTCGACTGAGTGTCAAATCTGAGACTAGAAAAAGCGAACTTATCAAATTGTCCGGTTCTCGACTGATGTCGAATCTGAAATTAGAAAAAGGGAACTTATCTGATTGTCCAGATCTCGACTGAGTGTTGAATATAGGACTAGAAAAAGGGAACTTATCTGATTTTTCATATCTCGACTCAGTGTCGATTCTAAGATTAGAAAAAGAAACTTATCTGATTGTCCGAATCTCGACTGAGTGTCTAATTTGAGACTAGAAAAAGGGAACTTATCTGAATATCCGGATCTCGACTGAGTGTCGATTCTGAGAGTAGAAAAAGGTAACTTATCTTATTGCCGGATCTTGACTGAGTGTCAAATCTGAGAGTTGAAAATGGGAACTTATCAAATTGTTCGGATCTCGACTACATGTCGAATCTTAGATTAGAAAAAGGGAACTTATCTGATTGTCTGGATCTCGATTGAGTGTCGAATCTGCGACTAGAAAATGGGAACTTATCTGATTTTCTGGATCTCGACTGAGTGTCGAACCTGAGATTAGAAAAAAGGAATTATCTGATTGTCCGCATCTAGACTGAGTGTTGAATCTGAAATTAGAAAAAGGGAATTTATCTGATTGTCCGAATCTCGACTGAGTGTTAAATCTGAGACAAGAAAAAGGAAACTTTTATGATTATCTGGATCTTGATTGAGTGTCGAATCTGAGACAAAAAAAATGAACTTATCTGATTGTCCGAATCTCGACTGAGTGTCAAATTTATGACTGGAAAAAGGGAATTGGTCTGATTGTCCGGATCTCGACTAAGTTTCGAATCTCGAAAAAGGGCACTTATCTGATATTCCGGATGTCGAGTGAGTGTTGAATTAGAAATTAGTAAAGTAAACATATCTGATTGTCCGGAATCGACTGAGTGTCAAATCTGAGACTAGAAAACGGAACTTATGTGATTTTCTGGATCTCAACTGAGTGTCGAATCTGAAACTAGAAAAAGGGAACTTATCTGATAGTCCAGATCTTGACTGAGGGTTGAATCTGAGACTAGAAAAAGGGATCTTATTCAATTATCCGATTCTCTACTGAGTGTCGAATCTGAGACTACAAAATGGGAACTGATCTGATTGTCCGGATCTCGACTGAGTTTCGAATCTGAGACTAGAAAAAGGGAACTTATCTGATTCTCCGGATCTCGAGTGAGTGTCGAATCAGAGATTAGAAAAGGGAACTTATCTGATTGTCCGGAATCGACTAAGTGTCAAATCTGAGACTAGAAAAGGGAACTTAGCTGATTATTTGGATCTCAACTGAGTGTCGAATCTGAGACTAGTAAAAAGGAACTGATCTGATTGTCCGGATCTCGACTAAGTGTCAAATCTGCGACTAAAAAATGGGAACTTATCTGATTTTCTTGATCTCGACTAAGTGTCGAATCTGAGATTAGAAAAAGGGAACTTATCTGATTGTCCAGATCTAGACTGAGTGTCGAATCTGAAATTAGAAAAAGGGAACTTATCTGATTGTCCGAATCTCGACTAAGTGTTAAATCTGAGACTAAAAAAAGGAAACTTATATGATTGTCTGGATCTTGATTGAGTGTCGAATCTGAGACCAAAAAAAAGAACTTATTTGATTGTCCGAATCTCGACTGAGTGTCGAATCTGAAATTAGAAAAAGGAAACTTATCTGATTGTCCGGATCTCGACTGAGTGTTGAATCTGGGACTAGAAAGAGGGAACTTATCTGATTTTTCGGATCTTTACTCAGAGTCGAATCTGAGATTAAAAAAAGAAACTTATCTGATTGTCCGAATCTCGACTGAGTGTCGATTTTGAGACTAGAAAAAGGGAACTTATCTGATTGTCCGGATCTCGACTGAGTGTCGATTCTGATATTAGAAAAAGGGAACTTATCTGATTGTCCGGATCTCGACTGCTTGTCGAATTTGAGATTTGAAAAAGGGAACTTATTAGATTGTCTGGATCTAGACTGAGTGTCGAATCTGGGACTAGAAAAAAGGAAGTTATATGATTGTCCGAATGTCGACTGAGTGTCAAATCTGAGATTAGAAAAAGGGAACTTATCTGACTTTCCAGAACTCGACTGATTGTCGAATCTGAGATTAGAAGAATGGAACTTATCTGATTGTCCGAATCTCGACAGAGTCTTAAATCTGAGACTAGAAAAAGGGAACTTATATGATTGTCTGGATCTTGATTGAGTGTCGAATTTAAGACTAGAAACAGGGAAGTTCTCTGATTTTCTAGATCTCTATTAAGTGTCGAATATGAGATTAGAAAATGGGAACTTATCAGATTGTCTGGATCTTGACTGAGTGTCTAATCTGAGATTAGAAAAAGGGATTTTATCTGATTGTCCAATTCTCGACTAAGTGTTGAATCTGAGACTAGAAAACGGGAAATTATCTGATTTTCTGGATTTCGACTAAGTTTCGAATCTGAGACTAGAAAAAGGGAACTTATCTGATTTTACGGATCTCCAGTGAGTGTCGAATCAGAGATTAGAAAAAGAGAGCTAATATGATTGTCTGGATCTCGAGTGAGTGTCCAATCTGAGACTAGAAAAAGAGAACTAATCTGATGTACCGGATTCAGACTGAGTGTCGAATCTGGGACCAAAAAAAGTGAAAAAATATCTGATTGTCAGGATTTCAACTGAGTGTCGAATCTGAGAGGAAAAAAGAGAACATAAATGTTTGTCCATGTCTCGACAGAGTGTCAAATCTAAGACTAGAAAAAGGGAACATATCTCAATGTCCCGATCTCGAGTGAGTGTCGATTCTGGGACCAAACAAAGTAACTTATCTGATTGTCCGGATTTCGACTGAGTGTCGAATCTGAGACTAGAAAAAAGGGAACTTATCAAATTGTCCGGATCCGACTAAGTGTCAAATCTGAGATTAGAAAACGGGAACTTATCTGATTGTCCGGATCTCGACTAAGTGTCGAATCTGAGACTAAATAAAGGAAACTTATCTGATTGTCTGGATCTCGACTGAGTGTCGAATCTGCGACTAGAAAATGGGAACTTATCTGATTTTGAAGATCTCGACTGAGTGTCGAATCTGAGATTAGAAAAAGAACTTATCTGATTGTCCGGATCTCGACTTAGTGTCGATTCTTAGATTAGAAAAGAGAACTCATCTGATTTTCCAGTTCTCGACTGAGTGTCGAATTTGAGAATAGAAAAAGGGAACTTATCTGATTGTCTGGATCTTGACTGAGTGTTGAATCTGAAACTAGAAAAAGGGAATTTATCTTATTGTCTGACTGTCTGGATCTTGACAGAGTGTCAGATCTGAGACTAAAAAAAGGGAACTTATCTGATTGTCCGTTTTTCGACTAAGTGTCGAAATTGTCCGGATCTCGACTGAGTGTCGAATCTGAAATTAGAGAAAGGGAACTTATTTGATTTTTCCGAATCTTGACTGAGTGTTAAATCTGAGACTAGAAAAAGGGAACTTATATGATTGTCTGGTTCTTTATTGAGTCTCGAATCTGAAACTAAAAGAAGGAGCTTATCTGATTGTCCGGATCTCGACTGAGTGTCAAATTTAAGACTAGAAACAGGGAAGTTATCTGAGTTTCTAGATCTCTACTAAGTGTCGAATCTGAGATTAGAGAAAGGGAACTTATCAGATTGTCCAGATCTTGACTGAGTGTCTAATCTGAGATTAGAAAAAGGGATTATATCTGATTGTCCGGATCTCGACTGAGTGTCGAATCTGGGACAAGAAAAGGGAACTTATCTGATTTTCCAGATCTCGACTCAGTGTCAAATCTGCGATTATATAAAGAAACTTATCTGATTGTCTGTAGCTCGACTGATTGTCGATTTTGAGACTAGAAAATGGGAACTTATCTGATTGTCCGGAATCGACTGACTGTCGATTCTGAAACTAGAAATAGGGAACTTATCCGATTGTCTAGATCTTGACTGAGTGTCATATCTGAGACTAGAAAAAGGGAACTTATCTGATTGTCCAGCTTTTGACTGAGTGTCGAATCTGAGACAAGAAAAAGGGAACTTATCTGTTTGTCCGATTCTCGACTGAGTTTCCAATTTGAGACTAGAAAAAGGAAAGTTATCTGATTGTCCAGATCTCGACTGAGTGTCGAATCTGCAACTAAAAAAAGGGAACTTAACTAATTGTCTAGTTCTCAACTGAGTGTCAAATTTTAGACTAGAAAAAGGGAACTTTTCTAATTGTCTGGATCTCGACTGAGTGTCGAATCTGAAACTAGAAAACGGGAACTTATCTGATTGTTTAGATCTCGACTGAGTGTCCAATATGAGACAAGAAAAATGGAACTTATCTGATAGTCCGGATCTGGACTGAGTGTCGAATCTGAGACTAGAAACAGGGAACTTATCAAATTTTCTGGATCTCGACTGAGTGTCAAGTCTGAGATTAGGAAAAGGGAACTTATCTGATTATCCGGATCTCGACTGAGTGTCGAATCTGAGACTAGAAAAAGGGAACATATCTGATTGTTTGGATCTTGACTTAGTGTCGAATCTGCGCCTTGAATAAGGGAACTTAGCTTATTTTCAGGATCTCGACTAAGTGTCGAATCTGAGATTAGAAAATGGGAACTTATCTGATTTTCCAGATCTCGACATAGTGTCGAATCTTAGATTAGAAAAGAGAACTTATTTGATTGGCCGGTTCTCGACTTAGTGTCGAATTTGAGAGTAAAAAAGGGAACTTATATAATTGTATGGATCTTGACTGAGTGTCGAATCTGAAACTAGATAATGGGAACTTATCTGATTGTCTGGATCTCGACTGAGTGTCAAATCTGAGACTAGAAAAAGGGAACTTATATGATTGTTTGGATCTTGATTGAGTGTCAAATCTGAGATTAGAAAAAGGGAACTTATCAGAATGTCAGGATCTTGACTGAGTGTCTAATCTGAGACTAGAAAAAGGGAATTTATCTGATTGTCCGGATCTCGACTGACTGTTGAATCTGAGACTAGAAAAAGGGAACTCATCTGATTGTCCGGATGTGGATTGAGTTTCGAATCTGAGACAAGAAAAAGGGAACTTATCTGATTTTTCGGATCTTGAGTGAGTGTCGAATCAGAGTTTAGAAAAGGGCACTTATCTGATTGTCCGGAATCGACTGAGTGTCAAATCTGAGACTAGAAAAAGGAACCTATGAGATTTTCTGGATCTGAACTGAGTGTCGAATCTGAGACAAGAAAAAGATAACTAATCTGATTGTACGGATGTCGACTGAGTGTCAAATCTGAGACTAGATAAAGGGAACTTATCATATTTTCCGGATCTCGACTGAGTGTCAAATCTGAGATTAGAAAAAGTGAACTTATCTGATTGTCCAGATCTCGACTAAGTGTCGAATCTGAGACTAAAAAAAGGCATCTTATCTGAATGTTTGGATCTCGACTGAGTGTCGAAACTGCGACTTGAAAATGGGAACTTATCTGATTTTCTGGATCTCGACTAAGTGTCATATCTGAGACTAGAAAAAGGGAACTTGTCTGATTGTCCATATTTCAACTGAGTGTCGAATCTGAGACTAGAAAAAGCAAACTTATCAAATTGTCCGGATCTTGACTGAGTGTCGAATCTGGAATTAGAAAAAGGGAACTTATCTGATTGTTCGAATCTCGACTGAGTGTCGAGTCAGAGACTAGAAAAAGGGAACTTATCTGATTGTCTGGGTCTCGACTGAGTGTCGAATCTGCGACTAGAAAATGGGAACTTATCTGATTTTCTGGATCTCGACTAAGTGTCGAATCTGAGATTAGAGAAATGGAACTTATCTGATTGTCCGGATTTGGACTGAGTGTCGAATCTGAAATTAGAAAAAGGGAACTTATATGATTGTCTGGATCTTGATTGAGTGTCGAATCTGAGACTAAAAAAGAGAACATATCTGATTGTCCGGATCTCGACTGAGTGTCGAATTTAAGACTAGAAAAAGGGAAGTTATCTCATTTTCTAGATCTCTACTAAGTGTCGAATCTAAGATTAGAAAACGGGAACTTATCAGATTGTCCGGATCTCGACTGAGTGTCGAATCTGAGACTAGAAAAAAGGAACTGATCTGATTCTCCAAATCTCGACTGAGTTTCGAATCTGAGACTAGAAAAAGGGAACTTATCTGATTTTCCCGATCCCGAGTGAGTGTCGAAGCAGAGATTAGAAATGGGAACTTATCTGATTGTCCGGAATCGACTGGGTGTAAAATCTGAGACTAGAAAAAGGGAACTTATCTGATTTTCTGGATCTCAACTGAGTGTCGAATCTGAGACTAGAAAAAGGGAACTGATATGATTGTCCGGATCTCGACTGTTTGTCGAATCTTATATTAGAAAAAGATTACTTATATGATTGTCCGGTTCTCGACTGAGTGTCCAATTTGAGACTAGAAAAAGGGAACTTATCTTATTATCTGGATCTCGACTGACTGTCGAATCTGATACTAGAAAAAGGGAACTTATCTTATTGTCTGGATCTCGACTGAGTTTCGAATCTGCGATTAGAAAATGGGAACTTATCTGAATTTCTGGACAATTCTGAGAATTGAAAAAAGGAACTTATCTGATTGTCCGGATCTCGACTGAGTGTTGAATCTTAGATTAGAAAAGAGAACATATCTGATTGACCTGTTCTCGACTGAGTGTCGAATTTGAGAGTAGAAAAAGGGAACTTATGTGATTGTCTGGATCTTTACTGAGTGTCGAATTTGAAACTAGAAAAAGGGAATTTATCTGATTGTCTGGATATCGACTGAGTGTAAAATCTGAGACTAAAAAAAGGGAGCTTATCTGATTGTCTGTATTTCGACTGAGTGTCGAATCTGAGACTAGAAAAAGGGAACTGATATGATTGTCCGGATCTCGACTGAGTGTCGAATCTTATATTAGAAAAAGATTACTTATCTTATTTTCCGGTTCTCAACTGAGTGTCCAATTTGAGACTAGAAAAAGGGAACTTATCTGATTATCTGGATCTCGACTGACTGACGAATCTGATACTAGAAAAAGGGAACTTATCTTATTGTCTGGATCTCGACTGAGTGTCGAATCTGCGATTAGAAAATGGGAACTTATCTGAATTTCTGGACAATTCTGAGAATAGAAAAAAGGAACTTATCTGATTGTCCGGATCTCGACTGAGTGTTGAATCTTAGATTAGAAAAGAGAACATATCTGATTGACCTGTTCTCGACTGAATGTCGAATTTGAGAGTAGAAAAAGGGAACTTATGTGATTGTCTGGATCTTTACTGAGTGTCGAATCTGAAACTAGAAAAAGGGAATTTATCTGATTGTCTGGATATCGACTGAGTGTCAAATCTGAGACTAAAAAAAGGGAGCTTATCTGATTGTCTGTATTTCGACTGAGTGTCAAATCTGAGATTAGAAAAAGGGAACTTATCAGAATGTCCGGATCTTGACTCAATGTCGAATCTGAGATTAGAAAAAGGGAACTTATTTGATTGTCCGAATCTCGACTGAGTGTTAAATCTGAGACTAGAAAAGGGAATTTATATGATTGTCCGGATCTCGACTGAGTCTCGAATCTAAAACTAGAAAATGGGAACTTATCTGAATTTCTGGATCTCGAGTGAGTGTCGAATCAGAGTTTAGAAAAGGGAACTTATCTGATTGGCCAGAATCGACTGAGTGTCAAATCTGAGACTAGAAAAGGGAACTTATCTGATTTTCTGGATCTCGACTGAGTGTCAAATCTGAGACTAGAAAAAGGGTACTGATCTGATTGTCCGGATCTCGCCTGAGTGTCGAATCTTAGATTAGTAAATGATAACTTATCTGATTGTCCGGTTCTCGACTGAGTGTCGAATCTGAGACTAGAAAAAGGGAACTTATCAAATTATCTGGATCTTGACTGAGTGTCAAATCTGAGATTAGAAAAAGTGAACTTATCAGATTGTCCAAATCTCGACTGAGTGTCGAATCTGAAACTAGAAATAGGGATCTTATCTGATTGTCTGCATCTCGACTGAGTGTCGAAACTGCGACTTGGAAATAGGAACTTATCTGATTTTCTTGATCTCGACTGACTGTCGAATCTGAGATTAGAAAAAGGGAACTTATCTGATTTTCCGGATCTCGACTGAGTGTCGAATCTTAGATTCGAAAAGAGAACTTATCTGATTGTCCGGTTCTCGACTGAGTGTCAAATTTGAGAATAGAAAAAGGAACTTATCTGATTGTCTTGATCTTGAATGAGTGTCGACTCTGAAACTAGAAATAGGGAATTTATCTGATTGTCTCGATCTCGACTGAGTGTCAAATCTGAGACTAGAAAAAGTGAACTTATCTGATTGTCCACATTCCAACAAAGTGTCGAATCTGAGACTAGAAAAAGCGAACTTATCAAATTGTCCGGATCTCGACTGATGTTGAATCTGAAATTAGAAAAAGGGAACTTATCTGATTGTCCAGATCTTGACTGAGTGTTGAATCTGGGACTAGAAAAAGGGAACTTAACTGATTTTTCGTATCTTGACTCAGTGTCGATTCTGAGATTAGAAAAAGAAACTTATCTGATTGTCTGAATCTCGACTGAGTGTCGAATCTGAGACTAGAAAATGGGAACTGATCAGATTGTCTGGATCTCGACTGAGTTTTGAATCTGAGACTAGAAAAAGGGAACTTCTGTGATTCTCCGGATCTCGAGTGAGTGTCGAATCAAAGATTAAAAAGGGAACTTATCTGCTTGTGCGGAATCGACTAAGTGTCAAATCTGAGACTACAAAAGGGAACTTATCTGATTATCTGGATCTCAACTGAGTGTCGAATCTGAGACTAGATAAAGGGAACTGATCTGATTGTCCGGATCTTGACAGAGTGTCGAATCTGCGACTAAAAAATGGGAACTTATCTGATTTTCTTTATCTCGACTAAGTGTCGAATCTGAGATTAGAAAAAGGGAACTTATCTGATTGTCCAGATCTAGACTGAGTGTCGAATCTGAAATTAAAAATAGGGAACTTATCTGATTGTACGAATCTCGACTGAGTGTTAAATCTGAGACTAAAAAAAGGGAACTTATATGATTGTCTGGATCTTGATTGAGTGTCGAATATGAGACTAAAAAATGGAACTTATCTGATTGTCCGAATCTCGACTGAGTCTCGAATCTGAAATTAGAAAAATGGAACTTATCAATTTGTCCGGATCTCGATTGAATGTCGAATCTGAAATTAGAAAAAGGGAACCTATCTGATTATCCGGATCTCGACTGAGTGTTGAATCTGGGACTATAAAGAGGGAACTTATCTGATTGTCCGAATCTTGACTGAGTGTTAAATGTGAGACTAGAAAATGGGAACTTATATGATTGTCTAGATCTTTATTGAGTGTCGAATCTGAGACTAAAAGAAGGAACTTATTTGATTGTCCGGAATCGACTGAGTGTCAAATTTAAGTGTCGAATCTCTACTAAGTTTCTAGATCAGAGTTTCTAGATCTCTACTAAGTGTCGAATCTGAGATTAGAAAAAGGGAACTTATCAGAATGTCCAGATCTTGACTGAGTGTCTAATCTGAGATTAGAAAAAGGGATTATATCTGATTGTCCGGATCTCGACTGAGTGTCGAATGTGGGACAAAAAAAGGGAACTTATCTGATTTTTCGGATCTCGACTGAGTGTCGAATCTGAGATTAGAAAAAGAAACTTATCTGATTGTCCGTAGCTTGACTGAGTGTCGATTTTGAGACTAGAAAAAGGGAACTTATCTGATTGTCCGGATCTCGACTGACTGTCGATTCTGAAACTAGATACTGGGAACTTATCTGATTGTCCGGATCTCGACTGAGTGTCGAATCTTAGATTAGAAAAAGGGAACTTATCTGATTTTTTGGATCTCGACTCAGTGTCAAATCTGAGATTAGAAAAAGAAACTTATCTGATTGTCTGTAGCTCGACTGAGTGTCGAATCTCAGACTAGAAAAAGGGAACTTATCTGATTGTCCGGATTTTGAATGACTGTCAAATCAGAGACTAGAAAAAAGGGAACTTATCAACTTGTCCGGATCTCGAGTAAGTGTCGAATCTTAGATTAGGAAAAGGGAACTTATCTGATTGTCCGGATCTCAACTAAGTGTTAAATCTGAGATTAGAAAAACGGAACTTATCTGACTGTCTGGATCTCGACTAAGTGTCGAATCTGAGACTAGAAAAAGGGAATATATCTGATTGTCTGGATCTCGACTAAGTGTCGAATCTGCGACTCAAAAATGAGAACTTATCTGATTTTCTGCATCTCAACTGAGTGTCGAATCTGAGATTAGAAAAACGGAACTTATCTAATTGGCCGGATCTCGACTGAGTGTCGAATCTTATATTAGAAAAGAGAACTTATCTGATTGTCTAGCTCTCGACTGAGTGTCAAATTTGAGAATAGAAAAAGGGAACTTATCTGGTTGTTTGGATCTTGATTGAGTGTCGAATCAAAAACTAGGAAAAGGGAACTTACCTAATTGTCTCGATCTCGACTAAGTGTCAAATCTGTGACTAGAAAATGGGAACTTATCTGATTGTCCACATCTCCACTGAGTGTCGAATCTGAGACTAGAAAAAGCGAACTTATCAAATTGTCCAGATCTCGACTGAGTGTCGAATCTGAGATTAGAAAAAGGGAACTTATCTAATTGTCCGGAACTCGACTGAGTGTCGAATCTGATACTAGAAAAAGGGAACATATCTGATTGTCTGAATCTCGACTGACTGTTGAATCTGCGACTAGAAAATAAGAACTTATCTGATTTTCTGGATCTCGACTGAGTGTTGAATCTGAGATTAGAAAAAGGGAACTTATATGATTGTCCGGATCTCGACTGAGTGTCGAATCTTAGATTAGAAAAGAGAACTTATCTGATTGCCCGGTTCTCGACTGAGTATCGAATTTGAGAATAGAGAAAGGGAACTTATATGATTGTCTGGGTCTTGACTGAGAGTCGAATCTTAAACTTGAAAAAGGGAATTTATCTGATTGTCTGGATCTGGACTGAGTGTCAAGTATGAGACTAGATAAAGGGAAGTTATCTGATTGTACGTATTTTGACTGTGTGTCGAATCTGAGACTAGAAAAAGCGAACTCATCAAAATATCCGGATCTCGATTGAGTGTCGAATCTGAAATTAGAAAAAGTGAACTTATCTGATTATTCGGATCTCGATTGAGTGTTAAATCTGGGACTAGAAGAAGGGAACTTATCTGATTTTTTGGATCTCGAGTTAGTGTCGAATCTGAGATTAGAAAAAGAAACTTATCTGATTGTCCGAATCTCGACTGAGTGTCGATTCTGAATCTAGAAAAAGGGAACTTATCTGATTGTCTGGATCTCGACAGAGTGTCAAATCTGAGACTAGAAAAAGGTAACTTATCTGATTGTCCGGATCTTGACTGAGTGTCAAATCGGAGACTAGAAAAATGGAACTTATCAAATTGTCTGGATCTCGACTAAGTGTAAAATCTGAGATTAGAAAAAGGGAACTTATCTGATAGTCCGTATCTCGACAAAGTGTCGAATCTGAGATAAGAAAAAGGGAACTTATCTCATTGTCCGGATCTCGACTGAGTGTCGATTCTGAGACTAAAAAAATGGAAATTATCTGATTGTCTGGATCGCGACTGAGGGTCGAATCTGCGACTAGAAAATAGGAACTTATCTGATTTTCTGGATCTCGACTGAGTGTCGAATCTGAGATTAGAAAATGGGAACATATCTGATTGTTCGGATCTCGACCGAGTGTCGAATCTTAGATTAGAAAAGAGAACTTATCTCCTTGTCCGGTTCTCGACTGAGTGTCGAATTTGAGAATAGAAAAAGGGAACTTATTTGATTGTCTGGATCTTGACTGACTGTCGAATCAAAAACTAGAAAATGGGAACTTATCTAATTGTCTGGATCTCGACTGAGTGTCAAATCTGAGACTAGAAAAAGGAAACTTATCTGATTCTTTGCATCTCCACTGAGTGTCGAATCTGAGACTAGATAAGGGGAACTTATCAAATTGTCCGGATCTCGACTGAGTATTGATTATGAGATTAGAAAACGGGAACTTATCTGATTGTCCAGATCTCGACTGAGTGTCGAATCTGAGACTAGAGAAAGGGAACTTATCTTATTGTCTGGATCTCGACTGAGTGTCGAATCTGCGACTAGAAAATAAGAACTTATCTGATTTTCTGGATCTCGACTGAGTGTTGAATCTGAGATTAGAAAAAGGGAACTTATATGATTGTCTGGATCTTGACTTAGTGTCGAATCTTAGATTAGAAAAGAGAACTTATCTAATTGCCGGTTCTTGACTGAGTATCCAATATGAGACAAGAAAAAGGGAATTTATCTTATTGTCTGGGTCTTGACTGAGAGTCGAATCTTAAACTTGAAAAAGGGAATTTATCTTATTGTCTGGATCTGGACTGAGTGTCAAATATGAGACTAGATAAAGGGAAGTTATCTGATTGTACATATTTTTACTGAGTGTCGAATCTGAGACTAGAAAAAGCGAACTTATCAAATTATCCGGATCTTGACTGAGTGTCGAATCAGCAATTAGAAAAAGTGAACTTATCTGATTGTATGGATCTCAACTGAGTGTTAAATCTGGGACTAGAAAAAAGGAACTTATCTGATTTTTTGGATCTCGAGTAAGTGTCGAATCTGAGATTAGAAAAAAGAAACTTATTTGATTGTCCGAATCTCGATTGAATGTCGATTTAGACTAGAAAAAGAGAACTTATCTGATTGTTCGGATATCGACTGAGTGTCGATTCTGAATCTAGAAAAAGGGAACTTATCTGATTGTCTGGATCTCGACAGAGTGTCAAATCTGAGACTAGAAAAAGGTAACTTATCTGATTGTCTGGATCTTGACAGAGTGTCAAATATGAGACTAGAAAAAGGGAACTTATCAAATTGTCCGTATCTCGACAAAGTGTAAAATCTCAGATTAGAAAAAGGGAACTTATCTGATTGTCCGTATCTCGACCAAGTGTCAAATCTGAGACTAGAAAAAGGGAACTTATCAAATTGTCCGTATCTCGACCAAGTGTCAAATCTGAGATTAGAAAAAGGGAACTTATCTGATTGTCCGGATCTCGACTGAGTGTCGAATCTGAGTCTAGAAAAATGGAAATTATCTGATTGTTTGGATCGTGACTGAGGGTCGAAACTGCGACTAGAAAATAGGAACTTATCTGATTTTCTGGATCTCGACTGAGTGTCGAATCTGAGATTAGAAAATGGGAACATATCTGATTGTCCGGATCTCGACCGAGTGTCGAACCTTAGATTAGAAAAGAGAACTTATCTGATTGTCCGGTACTCGACTGAGTGTCGAATTTGAGAATAGAAAAAGGGAACTTATTTGATTGTCTGGATCTTGACTGAGTGTCGAATCAAAAACAAGAAAAACGGAACTTATCTAATTGTCTGGATCTCGACTGAGTGTCAAATCTGTGACTAGAAAAAGGAAACTTATCTGATTCTCTGCATCTCCACTGAGTGTCGAATCTGAGACTAGATAAGGGGAACTTATCAAATTTTCCGGATCTCGACAGAGTATTGATTATTAGATTAGAAAATGGGAACATATCTGATTGTCCGGATCTCGACTGAGTGTCGAATCTGAGACTAGAGAAAGGGAACATATCTTATTGTCTGGATCTCGACTGAGTGTCGAATCTGTGACTAAAAAATAAGAACTTATCTGATTTTCAGGATCTCGACTGAATGTCGAATCTGAAACTAGAAAAAGGGAACTTATCTTATTGTCTGGATCTCGACTGAGTTTCAAATCTGAGACTAGAAATAGGGAACTTATCTGATTGTCCGTATTTTGACATAGTGTCAAATCTGAGACTAGAAAAAGGGAACTTATCAAATTGTCGGGATCTCGACTGAGTGTCGAATCTTAAATTAGAAAAAGAAAACTTATCTGATTGTCTAAATCTCGACAGTGTGTTAAATCTGACACTAGAAAAAGGGAACTTCTATGATTGTGTGGATCTTGATTGAGTGTCGAATCTGAGACTAGAAAAACCAAACTTATCAAATTATCCGGATCTCGACTAAGTGTCGAATCTGAAATTAGATAAGTGAACTTATCTGATTGTTCGGATCTCCACTGAGTGTTTAATCTGGGACTAGAAAAAGGGAAATTATCTGATTTTTTGGATCTCGAGTCAGTGTCGAATCTGAGATTAGAAAATGAAACTTATCTGATTGTCCGAATCTCGATTGAATGTCAAATTTTAGACTAGAAAAAGAGGACTTATCTGATTGTCTGGATATCGACTGAGTGTCGAATCTGAATCTAGAAAAAGGGAACTTATCTGATTGTCTGGATCTCGACAGAGTGTCAAATCTGAGACTAGAAAAAGGTAACTTATCTGATTGTCCGGATCTAGACTGAGCGTCAAATCTGAGATTAGAAAAAGGGATCTTATCAAATAGTCTGGATCTCGACTAAGTGTAAAATCTGAGATTAGAAAAAGGGAACTTATCTGATTGTCCGTATCTCAACAAAATGTCAAATCTGAGATTAGAAAAAGGGAACTTATTTGATTATCCGGATCTCGACTGAGTGTCGAATCTGAGACTAGAAAAATGGAAATTATCTGATTGTCTAGATCTTGACTGAGGGTCGAATATGCGACTACAAAATACGAACTTATCTGCTTTTCTGGATCTCGACTGAGTGTCGAATCTGAGATTAGAAAATGGGAACATATCTGATTGTCCGGATCTGGACCGAGTGTCAAATCTTAGATTAGAAAAGAGAACTTATCTGATTGTCCGGATCTTGACTGAGTGTCAAATTTGAGAATAGAAAAAGGAACTTATTTGATTGTCTGGATCTTGACTGAGTGTCGAATCAAAAACTAGAAAAAGGGAACTTATCTAATTGTCTGGATCTCGACTGAGTGTCAAATCTGAGACTAGAAAAAGGAAACTTATCTGATTCTCTGCATCTCCACTGAGTGTCGAATCTTAGACTAGATAAGGGGAATTTATCAAATTGTCCGAATCTCGACTGAGTATTGATTCAGAAATTAGAAAACGGGAACTTATCTGATTGTCTGGATCTCGACTGAGTGTCGAATCTGAGACTAGGAAAAGGGAACTTATCTTATTGTCTGGATCTCGACTGAGTGTCAAATCTGAGACTAGAAAAAGGAAACTTATCTGATTCTCTGCATCTCCACTGAGTGTCGAATCTTAGACTAGATAAGGGGAATTTATCAAATTGTCCGGATCTTGACTGAGTATTGATTCAGAAATTAGAAAACGGGAACTTATCTGATTGTCCGGATCTCGACTGAGTGTCGAATCTGAGACTAGAGAAAGGGAACTTATCTTATTGTCTAGATCTCGACTGAGTGTCGAATCTGCGACTAGAAAATAAGAACTTATCTGACTTTCAGGATCTCGACTGAATGTCGAATCTGAAACTAGAAAAAGGGAACTTATCTGATTGTCTGGATGTCGACTGAGCTTCAAATCTGAGACTAGAAATAGGGAACTTATCTGATTGTCCATATTTTGACATAGTGTCGAATCTGAGACTAGAAAAAGGGAACTTATCAAATTGTCCGGATCTTGACTGAGTGTCTAATCTTAAATTAGAAAAAGGGAACTTATCTGATTGTCCAAATCTCGACAGTGTGTTAAATCTGACACTAGAAAAAGGGAACTTATATGATTGGGTGGATCTTGATTGAGTGTCGAATCTGAGACTAAAGATAAAAACTTATCTGATTGTCCGAATCTCGACAGAGTGTCGAGTTTAAGACTTGAAAAACGGAAGTTATCTGATTTTCTAGATCTCTACTAAGTGTCGAATCTGAGATTAGAAAAAAGGAACTTATCAGATTGTCCGGATCTTGACTGAGTGTCTAATCTGAGACTAGAAAAAGGGAACATATCTGATTGTTCGGATCTCGACTGAGTTTCAAATTTGAGACTAGATAAAGGGAACTTATCTGATTTGCTGGATTTCGAGTGAGTGTCGAATCAGAGATTGGAAAAGGGAACTTAATAGAGTAACCAGAATCGACTGAGTGTCAACTCTGAGACTAGAAAAGGGAACTTATCTGATCTTCTGGATCTTAATTGAGTGTCGAATCTGAGACTAGAAAAAGGGAATTGATTTGATTGTTCAGATCTCGACTGAGTGTCGAATCTGTGACTAAAAAATGGGAACTTATCTGATTTTCTGGATCTCGACTAAGTGTCGAATCTGAGATTAGAAAAAGGGAACTTATCTGATTGTCCAGATCTAGACTGAGTATCGAATCGGAAATTAGAAAAAGGGAACTTATCAAATTGTCCGGATCTCGACTGAATGTCGAATCTGAAATAAGAAAAAGGGAACTTATCTGATTGTCCAAATCTCGACAGTGTGTTAAATCTGACACTAAAAAAAGGGAACTTATATGATTGTGTGGATCTTGATTGAGTGTCGAATCTGAGACTAAAAAAAAGAACTTATCTGATTGTCCGAATCTTGACTGAGTGTCGAGTTTAAGACTTGAAAAAGGGAAGTTATCTGATTTTCTAGATCTCTACTAAGTGTCGAATCTGAGATTAGAAAAAAGGAACTTATCAGATTGTCCGGATCTTGACTGAGTGTCTAATCTGAGACTAGAAAAAGGGAACTGATCTGATTGTTCGGATCCCGACTGAGTTTCGAATTTGAGACTAGATAAAAGGAACTTATCTGATTTGCTGGATTTCGAGTGAGTGTCGAATCAGAGATTGGATAAGGGAACTTATCAGAGTAACCAGAATCGACTGAGTGTCAACTCTGAGACTAGAAAAGGGAACATATCTGATTTTCTGGATCTTAACTGAGTGTCGAATCTTAGACTAGAAAAAGGGAATTGATCTGATTGTTCAGATCTCGACTAAGTGTCGAATCTGTGACTAAAAAATGGAAACTTATCTAATTTTCTGGATCTCGACTAAGTGTCGAATCTGAGATTAGAAAAAGGGAACTTATCTGATTGTCCAGATCTAGACTGAGTGTCGAATCGGAAATTAGAAAAAGGGAACTTATATGATTGTCCGAATCTCGACTGAGTGTTAAATGTGAGACTAGAAAAAGGGAACTTATATGACAGTCATGATCTTGATTGAGTGTCGAATCTGAGACTAAAAAAGGGAGCTTTTCTGATTGTCTGGATTTCGAGTGAGTGTCGAATTTAAGACTAGAAACAGGGAATCAATCTGAGTTTTTAGATCTCTACTGTGTGTCGAATCTGAGATTAGAAAAAGGGACATATAAGACTGTCCAGATCTTATTGAGTGTCGAATCTGAGATTTGAAAAGGGGAAGTTATCTGATTGTCAGGATCTCGACTGAGTGTCAAAGCTGAGGCTGGAAAAAGAGAACTTATCTGATTTTCCGGTTCTCGACTGAGTGTCGGATCTGAGACTTGAAAAAGGGAACTTATCTGATTGTCCGAATCTCGACTGAGTGTTAAATCTGAGACTAGAAATAGGGAACTTATATGATTGTCTGGATCTTGATTGAGTATCGAATCTGAGACTAACAAAAGGAACATATCTGATAGTCCGAATCTCGAATGAATGTCGAATTTATGACTAGAAAGAGGGAAGTTATCTGATTTTCTAGATCTCTACTAAGTGTCGAATCTGAGATTAGAAAAAGGGAACATATCAGAATGTCCGGATCTCGACTGAGTGTCGAATCTGAGACTAGAAATAGGGAACTTATCTTGTTGTCTGGATCTCGACTGAGTGTTGAATCTGCGACTTGAAAAAAAGAACTTAACTGATTTTCAGGATCTCGACTGAATGTCAAATCTGAAACTAGAAAAACGGAACTTATCTGATTGTCTGGATCTAGACTGAGTTTCAAATCTGAGACTAGAAATAAGGAACTTATTTTATTGTCCGTATTTTGACAGAGTGTCGAATCTGAGACTAGAGAAAGGGATCTTATCAAATTGTCCGGATCTCGACTGAGTGTCGAATCTTGAATTAGAAAAATGGAACTTATCTGATTGTTAGAATCTCGACAGAGTGTTAAATCTGACACAAGAAAAAGGGAACTTATATGATTGTGTGGATCATGATTGAGTGTCGAATCTGAGACTAGAAAAAAGAACTTATCTGATTGTCCGAATCTCGACTGAGTGTCGAGTTTAAGACTTGAAAAAGGGAAGTTATCTGATTTTCTAGATCTCTACTAAGTGTCGAATCTGAGATTAGAAAAAAGGAACTTATCAGATTATCCGGATCTTGACTGAGTGTCTAATCTGAGACTATAAAAAGGGAACTTATCTTATTGTTTGGATCTCGACTGAGTGTCGAATCTGAGACTAGAAAATAAGAACTTATCTGATTTTCAGGATCTCGTCTGAATCTCGAATATGAAACTAGAAAAAGGGAACTTATCTGATTGTATGGATCTCGACTGAGTTTCAAATCTGAGACTAGAAATAGGGAACTTATCTGATAGTCCATATTTTGACATAGTGTCGAATCTGAGACTAGAAAAGGGAACTTATCAAAATGTCCGGATCTCGACTGAGTGTCGAATCTTAAATTAGAAAAAGGGAACTTATCTGATTGTCCAAATCTCGACAGTGTGTTAAATCTGACACTAGAAAACGGGAACTTATATGATTGTGTGGATCTTGATTGAGTGTCGAATCTGAGACTAAAAAAAGGAACTTATCTGATTGTCCGAATCTCGACACAGTGTCGAGTTTAAGACTTGAAAAAGGGAAGTTATCTGATTTTTTAGATCTCTACTACCTGTCGAATCTGAGATTAGAAAAAGGAACTTATCAGATTGTCCGGATCTTGACTGAGTGTCTAATCTGAGTCTAGAAAAAGGGAACTGATCTGATTGTTCGGATCCCGACTGAGTTTCGAATTTGAGACTAGATAAAAGGAACTTATCTGATTTGCTGGATTTCGAGTGAGTGTCGAATCAGAGATTGGAAAAAGGAACTTATCACAGTAACCAGAATCGACTGAGTGTCAACTCTGAGACTAGAAAAGGGAACTTATCTGATTTTCTAGATCTTAACTGAGTGTTGAATTTGAGACTAGAAAAAGGGAATTGATCTGATTGTTCAGATCTCAACTGAGTGTCGAATCTGTGACTAAAAAATGGGAACTTATCTAATTTTCTGGATCTCGACTAAGTGTCGAATCTGAGAATAGAAAAAGGGAACTTATCTGATTGTCCAGATTTAGACTGAGTGTCGAATCGGAAATTAGAAAAAGGGAACTTATATGATTGTCCGAATCTCGACTGAGTGTTAAATGTGAGACTAGAAAAAGGGAA
The DNA here is from genome assembly GCA_963555745.1 of Cardamine flexuosa. NCBI lineage: Eukaryota > Viridiplantae > Streptophyta > Magnoliopsida > Brassicales > Brassicaceae > Cardamine > Cardamine flexuosa. The sequence continues at coordinate 21,030,767 of OY743217.1, read as the reverse complement.
CTTATATGACTGTCATGATCTTGATTGAGTGTCGAATCTGAGACTAAAAAAGGGAGCTTATCTGATTGTCTGGATTTCGAGTGAGTGTCGAATTTAAGACTAGAAACAGGGAATCGATCTGAGTTTTTAGATCTCTACTGTGTGTCGAATCTGAGATTAGAAAAAGGGAACATATAAGACTGTCCGGATCTTATTGAGTGTCGAATCTGAGATTTGAAAAGGGGAAGTTATCTGATTGTCAGGATCTCGACTGAGTGTCAAATCTGAGGCTGGAAAAAGAGAACTTATCTGATTTTCCGGATCTCGACTGAGTGTAAAATCTGAGACTTGAAAAAGGGAACTTATCAAATTGTCCGGATCTCGACTGATTGTCGAATTTGAGATTACAAAAAGGGAACTTATCAGATTGTCCGGATCTTGACTGAGTGTCGAATCTGGGACTAGAAAAAAGGAACGTAAATGATTGTCCGAATGTCCACTGAGTGTCGAAACTGAGAATAGAAAAAGGGAACTTATCTGATTGGCCGGATCTCGACTGATTGTCGAATCTGAGATTAGAAAAATGGAACTTATCTGATTGTCCGAATCTTGACTGAGTGTTAAATCTGAGACTAGAAAAAGGGAACTTATATGATTGTCTGGATCTTGACTGAGTGTCAAATCTGAGACTAGAAAAAGGGAACTTATCTGTTTGTCCGGTTCTCGACTGAGTTTCCAATTTGAGACTAGAAAAAGGGAAATTATCTGATTATCTGGATCTCGACTGAGTGTCGAATCTGAAACTAAAAAATGGGAACTTAACTGATTGTCTAGTTCTCGACTAAGTGTCGAATCTGAGACTAGAAAAAGGGAACTTATATGATTGTCTGGATCTTGATTGAGTGTCGAATCTGAAATTAGAAAAAGGGAACTTATCTGATTGTCCGGATCTCGACTAAGTTTCGAGTCTAAAAAAAGGGAACTTATCTTATATTCCAGATCTCGAGTGAGTGTCGAATCAGAGATTAGAAAAGGGAATTTATCTGATTGTCCGGAATCGTCTGAGTCTCAAATCTGAGACTAGAAAAGGGAACTTATCTGATTTTCTGGATCTCAACTGAGTGTCGAATCTGAGACTAGAAAAAGGGAACTTATCAAATTGTCCGGATCTCGACTGATTGTCGAATTTGAGATTAGAAAAAGGGAACTTATCAGAATTTCCGGATCTTGACTGAGTGTCGAATCTGGGACTAGAAAAAAGGAACGTAAATGATTGTCCGAATGTCCACTGAGTGTCGAAACTGAGAATAGAAAAAGGGAATTTATCTGATTGGCCGGATCTCGACTGATTGTCGAATCTGAGATTAGAAAAATGGAACTTATCTGATTCTCCGAATCTTGACTGAGTGTTAAATCTGAGACTAGAAAAAGGGAACTTATATGATTGTCTGGATCTTGACTGAGTGTCAAATCTGAGACTAGAAAAAGGGAACTTATCTGTTTGTCCGGTTCTCGACTGAGTTTCCAATTTGAGACTAGAAAAAGGGAAATTATCTGATTATCTGATCTCGACTGAGTGTCGAATCTGAAACTAAAAAATGGGAACTTAACTGATTGTCTAGTTCTCGACTAAGTGTCGAATCTGAGACTAGAAAAAGGGAACTTATATGATTGTCTGGATCTTGATTGAGTGTCGAATCTGAAATTAGAAAAAGGGAACTTATCTGATTGTCCGGATCTCGACTAAGTTTCGAGTCTAGAAAAAGGGAACTTATCTTATATTCCAGATCTCGAGTGAGTGTCGAATCAGAGATTAGAAAAGGGAATTTATCTGATTGTCCGGAATCGTCTGAGTCTCAAATCTGAGACTAGAAAAGGGAACTTATCTGATTTTCTGGATCTCAACTGAGTGTCGAATCTGAGACTAGAAAAAGGGAACTTATCTGATTGTCCGGATCTCGACTAAGTGTCAAATCTGAAACTAGAAAAAGCGAACTTATCTGATTTTCTGGATCTCGACTAAGTGTCCGAATCTCGACTGAGTGTTAAATCTGAGAATAGAAAAAGGGAACTTATCTGATTGTCCGAATCTCGAATGAGTGTCGAGTGTGAGACTAGAAAAGAGAACATATCTGATTGTCTGAATCTTGACTGAGTGTCGAATCCGAGACTTGAAAAAGGGAACATATCTGATTGTCCGAATCTCGACTAAGTGTCGAATCTGAGACTACAAAAAAGGAACATATATGATTGTCCGAATGTCGAATCTGAGACTAGAAAAAGGGAACTTATCAAATTGTCCGGATCTCGACTAAGTGTCGAATCTGAGACTAGAAAAAAGGAACTTATATGATTGTCCAGATCTAGACTGAGTGTTGAATCTGGGGCTAGAAAAAGGGAAATTATCTGATTTTTCGTATCTCGACTCAGTGTCGATTCTGAGATTAGAAAAAGAAACTTATCTGATTGTCCAAATCTCGACATAGTCTCGAATTTGAGACTAGGAAAAGGGAACTTATCTGATTATCCGGATCTCGACTGAGTGTCGATTCGGAAACTAGAAAAAGGGAACTTGTCTGATTGTCTGGATCTCGACTGAGTGTCAAATCTGAGACTTGAAAAACGTAACTTATCTTATTGCCGGGATCTCGACTGAGTGTCGAATCTGCGACTAGAAAATGGGAACTTATCTGATTTTTTGGATCTCGACTGAGTGTCGAATCTGAGATTAGAAAAAGGGAATTATCAGATTGTCCGGGTCTAGACTGAGAGTCGAATCTGAAATTAGAAAAAGGGAACTTATCTGATTGTCCGAATCTCGACTCAGTGTTAAATTATATGATTATTTGAGACTAGAAAAAGGAAACTTATATGATTATCTAGATCTTGACTGAGTGTCGAATCTGAGACTAACAAAAGGAACTTATCTGATTGTCCGAATCTCGAGTGAGTGTCAAATTTATGACTGGAAAAAGGGAACTGATCTGATTGTCCGGATCTCGACTAAGTTTCGAATCTAGAAAAAGGGAACTTATGTTATATTTCATATCTCGAGTGAGTGTCGAATCAGAGATTAGAAAAGGGACTTTGTCTGATTGTCCGGAATCGTCTGAGTCTCAAATCTGAGACTAGAAAAGGGAACTTATCTGATTTTCTGGATCTCAACTGAGTGTCGAATCTGAGACTAGAAAAAGGGAACTTATCTGATTGTCCGGATCTCGACTGACCGTCGAATCTAAGACTAGAAAAAGGGAACTTATCTGATTGTCTGGATCTCGACTGAGTGTCGAATCTGCGACTAGAAAATGGGAACTTATCTGATTTTCTGGATCTCGACTGAGTGTCGAATCTGAGATTAGAAAAAAGGAATTATCTGATTGTTTGGTTCTAGACTGAGTGTCGAATTTGAAATTAGAAAAGGGAATTTATCTGATTGTCCGAATCTCGACTGAGTGTTTAATCTGAGACTAGAAAAAGGAAACTTATATGATTATCTGGATCTTGATTTAGTGTCGAATCTGATACTAAAAAAAGGAACTTATCTGATTGTCAGAATCTCGACTGAGTGTCGAATTTATGACTGGAAAAAGGGAACTGATCTGATTGTCCGGATCTCCACTAAGTTTTGAATCTAGAAAAAGGAAACTTATATGAACTTATCTGGATCTTGGTTGAGTGTCGAATCTGAGACTAACAAAAGGAACTTATGTGATTGTTTGAATCTCGAGTGAGTGTCAAATTTATGACTGGAAAAAGGGAACTGATCTGATTGTCCGGATCTCGACTAAGTTTCAAGTCTAGAAAAAGGGAACTTATCTTATATTCCAGATCTCGAGTGAGTGTCGAATCAGAGATTAGAAAAGGGAATTTATCTGATTGTCCGGAATCGTCTGAGTCTCAAATCTGAGACTAGAAAAGGGAACTTATCTGATTTTCTGGATCTCAACTGAGTGTCGAATCTGAGACTAGAAAAAAGGAACTTATCTGATTGTCCGGATCTCGACTGACTATCGAATCTAAGACTAGAAAAAGGGAACTTATTTGATTGTCTAGATCTCGACTGAGTGTCGAATCTGAGATTAGAAAAAGGGAATTATCTGATTGTCCGGTTCTAGACCGAGTGTCGAATCTGAAATTAGAAAAGGGAACTTATCTGATTGTCCGAATCTCTACTGAGTGTTTAATCTGAGACTAGAAAAAGGAAACTTATATGATTATCTGGATCTTGATTTAGTGTCGAATCTGAGACTAAAAAAAAAAATTATCTTATTGTCGGAATCTCGACTGAGTGTCGAATTTATGACTGGAAAAAGGGAACTGATCTGATTGTCCGGATCTCGACTAAGTTTTGAATCTAGAAAAAGGGAACTTATCTAATATTCCGGATCTCGAGTGAGTGTCGAATCAGAGATTAGAAAAGGGAACTTATCTGATTCTCCGGAATTGACTGAGTGTCAAATCTGAGACTAGAAAAGGGAACTTATCTGATTTTCTGGATCTCAACTAGGTGTCGAATCTGAGACTAGAAAAAGGGAACTAATCTGATTGTCCGGATCTCGACTGAGCGTCGAATCTGAGACTAGAAAATGGGAACTTATCAAATTGTCTGGATCTCGACTGAGTGACGAATCTACGACTAGAAAATGGGAACTTATCTGATTTTCTGGATCTCAACTGAGTGTCGAATCTGAGATTAGAAAAAGGGAATTATCAGATTGTCCGGATCTAGACTAAGTGTCGAATCTGAATTTAGAAAAAGGGAACTTATCTGATTGACTGAATCTCGACTGAGTGTCAAATCTGAGACTAGAAAAGGGAACTTATCTGATTGTCCAGATCTAGACAGAGTGTCGAATCTGAATTTGAAAAAAGAAACTTATCTGATTGTCCGAATCTCGACTGAGTGTTAAATCTGAGACTAAAAAAAGGGAACTTATATAATTGTCTAGATCTTGATTGAGTGTCGAATCTGAGACTAAAAAATGGAACTTATCTGATTGTCCGAATCTCGACTGAGTGTCGAATCTGAAATTAGAAAAAAGGAACTTATCAAATTGTCTAGATCTCGACTGAATGATGAATCTGAAATTAGAAAAAGGGAACTTATCTGGTTGTCCGGATATCGACTGAGTGTCGAATCTGGGACTAGAAAGAGGGAACTTATCTGATTTTTTGGATCTCGACTCAGTGTCGAATCTGAGATTAGAAAAAGGGAACTTATCTGATTGTCCGGATCTTGACTGAGTGTCAAATCTGAGACTAGAAAAAGGGAACTTATCAAATTGTCTGGATCTCGACTAAGTGTCGAATCTGAGATTAGAAAAAGGGAACTTATCTGATTGTCCGGATCTCGACAAAGTGTTAAATCTAAGATTAGAAAAAGGAAACTTATCTGATTTACCAGATCTCGACTGAGTGTCGAATCTGAGACTAGAAAAAGGGAACTTATCAAATTGTCCGGATCTCGACAGAACGTCGAATTTGAGATTAGAAAAAGGGAACTTATCAGATTGTCCGGATCTAGACTGAATGTCGAATCTGGGACAAGAAAAAAGAAACTTATATGATTGTCCGAATGTCGACTGAGTGTCGAATCTGAGAATAAAAAAAAGGAACTTATCCGATTGTCAGGATCTCGACTGAGTGTCAAATCTGAGACTAGAAAAAGGGAACTTATCTGATTGTCCGGATCTTGACTGAGTGTCGAATCTGAGATTAGAAAAGGGGAACTAATCTGATTGTCTGGATCTCGACTAAGTGTCAAATCTGAGACTAGAAAAAGGGAACATATCTGATTGTCTGGATCTCGACTGAGTGTCAAATCTGACATTAGAAAAAGGGAACTTATCTGATTGTCTGGATCTAGACTTAGTGTCGAATCTGCGACTAGAAAAAGGGAACTTATCTGATTTTTTTTGGATCTCAACTGAGTGTCGAATCTGATTGTCTGAATCTCGACTAAGTGTCGAATCGTAGATTAGAGAAAGAGGACTTATCTGATTTTCTGGTTCTCGACTAAGTGTCAAATTTGAGACTAGAAAAGAGAACCTATCTGATTGTCCGGTTCTCGACTCAGTGTCGAATTTGAGAATAGAAATGGGAACTTATCCGATTGTCTGGTTCTTGACAGAGTGTCGAATCTGAAACTAGATAAAGGGAACTTATCTGATTGTCTGGATCTCGAGTGAGTGTCAAATCTGAGACTAGAAAAAGGGAAGTTATCTGATTGTCCGTATCTCGACTGAGTGTCGAATCTGAGACTAGAAAAAGGGAACTTATCAAATTGTCCGGATCTCGACAGATCGTCGAATTTTGAAATTAGAAAAAGGGAACTTATCAGATTGTCCGGATCTAGACTGAGTGTCGAATCTGGGACAAGAAAAAAGGAACTTATATGATTGTCCGAATGTCGACTGAGTGTCAGTCTGAGAATAAAAAAAGGGAACTTATCTGATTGTCCGAATCTCGACTGACTGTTAAATCTGAGACTAGAAAAAGGGAACTTATATGATTGTTTGGATCTTTATTGAGTGTCGAATCTGAGACTAAAAGAAGGAACTTATCTGATTGTCCGGATCTCGACTGAGTGTCAAATTTAAGACTAGAAACAGGGAAGTTATCTGAGTTTCTAGATCTCTACTAAGTGTCGAATTTGAGATTAGAAAAAGAGAACTTATTACATAGTCTGGATCTCGACTGAGTGTCAAATCTGAGACTAGAAAAAGGAAACTTATCTGATTCTCTGCATCTCCACTGAGTGTCGAATCTTAGACTAGATAAGGGGAATTTATCAAATTGTCCGAATCTCGACTGAGTATTGATTCAGAAATTAGAAAACGGGAACTTATCTGATTGTCTGGATCTCGACTGAGTGTCGAATCTGAGACTAGGAAAAGGGAACTTATCTTATTGTCTGGATCTCGACTGAGTGTCAAATCTGAGACTAGAAAAAGGAAACTTATCTGATTCTCTGCATCTCCACTGAGTGTCGAATCTTAGACTAGATAAGGGGAATTTATCAAATTGTCCGGATCTTGACTGAGTATTGATTCAGAAATTAGAAAACGGGAACTTATCTGATTGTCCGGATCTCGACTGAGTGTCGAATCTGAGACTAGAGAAAGGGAACTTATCTTATTGTCTAGATCTCGACTGAGTGTCGAATCTGCGACTAGAAAATAAGAACTTATCTGACTTTCAGGATCTCGACTGAATGTCGAATCTGAAACTAGAAAAAGGGAACTTATCTGATTGTCTGGATGTCGACTGAGCTTCAAATCTGAGACTAGAAATAGGGAACTTATCTGATTGTCCATATTTTGACATAGTGTCGAATCTGAGACTAGAAAAAGGGAACTTATCAAATTGTCCGGATCTTGACTGAGTGTCTAATCTTAAATTAGAAAAAGGGAACTTATCTGATTGTCCAAATCTCGACAGTGTGTTAAATCTGACACTAGAAAAAGGGAACTTATATGATTGGGTGGATCTTGATTGAGTGTCGAATCTGAGACTAAAGATAAAAACTTATCTGATTGTCCGAATCTCGACAGAGTGTCGAGTTTAAGACTTGAAAAACGGAAGTTATCTGATTTTCTAGATCTCTACTAAGTGTCGAATCTGAGATTAGAAAAAAGGAACTTATCAGATTGTCCGGATCTTGACTGAGTGTCTAATCTGAGACTAGAAAAAGGGAACATATCTGATTGTTCGGATCTCGACTGAGTTTCAAATTTGAGACTAGATAAAGGGAACTTATCTGATTTGCTGGATTTCGAGTGAGTGTCGAATCAGAGATTGGAAAAGGGAACTTAATAGAGTAACCAGAATCGACTGAGTGTCAACTCTGAGACTAGAAAAGGGAACTTATCTGATCTTCTGGATCTTAATTGAGTGTCGAATCTGAGACTAGAAAAAGGGAATTGATTTGATTGTTCAGATCTCGACTGAGTGTCGAATCTGTGACTAAAAAATGGGAACTTATCTGATTTTCTGGATCTCGACTAAGTGTCGAATCTGAGATTAGAAAAAGGGAACTTATCTGATTGTCCAGATCTAGACTGAGTATCGAATCGGAAATTAGAAAAAGGGAACTTATCAAATTGTCCGGATCTCGACTGAATGTCGAATCTGAAATAAGAAAAAGGGAACTTATCTGATTGTCCAAATCTCGACAGTGTGTTAAATCTGACACTAAAAAAAGGGAACTTATATGATTGTGTGGATCTTGATTGAGTGTCGAATCTGAGACTAAAAAAAGAACTTATCTGATTGTCCGAATCTTGACTGAGTGTCGAGTTTAAGACTTGAAAAAGGGAAGTTATCTGATTTTCTAGATCTCTACTAAGTGTCGAATCTGAGATTAGAAAAAAGGAACTTATCAGATTGTCCGGATCTTGACTGAGTGTCTAATCTGAGACTAGAAAAAGGGAACTGATCTGATTGTTCGGATCCCGACTGAGTTTCGAATTTGAGACTAGATAAAAGGAACTTATCTGATTTGCTGGATTTCGAGTGAGTGTCGAATCAGAGATTGGATAAGGGAACTTATCAGAGTAACCAGAATCGACTGAGTGTCAACTCTGAGACTAGAAAAGGGAACATATCTGATTTTCTGGATCTTAACTGAGTGTCGAATCTTAGACTAGAAAAAGGGAATTGATCTGATTGTTCAGATCTCGACTAAGTGTCGAATCTGTGACTAAAAAATGGAAACTTATCTAATTTTCTGGATCTCGACTAAGTGTCGAATCTGAGATTAGAAAAAGGGAACTTATCTGATTGTCCAGATCTAGACTGAGTGTCGAATCGGAAATTAGAAAAAGGGAACTTATATGATTGTCCGAATCTCGACTGAGTGTTAAATGTGAGACTAGAAAAAGGGAACTTATATGACAGTCATGATCTTGATTGAGTGTCGAATCTGAGACTAAAAAAGGGAGCTTTTCTGATTGTCTGGATTTCGAGTGAGTGTCGAATTTAAGACTAGAAACAGGGAATCAATCTGAGTTTTTAGATCTCTACTGTGTGTCGAATCTGAGATTAGAAAAAGGGACATATAAGACTGTCCAGATCTTATTGAGTGTCGAATCTGAGATTTGAAAAGGGGAAGTTATCTGATTGTCAGGATCTCGACTGAGTGTCAAAGCTGAGGCTGGAAAAAGAGAACTTATCTGATTTTCCGGTTCTCGACTGAGTGTCGGATCTGAGACTTGAAAAAGGGAACTTATCTGATTGTCCGAATCTCGACTGAGTGTTAAATCTGAGACTAGAAATAGGGAACTTATATGATTGTCTGGATCTTGATTGAGTATCGAATCTGAGACTAACAAAAGGAACATATCTGATAGTCCGAATCTCGAATGAATGTCGAATTTATGACTAGAAAGAGGGAAGTTATCTGATTTTCTAGATCTCTACTAAGTGTCGAATCTGAGATTAGAAAAAGGGAACATATCAGAATGTCCGGATCTCGACTGAGTGTCGAATCTGAGACTAGAAATAGGGAACTTATCTTGTTGTCTGGATCTCGACTGAGTGTTGAATCTGCGACTTGAAAAAAAGAACTTAACTGATTTTCAGGATCTCGACTGAATGTCAAATCTGAAACTAGAAAAACGGAACTTATCTGATTGTCTGGATCTAGACTGAGTTTCAAATCTGAGACTAGAAATAAGGAACTTATTTTATTGTCCGTATTTTGACAGAGTGTCGAATCTGAGACTAGAGAAAGGGATCTTATCAAATTGTCCGGATCTCGACTGAGTGTCGAATCTTGAATTAGAAAAATGGAACTTATCTGATTGTTAGAATCTCGACAGAGTGTTAAATCTGACACAAGAAAAAGGGAACTTATATGATTGTGTGGATCATGATTGAGTGTCGAATCTGAGACTAGAAAAAAGAACTTATCTGATTGTCCGAATCTCGACTGAGTGTCGAGTTTAAGACTTGAAAAAGGGAAGTTATCTGATTTTCTAGATCTCTACTAAGTGTCGAATCTGAGATTAGAAAAAAGGAACTTATCAGATTATCCGGATCTTGACTGAGTGTCTAATCTGAGACTATAAAAAGGGAACTTATCTTATTGTTTGGATCTCGACTGAGTGTCGAATCTGAGACTAGAAAATAAGAACTTATCTGATTTTCAGGATCTCGTCTGAATCTCGAATATGAAACTAGAAAAAGGGAACTTATCTGATTGTATGGATCTCGACTGAGTTTCAAATCTGAGACTAGAAATAGGGAACTTATCTGATAGTCCATATTTTGACATAGTGTCGAATCTGAGACTAGAAAAGGGAACTTATCAAAATGTCCGGATCTCGACTGAGTGTCGAATCTTAAATTAGAAAAAGGGAACTTATCTGATTGTCCAAATCTCGACAGTGTGTTAAATCTGACACTAGAAAACGGGAACTTATATGATTGTGTGGATCTTGATTGAGTGTCGAATCTGAGACTAAAAAAAGGAACTTATCTGATTGTCCGAATCTCGACACAGTGTCGAGTTTAAGACTTGAAAAAGGGAAGTTATCTGATTTTTTAGATCTCTACTACCTGTCGAATCTGAGATGAGAAAAAGGAACTTATCAGATTGTCCGGATCTTGACTGAGTGTCTAATCTGAGTCTAGAAAAAGGGAACTGATCTGATTGTTCGGATCCCGACTGAGTTTCGAATTTGAGACTAGATAAAAGGAACTTATCTGATTTGCTGGATTTCGAGTGAGTGTCGAATCAGAGATTGGAAAAAGGAACTTATCACAGTAACCAGAATCGACTGAGTGTCAACTCTGAGACTAGAAAAGGGAACTTATCTGATTTTCTAGATCTTAACTGAGTGTTGAATTTGAGACTAGAAAAAGGGAATTGATCTGATTGTTCAGATCTCAACTGAGTGTCGAATCTGTGACTAAAAAATGGGAACTTATCTAATTTTCTGGATCTCGACTAAGTGTCGAATCTGAGAATAGAAAAAGGGAACTTATCTGATTGTCCAGATTTAGACTGAGTGTCGAATCGGAAATTAGAAAAAGGGAACTTATATGATTGTCCGAATCTCGACTGAGTGTTAAATGTGAGACTAGAAAAAGGGAACTTATATGACTGTCATGATCTTGATTGAGTGTCGAATCTGAGACTAAAAAAGGGAGCTTATCTGATTGTCTGGATTTCGAGTGAGTGTCGAATTTAAGACTAGAAACAGGGAATCGATCTGAGTTTTTAGATCTCTACTGTGTGTCGAATCTGAGATTAGAAAAAGGGAACATATAAGACTGTCCGGATCTTATTGAGTGTCGAATCTGAGATTTGAAAAGGGGAAGTTATCTGATTGTCAGGATCTCGACTGAGTGTCAAATCTGAGGCTGGAAAAAGAGAACTTATCTGATTTTCCGGATCTCGACTGAGTGTAAAATCTGAGACTTGAAAAAGGGAACTTATCAAATTGTCCGGATCTCGACTGATTGTCGAATTTGAGATTACAAAAAGGGAACTTATCAGATTGTCCGGATCTTGACTGAGTGTCGAATCTGGGACTAGAAAAAAGGAACGTAAATGATTGTCCGAATGTCCACTGAGTGTCGAAACTGAGAATAGAAAAAGGGAACTTATCTGATTGGCCGGATCTCGACTGATTGTCGAATCTGAGATTAGAAAAATGGAACTTATCTGATTGTCCGAATCTTGACTGAGTGTTAAATCTGAGACTAGAAAAAGGGAACTTATATGATTGTCTGGATCTTGACTGAGTGTCAAATCTGAGACTAGAAAAAGGGAACTTATCTGTTTGTCCGGTTCTCGACTGAGTTTCCAATTTGAGACTAGAAAAAGGGAAATTATCTGATTATCTGGATCTCGACTGAGTGTCGAATCTGAAACTAAAAAATGGGAACTTAACTGATTGTCTAGTTCTCGACTAAGTGTCGAATCTGAGACTAGAAAAAGGGAACTTATATGATTGTCTGGATCTTGATTGAGTGTCGAATCTGAAATTAGAAAAAGGGAACTTATCTGATTGTCCGGATCTCGACTAAGTTTCGAGTCTAAAAAAAGGGAACTTATCTTATATTCCAGATCTCGAGTGAGTGTCGAATCAGAGATTAGAAAAGGGAATTTATCTGATTGTCCGGAATCGTCTGAGTCTCAAATCTGAGACTAGAAAAGGGAACTTATCTGATTTTCTGGATCTCAACTGAGTGTCGAATCTGAGACTAGAAAAAGGGAACTTATCAAATTGTCCGGATCTCGACTGATTGTCGAATTTGAGATTAGAAAAAGGGAACTTATCAGAATTTCCGGATCTTGACTGAGTGTCGAATCTGGGACTAGAAAAAAGGAACGTAAATGATTGTCCGAATGTCCACTGAGTGTCGAAACTGAGAATAGAAAAAGGGAATTTATCTGATTGGCCGGATCTCGACTGATTGTCGAATCTGAGATTAGAAAAATGGAACTTATCTGATTCTCCGAATCTTGACTGAGTGTTAAATCTGAGACTAGAAAAAGGGAACTTATATGATTGTCTGGATCTTGACTGAGTGTCAAATCTGAGACTAGAAAAAGGGAACTTATCTGTTTGTCCGGTTCTCGACTGAGTTTCCAATTTGAGACTAGAAAAAGGGAAATTATCTGATTATCTGATCTCGACTGAGTGTCGAATCTGAAACTAAAAAATGGGAACTTAACTGATTGTCTAGTTCTCGACTAAGTGTCGAATCTGAGACTAGAAAAAGGGAACTTATATGATTGTCTGGATCTTGATTGAGTGTCGAATCTGAAATTAGAAAAAGGGAACTTATCTGATTGTCCGGATCTCGACTAAGTTTCGAGTCTAGAAAAAGGGAACTTATCTTATATTCCAGATCTCGAGTGAGTGTCGAATCAGAGATTAGAAAAGGGAATTTATCTGATTGTCCGGAATCGTCTGAGTCTCAAATCTGAGACTAGAAAAGGGAACTTATCTGATTTTCTGGATCTCAACTGAGTGTCGAATCTGAGACTAGAAAAAGGGAACTTATCTGATTGTCCGGATCTCGACTAAGTGTCAAATCTGAAACTAGAAAAAGCGAACTTATCTGATTTTCTGGATCTCGACTAAGTGTCCGAATCTCGACTGAGTGTTAAATCTGAGAATAGAAAAAGGGAACTTATCTGATTGTCCGAATCTCGAATGAGTGTCGAGTGTGAGACTAGAAAAGAGAACATATCTGATTGTCTGAATCTTGACTGAGTGTCGAATCCGAGACTTGAAAAAGGGAACATATCTGATTGTCCGAATCTCGACTAAGTGTCGAATCTGAGACTACAAAAAAGGAACATATATGATTGTCCGAATGTCGAATCTGAGACTAGAAAAAGGGAACTTATCAAATTGTCCGGATCTCGACTAAGTGTCGAATCTGAGACTAGAAAAAAGGAACTTATATGATTGTCCAGATCTAGACTGAGTGTTGAATCTGGGGCTAGAAAAAGGGAAATTATCTGATTTTTCGTATCTCGACTCAGTGTCGATTCTGAGATTAGAAAAAGAAACTTATCTGATTGTCCAAATCTCGACATAGTCTCGAATTTGAGACTAGGAAAAGGGAACTTATCTGATTATCCGGATCTCGACTGAGTGTCGATTCGGAAACTAGAAAAAGGGAACTTGTCTGATTGTCTGGATCTCGACTGAGTGTCAAATCTGAGACTTGAAAAACGTAACTTATCTTATTGCCGGGATCTCGACTGAGTGTCGAATCTGCGACTAGAAAATGGGAACTTATCTGATTTTTTGGATCTCGACTGAGTGTCGAATCTGAGATTAGAAAAAGGGAATTATCAGATTGTCCGGGTCTAGACTGAGAGTCGAATCTGAAATTAGAAAAAGGGAACTTATCTGATTGTCCGAATCTCGACTCAGTGTTAAATTATATGATTATTTGAGACTAGAAAAAGGAAACTTATATGATTATCTAGATCTTGACTGAGTGTCGAATCTGAGACTAACAAAAGGAACTTATCTGATTGTCCGAATCTCGAGTGAGTGTCAAATTTATGACTGGAAAAAGGGAACTGATCTGATTGTCCGGATCTCGACTAAGTTTCGAATCTAGAAAAAGGGAACTTATGTTATATTTCATATCTCGAGTGAGTGTCGAATCAGAGATTAGAAAAGGGACTTTGTCTGATTGTCCGGAATCGTCTGAGTCTCAAATCTGAGACTAGAAAAGGGAACTTATCTGATTTTCTGGATCTCAACTGAGTGTCGAATCTGAGACTAGAAAAAGGGAACTTATCTGATTGTCCGGATCTCGACTGACCGTCGAATCTAAGACTAGAAAAAGGGAACTTATCTGATTGTCTGGATCTCGACTGAGTGTCGAATCTGCGACTAGAAAATGGGAACTTATCTGATTTTCTGGATCTCGACTGAGTGTCGAATCTGAGATTAGAAAAAAGGAATTATCTGATTGTTTGGTTCTAGACTGAGTGTCGAATTTGAAATTAGAAAAGGGAATTTATCTGATTGTCCGAATCTCGACTGAGTGTTTAATCTGAGACTAGAAAAAGGAAACTTATATGATTATCTGGATCTTGATTTAGTGTCGAATCTGATACTAAAAAAAGGAACTTATCTGATTGTCAGAATCTCGACTGAGTGTCGAATTTATGACTGGAAAAAGGGAACTGATCTGATTGTCCGGATCTCCACTAAGTTTTGAATCTAGAAAAAGGAAACTTATATGAACTTATCTGGATCTTGGTTGAGTGTCGAATCTGAGACTAACAAAAGGAACTTATGTGATTGTTTGAATCTCGAGTGAGTGTCAAATTTATGACTGGAAAAAGGGAACTGATCTGATTGTCCGGATCTCGACTAAGTTTCAAGTCTAGAAAAAGGGAACTTATCTTATATTCCAGATCTCGAGTGAGTGTCGAATCAGAGATTAGAAAAGGGAATTTATCTGATTGTCCGGAATCGTCTGAGTCTCAAATCTGAGACTAGAAAAGGGAACTTATCTGATTTTCTGGATCTCAACTGAGTGTCGAATCTGAGACTAGAAAAAAGGAACTTATCTGATTGTCCGGATCTCGACTGACTATCGAATCTAAGACTAGAAAAAGGGAACTTATTTGATTGTCTAGATCTCGACTGAGTGTCGAATCTGAGATTAGAAAAAGGGAATTATCTGATTGTCCGGTTCTAGACCGAGTGTCGAATCTGAAATTAGAAAAGGGAACTTATCTGATTGTCCGAATCTCTACTGAGTGTTTAATCTGAGACTAGAAAAAGGAAACTTATATGATTATCTGGATCTTGATTTAGTGTCGAATCTGAGACTAAAAAAAAAAATTATCTTATTGTCGGAATCTCGACTGAGTGTCGAATTTATGACTGGAAAAAGGGAACTGATCTGATTGTCCGGATCTCGACTAAGTTTTGAATCTAGAAAAAGGGAACTTATCTAATATTCCGGATCTCGAGTGAGTGTCGAATCAGAGATTAGAAAAGGGAACTTATCTGATTCTCCGGAATTGACTGAGTGTCAAATCTGAGACTAGAAAAGGGAACTTATCTGATTTTCTGGATCTCAACTAGGTGTCGAATCTGAGACTAGAAAAAGGGAACTAATCTGATTGTCCGGATCTCGACTGAGCGTCGAATCTGAGACTAGAAAATGGGAACTTATCAAATTGTCTGGATCTCGACTGAGTGACGAATCTACGACTAGAAAATGGGAACTTATCTGATTTTCTGGATCTCAACTGAGTGTCGAATCTGAGATTAGAAAAAGGGAATTATCAGATTGTCCGGATCTAGACTAAGTGTCGAATCTGAATTTAGAAAAAGGGAACTTATCTGATTGACTGAATCTCGACTGAGTGTCAAATCTGAGACTAGAAAAGGGAACTTATCTGATTGTCCAGATCTAGACAGAGTGTCGAATCTGAATTTGAAAAAAGAAACTTATCTGATTGTCCGAATCTCGACTGAGTGTTAAATCTGAGACTAAAAAAAGGGAACTTATATAATTGTCTAGATCTTGATTGAGTGTCGAATCTGAGACTAAAAAATGGAACTTATCTGATTGTCCGAATCTCGACTGAGTGTCGAATCTGAAATTAGAAAAAAGGAACTTATCAAATTGTCTAGATCTCGACTGAATGATGAATCTGAAATTAGAAAAAGGGAACTTATCTGGTTGTCCGGATATCGACTGAGTGTCGAATCTGGGACTAGAAAGAGGGAACTTATCTGATTTTTTGGATCTCGACTCAGTGTCGAATCTGAGATTAGAAAAAGGGAACTTATCTGATTGTCCGGATCTTGACTGAGTGTCAAATCTGAGACTAGAAAAAGGGAACTTATCAAATTGTCTGGATCTCGACTAAGTGTCGAATCTGAGATTAGAAAAAGGGAACTTATCTGATTGTCCGGATCTCGACAAAGTGTTAAATCTAAGATTAGAAAAAGGAAACTTATCTGATTTACCAGATCTCGACTGAGTGTCGAATCTGAGACTAGAAAAAGGGAACTTATCAAATTGTCCGGATCTCGACAGAACGTCGAATTTGAGATTAGAAAAAGGGAACTTATCAGATTGTCCGGATCTAGACTGAATGTCGAATCTGGGACAAGAAAAAAGAAACTTATATGATTGTCCGAATGTCGACTGAGTGTCGAATCTGAGAATAAAAAAAAGGAACTTATCCGATTGTCAGGATCTCGACTGAGTGTCAAATCTGAGACTAGAAAAAGGGAACTTATCTGATTGTCCGGATCTTGACTGAGTGTCGAATCTGAGATTAGAAAAGGGGAACTAATCTGATTGTCTGGATCTCGACTAAGTGTCAAATCTGAGACTAGAAAAAGGGAACATATCTGATTGTCTGGATCTCGACTGAGTGTCAAATCTGACATTAGAAAAAGGGAACTTATCTGATTGTCTGGATCTAGACTTAGTGTCGAATCTGCGACTAGAAAAAGGGAACTTATCTGATTTTTTTTGGATCTCAACTGAGTGTCGAATCTGATTGTCTGAATCTCGACTAAGTGTCGAATCGTAGATTAGAGAAAGAGGACTTATCTGATTTTCTGGTTCTCGACTAAGTGTCAAATTTGAGACTAGAAAAGAGAACCTATCTGATTGTCCGGTTCTCGACTCAGTGTCGAATTTGAGAATAGAAATGGGAACTTATCCGATTGTCTGGTTCTTGACAGAGTGTCGAATCTGAAACTAGATAAAGGGAACTTATCTGATTGTCTGGATCTCGAGTGAGTGTCAAATCTGAGACTAGAAAAAGGGAAGTTATCTGATTGTCCGTATCTCGACTGAGTGTCGAATCTGAGACTAGAAAAAGGGAACTTATCAAATTGTCCGGATCTCGACAGATCGTCGAATTTTGAAATTAGAAAAAGGGAACTTATCAGATTGTCCGGATCTAGACTGAGTGTCGAATCTGGGACAAGAAAAAAGGAACTTATATGATTGTCCGAATGTCGACTGAGTGTCAGTCTGAGAATAAAAAAAGGGAACTTATCTGATTGTCCGAATCTCGACTGACTGTTAAATCTGAGACTAGAAAAAGGGAACTTATATGATTGTTTGGATCTTTATTGAGTGTCGAATCTGAGACTAAAAGAAGGAACTTATCTGATTGTCCGGATCTCGACTGAGTGTCAAATTTAAGACTAGAAACAGGGAAGTTATCTGAGTTTCTAGATCTCTACTAAGTGTCGAATTTGAGATTAGAAAAAGAGAACTTATTACATAGTCTGGATCTTGACTGAGTGACTAATCGGAGATTAGAAAAAGGGATTATATCTGATTGTCCGGATCTCGACTGAGTGTCGAATCTGAGTTTAGAAAAAGAAACTTATCTGATTGTCTGTAGCTCGACTGAGTGTCGATTTTGAGACTAGAAAAAGGGAACTTATCTGATTGTCCGGATCTCGATTGACTGTCGATTCTGAAACTAGAAAATGGGAACTTATCTGATTGTCCGGATCTTGACTGAGTGTCGAATCTGAGACAATAAATAGGGAATTTATCTGTTTGTCCGGTTCTCGACTGAGTTTCCAATTTGAGATTAGAAAAAGGGAAATTATCTGATTATCTGGATCTCGACTAATTATCGAATCTGAAACTAAAAAAGGGAACTTAACTGATTGTCTAGTTCTCGACTGAATGTCAAATTTGAGACTAAAAAAAGGGAACATATCTGATTGTCTGGATCTCGACTAAGTGTCGAATCTGAAACTAGAAAATGGGAACTTATCTGATTGTCTGGATCTCGACTGAGTGTCCAATATGAGACAAGAAAAAGGGAACTTATCTGATAGTCCGGATCTCAACTGAGTGTCGAATCTGAGACTAGAAAAAGGGAACTTATCAAATTGTCTGGATCTCGACTGAGTGTCAAATCTGAGATTAGAAAAGAGAACTTATCTGATTGTCCGGTTCTCGACTTAGTGTCGAATTTGAAAATAAAAAAGGGAACTTATCGGATTGTATGGATCTTGACTGAGTGTCGAATCTGAAACTAGATAAAGGGAACTTATCTGATTGTCTGGATCTCGACTGAGTGTCAAATCTGAGACTTGAAAAAGGGAACTTATAGATTGTCCGTATCTCGACTGAGTGTCGAATCTGAGACTAGAAAAAGGGAACTTATCAAATTGTCCGAATCTCGACTGATTGTCAAATTTGAGATTAGAAAAAGGGAACTTATCAGATTGTTCGGATCTTGACTGAGTGTCGAATCTGGGACTAGTAAAAAGGAACGTATATGATTGTCCGAATGTCGACTAAGTGTCGAATCTGAGAATAGAAAAAGGGAACTTATCTGATTGGCCGGATCTCGACTGATTGTCGAATCTGAGATTAGAAAAATGGAACTTATCTGATTGTCCGAATCTCGACCGAGTGTTAAATCTGAGACTAGAAAAAGGGAACTTATATGATTGTCTAGATCTTGACTAGGTGTCAAATTTGAGACTAGAAAAAGGGAACTTATCTGTTTGTCCGGTTCTCGACTGATTTTCCAATTTGAGACTAGAAAAAGGGAAATTATCTGTTTATCTGGATCTCGACTGAGTGTCGAATCTGAAACTAAAAAATGGGAACTTAACTGATTGTCTAGTTCTCGACTAAGTGTCGAATCTGAGACTAGAAAAAGGGAACTTATATGATTTTCTGGATCTTGATTGAGTGTCGAATCTGAAATTAGAAAAAGGGAACTTATCAGATTGTCCGGATCTTGTCTGAGTGTCTAATCTGAGATTAGAAAAAGGGATTATATCTGATTGTCTGGATCTCGACCGAGTGTCGATTCTGGGACAAGAAAAAGGGAACTTATCTGATTTTCCGGATCTCGACTCAGTGTCGAATCAGAGATTAAAAAAAGAAACTTATCTGATTATCCGTAGCTCGACTGAGTGTTGAATTTGAGAATAGAAATGGGAACTTATCCGATTGTATGGATCTTGACTGAGTATCGAATTTGAGATTAGAAAAAGGGAACTTATCGAATTGTATGGATCTTGACTGAATGTCGAATCTGAAACTAGATAAAGGGAACTTATCTGATTGTCTGGATCTCGACTGAGTGTCAAATCTGAGACTTGAAAAAGGGAACTTATATATTGTCCGTATCTCGACTGAGTGTCGAATCCGAGACTAGAAAAAGGGAACTTATCAAATTGTCTGGATCTCGACTGGTTGTCGAATTTAAGATTAGAAAAAGGGAACTTATCAGATTGTCCGGATCTTGACTGAGTGTCGAATCTGGGACTAGTAAAAGGGAACGTAAATGATTGTCCGAATGTCGACTAAGTGTCGAATCTGAGAATAGAAAAAGGGAACTTATCTGATTGGCTGGATCTCGACTGATTGTCGAATCTGAGATTAGAAAAATGGAACTTATCTGATTGTCCGAATCTCGACTGAGTGTTAAATCTGAGACTAGAAAAAGGGAACTTATATGATTGTCTAGATCATGACTAGGTGTCAAATCTGAGACTAGAAAAAGGGAACTTATCTGTTTGTCCGGTTCTCGACTGAGTTTCCAATTTGAGACTAGAAAAAGGGAAATTATCTGATTATCTGGATCTCGACTGAGTGTCGATTCTGAAACTAAAAAATGGGAACTTAACTGATTGTCTAGTTCTCGACTAAGTGTCGAATCTGAGACTAGAAAAAGGGAACTTATATCATTGTCTGGATCTTGATTGAGTGTCGAATCTGAAATTAGAAAAAGGGAACTTATCAAATTGACCGGATCTCGACTGATTGTCAAATTTGAGGTTAGAAAAAGGGAACTTATCAGATTGTCCGGATCTTGACTGAGTGTCAAATCTGGGACTAGAAAATAGGAACGTATATGATTGGCCGAATGTCGACTGAGTGTCGAATCTGTGAATAGAAAAAGGGAACCAATCAGATTGTTTCGATCTCGACTGATTGTCAAATTTAAGACTAGAAACAGGGAAGTTATCTGAGTTTCTAGATCTCTACAAAGTGTCGAATCTGAGATTAGAAAAAGGGAACTTATCAGATTGTCCGGATCTTGACTGATTATCGAATTTGAGATTAGAAAAAGGGAACTTATCAGATTGTTCGGATCTTGACTGAGTGTCGAATCTGGGACTAGAAAAAAGGAATGTATATGATTGTCCGAATGTCGACTGAGTGTCGAATCTGAGAATAGAAAAAGGGAACTTATCTGACTGTCTAGATCTCGACTGAGTATCGAATTTAAGACTAGAAACAGGGAAGTTATCTGAGACAAGAAAAAGGGAACTTATCTGATTTTTCGGATCTCGACTCAGTGTCGAATCTGAGATTAGAAAAAGAAACTTTTCTGCTTGTCCGTAGCTCGACTAAGTGTCGATTTTGAGACTAGAAAATGGGAACTTATCTGATTGTCCGGAATCAACTGACTGTCGATTCTGAAACCAGAAAAAGGGAACTTATCCGATTGTCTGGATCTTGACTGAGTGTCAAATCTGAGACTAGAAAAAGGGAACTTATCTGATTTTCAGGATCTCGACTAAGTGTCGAATCTGAGATTAGAAAATGGAAACTTATCTGATTGTCCGGTTCTCGACTGAGTGTCTAATCTGAGATTAGAAAAAGCGATTATATCTGATTGTCCGGATCTCGACTGAGTGTCGAATCTGGGACCAGCAAAAGGGAACTTATCTGATTTTTCGGATCTCGACCTAGTGTCGAATCTGAGATTAGAAAAAGAAACTTATCTCATTGTCCGTAGCTCGACTGAGTGTCGATTTTGAGACTAGAAAATTGGAACTCATCTGATTGTCCGGAATCGACTGACTGTCGATTCTGAAACTAGAAAAAGGGAACATATCCGATTGTCTGGATCTTGACTGAGAGTCAAATCTGAGACTAGAAAAAAGGGAACTTATCTAATTGTCTGGATCATGACTGAGTGTCGATTCTGAAACTAGAAAAAGGGAACTTATCCGATTGTCTGGATCTTGACTGAGTGTGGAATCTTAGATTAGAAAAGAGAACTTATCTTATTGTCGGGTTCTCGACTTAGTGTCGAATTTGAGAATAAAAAAGGGAACTTATCGGATTGTATGGATCTTGACTGAGTGTCGAATCTGAAACTAGATAAGGGAACTTATTTGATTGTCTGGATCTCAACTGAGTGTCAAATCTGAGACTTGAAAAAGGGAACTTATAGATTGTCCGTATCTCGACTGAGTGTCGAATCTGAGACTAGAAAAAGGGAACTTATCAAATTGTCCGGATCTCGACTGATTGTCGAATTTGAGATTAGAAAAAGGGAACTTATCAGATTGTTCGGATCTTGACTGAGTGTCGATTCTGAAATTAGAAAAAGGGAACTTATCCGATTGTCTGGATCTTGACTGAGTGTCAAATCTGAGACTAGAAAAAGGGAAATTATCTGATTGTCTGGATCTTGACTAAGTGTCGAATCTGAGACTAGAAAATGGGAACTTATCAGTTTGTCCGGTTCTTGACTGAGTTTCCAATTTGAGACTAGAAAAAGGGAAATTATCTGATTATCTGGATCTCGACTGAGTGTCGAATCTGAAACTAAAAAAAGGGAACTTAACTGATTGTCTAGTTCTCGACTGAGTGTCGAATCTGAGACTAGAAAAAGGGAACTTATCTGATTGTCCGGATCTCGACTAAGTGTCAAATCTGAGACTAGAAAAAGGGAACATATCTGATTTTCATGATCTCGACTAAGTGTCGAACCTGAGTTTAGAAATAGGAACTTATCTGATTGTCCGAATCTCGACTTAGTGTCAAATCTGAGAATAGAAAAAGGGAACTTATCTGATTGTCCGAATCTCGACTGAGTGACGAATCTGAGACTAGAAAAGAGAACATATCAGATTGTCTGAATCTTGACTGAGTGTCGAATCTGAGACTTGAAAAAGGGAACATATTTGATTGTGTGGATCTCAACTGAGTGTCGAATCTAAGACTAGAAAATGGGAACTTATATGATTATCTGGATCTTGATGGAATGTCGAATCTGAGATTAGAAAAAGGGAACTTATCAGAATATCCGGATCGTGACTCAGTGTCGAATCTGAGATTAGAAAAAGGGAACTTATCTGATTGTCCGAATCTCAACTAAGTGTTAAATCTGAGACTAGAAAAAGGGAACTTATATGATTGTATGGATCTTGATTGAGTGTCGAATCTGAAATTAGAAAAAGGGAACTTATCTGATTATCCAAATCTCGACTGAGTGTTAAATCTGAAATTAGAAAAAGGGAACTTATATGATTGTCTGGATCTTGATTGAGTGTCAAATCTGAGATTAGAAAAAGGGAACTTATCAAAATGTCTGAATCTTGACTGAGTGTCTAATCTGAGATTAGAAAATGGGAAATTATTTGTTTGTCCGGATCTCGACTGAGTGTTGAATCTGAGATTTGAAAAAGGGAACTGATCTGATCGTCCGGATCTGGACTGAGTTTCGAATCTGAGACTAGAAAAAGGGAACTTATCTGATTTTCCGGATCTCAAGTGAGTGTTGAATCAGAGTTTAGAGAAGGGAACTTATCTGATTGTCCGGAATCGATTGTGTGTCAAATCTGAGACTAGAAAAGGGAACTTATCTGATTTTCTGGATCTCAACTGAGTGTCGAATCTGAGACTAGAAAAAGATAACTTATCTGATTGTCGGGATCTTGACTGAGTGTCTAATCTTAGATTAGAAAACATAACTTATCTGATTGTCCGGTTCATGACTGAGTTTCGAATCTCAGACTAGAAAAAGGGAACTTATCAAATTGTCCGGATCTCGGTTGAGGGTCAAATCTGAGATTAGAAAAAGTCAACTTATCTGATTGTCCAGATCTCGACTGACTGTCGAATCAGAGACTAGAAAAGGGAACTTATCTGATTTTCCGGATCTCGACTGAGTGTCGAATCTTAGATTAGAAAAGAAAACTTATCTGATTGTTCGGTTCTCGACTGAGTGTTGAATTTGAGAATAGAAAAAGGAACTTATCTGATTGTCTGGATCTTGACTGAGTGTCAAATCTGGGACAAGAAAAAAGGAACTTATATGATTCTCTGAATGTCGACTGAGTGTCGAATTTGAGAATATAAAAAAGGAACTTATCTGATTGTCTGGATCTTGACTGAGTGTCGAATCTGAAACTAGAAAAAGGGAATTATAACTGATTGTCTGGATATCGACTGAGTGTCAAATCTGAGACTAAAAAAAGGAGCTTATCTGATTGTCCGTATTCCGACTGAGTGTCAAATCTGAGACTAGAAAAATGGAACTTATCAAATTGTCCAAATCTCGACTGAGTGTCGAATCTGAAATTTGAAAAAGGGAACTTATCTGATTGTCCGAATCTCGACTGAGTGTTAAATCTGAGACTAGAAATAGGGAACTTATATGATTGTCAGGATCTTGATGGAGTGTCGAATATGAGATTAGAGAAAGGGAACTTATCAGAATGTCTGGATCTTGACTCAGTGTCGAATCTGAAATTAGAAAAAGGGAACTTATCTGATTGTCCGAATCTCGACTGATTGTCAAATCTGAGACTAGAAAAGGGAAGTTATCTGATTTTCTGGATCTCGAGTGAGTGTCGAATCTGATACTAGAAAAAAGGAACTGATCTGATTGTCCGGATCTCGACTGAGTGTCGAATCTTAGATCAGAAAATGATAACTTATCTGATTGTCCAGATCTCGACTGAGTGTCGAATCTGAAACTAGAAAAAGGGATCTTATCTGATTTTCTGGATCTCGACTGAGTGTCGAAACTGCGACTTGAAAATGGGAACTTATCTGATTTTCTTGATCTTGACTGAGTGTCCAATTTGAGACTACAAAAAGGGAACTTATCTGATTATCTGGATCTCGACTGAGTGTCAAATCTGAAACTAGAAAAAGGGAACTTATCTGATTGTCTGGATCCGGATCTTGAATGAGTGTTGAATCTTAGATTAGAAAAGAGAACTTATCTGATTGTCTTCTTCTCGACTGAGTGTCGAATTTGAGAATAGAAATAGGGAACTTATCTGATTGTCTGGATCTTGACTGAGTGTTGAATCTGAAACTAGAAAAAGGGAATTTATCTGATTGTTTGGATATCGACTGAGTGTCAAATCTGAGACTAGAAAAGCGAACTCATCAGATTTTCTGGATCTCAACAGAGTGTCGAATCTGAGACTAGAAAAAGGGAACTTATCTGATTGTCCGGATCTCGACCGAGCGTCGAATCTGAGACTAGAAAAAGGGATCTTATCTAATTATCCAGTTCTCGACTGATTGTTGAATCTGAGACTAGAAAATGGGAACTGATCTGATTGTCCGGATCTCGACTGAGTTTTCGAATCAGAGACTTGAAAAAGGGAACATATCTGATTGTCTGGATCTCAACTGAGTGTCCAATCTAAGACTAGAAAATGGGAACTTATATGATTGTCTGGATCTTGATGGAGTGTCGAATCTGAGATTAGAAAAAGGGAACTTATCAGAATGTCCAGATCTCGACTCAGTGTCGAATCTGAGATTAGAAAAAGGGAACTTATCTGATTGTCCGAATCTCAACTGAGTGTTAAATCTGAGACTAGAAAAAGGGAACTTATATGATTGTCTGGATCTTGATTGAGTGTCGAATCTGAAATTAGAAAAAGGGAACTTATCTGATTATCCAAATCTCGACTGAGTGTTAAATCTTAAATTAGAAAAAGGTAACTTATATGATTGTCTGGATCTTGATTGAGTGTCAAATCTGAGATTAGAAAAAGGGAACTTATCAGAATGTCCGAATCTTGACTGAGTGTCTAATCTGAGATTAGAAAATGAGAAATTATTTGTTTGTCCGGATCTCGACTGAGTGTTGAATCTGAGATTAGAAAAAGGGAACTGATCTGATCGTCCGGATCTGGACTGAGTTTCGAATCTGAGACTAGAAAAAGGGAACTTATCTAATTTTCGGATCTCGAGTGAGTGTCGAATCAGAGTTTAGAGAAGGGAACTTATCTGATTGTCCGGAATCGACTGAGTGTCAAATCTGAGACTAGAAAAGGGAACTTATCTGATTTTCTGGATCTCAACTGAGTGTCGAATCTGAGACTAGAAAAAGATAACTTATCTGATTGTACGGATCTCGACTGAGTGTCAAATCTTAGATAAGGAAAACATAACTTATCTGATTGTCCGGTTCACGACTGAGTTCGAATCTCAGACTAGAAAAAGGGAACTTATCAAATTGTTCGGATCTCGGTTGAGGGTCAAATCTGAGATTAGAAAAGTCAACTTACCTGATTGTCCAGATCTCGACTGACTGTCGAATCAGAGACTAGAAAAGGGATCTTATCTGATTGTCTGGATCTAGACTGAGTGTCGAAACTGCGACTTGAAAATGGGAACTTATCTGATTTTATGGATCTCGACTGAGTGTCGAATCTAAGATTAGAAAAAGGGAACTTATCTGATTTTCCGGATCTCGACTGAGTGTCGAATCTTAGATTAGAAAAGAGAACTTATCTGATTGTCCGGTTCTCGACTGAGTGTTGAATTTGAGAATAGAAAAAGGAACTTATCTGATTGTCTGGAACTTGACTGAGTGTCAAATCTGGGACAAGAAAAAAGCAACTTATATGATTGTCCGAATGTCGACTGAGTGTCGAATTTGAGAATATAAAAAAGGAACTTATCTAATTGTCTGGATCTTGACTGAGTGTCGAATCTGAAACTAGAAAAAGGGAATTTTAACTGATTGTCTGGATATCGACTGAGTGTCAAATCTGAGACTAAAAAAAGGAGCTTATCTGATTGTCCGTATTCCGACTGAGTGTCAAATCTGAGACTAGAAAAATGGAACTTATCAAATTGTCCGGATCTCGACTGAATGTCGAATCTGAAATTTGAAAAAGGGAACTTATCTGATTGTCCGAATCTTGACTGAGTGTTAAATCTGACATTAGAAAAAGGGAACTTATATGATTGTCTGGATCTTGATGGAGTGTCGAATATGAGATTAGAAAAAGGGAACTTATCAGAATGTCTGGATCTTGACTCAGTGTCGAATCTGAAATTAGAAAAAGGGAACTTATCTGATTGTCCGAATCTCGACTGAGTGTTAAATCTGAGACTAAAAAAAGGGAACTTATATGATTGTCTGGATCTTGATTGAGTGTCGAATCTGAGACAAACAAAAGGAACTTATCTGATAGTCCGAATCTCGACTGAGTGTCGAATTTAAGACTAGAAAAAGGGAAGTTATCTGATTTTCTAGATCTCTACTAAGTGTCGAATCTGAGATTAAAAAAAGGGAACTTATCAGAATGTCCGGATCTTGACTGCGTGTCTAATCTGAGATTAGAAAAAGGGAATTTATCTGATTGTCCGGATCTCGACTGAGTGTCGAATCTGAGACTAGAAAAAGGGAACTAATCTGATTCTCCGGATCTCGACTGAGTTTTGAATCTGAGACTAGAAAAAGGGAACTTATCTGATTTTCTGGATCTCGAGTGAGTGTCGAATCAAAGTTTAGAAAAGGGAACTTATCTGATTGTCTGGAATCGACTGATTGTCAAATCTGAGACTAGAAAAGGGAACGTATCTGATTTTCTGGATCTCGAGTAAGTGTCGAATCTGATACTAGAAAAAAGGAACTGATCTGATTGTTCGGATCTCGACTGAGTGTCGAATCTGAATCTAGAAAAAGGGATCTTATCTGATTATCTGGATCTCGACTCAGTGTCGATCTGAAACTAGAAAAAGGGAACTTATCTGATTGTCTGGATCCGGATCTTGACTGAGTGTTGAATCTTAGATTAGAAAAGAGAACTTATTTGATTGTCTTCTTCTCGACTGAGTGTCGAATTTGAGAATAGAAAAAGAGAACTTATCTGATTGTCTGGATTTTGACTGAGTGTTGAATTTGAAACTAGAAAAAGGGAATTTATATGATTGTCTGGATATCGACTGAGTGTCAAATCTGAGACTAGAAAAGCGAACTCATCTGATTTTCTGGATCTCAACTGAGTGTCGAATCTGAGACTAGAATAAGGGAACTTATCTGATTGTCCGGATCTCGACTGAGCGTCGAATCTGAGACTAGAAAAAGGGATCTTATCTAATTATCCGGTTCTCGACTGAGTGTCGAATCTGAGACTAGAAAATGGGAACTGATCTCGACCGAGTGTTAAATCTGAGACTAGAAAAAGGGAACTTATATGATTGTCTAGATCTTGACTAGGTGTCAAATTTGAGACTAGAAAAAGGGAACTTATCTGTTTGTCCGGTTCTCGACTGATTTTCCAATTTGAGACTAGAAAAAGGGAAATTATCTGTTTATCTGGATCTCGACTGAGTGTCGAATCTGAAACTAAAAAATGGGAACTTAACTGATTGTCTAGTTCTCGACTAAGTGTCGAATCTGAGACTAGAAAAAGGGAACTTATATGATTTTCTGGATCTTGATTGAGTGTCGAATCTGAAATTAGAAAAAGGGAACTTATCAGATTGTCCGGATCTTGTCTGAGTGTCTAATCTGAGATTAGAAAAAGGGATTATATCTGATTGTCTGGATCTCGACCGAGTATCGAATCTGGGACAAGAAAAAGGGAACTTATCTGATTTTTCGGATCTCGACTCAGTGTCGAATCAGAGATTAAAAAAAGAAACTTATCTGATTATCCGTAGCTCGACTGAGTGTTGAATTTGAGAATAGAAATGGGAACTTATCCGATTGTATGGATCTTGACTGAGTATCGAATTTGAGATTAGAAAAAGGGAACTTATCGAATTGTATGGATCTTGACTGAATGTCGAATCTGAAACTAGATAAAGGGAACTTATCTGATTGTCTGGATCTCGACTGAGTGTCAAATCTGAGACTTGAAAAAGGGAACTTATACATTGTCCGTATCTCGACTGAGTGTCGAATCCGAGACTAGAAAAAGGGAACTTATCAAATTGTCCGGATCTCGACTGGTTGTCGAATTTAAGATTAGAAAAAGGGAACTTATCAGATTGTCCGGATCTTGACTGAGTGTCGAATCTGGGACTAGTAAAAGGGAACGTAAATGATTGTCCGAATGTCGACTAAGTGTCGAATCTGAGAATAGAAAAAGGGAACTTATTTGATTGGCCGGATCTCGACTGATTGTCGAATCTGAGATTAGAAAAATGGAACTTATCTGATTGTCCGAATCTCGACTGAGTGTTAAATCTGAGACTAGAAAAAGGGAACTTATATGATTGTCTAGATCATGACTAGGTGTCAAATCTGAGACTAGAAAAAGGGAACTTATCTGTTTGTCCGGTTCTCGACTGAGTTTCCAATTTGAGACTAGAAAAAGGGAAATTATCTGATTATCTGGATCTCGACTGAGTGTCGATTCTGAAATTAAAAAATGGGAACTTAACTCATTGTCTAGTTCTCGACTAAGTGTCGAATCTGAGACTAGAAAAAGGGAACTTATATCATTGTCTGGATCTTGATTGAGTGTCGAATCTGAAATTAGAAAAAGGGAACTTATCAAATTGTCCGGATCTCGACTGATTGTCAAATTTGAGGTTAGAAAAAGGGAACTTATCAGATTGTCCGGATCTTGACTGAGTGTCAAATCTGGGACTAGAAAATAGGAACGTATATGATTGGCCGAATGTCGACTGAGTGTCGAATCTGTGAATAAAAAAAGGGAACCAATCAGATTGTTTGGATCTCGACTGATTGTCAAATTTAAGACTAGAAACAGGGAAGTTATCTGAGTTTCTAGATCTCTACAAAGTGTCGAATCTGAGATTAGAAAAAGGGAACTTATCAGATTGTCCGGATCTTGACTGATTGTCGAATTTGAGATTAGAAAAAGGGAACTTATCAGATTGTTCGGATCTTGACTGAGTGTCGAATCTGGGACTAGAAAAAAGGAATGTATATGATTGTCCGAATGTCGACTGAGTGTCGAATCTGAGAATAGAAAAAGGGAACTTATCTGACTGTCTAGATCTCGACTGAGTATCGAATTTAAGACTAGAAACAGGGAAGTTATCTGAGACAAGAAAAAGGGAACTTATCAGATTTTTCGGATCTCGACTCAGTGTCGAATCTGAGATTAGAAAAAGAAACTTTTCTGCTTGTCCGTAGCTCGACTAAGTGTCGATTTTGAGATTAGAAAATGGGAACTTATCTGATTGTCCGGAATCAACTGACTGTCGATTCTGAAACCAGAAAAAGGGAACTTATCCGATTGTCTGGATCTTGACTGAGTGTCAAATCTGAGACTAGAAAAAGGGAACTTATCTGATTTTCAGGATCTCGACTAAGTGTCGAATCTGAGATTAGAAAATGGAAACTTATCTGATTTTTTGGATCTCGACATAGTGTCGAATCATAGAATAGAAAAGAGAACTTATCTGATTGTCCGGTTCTCGACTTAGTGTCGAATTTGAGAATAAAAAAGGGAATTTATCGGATTGTATGGATCTTGACTCAGTGTCGAATCTGAAACTAGATAAAGGGAACTTATAGATTGTCCGTATCTCGACTGAGTGTCGAATCTGAGACTAGAAAAAGGGAACTTATCAAATTGTCCGGATCTCGACTGATTGTCGAATTTGAGATTAGAAAAAGCGAACTTATCAGATTGTCCAGATCTTGACTGAGTGTCGAATCTGGAACTAGAAAAAAGAACGTATATGATTGTCCGAATGTCAACTGAGTGTTGAATCTGAGAATATAAAAAGGAAAATTATCTGATTGTCCAGATCTCGACTGATTGTCAAATTGAAGACTAGAAACAGGGTAGTTATCTGAGTTTCTAGATCTCTACTAAGTGTCGAATCTGAGATTAGAAAAAGGGAACTTATATGATTGTCCGAATGTCGACTGAGTGTCGAATCTGAGAATAAAAAAAAGGAACTTATCCGATTGTCAGGATCTCGACTGAGTGTCAAATCTGAGACTAGAAAAAGGGAACTTATCTGATTGTCCGGATCTTGACTGACTGTCGAATCTGAGATTAGAAAAGGGGAACTAATCTGATTGTCTGGATCTCGACTAAGTGTCAAATCTGAGACTAGAAAAAGGGAACATATCTGATTGTCTGGATCTCGACTGAGTGTCAAATCTGACATTAGAAAAAGGGAACTTATCTGATTGTCTGGATCTAGACTTAGTGTCGAATCTGCGACTAGAAAAAGGGAGCTTATCTGATTTTTTTTGGATCTCAACTGAGTGTCGAATCTGATTGTCTGAATCTAGACTAAGTGTCGAATCGTAGATTAGAGAAAGAGGACTTATCTGATTTTCTGGTTCTCGACTAAGTGTCAAATTTGAGACTAGAAAAGAGAACCTATCTGATTGTCCGGTTCTCGACTCAGTGTCGAATTTGAGAATAGAAATGGGAACTTATCCGATTGTCTGGTTCTTGACAGAGTGTCAAATCTGAAACTAGATAAAGGGAACTTATCTGATTGTCTGGATCTCGAGTGAGTGTCAAATCTGAGACTAGAAAAAGGGAAGTTATCTGATTGTCCGTATCTCGACTGAGTGTCGAATCTGAGACTAGAAAAAGGGAACTTATCAAATTGTCCGGATCTCGACAGATCGTCGAATTTTGAAATTAGAAAAAGGGAACTTATCAGATTGTCCGGATCTAGACTGAGTGTCGAATCTGGGACAAGAAAAAAGGAACTTATATGATTGTCCGAATGTCGACTGAGTGTCAGTCTGAGAATAAAAAAAGGGAACTTATCTGATTGTCCGAATCTCGACTGACATTTAAATCTGAGACTAGAAAAAGGGAACTTATATGATTGTTTGGATCTTTATTGAGTGTCGAATTTGAGATTAGAAAAATGGAACTTATTACATAGTCTGGATCTTGACTGAGTGACTAATCGGAGATTAGAAAAAGGGATTATATCTGATTGTCCGGATCTCGACTGAGTGTCGAATCTGAGATTAGAAAAAGAAACTTATCTGATTGTCTGTAGCTCGACTGAGTGTCGATTTTGAGACTAGAAAAAGGGAACTTATCTGATTGTCCGGATCTCGATTGACTGTCGATTCTGAAGCTAGAAAATGGGAACTTATCTGATTGTCCGGATCTTGACTGAGTGTCAAATCTGAGACAATAAATAGGGAATTTATCTGTTTGTTCGGTTCTCGACTGAGTTTCCAATTTGAGATTAGAAAAAGGGAAATTATCTGATTATCTGGATCTCGACTAATTATCGAATCTGAAACTAAAAAAGGGAACTTAACTGATTGTCTAGTTCTCGACTGAGTGTCAAATTTGAGACTAAAAAAAGGGAACATATCTGATTGTCTGGATCTCGACTAAGTGTCGAA
Source organism: Cardamine flexuosa (assembly GCA_963555745.1). Classification (NCBI taxonomy): domain Eukaryota; kingdom Viridiplantae; phylum Streptophyta; class Magnoliopsida; order Brassicales; family Brassicaceae; genus Cardamine; species Cardamine flexuosa. Next base: position 20,998,954 of record OY743217.1, on the reverse strand, counting down.
TCTGAAACTAGAAAATGGGAACTTATCTGATTGTCTGGATCTCGACTGAGTGTCCAATATGAGACAAGAAAAAGGGAACTTATCTGATAGTCCGGATCTCGACTGAGTGTCGAATCTGAGACTAGAAAAAGGGAACTTATCAAATGGTCTGGATCTCGACTGAGTGTCAAATCTGAGATTAGAAAAAGGGAACTTATCTAATTATTCGGATCTCGACTGAGTGTTGAATCTGAGACTAGAAAATGTGAACATATCTGATTGTCTGGATCTTGACTTAGTGTCGAATCTGAGATTAGAAAAGAGAACTTATCTGATTGTCCGGTTCTCGACTTAGTGTCGAATTTGAAAATAAAAAAGGGAACTTATCGGATTGTATGGATCTTGACTGAGTGTCGAATCTGAAACTAGATAAAGGGAACTTATCTGATTGTCTGGATCTCGACTGAGTGTCAAATCTGAGACTTGAAAAAGGGAACTTATACATTGTCCGTATCTCGACAGAGTGTCGAATCTGAGACTAGAAATAGGGAACTTATCAAATTGTCCGAATCTCGACTGATTGTCAAATTTGAGATTAGAAAAAGGGAACTTATCAGATTGTTCGGATCTTGACTGAGTGTCGAATCTGGGACTAGTAAAAAGGAACGTATATGATTGTCCAAATGTCGACTAAGTGTCGAATCTGAGAATAGAAAAAGGGAACTTATCTGATTGGCCGGATCTCGACTGATTGTCGAATCTGAGATTAGAAAAATGGAACTTATCTGATTGTCCGAATCTCGACTGAGTGTTAAATCTGAGACTAGAAAAAGGGAACTTATATGATTGTCTAGATCTTGACTAGGTGTCAAATTTGAGACTAGAAAAAGGGAACTTATCTGTTTGTCCGGTTCTCGACTGATTTTCCAATTTGAGACTAGAAAAAGGGAAATTATCTGTTTATCTGGATCTCGACTGAGTGTCGAATCTGAAACTAAAAAATGGGAACTTAACTGATTGTCTAGTTCTCGACTAAGTGTCGAATCTGAGACTAGAAAAAGGGAACTTATATGATTTTCTGGATCTTGATTGAGTGTCGAATCTGAAATTAGAAAAAGGGAACTTATCAGATTGTCCGGATCTTGTCTGAGTGTCTAATCTGAGATTAGAAAAAGGGATTATATCTGATTGTCTGGATCTCGACCGAGTGTCGAATCTGGGACAAGAAAAAGGGAACTTATCTGATTTTTCGGATCTCGACTCAGTGTCGAATCAGAGATTAAAAAAAGAAACTTATCTGATTATCCGTAGCTCGACTGAGTGTTGAATTTGAGAATAGAAATGGGAACTTATCCGATTGTATGGATCTTGACTGAGTATCGAATTTGAGATTAGAAAAAGGGAACTTATCGAATTGTATGGATCTTGACTGAATGTCGAATCTGAAACTAGATAAAGGGAACTTATCTGATTGTCTAGATCTCGACTGAGTGTCAAATCTGAGACTTGAAAAAGGGAACTTATAGATTGTCCGTATCTCGACTGAGTGTCGAATCCGAGACTAGAAAAAGGGAACTTATCAAATTGTCCGGATCTCGACTGGTTGTCGAATTTGAGATTAGAAAAAGGGAACTTATCAGATTGTCCGGATCTTGACTGAGTGTCGAATCTGGGACTAGTAAAAGGGAACGTAAATGATTGTCCGAATGTCGACTAAGTGTCGAATCTGAGAATAGAAAAAGGGAACTTATCTGATTGGCTGGATCTCGACTGATTGTCGAATCTGAGATTAGAAAAATGGAACTTATCTGATTGTCCGAATCTCGACTGAGTGTTAAATCTGAGACTAGAAAAAGGGAACTTATATGATTGTCTAGATCATGACTAGGTGTCAAATCTGAGACTAGAAAAAGGGAACTTATCTGTTTGTCCGGTTCTCGACTGAGTTTCCAATTTGAGACTAGAAAAAGGGAAATTATCTGATTATCTGGATCTCGACTGAGTGTCGATTCTGAAACTAAAAAATGGGAACTTAACTGATTGTCTAGTTCTCGACTAAGTGTCGAATCTGAGACTAGAAAAAGGGAACTTATATGATTGTCTGGATCTTGATTGAGTGTCGAATCTGAAATTAGAAAAAGGGAACTTATCTGATTGTCCGGATCTCGACTAAGTTTCGAGTCTAGAAAAGGGGAACTAATCTGATTGTCTGGATCTCGACTAAGTGTCAAATCTGAGACTAGAAAAAGGGAACATATCTGATTGTCTGGATCTCGACTGAGTGTCAAATCTGACATTAGAAAAAGGGAACTTATCTGATTGTCTGGATCTTGACTGAATGTCGAATCTGAAACTAGAAAATGGGAACTTATCTGATTGTCTGGATCTTGACTGAGTTTCAAATCTGAGACTAGAAAAAGGGAACTTATCTGATTGTCCGTATTTTTACTGACTGTCGAATCTGAGACTAGAAGAAGGGAACTTATCAAATATTCCGGATCTCAACTAAGTGTGGAATCTAAAATTAGAAAAAGGGAACTTATCTGATTGTCTGAATCTCGACAGTGTGTTAAATCTGACACAAGAAAATGGGAACTTATATGATTGTCTGGATCTTGATTGAGTGTCGAATCTGAGACTAAAAAAAGAAACTTATCTGATTGTCCGAATCTCGACTGACTGTCGAGTTTAAGACTTGAAAAAGGGAAGTTATCTGATTTTCTAGATCTCTACTAAGTGTCGAATCTGAGATTAGAAAAAAGGAACTTATCAGATTGTCCGGATCTTGACTGAGTGTCTAATCTGAGCCTAGAAAATGGGAACTGATCTGATTGTCCAGATCTCGACTGAGTTTCGAATCTGAGACCAGAAAAAGGGAACTTATCTGATTTGCTGGATCTCGAGTGAGTGTTGAATTAGAGATTAGATAAGGGAACTTATCAAATTGTCCGGAATCGACTGAGTGTCAACTATGAGACTAGAAATGGGAACTTATCTGATTTTCTGGATCTCAACTGAGTGTCGAATCTGAGACTAGAAAAAGGGAATTGATCTGATTGTTCAGATCTCGACTAGGTGTCGAATCTTAGATTAGTAAAAGATAACTTATCTGATTTTCCGGTTCTCGAGTGAGTGTCAAATCTGAGACTAGAAAAAGGGAACTTATCAATTTTTCCGGATCTCGACTGAGTATCGAATCTGCACCTAGAAAATACGAACTTATCTGATTTTCCGGATCTCGACTGAGTGTTGAATCTTGGACTACAAAAAGGGTACTTATCTGATTTTTTGGATCTCGACTCAGTGTCGAATCTGATATTAGAAAAAGAAACTTATCTGATTGTCCGAATCTCGACTGAGTGTTGAATTTGAGACTAGAAAAAGGGAACTTATCTGACTTTCCGGATCTCGACTGAGTGTCGATTCTGAATCTAGAAAATGGGAACTTATCTGATTGTATGGATCTCGACTGAGTGTCAAATCTGAAACTAGAAAAAGGTAACTTATCTTATTGTCCGGATCTTGACTGAGTGTCGAATCTGAGACTAGAAAAAGGGAACTTATCAAATTGTTCAGATTTCGACGACGTGTCGAATCTGAGATTAGAAAAAGGGAATTTAACTGATTGTCCGGATCTCGACTAAGTGTCAAATCTGAGATTTGAAAAAAGGAACTTATCTGATTGTCCAGATCTCGACTGAATGTCGAATCTAAGACTAGAAAATGGGAACTTATCTGATTGTCCGGATCTCGACTGAGTATCAAATCTGGGACCAAAAAAAGGGATCTTATCTGATTGTCCGGATCTCGACCGAGTTTCAAATCTGGGACCAAAAAGGAGGGAAAAGTTATATGATTGTCTAGATTTTGACTGAGTGTTGAAACTGGGACCAAAAAAGAAAACTTATATGTTTGTCTGGATTTCTACTAAGTGTAGAATCTGGAAACAAAACAGAGCGAAAAATTATAAGATTGTCCGATTTAAACTAAGTGTCGAACCTTGAACTAAAAAAGTGAACTTATCAGTTTGTCTAGATTTCAACTGAATGTCAAATTTGAGACTACAAAAAGGGAACTTATCTGATTGTCTAGATCTCGACCAAGTGTCGAATTTGCAACTAGAAAAAGGGAACTTATCTGATTGTCTGGATCTTGACTGAGTGTCGAATCTGAACCTAGAAAAAGGGAACTTATCTGATTGTCTGGATCTCGACTGAGTTTCAAATATGAGACTAGAAAAAAGGAACTTATCTGATTGTCTGTATTTTGACTGAGTGTCGAATCTGAGACTAGAAAAAGGGAACTTATCAAATTTTCCAGATCTCGACTGAGTGTCGAATCTTAAATTAGAAAAAGGGAACATATCTGATTGTCCGAATCTCAACAGTGTGTTAAATCTGACACTAGAAAAAGGGAACTTATATGATTGTCTGGATCTTGATTGAGTGTCGAATCTGAGACTAAAAAAAAGAACTTATCTGATTGTCCGAATCTCGACTGAGTGTCGAGTTTAAGACTTGAAAAAGGGAAGTTATCTGATTTTCGAGATCTCTACTAAGTGTCGAATCTGAGATTAGAAAAAAGAAACTTATCAGATTGTCCGGATCTTGACTAAGTGTCTAATCTCAGACTAGAAAATGGGAACTGATCTGATTGTCCGGATCTCGACTGAGTTACGAATCTGAGACTAGAAAAAGGGAACTTATCTGATTTGCTGGATCTCGAGTGAGTGTCGAATCAGAGATTAGAAAAGGGAACTTATCAGATTGTCCGGAATCGACTGAGTGTCAACTCTGAGACTAGAAAAGGGAACTTATCTGATTTTCTGGATCTCAACTGAGTGTCGAATCTGAGACTAGAAAAAGATAACTTATCTGATTTTTCGGTTCTCGAGTGAGTGTCAAATCTGAGACTAGAAAAAGGGAACTGACCAATTTGTCCGGATCTTGACTGAGTGTCAAATCTGAGATTAGAAAAGTGATCTGATATGATTGTATGGATCTCGATTGAGTGTCAAATCTGAGACTAGATAAAGGGAACTTATCTGATTGTCTGGATCTCGACCAAGTGTCGAATTTGCGACTAGAAAATGGGAACTTATCTGATTTTTTGGATCTCGACTGAGTGTCGAATCTGAGATTAGAGAAAGGGAACTTATCTGATTGTCCGGATCTCGACTGAGTGTCGAATCTTAGATTAGAAAAGAGAACTTATCTGATTGTCTGGTTCTCGACTGAGTGTCGAATTTAAGAATTGAAAAATGGAACTTATATGATTGTGTGGATCTTGAGTGAGTGTTGAATCTGAAACTAGAATAAGGGAATTTATCTGATTGTCTGGATCACGACTGAGTGTCAAATCTGAGACTAGAAAAAGGGAACTTTTCTGAGTGTCCGTATTTCGACTGAGTGTTGAATCTGAGACTAGAAAAATTGAACTTATCAAATTTTCCGGATCTCGACTGAGTGTCGAATCTGCGCCTAGAAAATAAGAACTTATCTGATTTTCCGGATCTCGACTGAGTGTTGAATCTAGGACTAGAAATAGGGAACTTATCTGATTTTTCGGATCTCGACTCAGTGTCGAATCTGAGATTAGAAAAAGAAACTTATCTGATTGTCCGAATCTCGACTGAGTGTTGAATTTGAGACTAGAAAAAGGAAACTTATCTGACTGTCCGGATCTCAACAGAGTGTTGAATCTAAGACTAGAAAAAGGGAACATATCTGATTGTCTGGACCTTGACTGAGTGTCAAATCTGAGACAAGAAAAAGGGAACTTATCTGATTGTCCAGATCTCGACTGAGTGTCATATCTGGGACCAAAAAAAGAGAATTTATATGATTGTTTGGATCTCGACTGAGTGTCTAATCTGGGACCTAAAGAAGGGAATTTATCTGATTGTCCGGATCTCGACTGAGTGTTGAATCTGGGACCAAAATAGAGGGAAAAAATTTCTAATTGTCTGGATTTCAACTGAGTGTCGAATCTAGGAGCAAAAAAGGGAACTAATCTATTTGTCCAGATTACGACTGATTGTCAAATCGGAAACTAGAAAAAGGGAACTTATCATATTGTCCGGATCTCGACTGAGTGTCGAATCAGGGACCAAATAAAAGGAACTTATCTGATTGTCCGGACCTCGACTGAGTATCAAATATGGGACCAAAAAATGGGAACTTATCTGATTGTCCAAATCTCGACTAAATTTCAAATCTGGGACCAAAAAAAAGAAGAGTGATCTGATTGTCCGGATCTCGACTGAGTTTCAAATCTGAGACTAGAAAAAAGGAACTTATCTGATTGTCTGGACCAAAAAAAGGGAACTTTTATGATTGTGCGGATCTCGACTGACTGTTGAATTTTGGACAAAAAATGAGGGAACAAGTATTTGATTGTCCGGATTTTGACTGAGTTTCGAATCTGGGACTAAAAAAGGGAACTTATCTGTTTGTCCAGATTACGACCGAGTGTCGAATCGGGGACCAAAAAAGAGGGACAAAATTTAAGATTGTCCGGATTACAACTGAGTGTCGAATCTGGGACAACAAAGGGAACTTATCTATTTGTCCAGATTTCGACTGAGTGTCGAATCTGAGACTACAAAAAGGGAACTTATCTGATTGTCTAGATTTCGACTGAATGTTGAATCTGAGGTTAGAAATAGGGAACTTATCTTATTGTCCAGATCTCGACTGTGTCAAATCTGGGACAAAAAAGAGAACTGATCTAATTGTCCATATCTCAACTGAGTGTTGAATCTGAGACTAGAAAAGGGGAACTTATGTGTATCTCTGGATGTGGACTTAGTGATGAATCTGAGCCTAGAAAAAGGGAACTTATCTGAATATCCGAATCTTGACTGAGTGTCGAATCTGAGACTAGAAAAAGGGAACTTATCTGATTGTCCGGATCTTGACTGAGTGTCAAATCTGGGACCAAAAAAGAAGGAACTAATATTTAATTGTCTGGATTTCAATTGAATGTCGAATGTAGGAGCAAAATAAGGAACTTATCTATTTGTCCAGATTTCGACTGAGTGTCGAATCTGAGACTAGTAAAAGGGAACTTATCTCATTGTTTGGATCTCGACTGAGTGTTGAATCTTGGACCCAAAAAAGAGAACTTATCTAATTGTCTGGATCTCTGCTGAGTATCAAATCTGGGACCTAAAAAAGGGAACTTATATTATTGTCAAGATCTCGACTTAGTGTCGAATCTGAGACTTGAAAAAGGGAACTTATCTTATTGTCCAGATCTCTACTGAGTATCAAATCTGGGACCAAAAAAAGAGAACTTATATGATTATGTGGATCTTAACTGAGTGTCAAATCTAGGATCAAGAATGAGGGAACAATTATCTGATTTTCCGGATTTCGACTAAGTATCGAATCTGGGACCAAAAAAGGGAACTTATATGTTTGTATTGATTTCGACTAAGTGTAGAATCTTGGACCAAAAAAGAGGGAAAAATTATAAGATTGTCCGGATTTCAACTGAGTATCGATTCTGGGACCAAAAAAGGGAACTTATCTGTTTGTTTGATTTCGACTGAATGTTGAATCTGAGACTAGAAAAAGAGAACTTATCTGATTGTCCGGATCTCGATTGTGTCGAATCTGATACTAGAAAAAGGGAACTTATCTGATTGTCCAGATCTCAACTGATTGTTGAATCTGAGACCAGAAAAAGGGAAGTTATCTGATTGTATGGGTCTTGACTGAGTGTCAAATATGAGACTAGAAACAGGGAACTTATCTGCTTGTCCGGATCTCGACTAAGTGTCGAATCTGGAACCAAAAAAAGAGAATTTATATGATTGTCGGATCTCGACTGAGTGTCGAATCAAGGACCAAAAAAAGGGAATTTATCTGATTTTCCGGATCTCGCCTGAGTGTTGAATCTGGGACCATAAAAGAAGGAACAAATATCTAATTGTCTGGATTTCAACTAATTGTCAAATCTAAGAGAAACAAAGGGAACTTATCTGTTTGTCCAGATTTGGACTGAGTGTTAAATCTGAGACTAGAAAATGGGAACTTATCTCATTGTTCGGATCTCGACTGAGTGTCAAACCTGGGACCAAAAAAAGAGAACTTATCAAATAGTCCTAATCTCGACTGAGTATCAAATCTGGGACCAAAAAAAAGGGAACTTATCTGATTTTCCGGATCTCGACTTAGTTTCAAATCTGGGACCAGAAAAGGAAACTTTTCATATTGTCCAAATCTCAACTAAGTGTCAAATCTGGGACCCAAAAGGAGGGAAAAATTATCTGATTGTCCGGATTTCGACTAAGTGTCAAATATGGGAACAAAAAAAGGAACTTATCTGTTTGTCCAGATTTCACCTGAGTGTAGAATCTGGGACCAAAAAAGAGGGAAAATTATATGATTTTCCGGATTTCAACGGAGTGTCGAATGTCGGACCAAAAAGGGAACTCTTCTAATTGTCCGGATCTCGAATGTGTCGAATCTGGGACAAAAAAAGGGAACTTATCTGATTGTCCAGATCTCGACTGAGTGTTGACTCTAAGACTAGAAAAAGGGAACTTATCTGATTGTCCGGATCTTGACTGAGTGTCGAATTAGAGACTAGAAAAAGGGAACTTATCTGATTGTTCGGATCTCAACTACGGGTCAAATCTGAGACTCTAAAAAGGGAATTTATGTGATTGTCCGGATCTCGACTGAGTGTCGAATCTGAGACTAGAAAAAGGGAAGTTATCTGATTATCCAGATCTCGACTGAGTGTTGAATCTGAGACTAGTAAAAGGGAACTTATCTGATTGTCTAGATGTCGACTGAGTGTTGATTCTGGGACCAAAAAAGAAGGAACAAATATCTAATTGTCTGGATTTCAACTGGGTGTCGAATTTAGGAGCAAAAAAGGGAACTTATCTATTTGTTCAGATTCAACTCAGTGTCGAATCTGGCACTAGAAAAAGGGAACTTATCTTATTGGCCGGATATCGACTGAGTGTCGAATCTGAGACCAAAAAAAAAGAAATTATCTGATTATCCGGATCTCGACTGAGTATCAAATCTGGGACAAAAAAAAGGGAACTTATCTGATTGTCCGGATCTCGACTGAGTTTCAAATCTGGGACCCAAAAAAAGGGAACTTATCTGATTGTCTAGATCTTGACTGAGTGTCGAATCTGAGACTAGAAAAAGGGAACTTATCTGATTGTCTGGATCTCTACCTAATGTCAAATCTGGGACCAAAAAAAAGGAACTTATACGATTGTGCGGATCTTGACTGAGTGTGGAATTAGGGACCAAAAAGGAGAGAACAATTATTTGACTGTCTGGATTTTGATTGAGTTTCGAATCTAAGACTAAAAAACGGAACTTATCTGTTTGTTCAGATTTCGACTGAGTGTCAAATCAAGGACCAAAAAAGAGGGAAAATTATAAGATTGTCCGGATTTCAACTAAGTGTCGAATCTCGGACCAAAACAGGGAGCTTATCTGTTTGTCTAGATTTTGACTCAGTGTCGAATCTGAGACTACAAAAAGGAAACTTATCTTATTGGCCGTATCTCGACTGTGTTGAATCTAGGACCAAAAAAGGGAACTTATCTGATTGTGCGGATCTCGACTGAGTGTTAAATCTGAGACTAAAATAAGGGAACTTATATTATTGTCCAGATCTTGACTGAGTGTCGAATCTGAGACTCGAAAAAAGGAACTTATCTGATTGTCCGGATCACGACTGAGTGTCAAATATGGGACTAAAAAAAGTTAACTTATTTGATTGTCCGGATCTCGACTGAGTGTCGAATCTGAGACTAGATTAAGGGAACTTATTTGATTGTCTGGATCTCGACTGAGGGTCGAATATGGGACCAAAAAATGGAACTTATCTGATTATCTGGATCTCGACTGAGTGTCGAATCTTAGATAAAAAAAAGCGAACTTATCTGATTGTCAGGATCTCGACTGAGTGGTGAACCTAAAATAAAAATGGAAACTTATCTGATTGTCCGGCTCTCGACTGAGTGACGAATCAGATGAAAAAGATATTTAGACAACGACTATGAGTCGTGGATTGAAAAAGTACATATCTTAATACCCACGGCTTGACCCTAATTATTGGTACTACCATCGGATGAAAAGAATATTCATATAACGACTATGAGTCATATTTAGACATGTCGAATTAAAAAGAACATATATTTGTATCACGGCTTAGACCCTAATGCTCTGTATTACCATCAGATGAGAAAGATATTTAGAAAATGACTATGAGTCGTATTTAGACATGTCGGATAGAAAAAGTACATATATTAGTACCCACGACTTAGACCATAATTCTTGGTATTACAATCGGATGAGAAAATATTTAGACAACGACTATGAGTCGTATTTAGACATGTTGGATTGAAAAAGTACATATCTTAATACCCATGGTTTAGACCCTAATTCTCGGTATTACCCTCCGATGAGAAAGATATTTAGACAACGACTATGAATCGTATTTAGATATGTTGGATTGAAAAAGTACATATTTTAGTACCCACGGCTTGACCCTAATTATTGGTATTACCATCCGATGAGAAAGATATTTAGACAACGACAATGAGTCGTATTTAAACATGTCGGATTGGAAAAGTACATATCTTAGTACACATGACTTGACTCTAATTCTCGGTATTACCATCGGGGTGACAAAGATTTTAAGACAACGACTATGAGTCGTATGTAGACATGTTGGATTGAGAAAGAAAATATATTAGTACCCACGGCTTAGACCCTAATTCTCGGTATTACCATCGGATGAGAAAGATATTTAGACAACAACTATGAGTCATATTTAGACATGTCAAATTGAAAAAGTACATATCTTAGTACCCACGGTTTGACCATAATTATCGGTATCACCATCGGATGAGAATGATATTCAGACAATGACTATGAGTCGTATTTAGAAATGTCGGATTGAAAAAGTACATATCTTAGTTTTCATGGCTTGACCCTACTTATCGGTATTACCATTGGATGAGAAAGATATTCAGACGACGACTATGAGTCATATTTAAACATGTCAAATTGAAAAAGTACATATCTTACTACCCACGGCTTGACCCTAGTTCTCTGTATTACCATTTGATGAAAATTATATTCAGACAACAATTATGAGTCGTATTTAGACATGTCGGATAGAAAAGTACAAATATTGGTACCCATGACTTAGACCCTAATTTTTGGTATTACCATCGGATGAAAAAGATCTTTAGACAACGACTATGAGTCTTATTTAGACATGGCGGATTGAAAAAGTTCATATCTTAGTACCCACAGCTTGACCCTAATTCTTTGTATTATAATCGAATGAAAAAGATATTCATACAACGACTATGAATCGTATTTAGATATGTCAGATTGAAAAAGTACATATATTAGTACCCATGGCTTAGCCCCTAATTATCGGTATTACCATCGGATGAGAAAGATATTTAGACAATGACTATGAATCGTATTTGGACATGTCGGATTGAAAAAGTACATATCTTAGTACCCACGGCTTGACTCTAATTCTCGGTATTATCATCGGATGAGAAAGATATTAAGACAACAACTATAAGTTGTATGTAGATTTATCGGATTGAAAAGTACATATATTAGTACCCACGGCTGAGACCCTAATTGTCGGTATTACCATCGGATGAGAAAGATATTTAGACAACAACTATGAGTCATATTTAAACATGTCGATTGAAAAAGTACATATCTTAGTACCCACGGCTTGACCCTAATTATTGGTATTACAATCGAATGAGAAAGATATTCAGACGACAACTATGAGTCGTATTTAGACATGTCGAATTAAAAAAGTATATATCTTAGTTCCCACGGTTTTACCCTATATAGCGGTATTACCATTGGATTAGAAAGATATTCAGACGAAGACTATGAGTCGTATTTAGACATGTCAAATTGAAAAAGTACATATCTTAGTACCCACGGCTTGACCCTAATTCACGGTATAACCATCTGCTGATAAATATATACAGACAACGATTATGAATCGTATTTAGTCATGTCGGATTGAAAAAGTACAAATATTGGTTTCCACGACTTAGACCCCAACTTTTGGTATTACCATCGGATAAAAAAGATATTTAGACAACGACTATGAATCTTATTTTGACATGTCGGATTGAAAAAATACAAATCATAGTATCCACCGCTTGACCCTAATTCCTGGTATTACCATCGGATGAAAAAGATATTTGGACAACGACTATGAGATGTATTTAAACATGTCGGATTGAAAAGTACAGATATTAGTACCCTCAGCTTGACTCTAATTCTCGGATTTACCATCGGATGAGAAAGATATTAAGACAACGACTATGAATCGTATGTAGACATGTCGGATAGAAAAAGTACATATATTAGTACCCGCGGCTTGACCCTAATTATCGGTATTACCATTGGATGAGAAAGATATTCAGACAACGACTATGAATCATATTTAGACATGTCAAATTGAAAAGTACATATCTTAGTACCTACAGCTTGACCCTAATTCTCGGTATGGCCATCTGATGAAAAATATATTCAAACAATGACTATGAGTCGTGTTTAGACATGTCGGATTGAAAAAATACAAATATTGGTACCCACGACTTAGACCATTCTTTTTTGTATTACCATTAGCTGAAAAAGATATTTGGACAACGACAATAAGACGTATTTAGACATGTCGGATTGAAAAAGTACATATCTTAGTGGGTCGTCCATATCTTAGTACCACGGCTTGACCCTAATTCTTGGTATTACCATCGATAAAAAGATATTCAGACAATGACTGTGAGTCGTATTTAGACGTCGGATTGAAAAAGTACATATCTTAGTGGGTCGTACATATATTAGTACCCACGGCTTTACCCTAATTCTTGGTATTATCCTCGGATGAAAAAGATATTCAGAAAACAACTATGAGTCGTATTTAGACATGTCGGATTGAAAAAGTACATATATTAGTACCCAAGGCTTAGACCCTAATTGTCGATATTACAATCAGATGAAAAAGATATTTAGACAACGACTATGAGTCATATTTTGACATGTCGGATTGAAAAAGTACATATCTTAGTACCCAAGGCTTGACCCTCATTCTCTGTATTTCCTTCTGATGAGAAAGATATTCAGACAACGACAATGAGTCGTATTTAGATATGTCGGATTTAAAAAGTACATATCTTAATACTCATGGCTTGACTCTAATTCTTGGTATTACCATCGGATGAAAAAGATATTCAGACAACAACTATGAGTCATATTTAGACATGTCGGATTGAAAAAGTACATATATTAGTACCCACGGCTTTACCCTAATTCTCGGTATTTCCATCAGATGAAAAAGATATTCATAGAACGACTATGAGTCATATTTAGACATGTTGGATTTAAAAAGTACATATCTTAGTACCCACGGCTTGACCCTAATTCTTGGTATTACCATCGGAGGAAAAAGATATTCAGACAATGATTATTGAGTCATATTTAGACATGTTGGATTGAAAATATACATATCTTAGTACCCACAGCTTGACCGTAATTCTCGGTATTACCATGAGATGAAAAATATATTCAGACAACGACTATGAGTCGTATTTAGACATGTCGGATTGAAAAGTACATATATTGGTACCCACGGCTTAGACTCTAATTCTCGGTATTACCATCAGATGAAAAAGATATTTAGGCAATGACTATGAGTCGTATTTAGACATGTCAGATTGAAAAAGTACATATCTTAGTACCCACAGCTTGACTCTAATTATCGGTTTTACCATCGGATGAGAAAGATATTCACACAACGACTAGAGCTGTATTTAGACATGTCGGATTGAAAAACTACATATTTTAGTACCCACGGCTTGATCCTAATTATCGGTATTACCATCGGCTAAAAAGATATTCAGACAACGACTATGAGTCGTATTTAGACATGTTGGATAGAAAAAATAAATATCTCAGAACCCACGGCTTAGACCCTAATCCTTGGTATTACCATCAGAGAAAAATATATTTGGACAACGACTATGAGTCGTATTTAGACATAACGGATGGGAAAAGTACATATCTCGGTACCCAGGGTTTGACCCTAACATTTGGTATTACCATTGGATGAGAAAGATATTCATACAACGACTATTAGTCGTATTTAGACATGTCTGATAGAAAAAGTACATATCTCGGTACCCACGGCTTGACTTAAACTATTGGTATTACCATCGGATGAGAAAAATATTTACACAACGACTATGAGTCGGATAGAAAAAGTACATATCATAGTACCCATGGCTGGACCACCGGATGAAAAAGATATTCAGACAACAACTATGAGTTGAACATGTTCATCTTGCTGGCTAGGCAACATGATATATAAACTGCTTAGATTTTTCTTTATTAAGGCTTATTTAGTATGTCCCAATATGATAAATTCACCTCTATGCCTAACTCTTGTAGCTCTTCTGGTAAGTGATGGCAACTCTTTGTGCAACACTTGTTGGGATCGAGGATCGAACAAGGTTATAAACTCTAACATCTGGGGCATAATGATAAACAGAATTCAATGATCTGCATATTGATTGAGGAGAAAAAACATAGAAAATTCAGTTTCTGCATATTGAGAGGAGATACAAAAAAAGATCGGATAGAAAAAATACTTATCTCAGAACCCACGACTTAGACCTTAATTATTGGTATTACCATCAGGGAAAAAGATATTCAGACAACTATGAGTCGTATTTAGACATGTCGGATGGAAAAAGTACATATCTCGTTTCCCACGGCTTAACCCTAACTATCGGTATTACCATTGGATGAGAAAGATATTCAGAAAACAACTATGAGTCGTATTTAGACATGTTGGATAGAAAAAGTACATCTCTCGGTACCCACACCTTGATTCTAATTATCGATATTACCATCAGACAATGACTATGAGTCATATTAAGACATGCCGAATAGAAGAAGTACATATCTCTTTGACCCTAATCCTTGGTATTACCATCCGATGAAAAATATATTCAGACGACTATGAGCTGAATTTGTTTATCTTGCTGGTTGGGCAGCATGATATATAAACTTCAAATTTCTACTTAGATTTGCCTTAATTAATGCTTATCTACTAATGTCCCAAGATGATAGATTCACCTCAATGAATAACTCTTGTAGCTCTAGTTAGTGATGGCACATCATTGTGCAACACTTGTTGGGATCGAGGCTCGAGCCAGGTTATAAACTATAACATCTGGGGCATAATTATAAACAGAATTCAATGATCTGCATATTGATGGAGGAGAAAAATATATTTACACTTTAGTTTCTGCATATTGAAAGGAGATATAAACATACCGGATGGAAAAAGAACATATTTCAGTACTCACAGCTTGACCCAAATTCTTGGTATTACCATCGAATGATAAAGATATTCAGACCACGACTATAAGTCGAATTTATACATATCAGAAGGAAAAATACATACATCGGTACTCATGGCTTGACCCTAATTCTTGGTATTACCATCGGATGAAAAAGATATTCAGAAAATGACTATGAGTCAAATTTAGACATGTCGGATGGAAATGTACATATCTCAGTACCCCTGGCTTGAACCTAATCCACGGTATTACCATCGAATGTAAAAGATAGTCAGACATAGACTATGAGTTGAATTTAGACATGTCAGAATGAAAAGTACATATATTGGTACAAATGACTTGACACTAATTCTTGATATAACCATCGGATGAAAAAGATATTAAGATAACGACTATGAGCTGAACTTGTTCATCTTGCTGGTTGGCAGCATGATATATAAACTTCAAATTTCTTCTTAGATTTGCCTTTATTCTGCCTTATCTAGTAATGTCCCAAGATGATAAATTCACTTGTATGCCTAACTCCTGTAGCTCTTCTGATTAGTGATGACACATAATTGTGCAAGTTGGGATCGAAGCTCGAGTAAGGTTATAAACTCTAACATATGGGGCATAATGATAAAAAAAAAATCAATGATCTCATATTGATGGAGGAGAAAAATATATAAACTTCAGTTTCTGTATATTGAAAGGAGATATAAATATGTCGGATGGAAAAAGTACATATTTCGGTACCCATTGCTTGACCCTTATTCTACATCCTAATTCTCGGTATTACCATCATATGAAAAAGTTATTCTGACAACGACTATGACTCGAATTTAGATATGTCAGATGGAAAGTTACATATATTTGTACCCAAAGCTTGACCCAAATTCTTGGTATTACCATCGAATGAAAAACATATTCAAACAATGACTATGAGCCGTATTTAGACATAAGTATATATTTCAGTACCCACGGCTTGACCCTAATTCTCGGTGTTACCATCGGTTGAAAAAGATATTCAAACAACGACTATGAGTCAAATTTTGACATGTCAGGATGGAAAAGTACATATATCGGTACCCACGGCTTGACCCTCATTCTCTTTTTTACAATCAAATGAGAATGATATTCATGGAATGACTATGAGTCGAATTTAGACATGTTGGATTGAAAAATACATATCTCGGTACCCACGGCTTGACCCTCATTCATGGTATTACCATCAGATGAAAGAGATATTGTGACAATGACTATGAGTCGAGTTTAGACATTTCAGATGGAAAAAGTGCATATCTCGGTACCCATGGCTTGACCCTAATTCTCGGAATTACCATCGACTGAAAAGGATATTCAGACAACAACTACGAGTTGAGTTTAGACATGTCGGATGGAAAATGTACATGTCTCAGTACCCACGGCTTGACCCTTATTCTTGATATTACCATCAGATGAAAAAGATATTCATGGAACGACTATCAGACAAATTTATACATGTCAGATTGAAAAAGTCCATATCTCGGTATCCATGACTAGACCCTCATTCTTGATATTACCATCAGATGAAAAATATATTGTGACAACGAGTATGAGTCTAGTTTTGACATGTCAGATGGAAATAGTACATATCACAATACCCATGGTTTGACCCTCAAATTCGGTTTTACCATCAGATGAACAGTCTATCTTTGTACCCATGGCTTGATCCGGTGTTACCATCAGCTCAACAAGATATTCAAACAACGACTATGTGTCAAATTGAAAAAGGACATATCTCAATACCCACGGCTTGACCCTAATTCTCAGTATTACCATCAGATGCAAAAGATATTCAAACAATGACAATGAGTCGAATTTAGACATGTTGGATGGAAAAGTACATATCTCAGTACCCACAGCTTGAACCAAATATCGGTATTACCATTAGATAAAAAAGATATTTTGACAATGACTTTGACTCAAATTTAGACATGACGGATGGAAAAAGTACATATCTCGGTACCCACGGCTTGACCCTAATTTTCGGTGTTACCATCATCTAAAAAAGATATTCAGACAACGACTATAAGTCAAACCTAGATATGTCAGATGTAAAAATACATATCTCGGTATCCATGGATTGACCTTAATTTTTGGTATTACTACTGACTGAAAAAGATATTTAGACAATGACTATGAGTTGAAACTAGATATGTCGGATGAAAAAAGGATATATCTCGTTACCCACGGTTTGACCCTAATTCTCGCTATTGTCATCAGATGAAAAAGATATTTAGACAACGACTATGAGTCGGATTTAGACATGTCGGATGGAAAAGTACATATCTCGGTACCCATGGTTTGACCCTGATTCTCAGTATTAGCTTTAGATGAAAATGATATTTAGAGAATGACTATGAGTCGAGTTTATACATAATTAATGGAAAAGGTACATATTTTGGTACCCACGGTTTGACCCTAATTCTCGGTAGTACCAGTAGATGAAAAAGATATTCAAACAATGACTATGAGTCGAATTTAGACATGTCGGATAGAAAAAGTACATATTTTGGTACCCATGGCTTGACTCTTATTCTCGTTATTACCATCAGATGAAAAAGATATACAGACAATGAATATGAGTCGAATTTAGACATGTCGGATGGAAAAAGTACATATCTCAGTACCTATGGCTTGACCCTAATTCTAAGTATTACCATCGACTTTAAAAGGTATGAAGACAACGACTATGAATCTAATTTAGACATGTCGGATGAAAAAAATACATATCTCAGTACCCCCACAACTTGACCCTTAGTCTTTGTATTACTATCGTGTTCGTTTTTTTCGTTCCTCAACTTCAGTGGATTTTGGTGAGTAGAGAGCGATAGTTTGGTGAATAATATTATGTTTTTACATAATGTATTAACTGGTTCATCATAATTTTTCCTCTATCACTTCGGTTATAAGTTAATTTTCTATTTTCAATTTGTATTCATTGAATTTCTCCAAAATTTTGTTTTTACTCCGTAGTAAACAACAAAATATAGGCCATTCCATGACTTTGATTTTCAAGAAACTCAAGTAAATAACCAGTCACTTAATATTAGTATTATTTGCAATCAAACTAAACTCTAAGTTTCAATAACTTGCAAGCAAATACCAAAACACATGTTTCAGGTTTTGCAAATACTATAACATGCTTCATGCTAAACAATTGTTAATCAAAATAATTTGCAAGCAAGTGCCAAAACACATGTTTCAGATTTTTCAAATAACTACTAAAACAAGGCACAAGCCTTGGCTACAATTTCAACTTACAAAATTTTTGTGTGTTTAATAATTCATGCATGCCAAATATTCATGAATATTCAAAAATGTCAAAGACTCATCCATCAAATAATAATAAAAACTAAAGTTTTCTTATTAGTTGAAACAACGTTTACAACTTATTCATCCTCGAGGTGAAGGCCTTGGTTACATCTTGTTTTTGAAAACTGATGAAACAGAAATTTTGAATAGTCTATCACAAACAAACCCCTTTCCCTTAAGCACACATGTTTTATTTTGTGAGATTTGTAGGAGCTTAAATAGCAACACTACGGTACTATGATTGAAACCCAAACTTCATAAATGAGCCCAGTAATTTGCTGTCTACATAACCCTTTTTTTTTGCATAAATGACTGAGAAGGGTAAGAGAAAAAAGTCAAATTTGTGGTATATTTGACTCTACGTTTTTCTTTATTTCTTGTGTCTAGTAACTTTGTTGTTTACATCAAAAATTCCTATCTTGATCTTGCTAAGGATCCCCATATGGATAATAATGCAAGGATAACCTATAATTCGTCTTGCTATCACTAAAGTGATATCCATATAGATATCAATACATCAAACATTAAGGAAATACTTGAGTGGAGGCAAGAGATAAATCTCTTTCATTAACCCTTTGAATCACCCGTAGTGCCACGAGTTTCTGAGATTCAAGAGTCCCAAAACAATTGAGAAGAAAAGCATCAAACTTTACAGATATTTGAGGGAATTGGGGTGAAAAAAAAACACCCAGAGATCAATATTCCAATCATCAAATCTATGATTCAATTGATTGATCGAAACACAAATATATATTGGACTTAATTTCAAAAAAATACAAAAGAAAACCCTAAAAATAAGAGAGAGAGAAGCTGACGGGGTGCTGCAGCAGAAGGAGAAGCCCGTGGAGTTTCCAGAACCCTATCGTCGTCAAGATACAGAAGCAGATCAAGATCTTCTTGGTGGCTTCCCATTTATTCAATTTCTCGATCCAACTCGCGACGAGCCATCATCTCAAAACACTACTATTCCAAACTCATAAAAGACAAATTTACCCTTAATGATTTCAAAAATCTGGTTATATAGTTTTAATTGTAAGTGATACCAAGCAAAACACAGTGGCTCAGTGGGAAAAGTATCTGCTATGTGCGCTCTGGGTTCGAATCCACTACGCGCGACCAGAGTTCAAATCTCATATTTGTGGTATAACTGGGTATAACTTGGTAGAACTAGGTACCAGTTATCTGATTAGGTATGGTACAACTGGGTACCAGTTTTCCGAGTAGGTATGGTAAACCTGAGGGTAACTGAATACTAGTTGTACCGAATTGTCTGAGTAGGTATGGTACAACTAGGTATAACTAGGTATTAGTTATATCCAAAGGGTAATATCGTCTTCACATATTTCATTAAAGCTGAATGGGGTTTGGAGATTAGTTTGGATATAGGAGATTAGAGGGTTGAAGAAGTGAAGTTTTCAGAAAATGTCTCTTCGCGACGCCGTTTTTCCATTAAGGTGTTTTTTGGCCAAAACACAAAAGCATCGCCGTTTTAGTAAGTATAACTAGATTCATACCCATCGTATACCGCGGGTCAATTATTTTAATATAAACTTATATTTTTTGTTTATTTACTATTTATAATTCTTTTTCGTGGTTTTTTGTTAAAGTTTAAGTTGATATTGTGTATTTATTTACTTTCCATTTTTGTTTATTTCTTAAATTTATTTTTTATATTTTGTTATTTTACAGTTTATAATTTATTTAACATTTTTTTAGCATCAAATTTAAAAATATTTAAACAATTGGAATTTAATCTTTATTTTTAACTAAATTCAAAATTGAGAATGATGATTTTATTTTAAAACAAAACCAAAGGCACATTAATGAAAATAAAAACAACTAACAAATGAAATGTAAAATAAGAAAAGAAATATCATAATTAAATTTATCAATAATCAAATAAAAAATAAAATAAAAGTTCAAACAGTCAAAATGAATCAACTTTATTTTGGTATGACATTCACAAGCACATGTTGCATAAAGTAAAGTGAAAACATAAATATGCATTGGATTTTTTTATTAAAAACCGAAAAAAAAAATGGTCTAAAAACAATGGCTCTATTGTCAATTTTATTCTCAGTGTCTACAATATATAATTGTGAGTAGTTAGCATAATCACCATCTTTAGGTTTCATACTACCCATCAAATGATAACTTCCTTCTTGTAATCTAAACATAATATGTCCTCTACCTTTAGGAACAGATTTATTAACTTTTCTACCAATGGAAGTCATTTCAAATACACTGCAATAACCCATGAAATTACAGCTTAGTGCATATTTTCTAGTAAGTAACCTTATGATAAATTTTGGTGATTCTTTTGAAAAGTTAAAGCTAAACTGTTCCTAGATTACAGCAAAGTGAAAACTGTGGAGGGGGTGGGTTGTATTGTTTTTCTTGTTTATAAGTTCTTCATGCCGCATTTTTGCCTTACAGTATTGATACTTGCAGATAGGATCATCATGATCTAGATAGGCTGCAGAAGATTAAAAACATGTTAAAAATGACATAACATTAGTTAAAAAAATATTTTAATATCTTTGTTGAAATCAAGTTAAACAGATGATGTAACTGATATTTTGGAATTTGAATTGACCTTTATCGAGTTTTTTTTTTTAGGGAACTTTTTTTCAAGAATACCTCTTTATTCCTACGGGTTGGCAAAATATCTGCATCCAAAATCCAAAATTTTAAAATACTTGAAATATCCAAATGGGTACTCGGAATATTCTAAATAATTATATATATACTAATATTAATTATATTTAGAGTTAATATAACCTAATTATCTAAAATTACAATTATAAACACAAAAATATCAATTGTTTTCAGATCAAAATAATCAAAATATCTAAGTAACCAAAAGTTCCTAGTTTTATTTGTGAAAATTTAAGCAAAAATTTATTCAATTTAAATCCATAGCATATAGGCCCTGTTCGGGGTTGTGTCGCTGCGTCAGCGACCGGTGACTCCAATTAACACTAACTTACAAACAAAAACGAGGAGAGTAACACCAGCTTTCCCATCAAAATAGTTGCAGCGACTGTTTTCCTTGTTGCTGTATTTCTTAGCGACTCCGGAGACACCGACTGCACCTCCAAAAGTAGTTGCAGCATTCATTTGTTGCTTTCCACTGTTTATTGTTCCCTTTGAGCACATTTAAATTTTGGTCACTGGTTGTGGTCGCAGCGACACCATGCCGAACAGGGCCATACATACACACTAGGAAGGACATAAGAAGCAAATCACTTATCCCTGTAACCCACGATTTTTGAGTCTACCTCAAACTTCAAACGTGACTCTACACTCCCAAACTATGTATAAACCATAATAAATTCCCCATAACTCTGCCAACGGTGTGGAACATATTCCAATATGCAAATCAAAACCTCCACACCTAACTCCTTCACTATTCTGAAAAATCCCACCTGCTGCCGTTAAGCCGAGATTCCCACGCGAGGCTCCATCTATATTCAACTTTACCCATTCATATCTCAGCTTCTTATAAACCTCTCCACCCTACCAGGGGTTGTTCTATGACTACTTGCATGTTTATTTGCTAAAAAGACTTCCTTAGCTAACTCTTAGAAACCCGTAAATATATACAATTTAACCACTTTAAAAGCACTTTTCAAGCCATAGTTATGACTTTTGTCCAAAAAAATTTTAATGTTTATTTGAGTGTGATCAAATTAATTTGAAGTATTTCAGTCTTTAAATATTGTCATTTTGTTCAAATTTAAATATTAAGTAAACTATTTTCAGTTTTTTTTCAGCAATATTTCTCACAATCAATAATCCACACAACCACAATTAAATATATAATTAAATATAACAGCTATCTTATGAACAAATCCAAAACAATATTCATAAGCTTCAAACATCTAAAATCTTTATGACTTATTTATAAACAAAACAAAAGTTCTTCTAATTCACTTAATAGGCCTTTGGGCCAAAAAACATATTGGGTCATAAAAAACTTAGTAGGATGATTCTTCCCAGTTCTTCGAAACTGTCAAGATCTTAGCCAAAGACAGCACAATTTCATCCATCGAGGGACGATTCAAATGATCTCTTTGCACACAATCCACAACCAATCTCACAACATAACTCTCTAATCCTTCAGGTAATAATCTTCTACGAATTAAAACCTCCTCAATCGCAACACCTTCATCGATTTCTTTCTTCAACTCACAAGCTTCTTGACCAGTAACAATCTCACACAAGACAACTCCAAAAGCATAAACATCAAGCTTAGTAGAAACTAACCCATGTTCCAAATACTCAGGAGCTAAGTAACCTCTCGTTCCTTCCACGTGTCTTGTCAACACAAAATCTTCAGTACTAGTTGATCTTGCTAACCCAAAATTACCAATCTTTGCTCGAAACTCAATATCAAGAAACACATTGTCGCTGTTCAAATCTCTATGAACGTGGGGAGGATCAACGAAGTTGTGTAGATAGTTAAGCCCTGTTGCTATATCTAACCCAATTTGTAGCTTCTGACTCAAGCTTAACAATGATTTTGTCGTGTGAATCCATTCGCTTAAGCTTCCGTTTGAAGCATGTTCGTAGACTAAGTACCAATCTCTTTCATGTAAACAGAATCCAGAGAGACGAATGATGTTGAAATGGTTAAGTTTCGATAATAAGTTTATCTCTTCAGATGCGTTTCCTTCTATTTTCTTGATCATTGCTCCATCTCCGTTGATTTTTCCTGTGTAACCTGATCCTCCGACTGAGCTAGACGAATTGAAATCACTCGTTGCTGATTTCAGTTCTTGAAATTTGTAGACTTTTAAAGATTCAACCACAATACTTGATAAACCATCTAAAGGATCCAGTTCTTGATCAGACATCGGCGCTTTCTTGCTCGTCAAGCTATCAAAATTCTGCGGTTTCTTGCTCGTCAAGCTATCAAAATTCCGCTGCTTCGATTCTTTCTTTAACATACAGTAAATAACTGCGCCAATCACACTCAAAACCAAAACTCCTCCTAGAACTCCAGAGAGAATATAAACCCATGTTTTCTTCGATCTTCCACTATCCGGCAACAATGGAGAAGGAGGAGAAACCGATTGAGGCGGAGGCGGAGAAGGAAGAATGAGAGAAGAGTTTAGAGGGTTTTGCAAAGGAATCAGAATTGTAGTGAAAGGGAAAACTCCAGGATTCTCAAAAGAAAGCTCATTAGCTTCTAAAGTCTTACTCGTATCGACACCAAATCTTTGACTAATGATTTCTATTGTATCTCCAAAAACCAAAGTATAGCTCATAAGATACTTGACACCATCTTCTCTAACCTGTTTTGCCGTGGGACACGCGCAACGAACAGGAACAACGATTCTCATACCAGGTAATAAAGACTGAGAAGAAACATTGTTTTGTTTCTCCAAAGCTTGACATGTTGAGAGACCTTGAAGAGTGTTGTTAGCAATCAGAAGATAAGAATCGTTTTGTTGGATTGTGTAAGTGAGATTGGATTGAGAAGTGCTGGTGGAGGAGCAAGAACACGTTATAGGGATGATAGCTTGTTGATTTGTTAAAGAAACGAGAGATGGGTCAACGGAGAAAAGGGAAGAGATTGATGAGACGGTGGTGAAAGGAGGAGTTGATCGGAAAATGACGTAAGAGAGGCAAGTTTTGTTGAGACCGTTACATGAGTAGCCAAGAACAGAGGTTGAATTGTCGGAAACAGTACAGTCTGTTGTTGATTTGCCGACGTAAGGTTGTTGTGCGGTTGTGGAAGAGAAGAGATTAAGGATGAGGAAGAGAAGTGGAAGAGAGATCATCGTCGTGTTGTGATGATGATACTTCAAGATTTGGTTGTTAGGTTTTGAGTTGGATTTATAGAAATGGAAGAAAAAATGTCAACTGTTTGTGTAAAAGTCAAAAGACGACCTCTTTAAGGAGTTTTTTATTGAATATTTTTATGTTCGTTAAATTATTGGAGTTGATAACGTATTGTATGATTTTGTATTCATACGGTCATATCATTGATTTTCTTTCTTTTGTTTGAAGAACGCCAAAGAAGACATGAGAGGATGATGCGACACAAGAATTTTTTATTTTTTTTTCCCATCTCTTTCAAGTTTCATAGTTTTTTCACACAATCAAAGTCAGAGGCTAAACTTAAATCATGAAAATAGGTTGCATCTAGAAACTGTGAGAAAAAAAGTTTGGTCCTTTATTGAATACAATTGTTGTCTACACCGTCACCATGACAGATACAGAAGTCTGCATATTAGTTGCTCAATGTCCGCACAATTTAATACACTCTGACAGTCATAGAATTTATACAAGGGTTAAGATTGTGGTCTTAGCATTAACCTACAACTATCTATACTATGTATCAAACACCTATAAAACTAAGTCGTATCAAGAGATGAGAAAAAGAACACGATTAACGAGTTCAAGAATCAGTGTGTTATTGCCTAATCTCAGCCAGAGTCAGTCACAACACACTATATTACTTGAATCAACTCACAAGAACAAGCTTAGTCTAACGCTCACAAGATCAAAACACAAAACACTGATCTTTCTCTCGTAAAACGGAGTTGTAACAACAAACAAATTAAACCAACGCCAATGATTTAGCCTCTCATTATGGTTCAATCTCAAGTCACATTTAACAGTTACTAATCTTATTCTAGTTTCAGAGTCTGTTCTATGTTGATCAATGAGTACTAAAGCAGAAATCAGTTTCAAAACTTATCAGAGCATCTATAAACTTCATAAAGAATCATAGCTATACTTTCTTATCTCATAACAAATGCACCCATTTATTCCACAACTAGTTTTCACAAGGTACAGAGACAAAAACACAGAAGCAAAACAAAAATAAAGACTTGTTCAAAAAAAGCTTATAGACCCAAGTTTGCACACAAATACTCAGCTATTACAGTATATACAAACGCAGCTTGAAAACCAAGTAATAAGAGTCTTCTTGATCACATTACCTGGAAAATAACACCAAAATGTGTTTTTGTTTTTGATATCACAAGATAAGAAACAGTACCACGCAGATTCCAACAAACATCAAAAGATTCTTCAGATTAGCATCGAATTGGTTTCCTTCACGAGCCACAGGACGCTCTTGTCCATGAGTAGGAACACCACGAAACCCGTTATGATAACCACCGTAAGGATAACCCGGTGCTGAACCGTAAAGCGTCGCATCAGGAAACCCATGGAACTGAAAGTTAAACAAAGCAGGCAACAAACCACCAAACCCCATACTGAAATTCCCAATCCTTGTAGTAGCCATTGGCATAAACCCGCCCATTAAACCGATACCGAAATTGAATAGATTACTCGCTGCTTCAGGCTGAGGATGAGGAGGAGGACCAGCGGTTTCAGGTCTTTGACCGGTTGGTCTTACTGGAATCTGTAAACCGGGATAACGTTTCGATCTTGGGTCAGTCTGGTTCTTGCCTCTACCGTAAAGAGGCACGAGCTTATCGTCTTGAACCACGGCTTTGCAAACCGGACATTCTTGAGAATGTGAGTGGTGGTGAAGCCAACGGTATAAGCAAGGCCAGCAAAAGAGATGACCACAGAGAGTAACGATTGGATCTTGAGCTAACTCGAAGCAAATGTTACATTCAAAATCTCCTTGATCATTATTATTATTAGCACCACCATTGTTACTATCACAGTAAGACGAACTTGTTGATTCTTCAATAACCATTATGAAACCCCTAAAATCAAGAAAACAAAAAATCGAATCAAAAACCCTAAAAATTCTAAACTTTGAACTGAATCAATCAAAAGCCCTAAAATCACGAGATTAGACAAACCCATAATCAAAAACCTTATATTTTCCACCAAATTAGAAACCGATTCGGATTTGAATCGAGTCATCAGTGTACAACATTGTGAATCATACGAACAAATCTGATCTATGGATTATACAATTGAAATCAAACGGAAGAGCATAAACTTAAACTTACCCTTTTTCGATTCGGAATTGATCAGATTTGGAGGGTTTTAATCAGCAGAAAACGAAAAGGCAAGATCCCTAAAACGTAGAGATTGGGACGAAGCTAAAGAAGAAGCCTGACATCGTGAGAAAACAGAGTCTTATTACTGTATGGAAAAGAACGTTCCAGGCTATTTCTCACTTTTTTTTTCTTTTTTGTTTTCTCTTTTACGATTTTTGTTTTCCTTTTTCTGTTTTTTAAATTATTTGTGGCCCAATTTTATTGAATTGAGATTGGGCCCTGATTATTTACGACCTCAGATCCATATCTTTATACAAACATGCAAAAGAAAAAAAAACTCGTTTTACACTTAATATATTTTTTTAAAGAATAGAATTTCAAGTTGGAAAAAGGATCTGAATATTTAATTATTTATATTGATGAAAGTATAAGTAAAAAAAATGGTATTTTTTTTTTTATTAATTTTTTCTCTTTTTTCTTGAGTCTTGTAAATATATTTATCAATACTTGTTTTTGTTGATTCAAAAAAATTCCAATATGAAGGGTTAGTCAATCAAATAATAGATAGGAAATGCGTCGATCCAAGATCTTGTAATGTATAAGTTATGTGTTTCTATTATGGGATTTTTGGTTTGGATAGATGACAACCGTTATCAAATTATGTTCGTTTTGATGTTGTAGCGACCAAGAACTATGACTAGTGATTTGGTTGCATGATTAGCGATTAAAATTTGTAGTCTAGGAATTTTAGTTGACAATGTGTTTTAACTTTTAGTTCCCAGTCGTAACGACTACGAAACTAACAACAAAACATTTTGTCGTGATGAATCATAACTAAACTTTGAGGAAAATCCAATTGTTATTTTCTTTGTTTTCTCTTCTTTGTAGATAAATTGTTTTAGTTTTTCCGTTTTACACCTTATCTAGTGTTTTTTATTTCTTGAGCCTCATTGACGGTTTTGGTGGTACTCGGTGAAGATGCAGATTCCAGATCAGTTGGTTGTCTGGATCAAGAGACTGCATCAAATCACATCAGGAGATTTTTAGCTGACATGGAAACGGGAGCTGACGTGGCTAATTTGAAGCAGAGAATGTGGTAAGTTCAAAAAATACGTGGACTTACTTAGAACTTAAGATTTTAGATGGGTGCAAGAGATACTAGAAGATATACTTGAAGATATTGTCTCCAGCCGTTAAAAGGAAAAGATAAATTTGAAGAGCAAATTTATTTTTTAGGAGATTTGGCGAGGATCTCCAATCTAAGCTTTTAGGTTATTAGTATAAATAATTTAGAGACGTCATAGTAGTTGATTAACATTCTAGAGCTATTTATTGTTGGATTGCAAACTTCGAAGCTAAAATAATAAAGCTAAGAAAGTGAGTGCATTTTTTTTGTTGTGTGATCTTCATGTGGATAAATACATAACTAGGATTATGAAACTCGACTTTGATATCTTTGAGAAGATTGATACAAATGAGAGTTTATCTTAGAATTTGTTTTAGTTGGGGTGAAATCTATTGAGAGTATAGATTGCGTAAATCCAAAATCTTTGTGTAAAAATTATAGTGTTAATAAAACATGTTAAAGCGTTACTTTAGCGCATTTCAAACATATATTTTTGTGTTGCTAGTTTCTATACTTTTACACTCCGTGGTAGTGGATGATGCTCTTAAGTCTTCTTTGTGATGCAAAGGTGTGGTCAACCGGCCTGATGAGATGATGCCGAAACTCGGTTTTATATCTTTTCTGTTTTCTTATTGTATTTAAGTTTTATATCAGTTTTCATTTCTGAAACCCTATCTAATTTCACTATCTTCTTCAAAAATAATGCACCCGAACGCAATGGCCTGACAATATTGCTTCTTGTACCGGATAATACCTACGAGACTTAGGTTATTATTTACGGTCACACCATATTTTTTTGCTGACTGGTGAAACAACAAAATAACGCTACCCGATCTAATTCAATTTGTATTGGAACATGACAACACCTTTAATACAAAACCATTATAACAGACGTATTTTAGAAACTAATTTGGTAGGTTATAAATATGAGACAAATATTTGGAAATGATAACTTTTATATTTATATTTATATTACATTTCAAACAGTTATTTACACGATATGAAATTTTAGATAAGTCAAAAATAAAATAAAAAAACTTTAACAAAAACATATAACTCTTCCCTGGTGTCACATAAGCCGCAAGAATAAGGACAACTCTTTGTTTTTTTGTTTAGAAAACTAAAAATTGAGAATACTACCTAATTTTTCTTTCTTTTTTGTGGGTAGAATTCTCTAGTTAGGAAAAATCAGAAACCATTTGTGACAACAACATTGAATCTAAACAATATTCCCTAATCAAAAATCTAGCTCTTGATAGCTCCAAGAATCATGGAAACATGAGCTGAAGAAGGCTTAGAGCAAAACAACTTCTTCAGTTCATCATACCTCTCAACATCAAACTCATAATGATTCATAAGTTTCTTCTGTTTCGCCTCAAACCTGCTTTGGTAAAACCCTTCAAAAGAAGGCTCTTTCGATGTCCTGAGGAAAAACGCGTAACCAGCCATAAAGTATATAGACGTGACATAGAAACAGATCGGTTCCATCACGTCCCACGAGAGTTCCCAAAACGTTAGCCTCATGAACCCTGCGGTCTGTAAGATCAAGTAACCAAGACCAGCCCAAAGCTCTCTCCGCACCAAACAGTGCGCTTTCGTATCGATCACTGCCTTTTCTTCTTCGAGCTCTTTAAACTCGATCCTTCGTGGGTCATTTGGCTTATGTATCTTTGGCAAAGGAAGCAGTCCTTCAATGGATTTTGTAACCTGATCATACACATGACAAAAGACAAAAACACAAAACGTCTGGGTAAAACAAAACCTCCACCACCTTCTTTTTTGACACAATTAGCACTCAAAACACACATAACAAAAACACAACTTGTATGAATCAATGACTAAGTTAAATAGTTAAAAGACCTTCACCATTGACCTAATCTATCTACACAAACCCACCCCATGAATCATCTTCTCTATCAATTTCTCCACTAAGATTCTCCTATTATCCTCAAGAACCTTGTTAGTTAGTACTAAAACAACTCTCTTTTTTTAAAAAAATTCGTTTTGGGTTTTGGTATCAAAAATCACCAAAGGTACTCAATCTATAATTTGTTGTTTTGTTTTAGGAGTTAAAAAAAAAAGTTGGGGTCTCTGTAGAAAGTGTTCGTCTTTATCACCATCTCTCAAACCTGGGAACCTCCTATGGAAACTCTCTGATAAACAGAGGTTTTTGAATTTCCTGTTGAATTGGAACCAAAAAGAAAGAGATAACACCGATAAAAATGGTATCAGTTTTCGGAAGCTTCCAGAATCAAAATCGAACGAAGAACAAAAACCTAATTCGTTATTTTTTCAAAAGAGTTTCAAATCTCTCTCTCTCTATCTCTCCCAACCAATTGTTCAATCAGCTGCATACTCAGAGATCTCAGAGATGAATGATTCAATTCAATTCAATTCAATGATTTCAGATTCTAAATCAAAGAAGAACGCAGAAAATTACCTGATCAGGTCTAAGACAAACGGAATCTCCCAAAACGATGACGTTTGCTGAATCATCAAGCATCTTCGCAATTCTAGATCCAGAATCTGGATCTGAAGAAGCTTCACCACAAACGTTAACAAACTCCGAATAAGGAATCCAGCTTTTCCCAGTCTCTCTAAGCTTCGATTTCACGATCTCAATCTGCGCTGCTCTAAACAGCTTCTTCGTATCCTCCACCGTAAGACTCGGCGTCGTCGTCGTCTCCGTCTTCATCTCCATCTCCGTCTTAATCGGAGGAGCAAGTCCGTCTAATCGAATCCGATCTTTACTTCCATCGATTTCACGGAGTTTCTCAATCAAACTCTCTCCGATCGGCATCTGCATAATCTCCGGCCGAATCATAGCACTATTATGCAAAAACCTCCGTGAATCTCCAGGCTCCGGTGCGATTTTGGTCGTATCTCCGGAATCATTGGGAACTCTGATTCGTACAGCTAACGAAGAAGATGAGATTCGACAATTCGTAAGACTCTGTGAAGCAACATTAGAGATATTGAAGATACGCTTCGATAATAAAAGCTTCCTCATCGCCATTGATGAAGCAAGAACAAAAAAAAATTTCTCCCTCAAGAAATTTTGAGAGAGAAGAGAAATAAAAATTTTCGATAATTAAAATAAAATCGTTTTAATTTTATTTTTTTACGACTGAATAATGAAATAGAGAGACTAAAAGGGTTTATATACTGTTACAATAATTAAATTTTAATACCTAAAAATATAAAATAGAATACAGACTCGTACACGTCAGCGTATATCGGAACGTACACGAGAAATTCATTATTTATAAATAAATAAACAAATTACAACTCGAATATTCGATTTGGAAACTATTTCGTTTTTCGCGAGAAATATGGAGATATGGATAGATAATAACCGTCCACGTGTTCGGTTTGGTAGTGGTGATTAGTTTGCCGTGCTATTATAGCCGTTGGATTATACTACAAAAAAATTAATATTGTTGTATAACCTAAATTTGTTCACAACGGGAACCAGAGCAGAAGAACTAGGAAACGAAAAGTCTTTTATTACGTGTACGCAAGCAGACGTGGATCCACATATTTTTCCATTTTTATTGTTTTTATTTTATTTTAACCAATTATACTAGATTAAATTAATAAATAACTTTTTCTTTTACTTGGTGGATCTGAATTCAAATCCAATTAAAATCCCAATTGGTATGGCAAATCATCTTTTTCCAAAGTGGTAAACTTTTCTCTTATCGTTCCTTTTGCAATTAATACTTTTTAGTATAATTTTTAAAGGGTAAAACAAAATTTGTAGATATTTTTAGTTATTTTCTTCAACTTAAAAAAATGCAAGTCAATTTTGCAAATCAAGATACTTTGAAATAAAACAGAAAATAGCATTTTAAATCTTGAAAGTGTCACATGCTAGCACTTTAAACCTTGAACATATTACACTAATGTTTTAAATTTTTAAACTATTTTTATTAACACTTTAAATTTTGAAATTACTTCATTTGTTTTTCCGCATAAAATTCACAACAAAATTGTTACCGGAAAACTGGCAGAATT
This sequence comes from Cardamine flexuosa, assembly GCA_963555745.1. Classification (NCBI taxonomy): domain Eukaryota; kingdom Viridiplantae; phylum Streptophyta; class Magnoliopsida; order Brassicales; family Brassicaceae; genus Cardamine; species Cardamine flexuosa. The sequence continues at coordinate 20,967,153 of OY743217.1, read as the reverse complement.
CTCTATAGTAATAAGACAACAAATTTTAATGGTAATTTGACGGATTTTGACAAAATATGTTTATCAGAATTTTCAAAATTCAAATAGCTATATTAATGTACATATTTTCAAACGGATTTCCGACAGTCACTGAAAAATCCATCAAAAAATTTCAGCGAGTAACCGTCAGAAATCCGATAGAAAATATATATATTTATATAGTTGTTAGAATTTAAAAATTATAATGAAACTATTTTATCCAAAATTCTTTGGATTATCATAAGAAAAATTTGTCGGAAATTCTGTTAGTTTTCGTGTAACTATTTTGTAGTGAGTTTTATGGTGAAAAAAAATAGAAGGTAATTTCAAAGTTTAAAGTGTTGGTAAAAATAATTTGAAGATTTAAAGTGTTAGTGTGAAACTTTCAAAGATTAAAGTGTTAGTATCTCACACTTTCAAGATTTAAAATGGTATATTTCTTTTTAAATAAAATATATCTTAACGTATAAAAACGATAAATTTTAACTCTCTCTTTTCTAACAACTAGCATTTTTATAACAGTTTTTAACATATGCAATAAATTTTAGTACAATTAATTGTAATTAAATATTCATTTACCATTCGAGCGACTTATAACCATTTGTGCTAGCTAATTTTATATTATTATTTAAGTAATGTTAAAAGCAAAAAAAATCTTGCATTTACATGAGATATTATATACTATTAGACACATTTTTTTCTTTTCAAATCTTACTAATAATTATAATAATTGTATATTTAATTACAATCTAAACTAACAAAGTATAAAATAGATATTTTCTTGCGCTACACAACACAAATTACTATCTAAGTTATATGTTTATAATGACAAAACAAGTTACTTATACCCTCTCTGTATATTGATATTTTCGAATTTTCACACATATTTAGAAATATATATTTTTAATTATTATCTAATTCTAAATTTGTGGTATAAGTGGAAAAAGACAATATAGATCAGTACATACCATTCCATATGGCAAAAAACACAAAGTAAAAAGATTATTTCAGTTTTTTTTTTTTTAGAAAATCAATATTTAAGAAACAAAATAAGAACACAAAACATCAATGTATTAGGAAGAAAGGTAGTATTAACAAAAACCAAAATTTTATTCAAAACAAACATATAACCAAGTTTTAAAGGTACCCAATGGCTAATTTTATTTTAAGTACCAAACAAGCAATCTAATGATTACCAACTTCGCCTTGTAATCTTAATTAAGAGCATCTCCAACTCATTTCTCTATATTTTACTCTAAAATAGAGTAATTATATAATAGATATGGGTTTTATTCCAACCCATTTCTCTATTTTTAACTCTAAAAAAAATATTCCAAGTATATTCTTAATAACTTTTTTTCTAGAAACATCATTTATTTATCAAAATTATAAATTTAACTTATATATTTTATTTTAAGCCAAATAAAATAAAATAATAATTTATTACATAAAAAATGATGATCAAACATCCACTATTATCAATACTTTAGAAGAAGGCAATCGACAACTTTTGGAGCAAGTAAAGAAGATAAATGAATAAAGACAACACCATTTGGAGATTCAAAGTAAGAATTACGTCTTGAAGGAGCTCAAATTAGAAAACAAAATTTTAAACCAAGATATGAATTCCATACAAGATTCAGATATTCGGGCATATATGGAATCAAAACAAATTAAAATGGATTTTTCAAAAACAAGGATCAACAACAAGCTCAAGAAGCTCTTGATGCATCTACTTCATTTAGTCAATATTTTTTAATAATATTGGTGGATCCGAAAGCGATTTATCTAATTATTAAGTTCCTAGTTTTAATTTGTGTTGTTTTTCTTTAATTTTGGTATTTAACTTCATTTGCAGAAAACAAATAATGTTGTTACCAAATTAAATGTTAATTTTTTTAAAAAATACTAAAATAAATTTACTGCGTATTAACAAGTATACTACATTTTTTATTTTTTATTTAAAGATTAAGTGTATTAGAAAAAGTTAAGCATACTTTATAGAAGAACTAAGGGTTGATATAAGTGTAAGCTCCACTCATTATAAGTGATTCAAATCGTCACGATACATGAATAGTAAACTTGTAAAATCCTTTTTGGTTATCGATTTCATATGTCAATTACCTAAAAAGTTTTTTTCGCGTAGAATGCTAAGAGAGTACATATATCATCATCATTTTGCTTTAGTTTACTTGCTGAGTCACGAGTCGTGTAGTATCTACAAGCCATCTAATTCTTTTGATAAGTTCACAACCAATTTTGCAAGCATTCAAAACTCGGTTCTAAACGAACTATTAATTCTACGATACTCTCAACAAAGTCTTTCTTTTAGAATGAGGAGAATTGCTTGAGTCTATAGTTTGTGCTTTTTTTTTTTGATTTCATGTCTCTACAAGAGAAAAGTCTTTTGCTTAAATAGATGAGTTTCAATTTTGAAGTCAATGAACAACCAACTGAAGCACTTGTCACGTGAATCCAGGAGACGTGAGTAACCAAAGAGACCGAGTCTTACGTGATCAACTTCTCTATTTGTTTTCTCCGTTTTCTCCACCAGCTCAAATCTTTGAGCTTAATGAGACCACAAGGCCCATTTATCATCACAACACTAATTTTTATTAAGCCCAATTGACTTAATTAAAATTTGACCCAACAAGATATCCTACAAAAATATGGCAATAGAGACAAAACAATTGAGAAGAAAAGCATCAAACTTTACAGATATTTGAGGGAATTGGGGTGAAAACAAAAAACCCAGAGATCAATATTCCAATCATCTAATCTATGATTCAATTGATTGATCGAACACACAAATATATATTGGACTTAATTTCAAAAAAATACAAAAGAAAACCCTAAAAATAAGAGAGAGAGAAGCTCACGGGGTGCTGCAGCAGAAGGAGAAGCCCGTGGAGTTTCCAGAACCCTATCGTCGTCAAGAGACAGAAGCAGATCAAGATCTTCTTGGTGGCTTCCCATTTATTCAATTTCTCGATCCAACTCGCGACGAGCCATCATCTCAAAACATTACTATTCCAAACTCATAATCTGCAAATTCCAAACTCATAAAAGACAAATTTACCCTTAATGATTTCAAAAATCTGGTTATATAGTTTTAATTGTAAGTGATACCAAGCAAAACACAGTAGCTCAGTGGGAAAAGTATCTGCTATGTGCGCTCTGGGTTCGAATCCACTACGCGCGACCAGAGTTCGAATCTCATATTTGTGGTATAACTGCGTATAACTTGGTAGAACTAGGTACCAGTTGTCTGATTAAGTATGGTACAACTGGGTACCAGTTTTTCGAGTAGGTATGGTAAACCTGAGGGTAACTGAATACTAGTTGTACCGAATTATCCGAGTAGGTATGGAAAACTGGCAGAATTCTCTATAGTAATAATAATAAGACAACAAATTTTAATGGTAATTTGACGGATTTTGACAAAATATGTTTATCAGAATTTTCAAAATTCAAATAGCTATATTAATGTACATATTTTCTAACGGATTTCCGACAGTCATTGAAAAATCCATCAAAAAATTTCAACGAGTAACCGTCAGAAATCCGATAGAAAATATATATATTTATATAGTTGTTTGAATTTAAAAATTATAATGAAACTATTTTATCCAAAATTCTTTGGATTATCATAAGAAAATTTTTTCGGAAATTCTGTTAGTTTTCGTGTAACTATTTTGTAGTGAGTTTTATGGTGAAAAAAAAATAGAAGGTAATTTCAAGGTTTAAAGTGTTGGCAAAAATAATTTGAAGATTTAAAGTGTTAGTGTGAAACTTTCGAAGATTAAAGTGTTAGCATCTCACACTTTCAAGATTTAAAATGGTATATTTCTTTTTAAATAAAATATATCTTATCGTATAAAAACGATAAATTTTAACTCTCTCTTTTCTAACAACTAGCATTTTTATAACAGTTTTCAACATATGCAACAAATTTTAGTACAATTAATTGTAATTAAATATTCATTTACCATTCGAGCGACTTATAACCATTTGTGCTAGCTAATTTTATATTATTATTTAAGTAATGTTAAAAGAAAAAAAATCTTGCATTTACATGAGATATTATATCAAATACTATTAGACAATATTTTTTCTTTTCAAATCTTACTAATAATTATAATAATTGTATATTTAATTACAATCTAAACTAACAAAGTATAAAATATATATTTTCTTGCGCTACACAACACAAATTACTATCTAAGTTATATGTTTATAATGACAAAACAAGTTACTTATACCCTCTTTGTATATTGATATTTTCGAATTTTCACACATATTTAGAAATATATATTTTTAATTATTATCTAATTCTAAATTTGTGGTATAAGTGGAAAAAGACAATATAGATCAGTACATACCATTCTATATGGCAAAAAACACAAAGTAAAAAGATTATTTCAGTTTTTTTTATTTAGAAAATCAATATTTAAGAAACAAAATAAGAACACAAAACATCAATGTATTAGGAAGAAAGGTAGTATTAATAAAAACCAAAAAAATTTCAAAACAAACATATAACCAAGTTTTAAAGGTACCCAATGGCTAATTTTATTTTAAGTACCAAACAAGCAATCTAATGATTACCAACTTGGCCTTGTAATCTTAATTAAGAGCATCTCCAACTCATTTCTCTATATTTTACTCTAAACTAGAGTAAATGTATAATAGATATGGGTTTTATTCCAACCCATTTTTCTATTTTTAACTCTAAAAAAAATATTCCAAGTATATTCTTAATAACTTATTTTCTAGAAATATCATTTATTTATCAAAATTATAAATTTAACTTATATATTTTATTTTAAGCCAAATTCAATAAAACAATAATTTATTACATAAAAAATGATGATCAAACATCCACTATTATCAATACTTTAGAAGAAGGCAATCGACAACTTTTGGAGCAAGTAAAGAAGATAAATGAATAAAGACAACACCATTTGGAGATTCAAAGTAAGAATTACGTCTTGAAGGAGCTCAAATTAGAAAACAAAATTTTAAACCAAGATATGAATTCCATACAAGATTCAGATATTCGGACATATATGGAATCAAAACAAATTAAAATGGATTTTTCAAAAACAAGAATCAATAACAAGCTCAAGAAACTCTTGATGCATCTACTTCATTTAGTCAATATTTTTAATAATATTGGTGGATCCGGAAGCGATTTATCTAATTATTAAGTTCCTAGTTTTAATTTGTGTTGTTTTTCTTTAATTTTGGTATTTAACTTCATTTGCAGAAAACAAAGAATGTTGTTACCAAATTAAATGTTAATTTTTTAAAAAAGATACTAAAATAAATTTACTGCGTATTAACAAGTATACTACATTTTTTATTTTTTATTTAAAGATTAAGTGTATTAGAAAAAGTTAAGCATACTTTATAGAATAATTAAGGGTTGATATAAGTGTAAGCTCCACTCATTATAAGTGATTCAAATCGTCACAATACATGAATAGTAAACTTGTAAAATCCTTTTTGGTTATCGATTTCGTATGTCAATTACCTAAAAAGTTTTTTTTCTGCGTAAAATGCTAAGAGAGTACATATGTCATCATCATTTTGCTTTAATTTACTTGCTGAGTCACGAGTCGTGTAGTATCTACAAGCCATCTAATTCATTTGATAAGTTCACAACTACTGATCCATCCACCTAAAAATCCAATGATCCATCCAAAAAGAGGTAAATTTCACACCAAATTGAATTAAGTGAAATTCAAGCTCCAAAATATAGAGATACAATCATTCTTTACAAGATCGACTCATAAAAAGATTGAGGAAAGATACCTTTTTTATAAAATTTAGCATGAGCATTGATATGAGTGCTATTCAGAAGATATTCAACATTGTTTCAAGTGACATCGATCGTATTTTTTGGAGTATAAGTTTATTAGTTTGCTCTCTAAGAGATAATTTCTACAGTTTCAAGAAAACATTTGTAGAATGATGATGTCAAAAATTTTCACGAACAAAACATATGGTGAAATATTTTAAACCAATTTCGAGACAATTTTATTTTTGAGAATTTTATTTTAACAAAAAAAACAATAAATGGAAAAACGAATTATAGTTTTCAACGGATGAGAAAAATACAATGTAAGCAAGTGGAACAAATAGATATGTTCACGTGTTTTTAATTCTTAGTGCTGAACAAACACAACTAGACAAATGATGGAAAACTATCAAACTTTTAAACAAGTCTTTTTGTAATTAGTATCTCGAGGGAACCAGCCGAATTGTTGATGGGATATTATTGCTGTGGTAAAACTAATCTGTTGAAAGGTTTATATAAACGTCCGTGTTAACAAAAGAGAAGAAACGATACGCCAGTGTATCTGTATATGCGATTATTTCCGCATACCAACCAATATGGAATAATTAATATAAATAATTAATTATATAATTATATTGTAATGATAATCGACTACGACAGTGTACGCAATTACGATACAGTGCACTATTATTATATATATATATATAGATTTTAGAGATTTAATTATAATAATTACATGACAAAGAACTATAATTAAGTATTGAGTTCTTGTGTTTTTAATCAAATAAAGTATCATCGAATAGAATTATATGTTCTTTAAAAAACATATCAAGAAAAATAACGTGTTATTTATATAAAATGCATACAAAAGTAACATTTATTTATTTATGATTTTGTAACAACATTCATTGTTTTCTGCAAATGAAGTTTATTTATTTATGATTTTGTAACATCATTTTTTCTTTAGCGGGAACTGTTTTCTACTTTATTTAAAGGTAAACGTAACTAAAATTATCGCTACTCGCTAGTCATAGTCATAATAGTTTATACTTTTGGCATATATTTTAAAACGTTATGAAGTTCCTCAAGTTGGGGGAGATTTAATTCAACACCTACTAGTGAAAGGATATCATCATTTTAGTAAAGTTATTAACATATTAACAAGTAGCATAGTGACACGTAGATTGTATTATCGCCACCAGTTACAAACTTATTGGATGTGACAAGCAATGTCCACAAAATTACAAATAGTTTGGCAAAAAAGAAAAAAAACTTCTAAGGGAGTCTATTCAAATATGATTTAAGAAGACTTTTATTGACTACAATAATTTTGGAATCTTGTGAACTACTATATATTTTTTGTAACTAAAAATAAATTATCAAAAAAAATCACATATTTTTACAAACTTTTACATATCAAAGACTTTTAAATAATATTGTAAAGTTTTGTTAACTTTGTAGTTTTTATATTAATTTTTAACATTAAAACTTTGTAATTCGTATATTTTTATTTTACTTCTGAGTATGCAAGCTTCCAGTTAGTAACATTTGTTGCTTTGTAAAATTAAAGTATTGAAAAAAGTTGTTAAAGAAATATTATGTTATCATATACTTGATGTTCTATAAATTCTACATATCAATTTATATTTCTTTTGTTTTGTACATGTTGAGTTTATAATAGTAGTATTTTTATAAGTCTGATATTAGGGATTTTTCTTTAATCGAAAAACTAGTTAATGGAGGAACAATATTTTTTCAACTGTGGAGGAATACTTTTTTTTTTGTCATTCTGAGGAGGAATACTTCTATCAGACTTTTTTGCATATGAATTTTAAGCTGCAAACTGAACTTATATTTTTCTTTGGAAAATATCTATGCAGTTTACGTTGTACATATTGCATCTGCTCAAATTGTAGATGTAAAAGGTTTTTGTAAAGTTTTTGAAAATATCATTGTAACATCTAGTATTTTGGAGGAGTCTTTATATGAACAAAAAAGTTTAAAAGCAATCAACTAATAACATTAGATTTTAACATAATCATAAAGTCAATTAAATTCATTTTATATGAATAACACATGATTTACATTTAGTTTTTACAATCTTCAACCAAATAACTCATGACTTTAAATGATTATAAACAAACTTTAAAACTACCAAAACCAATCATACATAACTTTAACAGAATTTTGACAATTCAACATTGAATAACATTACAATCTTTAAAATCTTCAAACCAATAAACTCTCCTAAATTTATTACATAGATGTGGTCAAATAGGATTAAGAAGTACTTAATTATGATTATATTATCAACACTTACTTCTTGGGCCTAATGGTGATGCCAGCAAGTGGAAGTTGTCATTTAAATTAATTAGAAACTTAATCAATGCTGATAAATTGTGAGAGAATTTCAAAAATACCACTACAAAGGATTAACATAAATCTATTTTTAAGTATTATCTATTTTGCAAATGGTAATCAAAGTTATGGGATCAATGAGAACAACATGAAATAAATTAAAAGAATTTGATGAATATTTTAAAATTTATTTTTTACCATTTTGTTTAATTTAGTTTGAGCGATAAGTTTTAGGAATTAAGAATTATGATTTATTGTTTATTTTGTTTCAATTTACGTTTTGTAAATTGGAGATTAATGTTTAGATTTTAGACTGTTTTGTTGGTTTTTGACGAACTAAACCATTTTCTTAATTTTGATATAACTTTAAACTATTTTCATAGTTATCTTTTTAACTATTTTTGAAAGTAGTCAATTTCGTGCCGTGTTATATATATAATTTTTATGTAAACGTAATTAGTACATGTATTTTATAATCTTCTAGTATGGATAATTGGTTTATATCCCAACATAAAGCAAATATATTTGATAATTTTATCATTATTTAACGAATGAATAGTTTGATATGGATCATTAAACCGTTTAAATCTTGAAGCGGATATAGAGAAAGTTTCTATACTCTTACTTATGATTTCTCTTCGCATCGTTGGGAATATATATTCTCAAGAAAAAAAAACAATTCTTTTTGCAAATATTCATGAAACTGTTTCATTGCTAACAAAATCTGTTAGTGATAAACGAAAAACAAACAAGTGTATTTCAGAAAATTATCGTCAATCGTCACAAGCTTGGACGTGTATGGAATAGTTTATTGCGACAAACTATATATCTGCCTTGAACTCAAGAGTGTAACAAAATTATTAAAACAAAGAGTGTTAGCCTAATTTAGTTGATAATTTTATTTTTTCTTTTGTTCTCTTGTCTTTGATTAAAATAAATTAAATTTTGGAAACTTATACGGGTAAAAACATCTTCAACTCCACTCTATTTTCTCTTCTAAACTTTATTATAGAGTAAAATATGTTCCAATCCCACTCTGTATCCCACTGTAAAATAGAGTTTTGAAAAAATTACTTTATATTTGGAGTAATCCTATTCATTACTCTATTATAAAGTAAAATTTTTGTTAATTATTAAATAGTCCTTTAACTTTTGTTTTGATTTATACTTAAAAAAATATTATTAAATAATATTTTAGTTGTGTGATTAGATCAATATTGGTAATAAATTAAAAATAGGTTTATAGTTAAAACTTTAAAATATAACAATAACTTTTATTTATTAGAAACACAATAATATAATCAAAATTACATAATAAATTACCAAAATTAAAGAAAATAATATAAATTAAACATAACATAACAAAAACTAATAATTTATATGTAATATATCATAAATTTATTGAATTTTTGGTTTAAAATAAAATATATGGGTTAAATTTATAGTTTTAATAAATAATATATGTTTTTTTAGAAATTAATTATTAAACATATACTTAGAATGTTCTTTTTAGAATTGAAATTAGAGGAATAGGTTAGAGTAAAACTCATCTCTATTATAAAATTACTCTATTTTATAGTAAAATATAGAGAAATGGAAGAATAATCGACTAGAATAGCTATTTTGAAATAGCTACATATTTACATATTTTGAAATAGCTATTTTTATTACCAAAAAAAGAAGCTATTTTGAAATATTTACATATTAAAATAATTAATCGAAATATTAGATCGTAGTAATAATTGCTCGTTGTTCTTATAGAGTCCGTGATGTTTGTTTTGTCATAACTGTTTTTTTTTTGTTTTTCTGAAAACTAATTTGGTTTCATTGATTTACTTGTTTTTCGACAGATTGATTTATTTTAAATATATTTTGATCGAAGATAGCGTCAGACAAGCATATTCTTCTGAGTGAAACACGACAAATTATTTTGTTCTCTAGCATCAACACCGTTAACTGTAATCAATTTGGTGTTTGTTTTTCAGTCGAATTGACTGCATTTGTTTTAATGGCAACACACATCACACTATTTAACGAATTATATCAATAACAAAAAAAACAAACATTAAAAAATATATCATCTTATTATATAAAGATGAATGATTCAAAAATTTTAATTCACTAGATTATGATATATATAAATTAAAATACTAAATTTTGACATATTTAATTAAATAAAACTATAAATTATCAGGAAAAAAAATACAATCCTAAAAAAAAAAATTTCTAATTTTCCATCGTTATGTTTATTAAATAAAAAATATCTTTAATTAAATTAAAATTATATTTGACAAATTTCCATTTGAAAAAGGAAATTTTAAAATTAGTTCATAATTGACGAGTCTTTATTTTCACTAGCTTTTACTATTATTTTTACATGTTTTATTGAGTCTAAAGTTAGGTTTTGTGTCCTTCTGGTCGGTTTTGATGTATTTTCACGTTTATACTTCATTGGAGCTAAAATGGACAAAATGGAGCAACTTTAGACGTTTTTACATTTCATTAGATTTTGGAGACACTCTGGGATCGACCGATCCTGAAAATGATCGACCAAACACAAAGAGGATCGATCGATCCCGAAGCAAATCGGTCAGTCAAAGGAATCTATGAGGTGGCACGAATCAAAGGAAGGAGATCGATCCGGATCGCGGATATTCTTCAAATCACACATTAACTCTGATTTTTGATCTAGAAGACTCCCTATATAAAAGGATCATTTACTGAGCAGCCTAGAAGCTTTAGACACGATGTTTCTTAGTTACTTTGTATTTTATTTTCATTTTCAGATCTGTAAACTTTTACATTGGTTTTTCTTAGATCTATAATATTCTCTATTGCATTTTCAGATCTACATTATGTCTTCATCTCTTTCTTTGCATTTCATACCATACAACATCATAATCTATCAACCCATCACCATGGTTGAGTAGATTTGCATGTTGGGAGATGAGATTTATTAAAAGGAATTTAATGTTTAATTAGATTATTGTTATAGATTAGGGTTATAATTAATAAATCTATACTTCTATGAAACAAATGTTTTTGTTAAGTTGACGAATCTATCAAATTATTCATACCGTTTTATAATAAGCCAGTGTTGGTTATTCTACCCGGAATCTATAGTTTGTAGGCTTGATTTTCAGTTTTCCAAGAGTTGAGGCTGGATCTACAAGTGAACTTGATCAAACTTGTTAATACATGCTAGCATAGGATCCTAGCGGATTTATATTATAATAATATTCCCTTTTGAAAAGAGGTTTGTTTGGTTACAGTATTTGAGTTCTAGATTTAGATCATTAAATTGCTAATCCGGTTAGATATCCTTTTATTTAATTAAATCCATGCGGTTTTCCAGATCCCAACATTTATTTTAAATTGATTTTTATTTGTTTTTATTTTATTCAGATTTTATTCGGATTTTCTGTGACAAACTTTCCATATTTTTCATCCTAACTCTGTTTAAATCTACATATCTAAAGCGCACTTTACTCTCTATGGATAAGATCCCACCATTATACTACCGCACACAACCGTGCACTTGCGGGAACTATTGGTTTGGGTAAAACCTGATAATAACCACATCAAGTTTTTGGCGCCATTGCCGGGGAGTAATTATTGCCTCTAGATCTAAGTTTTAGACCTAGTCTAGGATATTTATTTTCTGTTTTTTTTTTAATTTACGTCTCTGAGATCGACCGATCCACATTAGATCGATCGATCATACTTCTTGCACAATCGACCAATCTCTTTCGAGATTGACCGATCCTACCTTGTGCAAGATCGATCAATTCTCTTTGATTGATCGATCCTACTTCTCTCAAGATCAACCGATCCCTTCCAAGATCGATCGATCCTAGAGCCTCTTAATCGAATCTGGCTTTCAAACTTCTTCTGCTTCTCAGGTGTATGCAATTAAGAAGCAGGGCTTCTAAAGATCTACAAGGCTTGAGCATAGATAAGTTGACAAGGAAGTCCATAAGGAAAATCAAGGATACAAAGAAGAACAAAACTACAAGGAAAGCAAAAGATAAGGTTAGTATGGCTGACTATAATAACATAAGAAACATTCCCCCTGTTGTTGATGGTGAGGATGCAGAAGTAATCCGACAGAGAGAGGGTCTGGTTAATCAAGGACCTCTCAATGATGTTGGAGCTCCTAGGGGTGAGAGTAGATGCTGGGCTGGGACTGCAAATCCTTCCGCGAAGGGTTACCTTAGGCGAGCAAGATGCCCGTACGCCTATTATAGGAACCGATCTGCTATCATTCCCACTGCTATCCAGAGGCAATACTTTGAGATTAAACCTCAAATAATTGCCCTGGTGAAACAGAATCAATTTCATGGGCTATCTAACGAAAATCTAATGGACCATATTGATATCTTTAAGGAGATCTGTAGTACCACCAAAGCCAACGGAGTCCCCAAGACTACCTCCATTGTAGGCTATTGTCTTTTTCCCTTGCTGATAAGGCTCATAGATGGCTGAAATCTTTGAGTCCTGGATCTATCACAAGCTGGGGTGAATGCCGAGCTGGTTTCTTACAGCAGTTCTTCACCAAAGCTAGATCCGCAACATTAAAAAACAAAATAACCACATTCGCCAAGCTGGTACCGAGTCTTTCTATGAAGCTTGAGAATGCTATAAGGAATACCTAAGGGACTGTCCCCCTTGAATCTACACCGAGTCGGACAAAATGAATTTTTTCTATAACGGAGTTGAAATGAAGTACCAAATGGCTATGGACACAGCCAGTAGGGTAGACTTCATGAGCAACACACTGGAGAAAGCCATGAAGCTCATTAAAAACCTGGCAGTAAGCAACTCTAACAGATCTTCTTACTATGATAGGAGAGTCAACCCCACTCAAGCAATTGATAAGATCATAGAGGAACTTAATGCTACAATATACATTCTGATGAGAGATCAAAAGAGATATGTTAATCTCTTGGAGAGTGAAGAGTTCAATGATGAGGAGGAACAAACTGAGGAGATCAAATTTCTCAGTGGACATGGAAACTACCAAAACCAGAGTTTCAACCCAAACTTTAGGAACCATCCTAACCTGTTATACCACAATAGTAATGTTGAGAACCATGGAGATCAGTTTTTTCCACCTCGGAGTACTCAAAACACAGGGAACTTCCAAAAAAATGCCAGTTATGGTAAAATGGGATTCAATTGTCAATCCAGAAATGCTGGTCCAGTGGATATAATTGATTGCCTGTTCCGGCAAATCATGGAAGGATAGAAGAAATTTGTTGGGGATATCAACGCTAAGGTCGATAAAGTTTATGAGAACCTCAATGGGAAGTTTGATGCCTTAGGAACTCACGTAAGAGTGTTGGAAAACCAAGTTGCTCAAACTACTGAGAAAATAGGGCACCAACCAGAACTTTCCCAGGAAAACCTGAAAACAACCCCAATGAATCTCTACACTTCATTGAACTCAGAAGCGGAAAATGCGTCGTCCTGAAAAGCTATCCTGCTAGAGGTGATCGGAAAGTCTTTGATCTGTCTGATGATGAAGAAGACTATTTCTTTAATGATGACATAGAGGATAGCTTTTACAACAGAGAGCTGAAAATTCTTGAAGAGCCTGAAACGTCGGAAAACAGAAGTGATCACTCCATGGATGATGAGATAGAGGAAGCAGAGCGTTATTACGGTAACCTCAAAGATGGAGATTAATCAAGATCGATTAATTCCTAGTAAGATCTATCGATCTCCTGTATTAAAAGACTAGGATCTTCCGACCGAACCCATTAATTCAACTACCAAAATTTCAGCACCCTCTGAAAAGAAATTACCACCAATCCCTAAATCAACCTACCATGAATTTGATAAGTGGAAATGTGAAAAGATAGCTAAAGAGATGAGAGCTAGATTACCTTTTCCAGAGGTCTACTCAATGATTCATTTGGTGGAAGATCATTTGAAGAAAAATTTCACTAGGGAATCCACTATGGAAGACTCCGTCAAATTCTAAGGGAAAAATGTGATAAGCAAATGCACAAAAAACTTCCCAAAAGTTAGGAGACCCAGGGAAATTTATTCTGTCATGCACCATTGGAGATACCCGTTTTAAAAATAGCTTGGTAAATTTGGGAGCAAGCATCAATGTGCTACCACTCTCCATTGCTCATAGACTTAGACTGCTAACTATGCAGCAAACTACCAAGATAATCACCATGGCTGATGGAACAACCCGGAGGCCGCATGGACTCCTAGTTGATATCCCAATTTTGGTAGGCTCGTGTTACATACTCGCTGATTTCATGGTTTTAAACTTGGACGACAATGGTACTGACCTTATCATGGGGCGCCCTTTCTTAGCCACAGCTGGAATATCTATAAATGTGTCAAAAGGAAGGATAAAAATCCGTCTCAGAAAAACCGTTGTGAAATTTTATGTTGAGACCGTCAATACACAACCCATCGTAAATTGCCAAACATACATGATTAATGATTTTGATGCTATCGATGTTGTTCACTCAGTGAACGAGATCCCGTGGGTTTTCACAACTGAGAGGATTTTAGAAACTAAAAAGCAAAATTCCGCTGAGATCGATCGATCCAAGAGCAAGATCGATCCATCCGAGGGTAGAATCGATCGATCCAACGATGAGAGCCACTGCTTTCTTGATAAGAAGATCGATCCAGACTCTATCAGGATCAGCCGGCTGAGTGAGATCGATCGATCCAGAGTTTACCCCATTCTTATTGGAGCTCCGGATGGCCAAGTTCATTTTTAGTTTGGTTTCACACCCTTACACCATTTTTCATTCAGACCGCACTCCTCTTTTGCAACATTAGGAGCATGTGCAACCAAGTAAAAAAACTACGGAGGATGGGAACCGGTACAACCAAATGTTCCAAGGATATTCGAGTAAACTTTCTAGTATCACTACTTCATCTATATTAGTTTGAGTTGACTATTGGTGCAGTTTTT
This sequence comes from Cardamine flexuosa, assembly GCA_963555745.1. NCBI lineage: Eukaryota > Viridiplantae > Streptophyta > Magnoliopsida > Brassicales > Brassicaceae > Cardamine > Cardamine flexuosa. The sequence goes on along the minus strand of OY743217.1, from coordinate 20,952,025 downwards.
GTGGATTGATGTACATAGTCAGGATTGGTTCCAACTTCCCCTTCTCAGAAAAAATGCTCTGGGATCGACCGATCCTATTCAGATCAATCGATCCCGTCTCATCCCGAGACTCACTTTCTTCAAAAAAAAAAAAAAAAAAGAGAAGGGAAAGAAGTCAAAAGGAACCAGAATAAAATCTTTTTATTTATTTAGTTAGTTATTTGCTTCTGTTATTTATTTTAGCACCAACTCTATTAGGATCATTATATAGAAGCTTACTTAGAGTCCAAGGTTCAGGAGGTTGTGCACCATCTTTGGTTTCCGTCTCACTGTGATTTTGCGCATTGGCTTGCACCGGAGTTCATTTATCATGCCTAACCATCACTCCTAATATGGCCCCCCGTTACTAGTCCTTAGCGATTGAGACTCCCTTTGTGAGACTGCAGGCAACACTTAATTAATGTTAAAGGGCCAACAATGGAGATTTCAAAAGTTCCCTTGGATCTCGGATGCTAGAGTACGATAATATTTGTTATGCTTATGGTAAAGTACATGTTGTACTGCTAAAGTTCAATTAAACTTTCACAAGGTTTCTTTTTGGTTTACATGATCAACATTGTAGATTCTAAAGCTAAGCGTAAGTTCCCGTTTTTCAAACCTATACTTCTGAACTTTGTTTCATTGTCTTGTTGCTTACTTGAGAACAAGCAAGGATTCAAGTCTGGGGGTATTTGATGAATCTTTATTTTCACTAGTTTTTAATATTGTTTTTGCATGTTTTATTGAGTCTAGATTTAGGTTTTGTGTTCTTCTAGCCGGTTTTGGTGTCTTTTTAGGTTTATACTTCATTGGAGCTAAAATGGACGAAATGAAGCAACTTTGGACGTTTTTACAGTTCATTGGATTTTGGAGACACTCTGGGATCAACCGATCCTGAAAAGGATTGACCAAGCACAAAGAGGATCGACCGATCCCGAAGCAGATCGGTCAGTCAAAGGAACCTATGAGGTGATACGAATCAAAGGAAGGAGATAGATCGATCCAACATGATCGGTCGATCCGGATCGCGGATATTCTCCAAATCACACATTAGCTCTGATTTTTGACCTAAAAGACTTCCTATATAAAGAGATCATTTCCTGAGCAGCCAAGAAGCCCTAGACACGATTTTTCTCAGTTACTTTGTATTTCATTTTCATTTTCAGATCTGTAAACTTTTACATTAGTTTTTTTCAGATCTATATTTTTTCCATTGCATTTTCAGATCTACATTCTGTCTTCATCTCTTTCTTTGCATTTCATACCATACAACATCATGATCTATCAACCATCACCATGGTTGAGTAGATCTGCATGTTGGAAGATGAGATTTATTCAAAGGGATTTAATGTTAATTAGGTTATTGTTATATATTAGGGTTATGATTAATAGATCTCAACTTCTATGAAACAAATGCTTTTGTTAAGTTGACAAATCTATCAAATTATTCATAGCGTTTTATAATACAGCCAGCATTGGTTATTCTACCTGGAATCTATAGTTTGTAGCTTTGATTTTCAGTTTTCCAAGAGTTAAGGCTAGATTACAAGTGAATTGTATCAAACTTGTTAATATATGCTAGCATAGGGTCCTAGCGGATTTATGTTATATTAAGATTCCCTTTTGAAAAGAGGTTTGTTCGGTTACAGTGTTTAAGTTCTAGATCTAGATCATTAAATTGTTAATCCGGTTAGATATTTTTTTTATTTAATTAAATCCATGCGATTTCTCAGATCCTAACATTTATTTTAAATTTATTTTTATTTGTTTTCTTTTATTCAGATTTTATTTCGATTTTTTATGACAAACTTTCCATATTTTTCATACTAGCTCTGTTTAGATCTACAGATCTAAAGCGCACTTTACTCTCTGTGGATTCGATCCCACCATTATACTACCGCTCACAATCATACACTTGCGGGAACAATTGGTTTGGGTTAAACCTGATACTATCCACATCAATAATCTTAAAAGATAAACAAAAAAACAGAAATAAAACCATAGATTATTATATTAAAAAGAAAATTTAAAAAGGACTAAAATTTAAAAAGGAATAGAATTCTAATTTCCAAAAATCTTATTATATAAAGAAAAATGATTCAAAGTTAATAATTCGTGTTATTGTGGCACATGTCAATTAAAATGATCAGATTTGACACGTTTTTATTTAAATAAAACCATTAATTATCAGGAAAGAATTTTTTTTAAAAGAATACAATTATAAAAGAAAGTAATCAATATAATTTTATTAAAATAAGGTAAATTTTTCTTTAATTATTAGTAAAAAGAAATTCAATAATCAATATATATTCTATTAAAATTTGAAATAACAGGCCAACAAAAAAGGAAAAACATTAAATAATAGGATGATGACAGTTGTCGGTTGATCATCTTATTATATAAAAGAGAATGATTCAAAGTTAGTAACTCGCCTGATCGTGACACATGTCAATAAAATCATAAATAAAAATCATAGAATCTAATTTTAGAGTTAGTTCATGCTTTACATTTGGATCGAGAAGAGGAGCAAGGTGTTCAGACTTTTGCTGACGTTTGAAAATGACAATGGATGAGAATCCAACGACTCGAAAAGAAAAGATGCATGTGATCTCAAGATATGAATAAATTTGAGAGATGGTGATGGAAAGATTGAGATAAATAATGTTTTTTTAAAAAACACCAAGTGATTAGAAATCGTGAAGGTGCAAGAAAGAAAAGATTTGAATCAGAGAACTTCAGCGGAAAAACGAAGATCTTGATAGAAGAATATCTCGCTTATATATGTCTGAGAGCATAGCTACCGGTTACAAGATTCGTTTTTCCAAATATTACACTACGGTTTGGTTCATATGTTTTCGCTTTTCAGGTTTAGATGCATGTGACCCATTCAGATACTATAATTTTTGGTTTGTTGAGTTTGATTCTATCTGGATTCGAATCAGGTTCGGGTACAACAAATATTAGAACAAATAAATAGAAAAAGTTTGGTTAGATTTAGTCAAAATATCCTAAATTTAACTAAGAATTTTCAAATATTTTGATTATTTGGGTTATAGTTGTTGGATAATTATGTTATATTAAATTAAACTGTAATTAATACTTTTGGGTATATAATTATAATTCAAATATTTAAAATATACCATTAATATGATAATATCATATATTTAATTTAATTATATAAAATTTATACTTTACAAACCCAGATGGGCGGGTCTTTATCTTATACTATTAAAACTGAAATACAAATTCAAGGCTAGTCATGTTTCTAAACATCAAATAGTTATCCATATATCCAATCACTCTCATATTTAGATTATCTATTGTTTTCTTTTTAAATAAAAATCAGTGAATTATCTATAATATTTTTCTTATATAATATTTCTCTATAATCATTTTCTTATCTAATATTGTGACTTTAATAATATGAATTATGATTCTCCCATCATCTTGATTTGATATTATTTTTAAATTATTTTAAATTATCATATAAAACATATGATTAATAAAATTTTACATTTTTTATGCATATGTTGTGATTTAAATTTTTATAAACGGACATATAGTAACTCAATCAATAAGGAAACAACATGTGTTTAATATTTCACATTGGTAGAGATGTCAATCAGATAGATGACATATGGGTTAAGTATAAGTAAATCCGATATAAGACAGGTATAAACATACAATTTTATGCACATTAATAAGCGAACATCATTATAATAATCAAATATTCTGTTATTTTTAACCTATTGGAGAGTGGGGAAGAGTTGGACAAAATAACTACTTACACAAATTTAATATAGATATATAAGGTAAATAACCAACAACACCAATATTTTATAATTTAATGGAATTAAAATTACATATAAGACCATGAGCAATGGAGGTGTTGAATAAATTATTCAACAGTTTAATTGATGCAATGAGGCTGTTGAATTTTTTGAAAAAATGATGTGGATTAAACTCAGTTGAAAAAATTCAACATGTTGAAACAAAGAAAAATGAGACTTACGCTGCCATGTGTCAATTATGAGAAGAATACTGAGATTTTTGTGATTTTGTTTTCATCTTAATAATTTAAACTCAATTGTTTAATAATAATATATTTAAAAACTAAAACTTTTATATCATAATTTATTATTTTAAAAATCTTTAGTTAGAAACTAGTCTCGTTTAATTTGGACACAGAAACAAAAAAAATTCATTTTCAACCTAATTTTTTTATTATCTTCCAATCATTTTTTTGTCTTTAAACTTTTTTTTTCTTTTGGTTAAAAAAATTCCAACAATAATATTTTTAGTATCCAAAAAATTTCTATTTTTAAATCACTTTAATTTAGTTTAAATCGATAATTGTCATTAAATATGTTATCAAAAATTATATAAAAAAAACCATTGTAGATGATTAAATTTGAATATGTGTTGAATTATTAAGTGGAAAAGAGAGAATATAATGTGGAGTGTTAAAAGATAAAAAAAAAAGATGTTGAAAAAAGAAACCATTGTACATGGTCTAAGTAAAAAGAGTTATAAAATCTAAAAGTTTATAAATTATGTGAAAAAAATGAGCACAAAATATTAACAATAAAATATAAATATTTGTTATAATGATTAAGAAAATATTGATCCACGATATACGGCGAGTTCTATTCTAATCTAGTATAAAATAAAGGACAATAATTAATATATTATCCAAAGGTTCACATAATTGCTTGTACCGTTAATGATCTAATGTCTATGAAAGAGGCACTAGCTAGTGCAGAATTCACGAAACTGGAATCGGCTTCAAGATCCAAGGCGACATAGCACCAGTTTGTTGAGCCTACGAAGAATTTAACATCCATCAACTCTATATCACCCCACTTCGTTCCACGGACTTTAGAGAAGCCTGTCCTCACGGCTATCATGAACCCGTAAGACACATAAAGTGAGAGAGATAGATGGAGTTGCGAAGAGCTGAGATGATTTTGAGCTGAACCGAGTATGATACTTGTAGACCACACTCTCAGAAGTTCAATACCTTGAAGCAAACTTTGAAGAAGTTCCCAAAAGACAGATTCAATGATCTCACCATTAGATATTTCCTCACATTGAGGTAGGGGTCTCCGAGTAGAAGGTAGCTTCCAAACAAAAATAGATGGGACATGATCTTCACATCCTCTTCTAAATCCATAATCTCTTGAAGTAGCATCAGTCTCAGTGACTTTGGTTACTATTCTGCATTCAGCAGCAATGATCCACACCAGGACGGTAAAGGTGCCACAAGAGGGAAAATATGCCAATATTGTTGGGTTTGATTTAGTCTTTGGTCAATTTCAGTTAAAGAATAAGTTCTGATTGATTAGGAGTCAATTAGTGGACCAATTATCTCAGTTTGTTTTGATTTGTTTCCAATATTTTCTGCTTAGAGTTGTTGTAAGAAGACTGAGTCTTCATCCTTGACTATTTAAAGGTCGAGTGTTTCTGCTAATAAAACATCGAAGTATTCAGCTTTTGTCCTGTGTGTTCTCTGAAACTAACAAATTGGTATCAGAGCATTGGTTCTATTAAGTGAAAGGGAAACACGAGTGAAGAGAGTAACAAACACGGGTGAGAGAAATGGGAGAATCGAGTAATTTTGGGCAACCGTGCATACCCAGATTTGATGGTGATTATGATCATTGGAGCCTTCTCATGGAGAATCTCCTGAGATCAAAAGAGTATTTTGGTGTGGTGAAAGATGGAGTTGATGAACCACTGAGTGAGGAGACGTTATCTGAGATGCAGAAGAAAACTCTTGCCGAGGCAAGACTAAAAGATCTCAAAGCGAAGAATTACCTTTTCAGTGCCATCGACAAATCAATTCTCAAGACGATCACTTTGAAGGAAACTTCTAAGCAACTGTGGGACTCAATGAAGACGAAATACCAAGGTAATTCAAGAGTGAAGCGTGCTCAATTACAGACACTATGGAGGAATTTTGAGCTGTTGGAGATGAAGAACGGAGAATCTATCTCTGATTACGTCACGAGAGTGATGGTGGTGTCAAATGACATGAGAAATTGTGGAGATGACATGCAAGATGTAAAAATTGTGGAGAAAATTCTGCGGACATTAACTGAGAGCTTCAATTACATTGTGTGTTCAATTGAGGAGTCCAAGGACATTGACAAACTCTCAGTGGATGAGTTACAGAGCTCACTGCTAGTACATGAGCAGAAGATGAGAAAGCCAATCGGTGGGATAGAAGAGCAGGCGCTGAACGTTACCTATGGAAACATAGGTAGAGGAAGAGGAAGAGGAACTGGGCAAGGAAGAGGCAGAGGAAGGTACTTTAACAAAGCAACAATAGAATGCTCCAAGTGCCATAAACTTGGACATTTTCAGTATGAATGTCCAGGTTGGGATGGTAAAGCTAACTATGCTGAGGTAGTTGTTGAAGAATCAGAACCTGTTGTTTTGCTGATGGCTTTCACGGGGGAAAATAAAGAAAAAGAAGAGAGTTGGTTTTTTGACTCAGGTTGCAGTAACCATATGTGTGGTGATAAAGCTTGGTTCTCAAGCTTTGATGAAGGATTTCAACATACAGTGAAGCTAGGGAACAATACCTCTCTATTGGTAACAGGAAAAGGAAATGTGAACCTTCGAGTTGATGGACGACTACACACACTCACTGATGTGTATCTTGTGCCGGAGTTGATGAGTAATTTGATTAGCGTGGGGCAGCTTATAGAAAAAGGATGCGACGTTTTGATGAAACAGGGAACTTGTAGACTCTATCATCCTGAACTGGGCCTCATCTTACAGTCAAAGATGACAACAAACAAGCTGTTCAAGATCATGGCAGTAAAAAATGTCATGAACGATGTATCCCAGTGTCTCCAGACCACTGAAACAGATGAATCTCAACTGTGGCATCGCAGATACGGACACTTAAACTATAAAGGTTTAAGAACGCTGAAGTATCAAAACATGGTGAGAGGATTGCCGTATTTGAAGACAACAGAGGGGGCTGGAAAATGTGTTAGTTGCTTGGTGGGAAAGCAGCACCGTGAAAGCATTCCAAAGAAGAGTGTATGGAGATCATCACGGAAACTGCAGCTAATCCATTTAGACCTTTGTGGTCCGATCTCTCCAGCGTCAAACAGTGAGAAGAAGTACATTCTCACCTTCATCGACGACTACAGCAGAAAGGTGTGGGTTTATTTCTTAACAAATAAATCTGAAACATTTGTGATGTTTACAAGATTCAAGAGCCTAGTTGAAAGAGAAACTGGAGAGGCACTAATCTGTTTAAGAACAGACAGAGGAGGAGAGTATTTGTCTAATGAGTTCACAAAATTTTGTGAAGAGATGGGGATAAGCAGACACCTTACAACAGCATTCACACCGCAACAAAATGGTGTGGCTGAGCGAAAGAATCGCACTATCATTAACATGGTAAGAAGCATTCTTAATGATAAAGACGTACCAAAAAGATTCTGGCCGGAAGCAGTCATATGGGCAGTTCATGTTCTGAACAGAAGTCCAACGTCAATATTAAAAGAGAAGACGCCTGAAGAGATGTGGAGCGGAGTGAAACCATCAGTCGATTATTTCAGAGTTTTTGGGTGTTTAGCACATGTTCACGTTCCAGATCAAAGAAGGAAAAAACTAGATGATAAAAGCATCACGTGTGTGCTAATTGGAGTAAGCAAAGAATCAAAAGGCTATCGGTTGTTTAATCCAGTTACAGAAAGAATAGTGACAAGTCGAGATGTTGTCTTTGAAGAAGACAAAGGATGGAACTGGGAGAAGAAAACTGGAGAAACAAAAGATGATGAATTAATTTGGGAAGAAGACGGATCAGATATAGAGCAGAAAGAAGAAGAAATCACTCAAGCTCCAGCTCTAGATCTTCCATCGCAAGTCACTGATGAAATTCCGACGGTGGAGACTTCTCAGACAGAAAACACTGGGCATTCTGGCCACGTGACACATCCTAGAGTTCGGAGACCACCGTCTTATTTACAAGATTATGTGACTGGTGGAGAGATTTCTGAAGAAGAAGAAGAAACAGCAAACTTTGTTATGTTTTTCTCCATTAATGATCCAGCCACATTTGATGAAGCTAAAGATGATGACAGATGGATAAAGGCCATGGAGACTGAGCTGGAATCAATTGTGAAAAATGGAACATGGTATCTTATAGAGTTACCAAAAGGAGCAAACAAAATTGGAGTGAAGTGGGTCTATAAAACGAAGCTAAATGAGAAAGGAGAGGTAGACAAGTACAAGGCCAGGCTCGTAGTCAAGGGCTATGCACAAAAACAAGGTGTGGACTACAACGAAGTGTTTGCTCCTGTAGCCAGATGGGATACAATACGCATGATCATAGCTCTGGCTGCTCAAGAGGACTGGTGCATTTATCAACTTGACGTAAAAAGTGCTTTCTTGCACGGTGAGCTTTCTGAAGACGTTTATGTTGAGCAGCCGCCAGGATACATAAAACTGGGGGAGGAGCATAAGGTTTACAAGCTTACAAAAGCCCTTTACGGACTGAAGCAAGCACCCCGTGCTTGGTATAGCAGGATCGAAGCATATTTCACAAAGGAAGGGTTTAAAAGGTGTGAATATGAACATACTCTGTTCGTAAAAGCTGGAGAAGGTACCAAAATTCTCATTGTCTCTCTATACGTGGATGATTTAATCTTTACAGGGAATGATGTGGCTATGCTTGAAGAGTTTAAGTCATCTATGAAGGAAGAGTTTGATATGACTGATTTGGGAAAAATGAAATATTTCCTTGGAGTGGAGGTGGTACAAAACGCAGATGGGATCTTTATTCATCAAAGGAAATATGCTGGAGAAATTCTGGAGAGATTTAACTTGCTGTGTGGAAATGAAGTTAAAAATCCAATTGTACCGGGAACAAGATTTTCAAAGCAAGGAGACGGGAACAAGGTGGACTCAACTCTGTATAAGCAGCTGATCGGAAGTTTGATGTACATCACATCAACCAGGCCAGATTTAATGTATGTGGTATGTTTACTAAGCAGATGCATGGCGGATCCTTCAGATCAACACTTGCAGGCGGCAAAGAGAGTGTTGCGGTATTTGAAAGGCACTCTGGATTTTGGTGTGTTCTACAAAAGAGGAGCAGTTGGAGAACTAACTGTCTACACAGACAGTAATTATGCTGGGGATATTGATGATAGGAGGAGTACAAGTGGATATGCGTTTCTTCTAAGTGGAGGTGCTGTAGCTTGGGCGTCAAAGAAACAACCTGTGGTAACTTTATCTACAACTGAGGCTGAGTTTGTTGCTGCTGCTTATTGTGCGTGTCAATGTGTTTGGATGAGGAGAATTTTGGAAGAGTTCGGTTTAAGACAGTCTCGAAGTACAACGATTATGTGTGATAACAGTTCAGCTATTAAGCTGTCAAAGAATCCTGTTCTTCATGGTCGAAGTAAGCATATTGATGTCAGGTTTCACTTTCTAAGAGATCTTACTAAAGATGGTGTCGCGAAGCTGGTCCATTGTGGAACAAACGAACAAATTGCAGACATTCTAACTAAGCCATTGCGTTTGGAGGTCTTTGTGCAACTAAGAGAGAGGCTTGGAGTGTGCGCAAGGATAAACTGATCACTACCGTTTTCAGTTTAGGAGAGGTATTGTTGGGTTTGATTTAGTTTTTGGTCAATTTCAGTTAAAGAATAAGTTCCGATTGATTAGGAGTCAATTAGTGGACCAATTATCTCAGTTTGTTTTGATTTGTTTCCAGTATTTTCTGCTTAGAGTTGTTGTAAGAAGACTGAGTCTTCATCCTTGACTATTTAAAGGTCGAGTGTTTCTTGCTAATAAAATATCGAAGTATTCAGCTTTTGTCTTGTGTGTTCTCTGAAACTAACAAATATAACCAACTGAGACAACCTATGTAAACCCACTTTCCACAAAGTCAGAGCTACCAATTTCTCCCTAAACCGACAACATTCCAATGAGGGAAGTACGCTAGGTGAAAATAGTATACTTAGGGAAACGAGAGGGTCAGAGGTGTAGTTGGCAAGGTGGTGTTCGAAAAGAGTCGAGCTTCAAGCAACACCGGAATAACTTTCCGGTCCAGCGAGATGAATCCCAGCGACAAAGAGGAAACAACAGCTCCTGTGTCGAAGGAGAAGGAGGAGCGCCGGTGCTGGGTCTTCATCTTTGAACGGAGAAGATTGCTTGTGGCTGCCTCGTTAAGCAGGCCTGAGAGCTTTTCCTAGGGCGAACACCAGATTACCTCCCTTTATATCTGGTTTATGTTGCTTGCGGTGCAGACAGTCCTAAGATAAATGATTCTTTGTATCCTCTATCATGTGAGTTATCTGGGTCTAGAAACTAACTGGTATAATCAAGTTCGGCGCTGAAAATTGAGAAGCTGCGAGCAACAAAAAAACATGGAAAAGGTGTATTAAATGTGTCGAACCTGGGTGGCCCTTCACAAGGATAGAAAACATTCACGTTTCTACCACCAGACTATTGAATATTTTAGTTACATATAAAGCCGTTTTAATACATATATTTGGATGGCCGCAAGCATAAACTTGCTTGTACTCAGGGCCAATTGTGGGTCTAATAGATGTATGTAAAGTCTCCAATAGATGAAACTGATTTAGGAACTGACCAAAACCAATTGAGAATGAGTAGATTGACTCAAATGATATAGTGTAAGACCCAAATAAAAATGTTCTAGAAGATCATTTGTATATATCACTATGTAGACTAGTGAATGTGAATTATGTATATAAACCCTTTCTTACGATTAATATAATCAAGTTTTCACAAAACCTACATGGTAACACAGCATGAGTTTATCTCTAAAAATAAATCTTCGCCTCCTCTCTTCTTCTTTTTCTTCTTTGCCGCCTACTTCTCTTTTTTGTTCATTATTTCAATAAAAAAATGTTTTTTTTTTCTGAGTTTTCTTTACATGTTATAAAATTATGTACACATTTTAAAAATATTTTTTAATTATCAAATTTACATAGAAGGCAAATGGAGTTGCATTTCACCGTTTTTATTGTTTTTCCTTTACAAATGTTCTTTAATAAACATATTGTAAGGTGTTTTTACACTTAAAAATAAACACACTACATTAGCATGTATACATAAACCAAACACACACAAAATAAAACAAAATGATCAATTATTTCTATTGGCAATAAAAGTAGTAAGAGCTACTAAAGGAGCCACTTTCTCCGAACTAAACCCATCAAGATGTTGCCGTGCATCTTTTGTCAATCTCTTAACAAATTCTTTTGATTTCTCCAACCCCATCACCTTTGGATACGTCAGCTTTCCGGCCATCTGATCTTTTCCGGCGGTTTTTCCCAATTCTTCCGACGACTTTGTCTCATCCAAAATATCATCCACCACCTGAAACAACAATCCAATGCACCTTGCAAACTTCCTCACTCTCTCAATCTCTTCATCTGATCCACCACCAATAATGGCTCCAAGAACCGCGGAAGTCTCCAACAAAACCGCGGTTTTATGAACATGTATAAACTCCAAATGCTCTAATCCGTCGTCGTTTAAGTCTAAACCTTCACTGCTTATATCCATTGCTTGTCCCGCAACTAACCCTTTTGTTCCAATAGACCTAGCCAATTCTTTCACAGCCCAAACCATTCTCTCCGGCGATATCTCAGCCGTAGTCATGTGCTCGAAGGCAAGAGATAAGAGAGCACCGCCAGAGAGAATTGCGACTCCTTCTCCGTAGACTTTGTGCGTTGTGGGCTTCCCACGGCGCAAATCGTCATTATCCATACAAGGCAAATCGTCTTTGATTAGAGACATAGTGTGGATCATTTCAACCGCACAAGCCGCTGGCATTGCCGCGTTTTCTTGACCGCCTACTAGCTCGCAAGAAGCAAGGCAAAGTATTGGCCTAACGCGTTTTCCTGCCGCAAGAATTGCATAACGCATTGCTTCGTGGATCTTGAGCGGCTCACCGAGTGGAATGGCTTCGTCTAGAGCTTTGTTGACTGACTCGGCTTTGCTCGCCATGTAAGGATCAAAATCGAACGTGAAGTTGGTATTTGAAACGATATCTCCTTCTTCATCTTCATCTTCATCTTCGTCTTCTACACTAGAAGAATCAAGAAAATCGGCTACTTCTTTTCGGGTTAAAATGGAGGCGGCGACACGAGATTGGAAAGAAGGCTGTAAGAGGCGGACTAGCTTTGGTTTAAGATTCGTGAAGAAGAAGTTTAAAGTGAGAATGAAGAGTGCGAGATAGAGAAAGAGAGTTTGAGGTTCCATTTCATCGAATCAAACTTTCTTTCTCGTGTTATTTTTTCGTTTGTCTAATTTATAGAGAGATACATTCATACATATGTCATAAGATAATGTCATTATGTATACATTAAGAACTTAACGGCTTTTCGTGGGATCTTGGTAATCTTGGTTTGGTTTACTTATATGTTTGTAAGATTGGTTTAAAACACAAACATTTTGGTTTTAGATTTAGGTTTGATTAAGATATTAGAGGAAAACAGAATGTGACTCAAAATCATGATATCGATTTTGATGTTTGGAGAAATTACTAAATTTCCCTATTTTTATCCACGCTCAAAAGAATATGAGGCAAGAATTTAGAACTTCTTGGTAAACTAAAAAAATGTTATATATATCAATAGTTCATTTACTTGTAATTGTTAATCTTAATTAACTCATTTCTATCTGTTTATGTTTAGGTGAATGTGTTTTTATTTTTATTTTGTTAAAGTTGTTTAGGTAAATGTTAGCATAGAAGTACAGTCAACAGTGATATCGAAAGTCTATACTAGTTTATGTCATATATATATATATATATATATATATATATATGTGTGTGTTGTTGACTAGTTGGTTGTTGACTAGTTGGCGACTAAATCACTTCTTTTACATTAACTTGGATTTTATTTTCATTAGATTCTCAAAATGGGTTACAAGAAACCGGTTTAAACAAAAAATAAGAAATCCGGTAAACAAATCCTCTAACCAAACCGCACTTAACGGTAACGCTTAGTTGTTGCCAAATAAGAGAAGGAAGACGTCTCATCTTCATTTGCTCAATTACGTAAAAGAAAGAAGAACCAAAAAACATGGACCTCGTGAGAGACAACTTCTTTTCTCTTCATCTTATCTGCACGTTTCTTTTTATTTTCTCAAGCATTAATCTTCATTTGCACGCAATATTTATTCGATCCTAGTGATCTAATGGTTTCTTTATTTGAAAAGAAATTGTCCTATGGGTCGAGGCCAAAAATTGATTTCTCTCAAACGCAGAATTATCTAAACCACTTTCATTTGGTCAGTTTAAGCCCATCAAAAATTCTGATGAGTGGGCTACTCACTCATTCTCGAAGAATTAGTCGGATGTTAAATATTTTTTTATATTTCGATCGTATATTCTTAATACAAACTATATATACGTCCTCTTCAACTTCTAACAAAAATAATAGGAAAAAGAAAACAAAAATACTATACTTTCTTTTTATATTTTGTTTTTATTAGTTAGCATGGTCTATGGACGGATTCTTTATTGTTCTTGAGAATCTTCCAGTCTGGACTTTCGTATGAGAACAACTACACAAGATTAAAAAACTGATGGATTTTCGTAAGGTTAATGTTTTCAAACTGTTTCATTACTGTGACCGAAAACCAAGGATCTTTGGAATAAAATGCATATTTATTTGGGAATGAGTGATTCTACAAGTAATAAACTAGCCCTTAAAAGGATTTGCGATCCATCATATTCGGTAAATACTAAATACTATATACAGCTATAAACTAGACCTATGTATAATTTGTATAAATATTTGGGTCGACAGGTTATAGCCTCCCGCAAACTTTTAATTGTCTATATATATTTTCATGAAGTTGTGTCTCTGGGCGTAACTACTCAATCGAGTTAAACTTGGATTCCGAGGAAGAAGTTTGGCGAGGTCATCAAATATCAAATGTGGATTTATCTTTCTAATTAAAAATCGGGTTGAATTTTGGTTTAAAATCAGGTTTAAAATTTCAATGTTAAATGTGTTGGCTTAAACTTTATTCCAAGGATAATTTCACTAATTAGTAAAACCATCATCAAATATTTTAGTACCGCCAAAATATTATATAAGGTTTGTGCAAATAAAATATCGAACTTTATTTTTCTTGTAACAATAATCATTATCTAAAATTTGTGCAAATTAATCTGTTGAAATCTAAAATCATCCACAATATAACTATTTTTTATATTATCGACGTAGCCACGTTACAGTTAGAAAATTAATAGAATCTTCTAACTGATGTCGTTTTGAGTGAAAAAAACAACTTGATGTTTTGTTTTTATCTCAAAACTTTCTCTGATAATTAATTTTCAACTAATATATTTAGAAAAAAATAATCACGATGCTAAATGAAAAACAAAAATCAAGATTCTCTCATCTAAAAAGATACAACAACCACAAACCCACTTTGTTAACAAAACAAAAAAATGAAATGAAATGAAAAACAAATCACGAAAAGTTCATGAAATTAACAAAATTGAATTTGATGTCTTCAGTAAGCATTTTGTGGGATCGTGGCTTCCATTGATGAATACAAACTGGTAGATAAGTCCGGCGAGTAAACCCAGTGGTTGGTCCACGACCAGTTCAACAACGGCTCCGATGAAAGCTCCGATGAAAGCTCCACCGGCGAGGATGTTAGCTCCAACAATGAAATCAGTGGTGATTGATGCGATTGTTCCAATATATGCTTGTTTTAGGCTCTGATGGCTACTCCACCGACGTACATGTCTTTAATCAGCAAGCTATTCAATCTCAGCCGCCAATCAACACTTCTACAGTTCTAACTGTCACAGAGTCGTCCATGTACGGAACTCGTCGATCGGAGCTCCATGGCACAACCTGAATCTCTCACCGATGGATTGCTCTCCTTCCTTGGAGGTTTTGTTACCTCCGCTGCTTCCGCCGTCGCAGGGGGAGTTTAAGAGCTGGATTCTTGATTAAGATCTTGTCATCGAACCTGCAGTTGGTGTTTGTTCTTCCATGAGTATTCATTGCCTTTGAATTACAGTTGTAATGGTAACTCTGTACTGATTTTAGGGGTTTTGGTGTTTGTTGAACTGAATGTAGATTCATAACGAACCTTTACAGATTTAGAACTACATTTTTTTTGGGAATCTTGTGTTGTAATTCTCAATCGAAGTTTGTCTTTCTCAATCATTTTTTATTGTGTGTTTCACTGTCACCAATTTGTCTCAATTCGCATCATCACTATAACAAATGATGAATGATGAATGGTGAACCCTAATTTTAACTTTCCCCAATTTGATTTTCTTCATTTCTAAATTTAATTTATGATGTTCTGAAAACCATGTTGTTTTATTAACGAATAACAAAAGTCATAAACAAAACATCATGTTGTTTTTTTAACTTAAAACAACATCGTTTAGAGGATTCTGTTAATTTTTTAACAGAAAATAATATTTCCATGTCGACAATACAAGGAATGAGTATATTATGGATGACTTTAGAATTTAGAAGATTGACTTGTACAAGTTTCAGGTGAGGGTTAATCTTGAAAAAAAAAAAGATTCGATAGTTTATTTGCACAAAACCCTATTATATAATACGATCTGTTCTACGGGCGGACAATATTTGTTTATATTATTTTAAATACTTTTTTTTTATTTCTGATAAAATAAAAATTTATGGCCTAATCGAAAATCTAAATTATAATGATCTTTAAATTATTATATGTTTGAGACAATAATAAAAGATCCACCAAACAATATATAAATTAACATAAATAATATATATGCAAATGAACGAATATAGAAAAATATTGATTGTTTCTAAATATTGATATATTATTTCTTATATTCAAAATTAATATCAACAAATAAAAATTAAGCAAACATGAGTCTATTATTAACTTATATGTAGATGGATAATGACGTATGATATACATTTGAATAAGAGTGTATGGTTCCATGTTAATAGCCATTGTTATTTGGCACCTTGAAATTCATGATATCAAGAAATGGAAATTTCAAGTCCTAAATATTAGAGTTTTAATCTTCTATTCTTTTTTTTGAAGAATTTAGATTAGAAATTAAACCAAAATCCAAATGCATCTTAAATATGATGATAATAGAAGAATAATATGAAATAGATATGGGAAAAAGAAAAGAAAGAGAAATAATGAAAATGAACATAAGAAAGAGAGAAGCTGAAAAAATCATTTTTTGCATAAATGATTTATAGAAAAAAACAAAACTGAATGTAAAATTAATGGAGATCTGATATAGTAAAGATAATTTAGGCTTTAGTGAAATTTTTTTAGGTTTTTAAGGAAAAAGGAAGAAAGGAAAGTTATAGAAACAAACAAGAAAGAAGTTAAAAGAAAAAAGTGTTTTTGATATCAAGTAAATAGTATCAGTTGGGAAGTTTTTTATTTACAGGTTTTTGCTAATCTGTTTTTTAGTTTTTATATTTTAAATGATATTTAAATTTATAAATGTATCTATGTAACAGAATTTTTTTTTTAAATTATATATGACATGTTTTAATTGGATCAATGACCTGTGCTTTATTATATAAAAGATAATTAGTTTGGATATCTCTTTTATTTCTTCCCAAACCTGAAACAAAACTACTTTAATTTAACAGGGGGAAACAACATTTGAACTTGTTTACATACAAAATATCTTCGTAAACTAAGCACAACTTAAAATAAACTATAGTCTAGGAGCGGTTGCAATATTTACTTATGGATCCAGGATCAATAAAAAATTCTGCAAAACTACACTAATTTTTATTTTTAATATTAATATTGTTGCGGATATTATCTAGTTATATAGTTTACTACTCAATATTGCTATTCTCGGTCTAAATAAAAGTCTTATGACGGGATAGCCATACTGCATTAAATATTTTTAATGGTTATTATAAGTAATTTTTTTGTTCTGTATATGTGTGCGTGTGGTTATATAAATATTGTATTTATTAATCATTAAACATCATCATCTAGGTTATTCTGTCCACACCACCTCAAGTTTATGAAAATGCAGCAACCTAAACCTAAATACAGTAAGATAAT
Source organism: Cardamine flexuosa (assembly GCA_963555745.1). NCBI lineage: Eukaryota > Viridiplantae > Streptophyta > Magnoliopsida > Brassicales > Brassicaceae > Cardamine > Cardamine flexuosa. The sequence continues at coordinate 20,934,928 of OY743217.1, read as the reverse complement.
ATTTTTTGGGTCTTCAATATATCTCAAATGTCTGATTCTCAAAAACTAAACCACAAAACAGATCCCAAAAACAGTAGCTGAAATCTAAAAAAAAATAATCCTCGAAGTAATATAGAAAAAGCTACCAATGGATAAATATTCAAACAAATTTTTATGAAAAACATTCAACAGTAAGATCTTCATTACCTTTAGGAAGTTCCATTAGCTTGGTTGCTGCTTCTTCTGCTATTAACTTCCTCACTGGAGGAAGCGATGATGTCTCATTACAAGAAATATCGGCATTGTCAAAATATGACTTTCAAAACATGACTTTCAAAATATGATTCTAACTTCCACAAGCAAGTCAAAATCATTCGTTGATACTTGTTTGCAATGGTACTAGATATAACAGATATTGAATTGTCAAATGATAAACACTTTCACAAAAATATTCAAAACGACAAACTTTTAGTATTTTGATTGTTGGGGTAAACACGATCGCAAAGGCTCATGTTCTAAGAGCATCTCTAATGTACCACTCCATTTTTTACTTAAAAATAAAATAATTCCAAAATAGAGTTGAGTTTTACTCCAATATATTATTCTATTTTTTATTTCAAAAATATTTTAGTTTAAAGTTATGATTATTTTCAACTTTTATCCTTTATTTATAAAATTTACAAATTGAGTCATTTTTCTAGCAAAATTGTATAATTTTATAGTTTGGTAAATAAATGGTAATATCGAAATAAATATGTGGTTCAAATATTTTATATGAGTATATAATTATAGATCTAACAATAGAGTTATAATTTTTTAAAATATATCGATAAATCATATAATTGTAATTCTATATGTTATATAATAATTTTTTGATTAAAGAGAACTTGATTATATAAATAAAATTACATTACATTATATGAAAATAATAAAACATAGTAGAATTTGAGAAAAAAATAATAATAGAATTTGTTTAATCACCAATAGCAAGGTCATTTTGGCGTCGTTGAATGTATAGTTATAAACAAAAAAGTATCTAATATATAAAGCAAATAAAATTTGAAGGACTAATATATAAATTAAAAAGTTCAACTCCATAATGGAGTGAAAAATGGAGTTACTCCAAAAATGGAGTAATTGGAAGGATCCTTCTATTTTGCAGTTGAAAATAGAGTGGAGTTGGATAAGGATTTTAATGCAAAATGAAGTTTAGAGCACAAAATGGAGTGGGGTTGGAGATGATTTAAAAAGTACTCCCTCTCTTCTTTTTTATTAGATGTTGTAGATAAAAACACACATTTTAAGATATCTATTTTCTTTTACAAAAGTATTCTTACTTTTTTTTTATTTTAAATTAAGTTAACCAATAAAAAATAAATCTTTATGCAAAACATTTAATAAAATAGAAAAAACAAAAAACTTTAAACATATAATAAAATGAGACAAAAAGAATATTAATTAATTCTTTGACCGAATGAGAACCAGAAAGAAAACAAGTTAAAGTGTATTCTTTTCTATTTGGGAATAATCAAGATGGAGAATCTTAAGCTTTTAAAACTAACATTTGTGTATGAAACATAACATGAAAATCATATCTGTAATTTCATGTGTGGGTGTACTTTTCTATGTGAAGTGAAGCGTAAGGGGTTACATTAATAGATTCTTTTTTTGCTTCCAAGTTTAATACATTCAATACTCGCTTCTAAGTTTATTAATCATGATTTCCAAAAGCGCAATACTTTTTGCACAAAAAACGTTATCAATACAAAAATCATAATTCAGATTTTTGAAGCTAAATAATATTATTTATGTTTAGAAAACATTAGATGATTAATCTAAACTTATGTTTTGCATTAGGTTATCTATATAAAAAAAATCATATGGTAATACACATTAAATACCTTCTGATTTCACTTTATGTGCAGAACACATTTTTTTCTAATTCAACTCCAAAGGTACGTATTAACGAATAAATAAATATTATCAATATCAATCCAAACATCAGTTTTCAGGCCGATTAATTTGTTTGTGTGTTAATCTTTTAATATACCAATTTTTTAGAAAGAAAATGATTAAAATGAAACTCTATATATGAGAAAAAGAGTAAGAAAATAAATAAATTTAACACACCTTAGTTAGTGATTCGGTAAATTTGGTGGCGACGGTTTTGGATAGTCGAAGACTCTTTTACCTCTTCCTATCTTCCTTCATATGATGATGATGAGTCATCATGCAATGTTTTGGATATAAGAGAAACTAAAGGGAATGAGAAGTCAGAAGAGAATAGTGTTGAGGGAGAGGGCCAGGGACAGAGAGCGAGAGAGATGACGTCAGAGGCTGTGTCGGAATGGAGAGACAAAGGGAGAGGGATAGAGAGCGAGAGAGATGAATTCAGAGGATGTGTTGGATAAGTGAAACGAGAAATATCTGGGAGACTTTTTTATACAAAAAAGTTGAAAACTCTAAAATCAGGTTTATCTTTTAATAGTTTTATTTATTTGGAATAATTAGTTTTATTTTATTTTTTGTTCTTTCGAAAATTTTAAAATAAAAATAAAAATAATTTTTTCCTTTTATTGACATATATATTAGTTATGTAAAATAAATGGATATATGTCTATACAATTGAAAATATTTTTGTGTGTGAAAAATAAATAAAAATTAATTATGTGGTTTTGATTATTACTAATAATTTATTACTCATACGAACCAGAAGTTACTAATGTATTAGGTATAACATTTGTTACATTTTAAAACTCACACATTGTCTATGTTTATTATTTTTATTTTTTATGAGGTCATCCCACAAAACTATAAATTAACTAAATTTTGAGATTATATAAAAATTTATTGTATGCCAAGATTCATGAAAAAAATACACAAAAAAAAGAAATTTAATCTCAAATAAATATATAGAATATAGACTACTCAACGCATTGTTCTTGCCTATAAACCGGTGTTTTGTTACTAAGACACTAGCCGTGTTTATTTTTAGAAAAATACTTTGGTTCATCCATAGTGGTGAACCCATTTATTCACCTCCTCTTTCTATAACCAATCAAAATATAACATGTAATACTATCATTAATTATTCTTTCTAAATCTAATCAATTAATCATTTATTACTAAAATAATAATTAAAACTAAATAAATAAAACTATATACCTTAAAACATATAAAAAATAAACCAAATTAAATATTTTTAAAGTTTTAGCCCTTGGGTTTGCTGATTTATATCGCTTAGGGTATAATTTTATATGTTTTATTATTTAGGTTTAATTTATTATTTTTATTTAAATAATAAATAAAACAAATTTAAATTTTAAAATTTTTTACATTTGTGTTTGCTGAGTTGTATCCCTTAGGCTATAGTTTTATATGTTTTATTTATTTAGTTTTAATTATTATTTTTTGTTAATTATAATGTTACGTGAATAATCTTATTGGATAAATTTTCTTAATTTATTTTATTTCTTTCATTTGTTGGATTGTAATTTTAATTTATTATTTTTGTTTAAATATAATTTTAATTAATATATTTATATTGATTATATTTAGAAAGAGTGATTAATAATAATTGATTAGATTTAAAAAAGTAGTTAATAATAACATTACATGTCATATTTTGATTGGTTAGAGAAAAAAGAGTGAAGAAAGGAGTTCACCGAACCCAACTATTGTTCTTGTTTTTATTTTCTATAGTTATAATTCCTTAGATAATTGACTTCCAAATTTTATGAGAAGAGAATCATAAATTAACAAATTATTGCTTTCCTTTTTCTTAAAGATTTAGTTTTATTTCTGTATTTTATTTTCTTAATTATTATTATTGATTAGAATAACTAATAAATTCTAAGTTTTCTTGTTTTCTTTAATCTCAATTTCCTTTTTTCTATAAGATTTGGTTTGTTTCTGTTTTTGATTTTGTTTTAATAATTATTACTGATTAGATAAATTAACTAATTATTGGTTTCTTTTTTTCTTAAGATGTGATTTTATTTTGTTTTAAAAAATAAATAAATTATTTCTTACTTTTAGTTATTGATTAGACTAATTAAAAAATTATTAGTTTATATTTTTTAGAAAAGGTTTTATTTCTTTATTTAATTTTTAATAATTATTATTGATTAGATTAATTAACAAATTATTGGTTTTTTTTTCATTAAGATATGATTTTATTTTTGTTTTTATTTTATTTTGATTATTGATTAGATAACTTAACATATTCTTGGTTTCCTTTTTTTAAAGATATTGTTTTATTTCTGTTATTTTAAATTTTTTAATAATTTAATTTATTAATTTGACACATGACAAAATTTGAATGAATAGTGACACATGTCAAGATCTCGTATGTTAGAATTTTGACACATGCCGACTTCTGGTAAATGCAACCTAAATTTATATAATAAAAAGATTGAGGTTATTAACGAATCGAGTATCAATTTATAGAGGTTTAACTATAGATTATAGACTACACTATCCAATGTTCTTGCCTATAAACCGGTGATTTGTTGCGAAGACACTAACCGTGTTTATTTTATTTTTGAAAAAACTATCCTCTCATACTATAGTTATAATTCCCAAATCTTAAAGTTCACCATGAAGTAACTACGTACCCTTAAGTACTTTTCTTTTTACCCGTAAGTTAAGCCTTGTATTAATTGTCGCTTGTCTTATTAAAAAAAAACACAATGATTCATCTGATTATTTAACGACGATTAAAAATAGCATCACACTAACATTAGCTCATTTAACAGTTAGAAAATTAGAAAAGATCTTCTCAAAATCAATTATACAATGGTTCATAAGCATCAAAGATCATTATCGAGACACTCTTAATTCCTTGGGAGTCTCTCAACAATGACAAAGTCCATAACAATAATAATAATAAAATTAAACACTTCTTGTCAGCGAATGTGTCATGTTGAGCAAGTCGTATTTTCTTAAGCCCGATTTAAAAATCCCACAACTATATAAAAAGCTTTTGTTGGCTATATATATATATGTAAAGAGTAAACCAAAGTAATAAAATCATATTATAAAACAATATCAAGGTTTAGAGTCAAGGCAGAACACACTAAGAGTTATATCATACGGGAGCTGTAAAAAGCAATAGAGCTCAAAACACCAAAATTAAAACCATCAAATATAAGAAAAAAGCAAACTCCATTGTGTAATATATAAGGTCAACGGAGCCTCTGTCTTAAGAACTGTTTAAGTCTGTTCAAGGCTTATATCCATAGATAGGTACAGCTATAAGTATCAAGTCTATAGTTCTGTCTTGTTGTTCCCGAAAGCACAGCAACCAACAGAGTAGACAATGATAAGAAAGATGACAATCGAAGCAGAGCTCATCTTTGGCAGTCTGTATTGGTGTGTATCCCTGTGGCGGTCTTGTTACAGTTTTGTGGCGCTTGTGTAATCAGATCCATTCATCTGAGGTTTTGCAGCAATCAGACCGTAACATAAAACAATTGCATTCAAAGTTTTGTTAGTTAGATATAGCTAGCCTCAGAAACTGTCATAGTCGCTACTCGGCAACGTATTGGCACTAGTTATATATAGAACTATTATTCAGACGTCTTGGTGCTATTGCATGCAAAATATTATCGTCTTCTTCTTTATTTTTGTTTAAACATGGTATGCAAAGAAATGTGAACTGATTAGAAAATAAATTACAGATAAACCACGTCAGTATTTTTACCGAGTAAAGTATATTCTAAATTACCGAATAGTTTTACGCATATACTAAACCCATAAAGCTTTGCACTCGACAACTATTACATTCCATTAATCAAAACCTATTCACAACAAGAAAGAAGTTTAAATTTTGAGAGAAAGCAAAGCCATCATTTCCCCATAACTCTATAGATGATTTGTAATTAACCTTGCTTAGTAAATTACTAAAGAGAAACGGAAGGCCTAAAGGAAGAAGAGGATGAATCATTTGATATATATTTTTAATGATATATATTGTTAAATATAATAATAAGCTAACATGTCATTAAGAAAAATTGCATAAGGCACTAGCAATTGCTGTATCTATGTCTCGCAGTCTTTGATCACGACGCTGATAAAACATAAATTTTACTAAGATCACAAATTGATTCAAAGATTTTATACTAATTCTTCTACCGAATGATAACCTACTTTATTTGTGTGTTGATTTATTAATTATTCCAAATTTTCCAAAACAAAATGATTAAAATGAAACCCTATGAGATAAGATTGAGAAAAAAACAAATTTTACAAACCTTAGTCAATGATTCAGCAAATTTGGTGGTGGGGTTCTGTTCTATCATATGCAGTCGATATGTTACAGACAATCTCGTGATGATCAGTGTTCTTGACATGATGTTGTTGATTATGATGATGATGACGGCGACAACAACTATGATCGTATCTTCATGGTTTTTGTATAAGAGAGAAACTAAATCTTTATTTTTACATGTTAGCTAACAAACATAGTTCCGACCAAAGAAATGTACAAATTTAGGCCCATTACATTTAAGTAATGCGTTTAGGGTTTTAAGATTTCATTATAAGTATTTACATTCTATCCCTAAAGTAGAGTAGCCAACATAAATTCTAAATTTTGGTGATTGTTCTTATTTTCACTGCATATCATAAGGTATGCAAATCATAATAATCACCAAAAATTTAGAGTTTATGATGACTAGATCTCTACTTTAGGGACATATTGTAGCTATTTATAATAAAATCTTAAAATCCTATACATGTACATCTTTTCTGTCATAACGATGATTAGTATTAAAATCTACAAAAAATATTTTTACCAAGATTCCTAAGAAAAATGTTCAATAGAAATGGTGACATTTTCATTTTTTTTTCATTTCAGATTTGTTTTGTGTATTCGGTTCAAACAGTTTCTTGTTACGAAATTTGAATTCGTTTTCTATAAGTTATCCTAAAAAAGTTTGAACTTCATATATATATCATAGCCCCAAATTTTATATTCCTAAAATAGGTCTATGTAGTAAGTATTATTATAAGCTTAAGACTCTCAATCCTAATTATTTTAAGATTTTTTTTTAAAAAAGAATAAGTTTAACAAGTTTCTTTCTAGTTGTCATATACTCAAATAATTTGTACTAGTTGGTTGATGTAGATGTGATGAGACTGTAAGCGCTCAAATTTCCAGAAATGAAACTGCGGGACGAATCTTATAAACGCGATAACCTAATAGCAAAGGCGAGACTTGGTCTTTGTCCTTAACTCAATAAATCGCCGGTAGTGTGACCGTTCGGTGCGACCTTTGAATCCCAAGATACAATTGCAAATAATTCTTTTTCGCAACACTCGAAAAAAGGAACCCAACGAACGATAGATTCCACGATACTCTCGAATGGACTTATGATTTTAGACAGAAGAGGAGAGAGATTTTTTGGTGGACCGAATCAAATCGATATCTCGAGTTTTAAAATATATAGAAAGAGAGAGCGGTTTTGTTCAAATTCCACTGGAGAAAATCTCGGATCACTAATGCAAACGTTACGCGTAAATTTTTCAGCAGATATTACGCGAATATTCGATCATTACGCGCAAACCTCTCAGCGCATTACCATGAAAAGAATATTCGAATTTTACCCAAAAAGAAAGGTACGCACGCGCGGGCCTTTGGAGGCCCATTGCCACGAACCACGAACCACAGACCATGAACCACGAGCCACGAGCCATGAGCCACAAGCCACAAGCCACAAGCCCCGAGCCCAAGCCGGCCGGCCGGCGGCGCGCGCATGTGGTCCCTCTTTCCTCTCTCCATAGCCATTTAAATAAATATATGACTATGACCATATATATACCACTCCAAAACATAAGTTACAACAAATGTGGGACATTTTCCCAACTAACTTATATTTTGAGAGTGAAGAAAGGCTTTGCCATTTATTGGCTCAAGCCCATTTCTTTTCAACTCACACACAATTTTATAAACCCATTTGTCTATTAAAATTGTGACCCAACAGTTACTAACTCTATTTATTCTTTTGAGAGTCAGTTCCGCTAATTTTTGTCAGTTTCTTTTACATCATGGACAAAATTGGTGATGTGATGAGACTGTAAGCGCTCGAATTTCCAGAAATGAAATTGCGGGACAAATCTTATAAACGCGATAACCTAATAGCAAAGACGAGACTTGGTCTCTGTCCTTAACTCACTAAATCGCCGGTAGTGTGACCGTTCGGTGTGACCTTTGAATCTCAGGATACAATTGCAAACAATTCCTTTTTGGCAACACTCGAAAATAGGAACCCAACAAACGATAGATTCTACGATACTCTCGAATGAACTTAGGTTTTTAGAAAGAAGACGAGAGAGATTTTGTGTTGGAAAGACCAAATCAAATAGATATCCCGAGTTTTAAAATATATAGAAGGAGAGAGCAGTTTCGTTCAAATTCCACTGGAGAAAATCTCGGATCATTAAGGCAAACGTTACGCGCATTAATACAAACGTTACGCGTAAATCTCTCAGCAGATATTACGCGAATATTCGATCGTTACGCACAAATCTCTCAGCGCATTACCATGAAAAGAATATTCGAATTTTCCCCAAAAAGAAAGGTACGCGCGTGGGAGCCTCTGGAGGCCCAGAACCACGAACCACGAACCACGAGCCACGAGCCCGAGCCGGCCGGCCGGCGGTGCAAGCGTGTGGTCCCTCTTTTCTCTCTACATAGCCATTTAAATAAATGTATGACTATGACCATATATATACCACTCCAAAACATAAGTTACAAGCAATGTGAGACATTTTCCCAAATAACTTATATTTTGAGAGTGAAGACAAGCTTTACCATTTATTGGCCCATGCCCATTTCTTTTCAACTCACACACACTTTAATAAACCCATTTGTCTATTAAAATTGTGACCCAACAATCTCCCACATGAATAGAAATGACTCTAAACTTAGACAAACTTTGAAATGACTCTAAACTTAGACAGACTTGACTAGACTAGACATTACTCAACTAGACTAGACAGACTTTCGAGAGTATACAAAATGTAACTATATCTGAGAGGTAGCATGTTTCAGGTTTGAACCAATCATTTTTAATATCTGTCGGGTTTACTCAGCCAGGAGGTGAACATGATGTCTTGAACCACCCGGACTTTGATGTAAACCGAGACAACATGTATATCATAGTGACATTTTCTCGTAGAACTATGTTCTCTATTGTGTTCATTTTGGCCTTGAACATTCCTGGTTTTCATGAGTGAACTTGGAGAATATAGCCTTACTTTCATTCTCTTATAAACGGCCGTATTTCACACTCACTAGGTGATCTGCCATGAGCTTCCTTTCAGAAGTATCCTGATATACTCCACTATGATGAAGTTATGAAATCATTAAAAGCCAATGCTTAGCCTTATCACATACAGGTATCACTGTTGATCATCTTAGGAACCGGGCACATACAAAATTTGACAGTGCTCTTTTGATTTAGCTTGATTTAGTTGTCCCTTTGAACCTACATCTTGGGATCGCCAGTCACGTAGGTAGGGTTTCCATCAAACTTCTCTTAATTTATAGGCTTTAGACCCATTCCTCTTGATGATTTTACAACTTGATCACGTGACAAACCTTTTGTAAACGGATCTGCTAGGTTGTCACTTGATTTGATGTAATCGACGGTGATTACTCCCGTTGAGATCAAGTGTCTAATGGTTTTATGTCGTCGTCTAATATGACGAGATTTACCATTATAGAGATTATTCAGTGCTCTAGCTATAGCCGACTGGCTATCACAGTGTACACGAAGAGCTTGCACTGGTTTCTCCCACATTGGTATATCTTCCAAAAGATTCTGAAGCCATTCTGCTTCCTCTGCGGCTTTGTCTAGCGCTATAAACTCAGATTCCATGGTCGATCTGGCCAACAGAGTTTGTTTGGAAGATTTCCAGGACACAGCTGCACCTGCCAGCGTAAAGACATAACCACTCGTAGATTTTGAGTTTTTTGAGTTGGATATCCAATTTGCATCGCTATATCCTTCCAAAATTGCCGGTTCTTTACCATAGTGCAGACCATAATTTTGTGTATAACGTAAGTAGTTTATTACTCTTGTTATAGCTTTCCAATGATTATGTCCTGGATTACTGGTGTAGCGACTAAGTACATTTACTGAGTGCGCTAAATCGGGTCTAGTACAATTTGTTAAGTACATCAGACTTCCGATCACCCTTGCATATTCCAATTGTGACACCGGTTCACCTGAATTTTTAGTCAGATGAAGTTGTGCGTCAACTGGAGTTTTTGCTGTCCCATTAGAATATGCTTTAAACCTATCAAGTATCTTTGCAGCATAATGAGTTTGGGACAGAATGATTCCTTCAGAATTTCTAATAATCTTAATTCCTAAAATCACGTCCGCAACTCCCATATCTTTCATGTCAAATTTTCGACTGAGCATGTTCTTAGTCTGATTGATCATGTCTTTATTACTTCTAATAATGAGCATGTCATCTACATATAAACATAGCAAGACATACCCATTTGGAGTACTTTTAGCATATATACACTTGTCATATTCATTTATTTTGAATTCGTTTGACATCATGACGTTGTCAAATTTCTCATGCCATTATTTTAAGCCCATATAATGACTTTACAAGTCTACACACTTTGTGTTCTTGTCCGGGGATGACAAAACCTTCAGGTTGTTTCATGTAAATCTCCTCTTCTAAATCACCATTTAGAAAAGCAGTTTTCACATCCATTTGATGGATTTCTAGCCCTCTTAGTGCATAAATTCCTATCAGCATTCTGATGGAGGTTATTCTCGTCACTGGAGAATAGGTGTCAAAGAAATCCAGACCTTCTTTTTGTCAGAAACCTTGCACCACAAGCCTAGCCTTGTATTTATTGATTAAGCCATCAGTTTTCAATTAGGTTTTGAAAATCCATTTACACCCTAGTTCTTTAAACCCTTGGGGAAGATCAGTAATTATCCATGTATGATTTTGCATAATGGAGTCGATCTCACTATTGACAGCTTCCTTCCAGAAAGGTCCGTCCGGTGTAGACATGACTTCTGCAAATGTTCTTGATTCGTTCTCTAAAAGAAAAACCATCATGAAATCATCGCCAAAAGATTTTTCCTTACGAGCTCTTTTACTGCGTCTAGGTTCTTCTTCAAGACTTTCTTCGTCCTCATGGAGTGAAGTACCAGAGGTGCTTGCCTCATTTTTGTCTCTTTGATTGCGTGTCCGTTTTGGATACGATTTATCCTTGCAAGGAAAAACGTTTTCAAAGAACGACGCATTGCGTGATTCCATTATTGTATTGACATGGATATCTCGTATATCTGATTTATATACCAAAAACCGATAAGCACTACTGTTGTGTGCATATCCAATGAAAATACAATCCACAGTTTTTGGTCCAATTGTGACCTTTTTCGGAGGTTGTACTGCAACTTTTGCTAGGCACCCCCACACTTTGATGTATTTGTATGAAGGTACAACACCTTTCCAAAGTTCATTGGGTGTCTTACCCGTAACTTTGTGTGGAATTTTGTTAAAGATATAATTTTTGGTAAGCAAAGCTTCCCCCCACATGCTATGGGCTAACCCAGATTCTTGCAACATGGCATTCATCATTTCTTTTAGAGTTTGGTTCTTTCGTTCCGCAACTCCATTAGATTCTGGTGAATAAGAAGCAGTCGTTTGGTGGATAATCCCATGTTCGTGACAAAAGGCATTAAACCTACTATCGTACTCTCCTCCTCTGTCATTTCTGACTATTTTAATAGTCATACTCAATTGATTCTCAACTTCCAATTTAAATTCCTTAAACTTTTCCAGAACTTTGTCTTTGCTTCTTAGCAAGTAGACGTAACAATATTTCGTGTGATCATCTATAAATGTCACAAAATATTTTTTCCCACCTCTAGTTGGTACAAATTTTAAGTCACATAAATCTGTGTGAATTAAACCTAAAGGTGTGGTTGTTCTTTTGACTTGGGGTGATGGTGTTTTTGTGAGTTTGGCCTGTACGCACACTTCACATTTTTCTTTACTCATTTTTTCATTTTGGAATTAGGTTCATATTCATCAAATGATTTTATTGATTTATAATTCACATGTCCTAATCTTTCATGCCAAATATTAAAAGACTCAAGCAAGTAAGCAACTGGATTCTTATTCATTTCATCAACGGTTACAACAGTTTCTGGATCAATATCCAAAACAACATTTGCAACATTCTTATTCTTAGAACTACTTGCTTCACCTGTGCCACCCTTGACAACCGCCTGGACACACATCTTCACAAGGCCTCCCTTGACGTATCCCTTTCCCAAGTACATGCCAAACTTCTTCAGAATGAGGTTGTCAGCCTCAAAGATCACAGAAAATTTGGCCTTGCTTAGGAGGGTACCGGAAATCAGATTCTTCCTCATGTCTGGGACATGTTTCCTATTCTGGAGTGTGAGTTCTTGTCCCGAGGTCAAACGTAACACCACCTTCCCTGTTCCAGCAATCTTGGAGAACGCTGTGTTACCCATGAAGAGTTGTTCACTTGCCTTGCTCTTCTGATAGGTGTTGAACATTGTCCTATTGTTGCAGATGTGCGTTGTGGCACCAGTGTCGTACCACCATTCACTTGGATTGTCGTCGACCATGTTGACCTCAGTTACCACAGCGCAAAGGTCTTTTCCCGTGAGGTTGGCTTGAAACTGTAAGGCTTTGCTGCGACAGTCAGTGGCCTTGTGACCATTCTTACCACAATGGTCGCATATGCCCTTAAAAAACTTCTTCACCGAGGGTTCTGGGGAACCTTTCTTCTTGAAAGTCTTGAAAGTCGGCTTTAATGGAGAATTAGCAATTTCCTTGCCTTTTCCTTTGTCATTGACCTTCCCTTTTTGAACAGCCACATTCACAGTATGTCCACGAGACTGGGTCCCGTTTGCAGTACAGTTTCTGTTCTCAGTGTTCAACCTCTGGATCAGATCCTCCAGACTCATCGTCTTCCTCTTGTGCTTGAGGTAGTTCTTGAAGTCAATCCAACCTGGAGGAAGCTTCTCGATGAAACTGTTCACCGTGAAGATTTTGCAGATGGACATTCCCTCAGCAGTAACTTATTGACAAATTCGTTGGAATGCTTCCCCTTGTTCCATGATGGGTTTGGAGTCCACAATCATAAAGTCATGAAATTTTGCGGTTGCAAACTTCTGACATCCATCATCATCAGCTTTGTACTTTTTCTCCAAAGCTAACCACAAAGATTTTGAAGTCTTGGCTTCGCAGTAGATACCATAGAGATTTTCAAGGAGCTGTCCTAAAATTCAGCCTTTGGTCATGAAATCTCCCTGATTCCATGCATCAACTGTTCCAACGATATGCACATCCGTATTCCCTTCAGGAATGATGGGCTGATCCTCCGTCAGATACCTAGACAGGTGCATCGCATGGAGAAAAAAATGCATATTTTTCTGCCATGTCTTGAAGCCTTTGCCATCAAACTTCTCAGGTTGCAGTCCTTGACAAGAGACTTGAGGCTGAGTAGGTACCATAGGCGCCACCTTCATTGGTGCCACAGCCAGAGGCGGTCCAGCAATGTTGTTCACATCAACGTTTTGCCCATCAACGTTGTTCACATCAAATTCTGTCATGTTTCTGATACAACACACAAAAGGTTTATCAGGTAAATGATAACCAACATTTAATATATAATAAAATTATTATTCAAATTATTTGGATACACCAAAAAATAATAATTCAAATTCTTTATCCATGATTTTAATCCATTTCGCGTAAACACTATAGAGTGAATCGCAAAACCTTTTCGCGGAAATGCCAGAGGGAATCGCATAAACAAATAAACCATTTTGATCTTTGTAAACGCTATCAAACGAATTGCAAATCCAAAAAGAATGTTTAAATCGAACTTATTTTTTTGCCTCCGTCAGATACCTAGACAGGTGCATCATCGCATGGAGAAAAAATGCATCTTTTTCTGCCATGTTTTGAAGCCTTTGCCATCAAAATTCTCAGGTTGCAGTCCTTGACAAGAGACTTGAGGCTGAGTAGGTACCATAGGCGCCACCTTCATTGGTGCCACAGCCAGAGGCGGTCCAGCAACGTTGTTCACATCAGTTTCTGTCATGTTCCTGATACAACACACAAAAGGTTTATCAGGTAAATGATAACCAACGTTTAATATATAATTAAATTATTATTCAAATTATTTGGATACACCAAAAAATAATAATTCAAATTATTTATCCATGATTTTAATCCATTTCGCGTAAACACTATAGAGTGAATCGCAAAACCTTTTCGCGGAAATGCCAGAGGGAATAGCATAAACAAATAAACCATTTTGATCTTTGTACACGCTATAAAGCGAATTGCAAATCCAAAAAGAACTTTTAAATCGAACTTCTTTTTTGGCGAAAGCGAACCTCGGTGAAGTGGGGCCAAAAAAAAAATGATTTGAAACGATAATAGGTAGCGTTTATAAACCGCAATAACAATTCCGATTTGAGCTATAGGCTAGAAGCGGAATTTATTGAGTTAAGATTGTAGGCACTCAAATTTCCAGAAATGAAATTGCGCGACAAATCTTATAAACGCGATAACCTAATAGCAAAGGCGAGACTTGGTCTCTTTCCTTAACTCAATAAATCGTCGGTAATGTGACTGAAACAATGATTTTGCCTACCCTAAGCATAGAAAAACAGCAATGCAATCAACCTAAGCCTAGAGAGACAAAACACAAAGTTTATCAATTGTAGTATAGTGGAAAGTGGATATTGAGATGTTAAGAGTAACAATGTCGAACCAATCAAGAGTGGTCTACAGCAATTAGTTGATAAATAAGGCTAGTTATTCAAGTAATTATCAAAAGGGTGTGGTACTAGCAGTCTAAATAAGAAATCTACTAAAAACCCTAATTGATACTAGAGGTACCAAAGTCTGTCACACTTTAGCACATCATGGAACTAAGCAGGAAAAATCACAGTACTAGGACTACTCGACCACACTGATCGAGTGGTGAGGTCGAGTGCTACAGTAAAAACAGAGAAAAACTACAGTGAACTATTACTAAGCAAGCTGTAAAACTGTGGAGAAAAATAGGGACTCTAGGGATGGAAATCACGGGATCACAAACACTTTATTCTATTGCAGCTATCAACTAGCAATTTCATCACAGGACTACCCTAGACAAAAGACTTCATAACTAGCTCAATCCATGGTTCGTGGTAGAGAGCCCCAAGATCCAACCCAGTCAACATAGTGTGAGGAGTCGGATCAGGCATGAAGAATCAGCCTATTCAAGTCGAGAAGAGTTCATAACAAGTGAATAGGTGGAGTCATGACATAAATCAATGTCTGATGCATCCACCCTCATGCTATTTTACTCTAAACCCCGGAAAAAATCTATCCACTGGCTAAAGGCATGGTTCATGCTCATGAGACCATCTAGGATCATGTTCTCCTTGATCAGGGGAGAACAAGCATTAAAATAACTCACCCAAGAGGAAGTTGAAACTGAGTGATGATCAAACTATCTAAGTAATAACAAAACAGAGAGAAGCTACCCTAATCCATCCCCAAAAATCCCAACTTTACTACTCACACAAGGTGATCATGGCTGGGGTCCGAAACCCAGAAAAGATTAAACTTTTCATATGAGATAGCCTCTGATCTAGTGAGCAAGGTTGGAGAAGAAATCGGATGAAAATACTGATTTTATAAAAAGATATCAAAGTTACAAAGTTGCCGGAAAATAAAAAACTATCAAGAACTGCAAGAACAAGAGAGAGAAAAATGAGAGAAAACCTAAAGATTACTAAGCCAGAGCAGCGCTATTTGATCCTTTCTAATTAGGTTTATTGAGGTGCTTTTATACATAGTCTTAAGCGCTTATTACAATTTGTGAGTTTTTAGGAGAAAAAGTCGGAGAGTGCCCACTTGACCCAGCAGTCGAGTGGTGTGGTCGAGTGGTCTCTCGAGTGGGCGTGGTGCTGAAGTCCAGTGAGCCTGTGATGCTGAGGTCGAGAGTGCCTGTCTGAGAGTGCTTCACTCGAGTGGTCTGGTTGAGTGGACCTGTCTGAGAGTGTTTCACTCGAGTGGTCTGGTCGAGTGAGCCTGTCTGAGAGTGCTTCACTCGAGTGGTCTGGTCGAGTGAGCCATCCTTCTTCTCTGTGATCTTCACTCGACTCCATAGGGCTCGACTGCACATCTTCACTTCATGAGCAAAAGTCCAAGTATGCTCCATATACTCCATATGTACCTGATAAGACCCCAAATATGCAAAATGCCAATACAGAAATATGAAACATCTTATATGAAGCGTAAATGCACGAAATGGTATAAACAATGGATGAATTCTACTCTAAGGCGTGATAAAAAGGTGGTAAAAATGTGTATAAAAGTGGTGTTATCAACTCTCCCAAACTTACCCTTTGCTTGCCCTCAAGCAAATATAAAGGATAAGATGAAAGGAGTAGTGTGAAAAAGTGGGGTCTCAGAACCTAAACAAACTAAACAAACCTCTAATGTCAATGTCACAGTTATTAGTTCTAGAATACAATTCACAGAAGTTCTACTTAAAAGCTTTAGCCATACTCATCACATCAAATTCAACACTAAGACTCAGCCACAAGCAAACATTCAAAGTAAACTATCCCTTTAACATTGATTAAGCACGAACTGGTGAATCATGATATGCAATAACTGTATCTCATTTGGTTGAGGGACAAGTTTTAAGAGATAAAAATGATCTCTTCTTCCTCTGGTATTAAGCGCATGTATCAGGATCTCTCAATGAAATGGATTGAATTATAAGAGAATGCTAAAGGTAGAGCCAACTGGTGCATACAGGAGCAGACTATCATCTACCCATGAAGAACCAAGTGACTCCCCTAACTCTAAAATCTCAGAAACTTCATCCTAGTTCTACACTTATGCTTAAAAGCTTTTCTTTTTCATTTTTTTTTTTGACTCAACGACTGATTTTCTGTTTTCTTCTAAGGAGAGGATACTTTACTTTATACTTCTAGAGGATTTGGGATTTTTATTTTCCACTAAGCTGTGACTCGACCACTCACTCGAGTGGCCTGGTCGAGTGGCTAATATACGATTTTTTTTTGTTTTTTGTTTTTTTTACTGAGCCAACTTTTATCTTTTTCTTCCAAATCCTTTACTAGACTCATTTGTTTTTCTTTTGAACCTATCCTCTCCAAAGGCTTATGATTTTTAGCAAACTCTTTTTCTCTTTTCTTTTCTTTTCCCAGACTCAAACCTCAACTTATTCAAACTCTTAGCCTAAATCTGGTTCAAAAATTGTGAACCAGAGACTACATGAGAGGCTACTCCTGTCGGCAACACCTAACACTTTCTCTCTAATTCAATCCACAAATAGGCCTCACTTCACTCAAGAATAATGTATGGTCTGAAATGAAGTTTTGGGTTTGGTTTTTGTGAAACTGTCTCAATGGTGGAGGCAGCTACTTGGATTAGCAAGAGTGGTAAAAGATGAAAGAGAATCCAAGTATTTTGAGGTATCCATGAGTTAAAGTTTTAGAGCATATCATGATAATTGAGTTTTTTTCAAATTAGGTTCTAATTGATAGGGATAGTTTGACAAATCACAGTGAGCTTCAACTAAGTGCGAGTGCTAAATCTAAATTCCAAGCAAGATGCAGCCTTAATTTTCAAGCTTAGGTGAATGCATTAGACAACTTATAACTGTGGCATTGAAATTATATGTTTGGTTCTTAAGCTTTTTACGGTTTGACTCATCATCATCCCCTATGCATATGTACAGTCCTAGGCAAAATTTCTAAAACTCAGTCCTAAAATGATAATGCAACTACATGACACTCTGTTTTTGTAAAATAGTTTTCTAAAAAATTTCAATTTTTTAAGGTTTTTTAATACATATAAATGATGCAAATTTGAATAAGAAAATAAGGAAATATGTCAAATACGTCTCTCAAACCCTCCCCCAAACTTAAATTACACAGTCCCTTGTGTAAAATAAATTCAAGAGATGATTTGAGAGACTAAAACAAAGGAGAACAAAAAATGAGATGATATTAAACAATGAAAAGGAAATGGGGGGGGGGGGTACCTCATTCTTGTGGAGTGAAGAAGGCATTTGTGTTAGCCTCCATGCTCTCCTGAGTGTATGCTGGAACTGTAGTGGTGAGAGGGTCAGCTGCGGGGTGCGACCCGAGTGGTCCACTCGACCCAGCAGTCGAGTGGTCTGGCATATATTGTGCACTCGACCCAGCGTGGTCGAGTGGTTCGCTCTGATAGTACCCCGGGTAAGGTGGAAGCTCTGCGCCTTGATCATAGCGTGGGTCGAAACCTTGATAGCACTCGAGTGGCTCACTCGACCTAGGTGGTCGAGTGGCTTCGTCTGGGGACGAATACTCTAGATCCTCTATAGGGTGATCTGGGCGCCTCTTTCTCTCCTTTTGCTCAGCCGAAGTCCTTCTGGATGAGCCAGCACTCAACTTCCTCTCAGCTGCTGCCAAGCGGCTCGTGATCCCCTTCATTGTGGCATTCATCCCACTCTTGAATTTCCTGAATTGCTTGTCCTATCACTTGCACCACTTCTGAAGTGTGGAAATCTTATGGTTAGCCTCCTTGAGGCTTTTGCACTCTGTCTCCTCAAAATAAAACCTCTCTGGAGCTTGCACACTTCCCATGAAGTCTTGAAACGTCTCATCTTCTTGGAGTCTAACTCCCTCATCAGAGAAGTAAAGATCTCTGACTGGTGGTACAAAGAGGACACTACGGTCACCGTCTTCTGCATAGAGCTTGGCTAAACCTCCATAAGGTAGCAAAATCTTCGCCTTGCTGCTCCTGGGGTGTGAGAAGTTGTAGAAGTACTTCTCCCCAACCTTTGCACCAATAGTCTGAGTGTCCTTCATTTGATCCAAGTCCATCAGAGTGTATGGTGTGGGCGCTGATATGAGCTCAACTCCAGCAGCCTCTAGAAATGGGGTAACAATCCCTCCCACTGTGAACTCTGCTTGTTCAGCATCTTGTTATTCTTGACAGCAGTAGCTCTGTAACTCATGAGGTGTCTCACTAAAACGATGGAGTTCCCTGTGTAGGCTCTATCTCCTCGCATATCAATCCCATTGACCCGGTTCTCCTCTGATGAGTAGATGAGGTAGTCGCAAAGAGGCTTGTCCAGCATCTTCAACTCACTCTCATTCACTGGCCCTGTGGCCTTCTTTGCAAACATCGTGTTTGCGAGAGTCCTGTGGAGGTATCTCACTGCGGGGTGCCTGATCTCACTGCTCTTAGCTCTAGCAGACTGATAGTGCTCCCTTCCTTCAAGCGCTAACCACAACTCATTCAGCTCTTTCTTATCAAAGTCCTGAGCTTGCCCTGTTCCTCTGCGGAAATCAAACAGGATGTCGACCACACTCAGGGGCAGCTGATAGTCTATCCCTCTGACTCTGAAGCTCACATGCCCCATCTCTACTGTACTAGCCATGCCTCTCGTCTCATAGAGGTGGAGATCTACTGTTGCCAAGAAATGGCAAGTCTCAGTCTTGAAACCATCCCTAGGGCTGTGGGTGAGTCCCACTATGTCAGCAGAGTCATAAAGCTTCCCCACCTCTCTGCAAATTCCTAGAGCTTGCATGGTAGGGCGATCTGGGTACCTAGTCCCAAGGAACTTCACCCTCTCCAGGATGGAGATGAGCTTGGCTTCCTCAGAGGTGTCAGCCTGGATTTCCTCTGAACTATCATAACTATCTTCCTCATTGTTCCTTCTCATTGATTCCTCTTCTTGAACCCTCTTTCCCTTAGCCTTGTCTTGTCGTGACCCAGATGGTCGAGTGGTTCGTGCTGCGGTTTGGCTTCTTGTTGCCCTTATCCTTGTTGTGCCAGTGCTCCTAAAACAAAATTCAAAAATCGAAAATTTAGCAAAAATTTGGACCACTCGACCCAGGCACTCGAGTGGGCAAAAATTTCCAAATAAATTTTGCCCAACTTGACCCACTCGAATGCTTTGATCGAGTAACTAAATTAACAATTATATGCATCCAATTTCAAGCCTAGCAAGGATCTAATCAACTTATGCTCAAAATTTTCCAAAAATCATCAAGTTTCAAAGCGATTTTTTTATTTTATATATATGCATGATTTCTCAAACTTGTTCAATTTCAACAATGATGATCAATGTGGGTTCTCCAATTATCAAACAATCAATAGCTAAACCGAAATTTGTCCTAAGGCTACAAAAATTTTCGCAAAATTTTCAAGTGCACCATTAAGAACAAAATTTCGATTTCAAGCAATTTCAACCATAGAAATTCATTGCATACTCATTCCGATTCCTTACACCACTCTAATCAACCGATTTTAACTACATGCAAGCCAAAAAGATTTCAAAAAATTTCAAAAAATTTTGAACCCGGATTTTCGCAAAAATGGATTCAAAGGGTTTAAAAACTTACAAGTTGGTTTCGGGATTGCTAGAGTAGTGAGACATGATTGAAATTCAGTTGAAAATTCTGAAGATTTGAGTGAAAAATTTAGAGAGAAGGTAGAGAATTTTTTTTTTGATTTCTAGAGAGATATAAACGCAAAAATGGGGAAGAAGAAGATGGTGGGTCGCGTGGGAATTAAATGGTGGAGTGATTTCAAATGAACGACCCAGATAAAAAGTTGAGATTTCAGACAAAACCTGGGCACTCGTCCTTGGGGTCGAGTGGTGTGGTCGAGTGACTTTTTGAATATTTGGCTGACCCTTTTGAAACTCCATTTTGACTCATACTCAGCTCATATCCTCTCCTGAAACTCACAACACTAAGAAAACACATTAAAAATAACAAAATTCAAAAAAACATAAGAAAAATCAAGCTAGTATATACAATGATAAACATGAGAATTTCTCCCAAGTGAGCTTGTTTAAAGTCACTTAGCTTGACTCTCACTCTTTTACGCAGGTAGAGAGTCTTCGAGAGACTGTGTTGACCTCTCTGGACTCGGCTTCTCCACTATGAAGGTTGATGCCATGATAGCGTGATAAAAACTATCACTCATTCCTGGTGGCTTAGGCCTCCTTCTTCCCATCTCTGGTGGGGGTGGTTGAGCTTCTTTGAGCTTCAGGACTTCCTTCTCAAGCCTATCCACTTTCTCTGCCAACTCAACAACAACACCTTGTAGAGCAAGGATAGTGCTCTGGTCTGATGCTGGTGTTATGAGTGGGTATGTTGAGTTGCTCTTCCCTGTACAAATATATTCCTGGTCCGAGTACCAAATCGAACCAGGTGGTTTCGTAGGGGTCGGCTGTGCTCTCTGGTGATGACTCGAGTGGTCACTTGACCTAGCACTCGAGTGGAGTGGTCGAGTGTGCCATGTGCTGTCTTCATCAGAGTCACCTTCTGCTACAAACGTATCAAACTTCTGCACTGCTCCATCAGAGTGACTACCTATGGTGACTGTGAACCTTGGAGGTCTGGATGGTGTCTGAGAGTACTGTTCAGCCTTTTCCATGTTTGTCTTTTCATAGCGCTCAGCTTCTTCCATGTAGAAAAACTGCCTCTCAAAATCAGGGTTCTTCAAGCCGGAAAAGGTGTCAAAACGAATCACCAAGTCATTACCGGTTCGAAGAACTATTTCACCACTTTTGGTGTCCATAACAGTTCCAGAGGATGTCAAGAATGGTCTTCCTAGTATGAGGGGATCCATTGGCTCTTTTTCCATCTTCATCACTATGAAGTCAGTAGGGATTTCCATGTTTCCTACTTTCACTGGGACATTCTCTAGCAAGCCATGGGGAAATCTGATGGTTCTATCAGCTAGGACTAGAGACCTGGTGCTAGGCAGAAATTTGTGATATCCCAGCTTTCCTGCCACAGACAATGGCATTATGCTGACTGAAACACCCAGATCACAGAGAGAATTCTGGAAAGTCTGGTTTCTGATGGTGCAGGGTATTGTGAAAGATCCAGGATCCGTCAGCTTCTCTTGCACTACCACTTTCTGCTGAGTGATCATCTTATACTCAAAGGCCTTAGCAGCTGCTGCGCTCTTATCTTGAATTTTCTTCAAGGCTCATTTTCTCAAACCACTCTCAAAGGATCCAAGTGACTTCACAGCTTCATCCCAAGTCATTTTAGCTTCAAGCTCTAATAGCTCTTCTTCAAGCATAATAGTATACTCCTTCTCAATCTTAGCCTTGAACCTTTCTGGGAAAGGACTTGTCATCATCACATGCAGATCCAATATGCGCTTCTCCTTTGCAGTCTCGGGAGTACCTACTCCACCACTCACTCGAGTGGTGTGGTCGAGTGCTACAGTGCTCGAGCGAGTTTCAGCAGCAGATCAAAAGGTCCCCCCCCCCCAACTTGAGTATCACTGTCCCCAGTGATATTGGAGAATCTCTTCTTGAAAGGAAGAAGATGGAGAGCTGGTGCTGTGGTCACTGCATAGAGAGTTGCAGGTTCCTTAGGGTTCTGCACAGCTTTGCCAGGAAGTTGGCATGTGGTCTTAGTAGAGGCTGATGCAGCACTGGACTCAACAAACTTCAGTCTGATGTTGAGAACCTCAATCTTATGGTTCAAATCATCATAGGAGCAATCGATGTGGGTTCTGAGTTCAGTGAACCTCTTTGACGTCTCTTGAGTTGCAGTATTCTGGCCTTGAAGAAGTTGGAGGAGAAGAGGCTTAAGGTCACCATCAGCTTGTGGAGGTGGTCTTGGAGCGAATCCAGGTGGATTCGCTGAAGCTTGTGGCACAAAAGGCTTGTTTTGGCCTGGGTTCTGAGTAGGGTAGATTTGATCCTGAGGGTTGACTACGTTGGTATTCCTATAGGATAGATTTGGATTGTTCCTATAGTTGATGTACTCTCTATTGAAGCCAGCTTGATTCTGTATATACAGGATCTCTTCAACCTGATCATCATCACCCTCCTGAGCCTGAGTAGCAGATACTTCACCAACAAAGTTCACAGATTTCTGCTGAGCTAGGATGAGCTTGTCAAGTTTCTCACTAAGAGACTGGATTTCCTGCTGGGTCTTATCAGAAGACGAAGATGGTCCTCTGACTGATCTATCAAAGTCCTCACTGTAATTTCCATCAGAGACTGCAAGGTTCTCCACTAACTCCCAGCTAGTGACAACGTCTCTATTGAGGAAATTTGCTTTACTAGATGTATCCAATAGCATTCTGATCTTCGGGCTTACCCCTCTGTAGAGCGTACTGAACAAAGACTCCTTGGTGAAACCATGGTGAGGACACTGCATCGTGTACTCCTTAAACCTCTCCAATGCTTCAGAGAAACTCTCATTTGTCCGTTGTGTGAAGCTGGAGATCTCATTCTTGAACTTTGCAGTCCTTGATATAGAGAAGAATTTCAGCAGGAAAGCTTTTTTGCAGTCATCCTAGTTGATTATAGACCCCTGAGGCAGTGCTCGTTCCCAGTGAGAAGCCTTATCACTAAGAGAAAAAGGAAAGAGGCGTAGCTTAAAGCTGTCTTCTGAGATGCCATTGATCTTGGTGAGCTCGCACAGTCTATCAAACTGGTCCAAATGAGCAAGCGGGTTTTCCATGGGAAGGCCATGGAATTTGTGGTTCTGGACTATGGAGATCAAACCCGTCTTGATCTTGAAGTTATTGTTGTTGACTGGAGGGGCTACAATTCCCTGTCTTTGAGAGTGAGTGTTTGGAGCATCTCCTGCTCCAATCACCCTAGGCTGAGGAACTTGTTCTACCATGAGTGTAGGTGTCTCTGGAACTGGTTGTGCAGGAATGGTGGTAGCAGGTTCAGGTGTAGCTTGACGAGTGCGCTGGTTGATGTGATGTATGTGATCAAGTAACTGGATTAGGTTTTGGCTGCCTTGAGAACGTGTTTGCATTCAGAGAGTAGTGACTCGATCAAGTACTCGAGTGGTAAGGTCGAGTGGGGGTCGAGTGCTACAGTACCTGATGCAAAACAGACAAATTTTCAAAACAAAATCAGTACCCAGATCTCGAAAGTAACAGACTTGATCTAGTAAGCCTTAAACAATTAACTGTGTAGATAGAAACACTCAAAACTGGCAACGACGCCAAATTGAAACAATGATTTTGCCTACCCTAAGCAAAGAAGACAGCAATGCAATCAACCTAAGCCTAGAGAGACAAAACACAAAGTTTATCAATTGTAGTATAGTGGTAAGTGGATATTGAGATGTTGAGAGTAACAATGTCGAACCAATCAAGAGTGGTCTACAGCAATTAGTTGATAAATAAGGCTAGCTATTCAAGTAATTATCAAAAAGGTGTGGTACTAGCAGTCTAAATAAGAAATCTACTAAAACCCCTAATTGATACTAAAGGTACCAAAGTCTGTCACACTTTAGCACATCCTGGAACTAAGCAGGAAAAATCACAGTACTAGGACTACTCGACCACACTGATCAAGTGGTGAGGTCGAGTGCTACAGTAAAAACAGAGAAAAACTATAGTGAACTATTACTAAGCAAGCTGAAAAACTATGGAGAAAAACAGGGACTCTAGGGATGGAAATCACGGGATCGCAAACACTCTGTTCTATTCCAGCTATCAACTAGCAATTTCATCACAGGACTATCCTAGACAACAGACTTCATAACCAGCTCAATCCATGGTTTGTGGTAGAGAGCCCCAAGATCCAACCCAGTCAGCATAGTGTGAGAAGTCGGATCAGCCTATTTAAGTCGAGAAGAGTTCATAACAAGTGAATAGGTGGAGTCGTGACATAAATCAATGTCTGATGCATCTACCCTCACGCTGTTGTACTCTAAACCCCGGAAAAAGTCCATCCAATGGCTCAAGGCATGGTTCATGCTCATGAGACCATCTAGGATCATGTTCTCCTTGATCAGGGGAGAACAAGCATTAAAATCACTCACCCAAGAGGGAGTCAAAACTGAGTGATGATAAAACTATCTAAGCAATAACAAAACAGAGAGAAGCTACCCTAATCCATCCCCAAAAATCCCAACTTTACTACTCACACAAGGTGATCATGGGTGGGGTCCGAAACCCAGAAAAGATTAAAATTTTCAAATGAGATAGCCTCTGATCTAGTGAGCAAGGTTGGAGAAGAAATCGGATGAAAATACTGATTTTATAAAAAGATATCAAAGTTACAAAGTTGTTGGAAAATAAAAAACTATCAAGAACAATAAGAACAAGAGAGAGAAAAATGAGAGAAAACCTAAAGATTACTAAGCCAGAGCGGCGCTATTCGCTCCTTTCTATTTAGGTTTAATGAGGCGTTTTTATACATAGTCTCAAGCGCTTATTACATTTTGCGAGTTTTTAGGAGAAAAAGTCGGAGAGTGCCCACTCGACCCAGCAGTCGAGTGGTGTGGTCGAGTGGTCTCTCGAGTGGGTGTGGTGCTGAAGTCCAGTGAGTCTGTGATGTTGAGGTCGAGAGTGCCTGCCTGAGAATTCTTCACTCGAGTGGTTTGCTCGAGTGGGCCTGTCTGAGAGTGTTTCACTCGAGTGGTCTGGTCGAGTGAGCCTGCCTGAGAGTGCTTCACTCGAGTGGTCTGGTCGAGTGAGCCATCCTTCTTCTCTGCAATCTTCACTCGACTCCATAGGGTTTGACTGCACATCTTCACTTCGTGAGCAAAAGTCCAAGTATGCTCCATATACTCTATATGTACCTGATAAGACCCCAAATATGCAAAATACATGCAATGCCTATACAGAAATATGAAACATCCTATATGAACCGTAAATTCACGAAATGGTATAAACAATGGATGAATTCTACTCTAAGGCGTGATAAAAAGATGGTAAAAATGTGTATAGAAGTGGTGTTATCAGTGACCGTTTGGTGCGACCTTTGAATCCCAGGATACAATTATAAACAATTCATTTTTGCAACACTCGAAAATAGGAACCCAACGAACGATAGATTCTATGATACTCTCGAATGAACTTACGTTTTTCGAAAGAAAACGAGAGAGATTTTGTGCTGGAAAAACCGAATCAAATCGATATCTTGAGTTTTAAAATATATAGAAGGAGAGAGCGGTTTCGTTCAAATTCTGCTAGAGAAATCTCGGATCATTAATGAAAACGTTATGCGCAATAAATCTCTCAGCAGATATTACGCGAATATTCGATCGTTATGCATAAATCTCTCAGCGTATTACCATGAAAAGAATATTCGAATTATCCCCAAAAAGAAAGGTACGCGGGCGGGAGCCTCTGGAGGCCACAAACCACAAATCACCACGAGCAACGAGCTACGAGCTACGAGCCATGAGCCCGAGCTGGCCGGCCAGCGGCGCGCGCGTGTGGTCCCTCTTTCCTTTCTTTATAGGTATTTAAATAAATGTATGACTATGATCATATATATACCACTCCAAAACATAAGTTACAAGCAATATGAGATATTTTCCCAACTAATTTATATTTTGAAAGTGAAAAAAGGCATTGCCATTTAATGGTCCATACCCATTTCTTTTCAACTCACATACAATTTTATAAACCCATTTATCTATTAAAATTATGATCGAAGAGAGACTCCTGAGAACTCAAACCTTAACATGTGATCGTGTCTATCCTAATCCTTAAGAAACTAAACTTTTTGTTGTTACGTAGATTTTTTTGAGGGTGTGTCACAGTATCAACTAATGGGTTTTGACTCGCTTGTGGAAACTAGACTCAGAACTCGAAAGTCACATGGTCAATTTGAAAAATATAAGATTAATGCAACAAATATTCTGACATGAATACGCAATGTCAATATTTTCAACTTGTCTGATGATATTCTTGAGGTTAGTCTCATATACTCGAAAAGAAATATGAGACTAATCTCAAAAGTGTCATAAAACAAGTAGAGGATCTCTACATTGTGTTGTGTATTTCCATCAAAAGACTTCTTACATTTAGCTTGTTTAATCAGCTAACTTTCAAAATCTGATTCTACAAGCAAGTAAAAAATTATTTACTATACAATTTTAATACTAGGTAGACAAGATATTGGAATGACAAATGATAATGACATACTCTCACTAAAATAAGAGGTTATAGATTTTTATTTACTATACAATTTTCATTCATTAAATATTCGCTTCCAAATATTAAAACCTATTGATCCTGAGTTCCCAATGATAAATACTTTTTGCACGAACAAAACTTTATCCAATACAAAAATCATAATTAAAAACACCTTGAATGGTTATATATTTTGAAAGAGATTTTGATTTTTGTTTTTCAAAAACTCATTAAATCACCAGTCAAGATTTTAGAAATTTGGTTTTCCTCAGATTTAGAAAAACTAATTTCTTCAAATCATCCATTCAAGATTTTGGATTTTTAGTTCTCCTACAATCTAGGGAATCTACTTTTTTACTTTCTCTTTGTTATTTCTCTCAAAAACCAAAAATCACTTTTTTGGTTTTTTGAAACAAAAATCTAACATCAGAATTTAAAACCGTAATCTAAAATCCAAAAACTAAAAACCAAATCCAAAAACTTGATAAAAACTGTGCAGCCATTCATGGCCTAACTATGATTTTAAAGTTAATTTATGGCGGAAAATACCATTATTTACGTTTTGAAAACATTAAAAAGTGTATTTAAAAGGGTTTGTCATTTATCATCAGATGACTAATCTACAATTATGTTTTGCGTTAGGTTATCTATAAATCATAAACTGTCATGTCTTAATACCTGAATGTAGCCATCACTTATCAAATCTCTGATGAAGTGATACTTAACCGCTACATGCTTTGTTCTCTCGTGAAACACAGCATTCTTAGCTAAAGAAATAGCACTCTGAGAATCACAGTAAATCTTTACAGCCTCCTGCTTAAACCCCAACTCATTCATCAAATTCTTAATCCACACAGCTTCTTTTGCTGCTTCATTCAAAGAGATATACTCTGCCTCTGTTGTGGACAACGTAGTAACCTTCTGTAAGTTTGACCTCCAGCTAACAGCGTTTCCTCCCACTGTAAACACAATCCCAGAAGTCGATCTCCTTCTATCCAGATCAGCTGCATAATCTGAATCACAATAACAAACTGCTGTAAACTCACTGTCACTTCTGTAACATAGTTTTCTTCTGAATGACCCATTTACATATCTAATAATCCACTTAAGAGCTTGCCAATGCTCCTTGAGTGGTGCACTCATGTACCTGCAAACCAATCCCACTGCATATGCCAAATCTGGCCTTGTCCCTATCATCGCATACATAAGACTACCAGCTGCGCTTTGATATGGGACACCTCTCATGGAATCACTCTGTACCTTAATTTCATCCTCAGTAGCTGCCTTGAGCTTAAAATGAACTCCCATAGGCGTGGCTACTGATTTGCATTGGTCCATTTGAAAATTGCCTAGAACCTTCAGCAAATATCCTTCTTGAGAGATTGTAAGTGTACCTTTTTCTCTATCTCTTGAAATCTCCATCCCGAGGATCTTCTTTGCATCACCAAGGTCCTTCATATCGCATTCTGAACCCAGCAAAACCTTCATCTTACACACTTCTTTCTTATCCTTCGATGTGATAAGAATATCATCCACGTATAGCAATAAGTAGATGTAATCTTCACCCTGTAGTTTCTTGTTGTACACACAACTATCCAGCTGACTTCTTTCATACTCATTTTACTGTAGAAAATGGTTGAACCTGTTGTTCCATTGTCTTGGTGACTGCTTCAAACCATATAACATTTTTTTCAGTAAGCAAAGTTTATCTGGGTGGCTCTTATCAACATATCCCTCTGGTTGATCCATGTAGATAGTCTCGTCCAAGTAACCGTGTAAAAATGCCGTTTTCACGTCCATCTGCTGTAGTTCCATATCAAAATACGTTACAGCACTGAGGAGAAGCCGTATCGAAACATGCTTCACTACAGGAGAAAAGATCTCCTGGTAATCAATCCCTTCCTTCTGCGAATACCTTTTAGCGACTAAACGAGCTTTGAATCTCGGAGCCTCAACACCTAAGATTCCTGCTTTCCTCTTGAAACCCCATTTACAACCTATAGGCTTCTGAGTAGCAACCCTGTCAACTAAAATCTACATCATGTTTCTCAACAGAGATTCTATTTCTTCATCAGACGCTAGTATCCACTTATCACTGTCTGGATCTTCCAAAGCTTCTCGATAACTGCCAGGTTCTGGATTTCCTCCATCTTCTGTAACCAGAAATGCATAGCCAGCTACATCTACTAAATCATCCATTTCTTCTTCATTTGTCAGATAATTGAGTAACTTGGCAGGTGGAATGATCTGCCTCCTAGTTCTGTCTCTGGCAATCTGATCACCTGAAGAATCACATATTTGGACTGGAGCAGCTTCTTCCTCAGAATCATCACCAGACTCACCTTCTTCCTGTTCAGATTGTCTTAGTGATGCTCCACCTTGAACTAACACTCCTTGCTCATCACTTGTGCCTGCAGTACTATTTGCAGACTTTTTAGTCGAAAACAATTCACTTGGAACAGAAATACCTGCCTTTTGCTGTGAAATCATATCTTTGTACATTACGTCTTCCCGAAACACCACATTTCTACTTATGACGCACTTCTTATCTTCCACAAGCCAAACTCTGAATCCCTTAACTCCTTCTGGATATCTAGTGAATACCCCTTTCTTGGCTCTTGGACTCAGCTTGCCTTCATCTGAATGCACATAAGCTTTGCACCCAAATCGTCTCAAGCCTGTCAGATTTGGCAACCCTGACGACCATCTTTCTTCTGGAATGGCTGATGATGGTGACCGATTTATCAGGTACACTGCTGTAGATGCCGCCTCTGCCCAGAAACTTTTGTCGAGACCACTTTCACTCAGCATACTCCTGACTTTATTCATGACGGTCCCGTTTCATCTTTCAGCAATACCATTCTGCTGAGGAGTGTAGGTACATGTTCTATGTCTTACCACACCCTCGTCTTTGCAGAATTGGTCATATCTCTGGTTGCATAATTCTAGTCCATTGTCGGTCCTGTACTTCTTTAGCTTCCTCTCACTTTGAATCTCTACCATCTTTTTCCAACTTACAAAAGTCTCAAATGCCTCATCCTTTGTTCTAAGAAAGTAAACCCAAAATTCCTAGACCAGTCATCTGTAAATGACATGAGATATTGACACTTCCCAAGGCTTAGAGGAACGTTGGGAGATCCTCACAGATCTGAGTGAACATAATCAAGCTTCTCCTTTGTGAAATGTTGAGCAGTTCCAAAACTCACTTTCTGGGACATTCCTAGCACGCAATCTTCACAGAACTTGATCTCTGAAACTTGATCTTTCGTGGAACAACTTCTCTTAAGAAGAACCTCTATACCCTTCTGACCTATGTGACCTAGTCTGCTGTGCCACAGAAGAGTTTGATCTCTGCTCTGTGAGACCTTCTCATCTGATACATTCATTGCCTCACTGATCTTGGCTTTAGCTTGTAGTATGTAAAGCGACGACCTTCTTACACCTGTCATGATCATTGTGAAACCTCGGACTACCTTCAGAATTCTGTTGCTACCTCTGAACTCACATCCTTTAAGACTCTAAGGTCCCCATGGAGATAAGATTTCTCGACATGCTAGGCATATATCTTACATCGCTTAACAAGAAAGTTGTACCTTCTGGATTAGTTAACCTGACACTTTCTATACCCTTGACATCTGAAAATGTGCTATTCGCCATTCTCACTTTTCCAGTGTTGACATCCTTGAAATCTACAAAGATATCTCTCCTTGGTGTCATATGAAAAAGAGCATCCAGTATCCATTATCCACTCGTCCCTATCTTGACTTCCATCAGTCAGATTCACCTCCGCTGCCACAAGGCTCATTAGGTCTTGAGCGTCATCTCTAACATGAGCTGACTCACCTTTGTTCTGAGACTGAACTTTATGACCATTCTTTTCAAGCCACTTGTAGTATTGTTTCTTGAAATGTCCCTCTTTGCCACAAATCAAGCAAATTTTCTTTCCTTCCTTAGACTTAGATCTTCCTCTGCTCTTTCTTTTATTTTGTTGATTTCCCTTTGTCTCAGTTCTTCCTCTAACATATAGTCCTTCTGCTACAGACTTACTCCCTGTAGTATCCCTCATATCCAATTCCTTTGATCTTGCTGCACTTGCCACTTCATCAAACTTTATCTTGTCTCTACTGTATTTGAGTGTTTCTTTCAACATCTCGTACTTGGAAGGTAGAGCACTAAGTAGCAGCACAGCTTGTACTTCATCAGGAATATTAATACTCAAATTGCTCAAATCCGCAATTAGTTTCAAGAACTCGTCGATGTTCTCATCGATTGACTTAGTATCTTGCATCCGGAAATTGTAAACTTTAAGTTGCAGATAAATCCGATTATGAAGTGTCTTTACCATGAACAACCTCTCTAGCGTCTCCCACGCTTCAGCTGCGGTTGCACTATGGTTAATATTTCGTAGGACTGGATCAGATACGTTGAGGTAGATCATCATCTTAGCCTTTTCTCATCAATCCATTCTTGCTGATTCATCCTCGTTTCGTTTCTTTTGCTTCTCTGGATCTTTATCATCTTCTTCCTTTGGCTCTGAGGGAGTTTGCTTCTCCACCAGAACATCCTTTAAACCTTGTATGCTCAGATAAGCATACATTCTCTTCTTCCACAGAGAGAAATCTCCTGATCCATCAAACATGGCTACATCATGCTTTGAGCTTGTCATCTTGTAGATCGGAGCTCCGCCGTATGGCTATGATACCAAATTGTGCGATTTAGATGCTAATCGTTTCGCGTAAACACTATAGAGTGAATCGCGAAACCTTTTCGCGGAAACGCCCAGAGCAAATCGCAAAAACAAATAAACCATTTTGATCTGTGTAAACGCTATAAAGCGAATCACAAATCCAAAAAGAACGTTTAAATCAAACTTATTTTTTGGCGAAAGCAAACCACGGTGAAGCGGGGCCAAAAAACAAATGATTTGAAACGATAATAGGTAGCGTTTATAAACCGCAATAACAATTCCGATTCAACCTAAAGGCTAGAAGTGGAATTTATTGAGTTAAGATTGTAGGCGCTCAAATTTCCAGAAATGAAATTGCGAGACAAATCTTATAAACGCGATAACCTAATAGCAAAGGCGAGACTTGATCTATGTCCTTAACTCAATAAATCACCGGTAGTGTGACCGTTCGATGCAACCTTTGAATCCCAGGATACAATTGCAAACAATTCCTTTTCGCAACACTCAAAAAAAGGAACCCAACAAACGATAGATTCTATGATACTCTCGAATGGACTTACGATTTTAGACAGAAGACGAGAGAGATTTTTTGTTGGAAAAAACCGAATCAAATCAATATCTTGAGTTTTAAAATATATAGAAGGAGAGAGCGTTTTTGTTCAAATTCCGCTGGAGAAAATCTCGGATCATTAATGCAAACGTTACGCGTAAATCTCCCAGCAGATATTACGCGATTCGATCGTTACGCGTAAATCTCTCAGCGCATTACCATGAAAAGAATATTCAAATTTTCCCCAAAAAAGAAGGTACGCGCACGGGGGCCTCTGGAGGCCCATTGCCACGAACCACGAGCCACGAGCCACAAGCCCGAGCCGGCCGGCGGCGCGCGCGTGTGGTCCCTCTTTCCTCTCTCCATAGCCATTTAAATAAATGTATGAATATGACCATATATATATCACTCCAAAACATAAGTTACAAGCAATGTGGGACATTTTCCCAACTAAATTATATTTTGAAAGTGAAGAAAGGCTTTGCCATTTATTGGCTCATGTCCATTTCTTTTCAACTCACACACAATTTTATAAACCCATTTGTCTATTAAAATTTGTACCCAACAGTTACTAACTCTATTTATTCTTTTGAGAGTCCGTCCCAAAAATTTTGTTTTTCAAAACTTTTGTTTTATTGAGTCAAAACTTGTCCAGAAACTATGAGCTATCTTTTGGTCTATTGTTGTTTGCTATGTCTTCTAGTGACCATTGTTGCAGAGCTTATTCAAATTCAACTAATGGAAAAACCTCAAGTCTTACCGGTTAACTTGAGATCCCCATACTTACAACAGATGCCCGCTATAGCCTGAGCTAATTTTTGTCAGTTCCTTTTACCTCATGGACAAAATTGGTGTTTGAGAGCTTGACTTTTCATTCATACCTGACCTGATAAAACCAAAGTAAGTTATGATGTCTAGTCTCCCCAAACGTTGTTACTAATAAAAATATCCTTTAGGTATATTTTATGAATGACCAAATGATTCTCTGAAGTAGAAGCGGGTAAGAGAAATCTATGCCCCCATATTCCTACTTCTTAAGGAGATGATGAAAGTAGGGTTGCTGTGAGGGTAGGAGCAATCCCATGACCCACTATTCACTTCTAATAGCCTACCTTCATAGACAAAAGAAAGAGAAAATAATATGAAATCCAAAATAACCAAGGATTTAAGTCTGGGGGAGACAAAAACATCATTGTTGTTGTGAGTTTTGTCTTATTATGGTATAGGATGACAGCAGAGTCTAGAAGGCTCTTGAACATTTAATTCGAAAGTGAAATCCAGCAATGAATGGCTTACTAAAGGGATATGTTGTTAAGTTGTGGTGGGTATTGAGAAGACTGCGAGTGACTACGGTGAATGTACATGGTGGTTAGTCTCTGAATGGTTCTTGTACCATGTGGATTACATGATGACTGGTAAGCATAATGTTCTAAAGAGTAGGTGAGTTCCGCAGTTTTCAAACTTCTTCTTTGGTTTGGTTTTATGTTTGCTTGAGGGCAAGCAAAAGCTAAGTCTGAGGGAGTTGGTATATCATGTATTTTATGGTTTTATGACATGGTATATGCATTGGTTTTGGAGTCTTTTGTATATATATTGAGTCTTATTAGGTACAAACACGGATTGGACCCTGATGAGCACTTTAGAGCTTTTGGAGGCTTGTAGCTGAGCAAAACAACAAGGAGACGGATATTGCTGTCCATGTCGACCGACAGGCCACTCATGTGTCAGTCGACACAACCGCGACGTGAATGACGCCTTCGAGTTTTATCAAGTTTTAAGAATTGCAACTTTGCCCCAGAAGTTTCTAAAGTTTATACTTCATGCCTAATCGTGTTTTTAGGTCAAATTATGTTCTAGAAGTCCCAGAGACTAAGTTTTTATCATAATCTAAGTTTTCAAGTTTTGTTGTAAGTTTGGAGAGAGCTTTGTTGGAGAGAAGATTCAGATCTCAAACTTTGTAGAGAGAAGAATTTTGAACTCCCTTTGTTTCTTATTTTATTTCATGAGTATTATTCAGACAATGATTTGTGTTATCTCTTCTATGTCTGAGTAGTCACCTTGTTAGATCTAGAGTTTCAAAAGGTTTACGATGCTTTGTTGAATTGGGCATAGACATGTTAGGTTATATATAATGTTCTTCATCTAGATTTGATAATTACACTAGTCTTAAGACTGATCACCTTAATCCTGGTATCATAGGAATGTTGGTAGGCGCAAGAGTGCTATTGATATCCTAACTCAATTTTAGATGAGCAAACAGTCTTTTCGCAGCGAGAGTTGGTTTAGGAATTTTGTAGACATATCGTACCAGCTAATCATAGAGACTTTATTTATTGGTAATTCGCAAAGAGATTTGGTTTGCTTCTGTTTAGAGGATAGATGTCGTCGCAGCGAGAGTTGGATAAGATATCATATTAGTGTTACGAGTTTAAGAACCAAACAAACAATTTAGACTTGATTATAGAACTGCCCAGTTCACATTCCTGATTATTTCCGATGATTGTCCCTAAGTCTAGCGCTTTTAATAACTTGAATTCAGTCCCAGTTTAATTTGATATTCTGTTTATCTACATTGCTTCATTTACATTTTATTAATTGGTCTAGCTTAACTCAAATTTATGTTTCTATTGTGTGAGTTTTCAGATTCCTTGTGAATTCGACCCCTAAGTATTGCAATTGATCTCGTAATTTGAGAGAGTATTTCTAAACATGGTCCCCTCTTACATTTAGCTAACTTTCAAAATCTGATACTAACTTCTACAAGCAAGTAAAAAATAACTCGTTGATACTTATATTCAATGGTACTAGGTAGACCATGTATTGGATTGTCAAATGATAATGACACTCTTCACAAAAATATTTAAAACAATTTGTTTCTAGTTCTTATTATTGTTGGGGTAGGCAGAGTCACCTAGGAAGGCTCATGTCCCAAAGAGTATCACATCAATCAAATTAATTAACTAGTATTAATTAATTCTTTGAGCCAGTACGTAACAACGAGAAAGAAAACTAGTTACACGTACTAAGATTTGTGTATGAAGCATTACATGAAAATCAAAAATATCATGTAATTTCATGTGTGGGTATATTTATTCTATGTGGAGTGAAACGTAAGAGGTTATAGATTCTTATGTACAATAAAAGTTTAATACATTCAATACTCGCTTCCAAATCACTATTCAAAATTATTGATCATGATTTTCCAAAAGGATTAATACATTTTGCACGAAAAACATTATCTAATACATAAATAACAATTTAGAGTTTTTGCACAAAATACCAAATACCATTATTTGTGATTAGAAAACATTAAAAGTGTATTTAAGAATGTTTGTCATTTATTAGATGATTAATGTACAATTATGTTTTGTGTAAGGTTATCAATAAATTAAGGGAAAACTATTTAGAATAGACCCCTTTGAAAATTTATTTCCAAACGGAGACCCCTACTGCCTTAAAAATCCTTCTCAGGGGACCCCGTTTGAAAATAAATTTTTGAAAGGGTCCATTTAGACAATGTCCCATAAATTAAATCATAAACTTTCATAAATATCAATACATATTTATAAAATACTTTTTGTTTTCACTTTCTGCATATATAGAATACATTTCTTCTAATTCAACTCCAAAGGTATGCCTATAATCAATATGAATCCAAACATCAGTTTACATGCCGGTCTATTTGTTTGTGTGTTGATCTTTTAATATACCAAATTTTTAGAAAGATGATTCAAATGAAACTATATATTTGAGAAATTAAAGGATTAAAGATCTTGTCTTTTACCAAACCTTGGTTAGTGATTCAGTAAATTTGGTGTTCAGATTTTGCTGATTTGATGTCGGAGACTCTATGACCTCTTCCATCATATGATGATCATGACTCTTCATGCATGGTTAAAATACCTTTTGAATTATTGACGCTTTTGGTGCATAACACATTTCTTCTAATTCATATAAAAAAAATATAAAATACTTTATGTGCAGAACACATTTCTTCTAATTCAACTCCAAAGGTACATATGTAAATATAAGTATTATCAATATCAATCCAAACATCAGTTTCAGGCCAAAATTTCAGACAGAATATGATTTAAATGAAACTCCATTTATGAGAAAAGGATTGAGAAAAACAAATTTTAACAAACCTTGGATCTTGGTTAGTGATTCAGAAATTTTGGTGGCAATGGTTTGGATCGTCAGAGACTATTTTACCTCTTCCATTCTTCCATCATATGATGATGAAAATAGACTAAAGCAAAGGAGAAGTCAGAAGAGAGTGGATCGAGTTGAGGGAGAGGGAGAGGGACATGGACAAAGAGCGAGAGAGATGAAGTCAGAGACTGTGACGGAAGGGAGAGGCAAAGGGAGAGGGACAGAGAGCGAGAGAGATGAATCGGAGGCTGTGTTGGATAAGAGAAGCCAGAAATATCTCGGAGGCGTATTTATACCAAAAAAAGTTAAAACCCCTAAAATCAGGTTTTTTTTAATAGTTTTAAGTTTTATTTATTTGGAATGATTTTTTTCTTTATCTGTTGACTTTCTAAAATTTAAAAATATAAATTAAAATAATATGTTCCCTTTATTGACATATATATTAATTATGCAAAATATTTTATTTTATGTCTCTACAACTAAAAATTAGTTATGTTGTTCTGATTATTACTAATTATTTATTAGTCATACAAACCAGAAGTTATATTAGGTATGATATTTGTAACATTTTAAAACTTACCTATTTTTTGTGTTTTTTCTTAATTTGTATTCTTTATGAGATCATCCCAGAAAACTATAAATTAACTATATAACAAAAATTTTAAATTTATAACTTTATTGTGAGCCAAAATAACTTACTAAACTTTTTGAGATTAATCAAACAAAATACACAAACAAAGAATTTTAAATATGTTTAGCTACACTCTTCTCAATGTATTGAAACATTAACTTTTAGCTACACTCTTCCCTCCGTTCCTATATGATCATATTTCTAGGAAACTTTTTGTGTTTCAAAAAGATTATACTTTTAGTTTTTCTATCCATGTTTTATTAGTTATTAATGATGAACTGTGAAGGGAGGCATTACGGGTCGACTACAAAGAAGGAAAGCTTTGTAGACTCGACAAACTGCTTCTATAAATTTCAAAACAAATAATTGAATAATATTAGTTTAGAATTATAGAAAATTGTTATTTACAAAAAACAATGCATTTATAACTATCTTTTAGTGAGTTTTTAATATGTGTAAAAATTCTAGAAATAGGATTAATTAGGAACAGAGGGAGTACATATCATCCATGTATCAGAGAAGTCACCTTTATAGTCTTCTTCGAAATCTTTTCTTTCCTTCTCTTGTTGTCTTCTTCCTCTTATCTCTGTAA
The DNA here is from genome assembly GCA_963555745.1 of Cardamine flexuosa. NCBI lineage: Eukaryota > Viridiplantae > Streptophyta > Magnoliopsida > Brassicales > Brassicaceae > Cardamine > Cardamine flexuosa. Next base: position 20,897,358 of record OY743217.1, on the reverse strand, counting down.
TTATTTTTCTCATAAGTAAAACAATGGTTTAGAAGCATCAAGATAAATATCGATATCGTGTATGTGAATAAAGACACTCTAGCTCCTTCAAAGTCTCTCAATAACAACAAAGTCAAAGCCCAAAACATAAAAGCAAACACCATTGGTGCATTTCTTGAGATAAAACATAAAAACATGTTAAAGCTTTACACTACTCCCTCTATTTCATTTTATTTTTAGATTTAGAGTTTAATTTTTTTCTGTTAATTATAAGAAATTTGTTTCATTATAAGTGTTCATCTGAGACAACTTTTCTACCACTGCAATGTCTCGAGAATATAATGCTGGTTGAAGCTGCAGCCTATAATCACTAACTTGAGAGGATTCAGAAAACATGCTTTCCCATCTCTTAAAAAAAATACCACTGGTCTTTGTCGAGAAAGTCTCAGTTCAAGAAGCAACATTGGACCAATTTGATGAAGCAGAATAGCACTTTTCTTAAATGAAGTTCTACCTTGTGTATTTCTGCAAGGATGGGCCCATTACATTTAAGTAATGCGTCTAGGGTTTTAAGACTTCATTATAAATAACTACATTCTATCCCTAAAGTAGAGAGTTAGCCAAGATAAACTCTAAACTCTAAATTATTTCTTTCATTTTGATTATACTTCAATAGAGATACAGTAAAACCTCTATAAATTAATAATATTGGGACCAATACATTTTTTATGATATTTTATTAGTTTAGAGAGGTTATTAATTTATAGAGGTGATATTTGGTTCAAGCTAGTATTTTGGGACTGAAAATTTTATTAATTTAGCGAGGTTATTAATGAATCGAGTATTAATTTATAGAGGTTTAACTGTATACAAATTATTACTTTTTCAGGTTGAGTAGAACAGAGACAGCAGCTTGTATGAACTGGAATACTCCAAGACGCCAGTCTGGTCCGCGTTGGAACTCTGTCTAATTGAGATATCCACATGAAGAAAGCTTTCCTAGGGATGGCTCCCTTAAACCACACCGAATGAAATTAGTCTTTCTCGGAAGATCTTTGCCTTAAGGCGTTCCAGGTGTGTTTTGAACAGTATCTTTTAAGGTTAATCCCGTCAACTAACCAACTGTAAGTATCCTCAGCTTGGGACATAGTGGGCAGGGGGATAGAGGTGAGATAGATGTGAAAGTTGAGGACGGAATCAGACTTTGATGAGGGGAGATTCCAGCCTGATTGGTCACATGCATCAGCAACTCTTGCATTGATTGGTATGCAGCAATCTCTAGGACCAGAATCACCATCATGATTGATAAGAGGGCCAAAAACTGTCCAATTGTCATACCAAAAACTCGCTTCTTTACCAGAACCCACTGAGCAAATGATGAACTTCTCGGCTAGAAGCCGAAGATTCAGAATGGAGTTTTTCGAGATAGACCCGAAGCTAAGTCCACATACTTAGACCATCTCCCATTTTTTTTAATATAAATTTTGATTAATTGAAAGATAAGAGCCTCATTAAGAATTTTATTTTGTCCTCCTCCAATGGTAAACCTCATTAGGGGTTCTTAAGAAAAAAATTTAATATTTTGAAAGTTAATTTATTTTAAATTTAATAAATTTTGTTACAATTTATAAACATATATTTTATAAAACCAAAATTATTTTATATTTCATGAAATTTAAAACATACAGGCTAGTTCTCCCATATTCACAAGAAAGGCTCTTTGGATGTTTGGAAGAACACCTCTCCATAAACCTTTTATTCCTTCTGATTGTAGAATCTTGGTGAAAGCTTCGATTGGTCTATATTATTATATATTTCATAATTTATCCAAAACATTCATTAAAATTTTATATTGCAAAAATATCCAAAATATACATCTCATGTCTTACATAATATCAAATCAAGTCTTAGACTAACAATATTACATACCAGATAATATAGCAACCAATATAATGTCTTCCATTGCCTCATACTGCATCTTTCTCACCAACTTGTCGTGTATTGACACATTCTGATGCATTGGATCACCATGCTTAACATTCCTATGGAGCTTTTAAAACACATTACCAAGACGCAGCTCAGATTGAATATATTACCGAGATGCAGCTCATTTTGTCAAGGTTTGATATTGACTTACCAAAACGTTTGCTCTCCGAACATTTCTTCTGCAAAACCTTGATCAGTTCTGCAAAACATAAAGTTCACATTTTGGTGAGATGTCTAAATATTCTTCAGCAGGCTTGAATAAGTCAAGTATATCAAAGGAAAGCTTAAATAAATCTGAAGCATGAATAAAAATCATGTCATGTATTACCGCAACTACCAAAAGCATTACTCTTGTCCGAGAATTCCAACAGAGATACGATTGGCATGACCAGCATTGATCAACATTGCACGAGCCTAAAGATTAAAAAAACTTACAAATTCAAAGCTTAGAAGCACACAATGCTGACGACAACAAAAAAAAAAAAAAAGGCACACAATGCTTTGTCTAAGTATGAAATCCAAATAATAAGATGAGGATTACCATTTTTGAAGTCTCAATAACCTTTTCACAATGAACTTGTTTGCATTTGAACACACAAAACTAACATATAAAAAGCACAAAAGCAAGCTTGAGACCTGCATCTGCAGCCAGGTCCGACGCTCTTAGTATTGATTATCTTATTATATAAATTTGAGTTACACTCACCAAATACCGACACGTGTCAAAATTATAACTCATGAGATTTTGACACGTGTCACTAATCATTCAGATTATGCCACATGTCAAATTATAAAAAAATATATAAAAAAAGAAATTTAACAAAAAAAGAAATTTCAGTAATTGTTAATATATCAAATCATCAACTAAAATTCATAAATCTCAACAAAAAAAACCGGAAAAAAGTAAAGTTTTTCTATAAAAGAAAAATAAATCATAAAAAAATGTTAAATTATCTAATCAATAACTAAATTTAAAAAATATATTTAAAACAAATACAAAACAGCAAAAAAGTGTAACTTTTTAAAAAAGGGAAAGGAAAAAATTGTTCGTTTAATTAATCAATAACTAAAGTTAAAAATTATATTTTTAAAAATACCAAAATGAAAATATTAACTTAAATTTAGTTTATTTGCAATGTTAGTTTTCCAAGTTTCATGGTTTTCTACTAAATTACTAATATTGTTGTTATTTATTTTTAGTTATTTTATAATATTAATTATATATGGATATTTGTATGATATAATGCATTTTATTTTGACATAAATTGTTGACTTCTATTAATTTATATGGAGTATACATGAGATTAGAGTAAGATTTTAATATGATTGAAAATTGAGTTAAATTGTATAGCAAAATCAAGTATGTATGATGATGAATACAAAAACAAATACCAAAACAAAAATTTTAACCTAAATTTAGTTTATTTGCAATCTTAGTTTTCCAAGTTTCATGGTTTTCTATTATATTACTAATATTGTTGTTATTTATTTTTTAATTATTTTGTGGATATTTGTATGATATAATGCATATTATTTTGATATAAAAGTTTTGAGTTTTATTAATTTATAAGGAGTATACATGAGGTTAGAGTAAGATTTTAATATGATTGAAAATTAAGTTAAATTGTATATCAAAATCAAGTGTGTATGAAGAAAAGCTGGTTTAACAAAGAGTTAATAACCTAGACCTTCATATATTTTGGTTAATTTTAGATATTTTAGTTATTTGATATAAAAATAATTGATATTTTCGAGTTTATAATTGTTGGATAAGTGAGTTATATTAAGTCTAAATATTATTAATATTTTTGAGTATATAATTGTATTTTGAGCATTTTGAGTATACATTCGGTTCTTGCTTTGGTTCAATTCATGTTTGGTCTTTCGGATATAAGAGTTTAGAATCTATTTAGATTTTTTTTGGTTAGTACCTCTTATCGGATTGGATTTTGTTTAACTTTTGGGTTTCTGATATTTTGTCCACACTATCTAACATGGTAGTCGAAAAAATAAACAAAAAGTAAGAACCAAAATCTTTTGGACATTATATAGATTTTTAATATTTTTTAAGAAAATTTTAATATATAAAGTTAATTAATTTATTCATGTAGAAAACTAAAAATTTGTAACTAAATACTTTCTCTAACAAAACATAATTTCTATTTATTTTCCTAAAATAATTTAAGATATATTATTAGTAACAAGTATTTAATTGAATAAAAATAATTTATTTTAATTTATTTTAAAATTTTAAACTCGCCCATCGGGCGGGTCCTAATCTAGTAAGTTTATAAACTTAAGATTCTCAATATTAGTTTTTTACTAAATTTTTAAATTTGTATACAAAAAATTTGAAAAACGACAATATGTATAGTCCTGGAGAGGAATCCAGATTGAGAATTATTGCTGACGAATTGGTGGCCTTAGGCTATAATGCGGTAGTATGCAAATCTCGCTGGAAGAAAACGAAAACATCATACTGTTGCATTATAGGCTAAAGCCACATTTTCATCACCCATAATTTTTCATCTTGACTCATCTTCAGGCTTATATATATTTTAGTTTTCTACAATCTCTGTCACACTTGTCATATAATCTCTCTCTGAACGATAGCGTAAAGACAAAGAGTACAAAATATTATTATTTTTAAACTTTGTATACAATGATTGTGGAAAACGACAATATGTATAAGCCTGTAGACAAAACCAAATTGAAAATTATTGTTGATGAATTTGTGGCTTTAGGCTAAAGTGTAGTAGTATGAGAATCTCGCTTGAAGAAAACAAACACATCATACTATTGCATCAAAGCTTAAAGCCACATTTTTTCATCACCCATAATTTTCAATCTTGATTCATCTTCAGACTTATACATATTTTTATTTACCACAATCTCTGTCGCATTTTTCGTTGGACATCTCTCTCTCTCTCTCTCAATGTTAGCAAAAATACAAAAACTCTACAAAAAACAAAAATTGTATACTCAGACATTTGTGCTGGAAAATGCATTTAATTCAAAAGCTTTGTAATCATATTCATACCTGATTGGACTTTAAAATATAGGTTTATGATTATTCTTCAATTATGAATATTTTATAATAAATTCTTATTCCCTATACAAGTTTAAGAACATTTTATATTCGCTTTGGAATCACTTTTTCCTTCGAAAAACATCATATTGTTGCAATATAGCCAGGCTAAAGTCACGTAATGTGTATATAAATTTTTGTGTTCTCTAATAGCATGTTTAGATATTTGGTATAAGAGAACATATATATATATATATATATATATATATATATATATATCATCTTCAGAAACGTATTATTAGTCTCACATCGTTAACAAGTTAGCATATAATTATAAGAAAACAGCCTAGAACAGACGGACATTTCTATTGGAAATCTGTCAAAATGAGTGTTTCTGACAGAATTACGACAGAAATTTTTACCTGTTTTAGAGTGTCAGAAATATTTTCTGTCAGTTTTTCCGATAGATTTCCGATAAATTTTGACAGTCTTTTACGACGGATTTCCAACATATCATTTTCTGACTGATTTCCAATGGATCATTTTGTGACATATTTCCAACGGATCAGTTTCAGACAGATTTCTGATGGTGACATATCTGACGGATCACAACAAAAATTAATAAAAAAAATTATTCACAATCCAATGATTTAATAAATACATAAATAATAATTAAAAAAAAAATTAATTTAAAATTATTCCAAAATTCAACAAACACAACAAAATTCTTTATATATATACTAAAAATATTAAAAATTTATAGGTACTACAAATTCCAAACATAATTCTAGATATATATATATATATATATATATATATATATATATATATAAACTCATTCTTAAGTATTCAAACATTCAGAAACTCTAAATTCACAAATATCTTAAAAATTATACAATTTAAAAACAAACCTCTAAATATCCAAATAACATACAATATCCAAAAAGCTCTAAAATAGTTAATAATTTCATCAAAACTTAAATTATCCCCAAAAAATCGAAATCCTAAAGAAATTCAAAAAAAACTTCAAAAATCAAAATTTCATAAACACATACAATTCTCAAAATCAAACATTACAAATTAAAATCAAACATTTCAAATCCTAAAACTAACACTTCAATCCTAAATCTAACATTCCTAAACCTAAATATAACATTCCAAAACCTAAATCTAACATTCCAAACCTAAATCTAAAATTTAAATCTATGGATCTAGTTTCTAAAGTTTTAGAAACTTACAAATTGTTGTTGTTGACCATAAATGATGTTAGATGATGTTATTGTTGATATTGGTTATGAGGATGCGTAGAAATAAAAAGCTTTTGACGAAAATTAAAAAAATGAAGTTTTTCTCTCATATATGGCCAATGAACTCGCAAAGAAAACGAAGTGATAGAAAAACGGATTTCTGAATGACTAATCTGTCGGAAGATGCAAAAATTTTCGTGATATGTCGGAAAGCTGTCGGAACTTTTTGATGGATTTCCAACAGATCACAAAAGTTGTAAACGATTTTGATTCACGCTGGGATTGAAACAATTAAAAGTCAAATTTTCAAAATCTGTCAGACAGATTTCTGACTGAGAATTTTTTTTTAAAACGAAACAAATGTTTTCTGTCAAAAACCCGTCAGAAATTTCTGACACATTTCTGATGGATTGGGGGTTTAGGGCTTTAAAATTGATCCGTTTTACGAGAAATATGTTTATAATATGAGATTCATTTATATTTGTGTTGTAAAACAAAGATAAATTTTTTTATATCAAAATATAGCAAACCAACAATTTCAAATTATCAATATTATAAAATTAACATGATGTATATGAAACATTAACAAATTAAACACTTAACTCTTAAACATGAAAAAATATGCAAACAACAAATTAACTTGTTTATATGATTAATTTGTGATGTATGTTTTGAAACAGTTGTAAATTTTTCTTTGGAATTAGTTATTGTCAATATTTTTGGAAAAAAGTCTCTAAACCCTATAACTGTCGGAAATCCGTCTGAATTGTTTGAAAGATTTTTGATGGATCACATTAAACACATGATAAATATGTGTTGTAGATGCCATATTTTTAATATATATATATATATAGGATCTGTATATATATATATATATATATAGGATCTGTTTGGAAATCCGACAATAATCCGTTAGAAAACTGTGATGGATTTAAGTCTGCCAGAAATCCGTTCGGCAATTTCTGGCGAATTTCCGGCAGAAACTATATATTTATATATTTACTTATCTTCATGATATTTTACGACAGATTTTTGATGGATTCCGTTGAAAATCTGTCAAGAATCCGTTGGAAATTTGTGACGGATGTTTGACCCATCGAAAATATATGTTTAGTTAGAAATTCATCGCTTTTTCGTCTGAAATATCCAACAAAAATTCAAGCCGTCAAAAAATTCATATGCTTTGCTGTTGTTTTCTTGCAGTTAATGGGTGCCATTAATTTATTGGGGAAAATATCAAAAAAAATATAAACTTTTAAATTGTAGATGAAAAAAGCATGAATTTTAAAAATATCATTTAAATCATAAACTTTTGTTTGACTTTTAGATAAAATAGGTAAGTTTCATTGACTTGGCCATTTCAGACATATCGTTAAGTTTCAGTTAACAAGCCATGATCACGAGTTAACAGTCCGTTAGTATTCTCCGTTAACATTCGTTTTGATTTAACAGAGAATACTAACTCGTGATAGTGACTTGTTAACGGAAACTTAATGACATGCCTAAATTGACCAAGTCAAGGAAACTTACCTATTTTATCTAAAAGTCAAACCAAACTTTATGATTTAAATTGTATTTTGAAAATTCATACTTTTTCGTCCATAATTTGAAAATTCATTCTTTTTGACATTTTTCCCTTGATTTATTTCAGTTCAGATTTTGTTTTGTTTTTTCGGATTAAACAGTTTCCTATTACCAAATTAGAATCTTTTTTTTCAAGTATTCTTAAAAAGATTTGATCTTCATATCTTAGCCCCAAAAAATTTTATTCCTCATATACGGCTACGTAGTTACTATTGATTACAAGCTTAAGACTCTAAATCGTGATTATTTTTAGATTGAAAAAAAAAAGAATAAGTTTAACAAGTTTCGTTCTAGCTAGTTGTCACTCGCTCAAAGATTTAAGGCTGGTTACGTTGATGTTGATGTGAGACTCTTGAGAACTTGAACCTTATCATGTGATCATGTCTATCCCAACAGTCAAGATACTAAAGTTTTGTGGTTATGTAGATTTTTGTGAGGGTGTGACAGTATCATTTAACAATCCAAATCTGGTCTACCTAGAATATGTCGTGTACCATTGTGAACATATATCCGCATATAAGTTTTGACTCGCTTGTGGAAACTAGATCACTCATACTTCGAAAGTCACAATGGTCAAACTGAAAAATACAAGATTAATTGTGTAACAAATCTTCTGATAGGAATACGCAATGTGAAGATTCTCGACTTGTCTGATGATATTTCTTGAAGCTAATCTCATCTACTCATGAAGAAAGATGGGACTAACCTCAAGAGTGTCAATAAACAAGTAGAGGATATCTACAATGTGTACTTTAATCTTGTCTGTTTCAGTATGATAAGGTGACTTTCAAAATCTGATTCTATCTTCCACAAGCAAGTCAAAATCATTCGTTGATACTTGTTTGCAATGGTACTAGATAGAACAGATATTGAATTGTCAAATGATAACGATACTTTCACAAAAATATTCAAAACGACAAAATTTTAGTATTTTGATTGTTGGGGCAGACACGATCACAAGGCAAAAGCTCATGTTCTAAAGAGTCCCACATCAATCAAATTAACAAGTATTAATTAATTCTTTGAACGCATGAGAACCAGAAAGAAAACAAGTTAAGCGTATTTTCGATTTGGGAGTAATCAAGATGGAGAATCTTAAGCTTATAAAACTAACATTTGTGTATGATAGCATGAAAATCATGTAATTTCATGTGTGGGTGTACTTTTCTATGTGGAGTGAAACGTAAGGGGTTAAAAATTCTTATTTATTATACAAGTTTAATGCATTCAATACTCGCTTCCAAGTTTATTGATCATGATTTACCAAAAGCGTCAATACTTTTTGCACAAAAAGGCGTTATCTAATACAAAAATCATTATTAAGATTTTTGGCGCTAAATACTATTATTTATATTTATAAAACATTAGATGAATAATCTAAACTTATGTTTTGCGTTAAATTATCTATAAATCATAAAATTTCATATTGTATACATATAAAATACCATTTGAAGTATTGACGATTTGGTACGAATATATAAATATTATCAGTATCAATCCAAACGATCAGTTTTCAGACCGATCAATTATATGAGAAAATAATTGAGAAAAAACAAATTTAACAAACCTTGGACCTTGATTAGTGATTCAGAAAATTTGGTGGAGACAGTTTTGGATAGTCGGAGACTCTTTTACCACTTCCAATCTTCCATAATATGATGATGATGATGAGTCTTCATGCAAGGTTTTGGATAGAAAGGGAAGGAGAAGTCAGAAGAGAATCAAATTGAGGGAGAGGAGAGGGACATGGACAAAGAGCGAGAGAGATGAAGTCAGAGACTGTGACGGAAGGGAAAGGCAAAAGGAGAGGGACAGATAGTGAGAGAGATGAAGTCGGAGGCTGTGTTGGATAAGAGAAGCCAACAATATCTGGGAGGTGTATTTATACAAAAAAAGTTAAAAACCTTAAAATCAGGTTTTTTATTTAATAGTTTTAAGTTTTATTTATTTGGAATGATTAGTTTTTTTTTTATTTTCTGTTGACTTTCAAAAATTTTAAAATATAAATAAAATAGTCTATTGTCTAAAATATACCCTTTCAAAAATTTATTTTCATCCACTGAGAAGAATTTTTTTCAATTAGAAAAGACCCTGTTTGGAAATAAATTTCTGAAAAAGTCTATTTTTGAATATTTTCCCATTAAAAATGATGTACATGTTCTGTGTATGGACATTAAAGAATGGATGAAGAAGTTGGAAGAAATACATATCACACATGTATCAAGCAGCAGCAATGAATTAGCACATCTTTTAGCATCTCACATACCTTTCCATAATTTGTTTTATTCTGTTTATGTTTACCCTCTAATTTGGTTAACAAACCGTTTGTATCAAGATTTTATTGTTTCATGTTAATAGAATTATTATTTATCATAAAAATGTATAAATAATTATGTAAAATATTGTGTTAGTGGGAAAAAATTAAATTAAAATTGTATGTGCTTCTGATTATTACAAATCATTTTCTAAGGTGTTTGAAGATACTGTTGTTAGATGGAAGCATATTACAAATTATGATCAACATCATCTAAGTCGAATTTGGGTAGTTTGGAGCCACTCGGTTGGATTTAGTCTTGTGTACTAGAGCGCACAGTCGGTTACTGTTTTGGTAAAGTTGGTTTTGGGACGACAATTCTTATGTTCGTGTGTTAATACAAACCCTTTTCATATAGATTTTGGATTCTGGGTAAATAATATTTGTAGGGTTTTTTTACAAAAATTTAAATTTTTTTTCTCTCTAGGCCCAGCTTTCTTTTCGCACAGCTTTGCTGTTGGTTGGGTGGCCAAGTGGAATCGACGAGGTAGGCATATATCAACCCCAAACCACTAAGATACTACCACTCGGTTAAAATTTTAATATTTACAAGACCTTTTTACAGTAAAAAAAATATATGCAGAGTCCTTTTATAAAAATTTAATATATATATATACATATATATGATCTTTTTACAAAAGAAAATTATATCTGCAGGGCTTTTGTACAATTTTTCTTTTTTTTGACCGTTTTCTTTTTAGATATTAATGTATGTGAATCAAGACAGTCTAACTCTTTCAGAGTATCTCAAGAACGACAAAGTCAAAAGAACCCAAAAAGAATAAGAATATGAAGGAGACAAAGTCAAAATCATCGACCACCAAGTCCATATCAGACAGAAACAAAACATTTCGTGTCAGCGAGTGTGTCATGTTGAGCAAGTCGTATTTTTTAAGGCCGGTTTTAAAAATCCCACAATTAAAAAGTTTTTGCTGACTGTATTTAAAGAGAGAACCAAAACTAATAAAAAGCATATAATAAAACAATATCAAGGTTTAGCCACAAAGGCAGAACACACTAATAGTAAATATCATAAAGGGAGCTGTACAAAGCAATAGAGCTCAAAACACCAAAATAAAAACCATCAAACATAAGAAAAAAGTAAACTCCAATGTGTAACAACTGTCCTAAGAACTGTTTAAATATGTTCATGGCTTATATCCATAGGTACGGCCATAACTATCATCTCTCTTGTTGTTTCTGAAAGCACAGCAACCAACAGAGTAGACAATGATGAGGAAGACGAGGAAGACGATGTTGACGACTGCAACTTTCTTCCACGCGCTCTTGACATTGTCGAGTAGACCCGCTTTGCAAGATTGGCAATCGAAGCAGAGCTTGTCTTTCGCATTGTCCCAGCTTTGGCAGTCTGGATTGGTGTTTGTCACTGTCGCGTTCTTGTTCCATTCTGTGGCACTTCGGTATTCGAATCCACATTCATCTGAGGGTTTGCAGCAACCAGACTGTAACATATATCAACGGCATTCAAAGAGACATTAGTAAGTTATTATAATCTTCAGACAGGGCAAAATTTACAGAGATTCAGTTTCAGAAAACTATCAGAATCTCTACTCAAACATGTGAACAGAACAAAACAGAGCTCATATAGATAATTGCTTGCATCTTAAGTAACAATCTGATCCTGAATCTTCTTATGTCTATAGTTTAGATTCATAGATCATGATCCTCATCAAAAAGAATGAAACTTTGAATTATTTGTGTTAAAAAAGTTTGCATTTTTAAAGATAAAGTAAGTAAAATCAAAAATTTATACACCAAAAAATTAAACTTAAGTGATAAAAAGGTCAATCCATTTCCAAGACTTTGATAACAATTTTATAAACAAAAAGCCTAAAAGGAGACAAAACTTTTAAACACATATAATCGAATCAAAATTAAAAATTAGTTAGCTATAGCCTAAGAACAAAAAACATTCACAGAGATTCAACTTTATAAACTATCAAACTCTCTCTACTCAAACAAGCTAAATTCATACAAAAGTGCTAAGAACAGAGTAAATAAAACCAAAAGGTTGAAACTTTGAATAAAAAAAGTAAAGCTTTCATATTCAAAAAGTTCAGATTTTCAAAGACATGTGAATAAAACCAAAAGCTAAAGACTTTAAGGAATCAAAAAGTTCAATACTTATTAAAGTCTGTGAATCACAATTTTAGCAAAAAAGGAAACTAACTTTCAGACAAATAGATTCAAATCAAAACTGAAAAAAAAAAAAACTCAAAAACATAAAAAAGAATACAGTTTAGTTTATACCTGAAGAGCAGTAAGGTGTTCGTTGTGGAAATTAGTGAGAGTTTCACCAACAAGTTTAGTTTCAAGTTTAGTACAAACTTTGCTCTCAACAAGACAACTCCTAATCTTATTCCAATTTTTGCCATCATTAACACGTTTCTGTAACCAATTAGAGTAATCACCAAGTCTATACTCTTTATAACCTCTTCCAGAAACAGTTTCACCAGCTCCTTTATTAGTAACAACAAAGGCAAAAACTGTAATACAGAACACAAGAAGAATCAAAAGGAACATAACAAAGAGATAAACCCAAAGAAGCCATGTGACTCTGCAACATGATCCAACTAAACCAGCTAAGGCTACAACCATGAGAAACACTCCAAGAGCAATCACTGGTTTATCTAGGAATCTTTCACACTCTGTTGAACCTTTTTGGCTTAGCCAGATCCCACCAGCTAAGATCGGGATTGAGAGAAGGAAGACTATGAAATTGAGTATTCCTACGAGGTTGTTGCTACAACGAGCCATGGTTTTAAGGAAATTGGAAAGAAAGATTGAAACTTTTGGGGAACCCTAAGATGAAAAACAGAGAGAAAGATTGAGAATTTGAGGAACCCTGAAACGGATTTTATGAGTTTTGATGAGTTTGGGGAGAGAAGAGTTATATAGAGATGGTTGAAACGCGTAGAAGTAAAGAAATTTGGAGAGGCTTTTGCAGAGAAGTTTCCTTATTTTTTCGTTTCTTATTGTATTAAGGAAGTAGTTGATGAGACTTTAAAGACTTGGTGCATTTCAAAGAAGGACTTTTTAACTTCCACGCGCTTTTTAGCGAGTGGTTGAGATTTTGGATAAAGACTTGTAGTTGTTTTGTTATTATTTTATTTTATTCTTATATTATATATTAATTTCATTTAAAATATTTATCAGAAATATCAAATATTTGATATTATCCTATTGTGAATGATGATTTAATGATTAAAAATAAACTATATAGAACGTTCGTTGACCAAAAATGAACAGTTCTACGGGACAATTTCACAACAAAAATCAAATCCTAAACTTAATAGAAAAAATATTGAATTTTTTGATGGGTATAGGTTTTAAGACTCACCATGTGGATTGTAAATGTGTGTCATTGCTTTAGAAATTAGAATTACTTATGAAAAAGAAAGAAAGAAGAAAATAATAATTGAGGGATCAAAGGGCTTTCACTTTCATATGAATTTGATTATTAGCTTATTTCTACTATGTCACATAATTGAGTTTTTTTTTGTTTCCTTTTGTTTTTATTTGCGTGAGCAACATGCAAAGGTTTCCAAAGTCCAAATTTGCTTTTTTTTACTTGTATAATTTTTTTTTGTCAACGTTTTACTCTTAATTATTTAATAAAAAATATGATAACTAATATTAGGCATAAGCACGAAATGAATATTCATATTTTTGAAAATATTTGTATTCGCTTCGCTTCGGTCCGAATAACTGGTTTTACTATTTATATTTGCTTCGAACCTAACTGAATATTCAGACATTCGAATATTCGTTAAAATTTTAAGTATTCGCGAATTATTCAATTGTTTCGTAATAATTTTAAAATAATAATTAAAAAAAATATAAAATAAATTCAAAATTTGTCATAAAATAGCAATATTTTATTTAAAACTACATATTTTTTTTTAATTTATTAAATTTTAATATTTAAATAATTAATTTGATAAATAAAATTTTGCAATTTCTATATAAATATAATCAATATGTAAATATTTATATATTTATATAATTATCAATCTATATGTACATATATATAGATATAGCGAATCGAAGCGAATATTCGCATCTTAAAAGTTTAATATTTGATATTTATTTTGTTTTTTACGAATACTAATTTTTAATATTTGTTTTGCTTTGTAAAATTACAAATATTCAGTTTTTTCAAATTAAATAGAAACGAATAGTAAATCGAATCTAATCTAACGAATATTTTGCCCAGTGCTAACTAGTATATACATTTGCCACTGAAGATTGTAATTTGTTTATATGCGTTTGGAGGCGGCGTTGCTACCTAACATACTTATAGAAATTAGATAATGAGAAGTAATTCAAATTACAAGATTGGTGAAACCTTGTGTGATTCTTTCCTCCGTCCACCATTCATAGCCGTCGTAATTAAAAACATATTTAGATCGTCTGAACGCAAGTCGACTAGTTGTTTGTTTTTTTTCGAATAGTCATGTTAGTGACATTTGTAAATTCCACATCAAACACGATTCATTCATTTCGTTCTTTACCTATTTAAACTCATATTTTCTGGTTTTATATACTTAACCATATAAACAACTTTTCTCTAAGCCTTTTCTATCGAAAACAAAACTCTTTTTAGAAAAAAATTGTTGGTCAATATTGTATTAACAACTACTACTATAATAGGAAAATCAAACTCCTTCACATATCTCTTAACTAATAAAAAAGTATTCTCTCATCGTTTTATGTTTTAAACAAGACACATGCAATATAATGACATGTTATGTGGTGGGGGTTGTAATTTGGGTTAGGTTTCAATATTTTAGACTACAAAATTATTTGATCCCCCCCCCCTCCCCCATTTAGCAGTATCTAATATCTACAAAATTGAATGATAAAAATTATAGTTACATTTTGATTAATATGTTTTAAATTATTAATGTATAAGTATAATATAGTTGATACGATACAAAATTCCACTAAATAAAGTAGGAATATGATTATATATATGATTAATGATGAATCCAATATAATCTCTTAAAAATCCTCTATCTACTACTTTGAACTTAATGTATAAAAATAAAATCCAAAAGACAGAGATCTGAAAATATAAAACTAAAGTGTATTTGATAATTCTACATAGTTCGGAACTTCGGATACTACTTCAGTGTTATAACGCATAAACAAACGATGATTTCATCTGATCAAACGGATTGTTAACTTCACTACACAAGCTTCGTTAGCTATGTTTTGACTTCAACATTGAAGGATCATTGGAAGATATCACACTTGTATGATTGTAGCGATCTCTCTATTGACTGCGATAGTATCTTGTACGTGTGCTATATATGTTTATTGATTTCACCGGTCAATTTCTAGTGATGTCAAGAAAAATAAGGCATGCAAATCGCGGACGCAAATTTTCACGATCATTTCAATTTGGGTTGCTATATTTAATCCAATATCATTTTTATCTGGAAATGTACTTTTAAAATATATTTTTATTTTTATTTTATGTAGCGAAGGACGTACGTGATAATACTTTAGCTCGCCAATAAGGCAGTTTAGTAATCCGAAAATAATGGTCAATTTTAGCCAAACATGCTCTCTTCTCTCTCTTTTTTAACTCTTAAATATTGTACACAAATATTCTTTTCATATAATATACAAAAGTTACGAAGGTAAACAGAATATGATTTTATTACACGAAGCCAACAATAAAACAAAAAAAATAGGAGCCGGCAAAAGACTAAACCGATGAATGAATATAAAGCAAACAAAACTCACAAAAGGGAAAAAAAAAATTGTGTGCAAATACTTGATTTTATTCATTCAAATTAAACCAAAGTACAAAGATATATGATGTATTAAAGATACTAAAGTTTAGTACATAACACTGACGTGTATTCCCCAATGCCACAAAAGGACAACTACGATAGGTCGACATTAGGTCCATAAGAACTTGGCAACAAAATCTAGATAACATTTTAGTGCAAGCAGATTCATGGTTAGTTGAGGGTTCATCCACAAGAGCTGAGGATAGTTTATAAATAGGTTTTAAATCTATCAATTAACCTATCATGCATAGTATTTTAGGATCGAATCTACGAAGACTAAAGATCACACACTAGATGCAAGATTAAAAGTAACATAAAGCAAAATAGGTTTGGTTTTTATAAATAAGAAAATGAAATAGAGATGCAAGCGAAGTCATGGTTAATCGAAGGTTCACACACATGACATATGGGAAGAAATTTGATGAAAAAAAGGTTTAGGTCTATCAATGAACCTACTACACATAGCACTTGAGGATCAAATCTACAAGGATAAATGATCACGCACTAAATATGCAAGATTCAAATTATTCTAGGGCAAAATAGTTTTGAATTTTATAAATAAGAAAATGAAAAAAGTGAAATAAAAAAGGGAAAACAAGAGAAATGGTATTGGATCATGGGTTTTACTGGAATGAATTAACAATCAAATAATAATACAAGAGATTAAATTAAGCATCATTCTAGAACATGGAATTCACAATACTATGACTAATCCACTCTCGTGACACTAATCCCTTCACTAATTATATAATCATCAATAATTCTCGTTAGCAATCAAATAATCAATGAGCATTAAATAACAAATGAAACTGTGAGTTGAATATTAAGGATACGCATAGGAAAAATGGTCCATAAATGCAAAACAATATTTACATTTTCATGGCAATGAAAGTATGAAACTATATTGTTCAATCCCTAATTAGTTGAATATCACTTGCTCTTTACCAAATTTTCCCTACAAAAAGTATTGAATGACAATCATGTAAGGTTTGTACCATCTCAACCAACATAAACACATCCGGTATTGACCGTTCATACTCAAAAGATTTATCTATTTATTTTTTTGGCATTTAACCAAAGACTATGTGGGAGCACCCCTGACCAATGAGTTTAAAGGCTTCTATATCAGTATGTGATTCTTTTTTCAGAGACCGCAGTTTCTTGCAAATGATTGGATGCAAATTTGTCAAAGATTTCAGAAGCAAATAGAAGAGTCTGTCGTGGTCTTGTATGTTGCAGGACGAGTATGTCCATTACAGGAATGTCCATGGTAGATCCGGAGAAAGCATGTACATCATGAGAATGTCATACATTCAGAATAGCTGATAGAGAGAATTTGTGTCATGGAATCGTTATTTGAAGAAACTGTTAATAATCGCATCAAATATCTCTAATAATAATGATGTAATAGACAACAAAAATAAAGACTAAATCCTAAAAAGATAAAGGAAATTAAATTACTTCAGAATTTTCACATGTTTCAAAAGAGAATGAAACATCACCGTTAAGGCGCCTAAACCGTCGATAGGCGTTCTCACTACACAAGCACTTCCTTCCTTGCATGTGAAATGATATTGTCCACTGTAAACTTTCTTTCTTGGAAAATTCTATTGTCAATATGCTTGCGAGATGCTTATCTTTACTAATGTCAATATATCAATATTCCTTTGAAGAGATTGATGGTATCAATTCAATTATTAGTAGGCTCTTTGCACAGATTTGTATTTCGGACTCTTTCCCAAAATGGCTAATACTAATACTAATAAAAGGCTAATACTAAAACTGTACTAATAAAAGGTTGCCTTAACTTATATATTAGACCATCTTTGTTCTAGTATTCAAAGATGACAAAACATACGTTAGTTTATGAGAAAATACCACTCTAACACCCTTTTTCAATATTTATTCTCACTCTAACACATTTTCGTGCACTAATATTTTTTTTCAAATTTTTATCAATTGTTTTGACTTTTATACTCTTTAACAACAATAACAATTACATTTTTCATCTAGTTAGATTTTAACTATAGTTATATACTTCTATCTTTATGGTAATTCAATCTCTCTCTCTCTCTCTCTCTCTCTCTCTCTCACACACACACACACACACCAATTCTAAGTGAATTTCTTAATTGCTTATCTATTTTTTTATCTTTGTTTATATTTTGTTTTAGGTCTTTGTAATTTTGTTTAATTAAAGAAAAGAGTGATATTTTACGTTGTAGTTTAAAATAAAGTTTATGTAGGTTAATTAAAAAATAATTATATTCATTTTTTTAAGTTTTAAAATATATAAGGTTAATGTATGATGAATCAATGGATTTATGTTTAAAGCAATAAAAATCACGAAAATTTTGATTTATGTCCAAAAAAACTAAATGATGGCCATGTTTTACGTTACAGGTCTTGTATGAAGAAGATGATATTAATTTACTATTTTAGCTTTCATTAAAGACAAACCACAAAATTTTAAAAATATGGCCACTACCGTCTCTCAAACCTAAGATATGATGAACTTCTTTGAAACTTCCACCAAATGAGGTACTTCATTACTAATATACTTTTTGAAATGTGAATATTTATATGTATATATATAAAATATTTAAAACTAATCCTCGATCAAAACACTTGAGTAGTCATGGTTATGTCTAAATAGACAAACTATATTGGACATAAACTATATACATATTTTTGGCTTTTTTGGATATGTAGAAAATTTAAATAATTATACATCAAAACAAATCATTATATTGTTGATATTTGGATGCTCTATTCTTATGGTAAAATCAAATACTTTTGATTTTGATAAAATAAAATAAATGTTTTTTCTTTTGAATTAAGTGGATATTATTGCTGACAACCTTATACAAGATTAAGATTTTTTGATAATTTTTTTCATCTCTCTACAAACTATATAGTGCAAATGTAAGAAACTCTAAATATTGTGAATAAAAAGAATTTAAATAGATAAATCAGTCGGATCATTTCATTTTAGTAGGTTTCGATCACTTGTTTATTTTGTCTTTGGAAGCCATTTAATTGTTTCCACATGGTTAAGTATGAGTGGACATAGGGTTTAATGTTTAGGGTTTAGGGTATAGACTCAAGATTTTAGTTTAATGTTTTCACATGGTTAAATCTAAGTGGATAGTTTTTCTATACTTTTTCTTTTGTTAAGTATAAGTGGATAGTCTTGTCCAACAACAACTCAGAGCATAAACCATACTACATACTTAAGATTAAGGGTTTAGGAAAAGATTCATTGTCCAAAAAAGTGATAGAGTATAAACCATACTACATATTTCTGATATATAAAAAACAATACAGACCATTACAGAACTATAATTAAACCTACAATAGTTCTTACATGAATAGCAACAACAACACAATGCTTATGGTTGTAAAATATGAAAACAGTCCATGGATCAGAGTTAACCTGCATACATCTATGTGGTCAAGGTTTGGTGGATATACTTGGATGCTCTTTCTTTCTTTTAAAATCATGAATATGATTCTCAAATTTGGTGTTACCTAGAGAGATATTAAACCAAATATATATCAACAATTTGTTGTTGGATACCAACAACAAAGCATATGTTGGTATTTGAATGCTCTATTCTTATGGTAAAATCAATATTTTGCTTTTGGTAAAATAAATGTTTTTCCTTTTGAATTGAGTGGATATTATTGCTGGCAACCTTATAGAAGATTAAGATTCTTTTGATAATTATGTTCATCTCTCTACAAACTATACAGTGCAAATATATATAAAAACTCAAAATACTGTGAATAAATAGAATTTAAACACTTGGAAAAAGTTAATTAGATAAATCCTCGTATCATCTCGTTTTAATAACTAGGTTTCGATTTCTTGTTTATTTCGTCTTTGGAGCTATTTTATTGTTTCCACATGGTTAAGTATTAGTGGACATAAGATTTAATATTTAGGGTCAAAAGTTTAGTTTATGGTTTCCACATGGTTAAGTCTAATTCAATACTTTGTCCATACTTTTACTTTTGTTAAGTCTAAGTGGATAGTCTTGTCCAACAACTCGGAACATAAACCATACTACATACTTAGGGTTAAGGGTTTAGGAAAAATTTCATTGTCCAAAAAAGTGGTAAAGTATAAACCATACTACATATTTCCAAGCCCAAACTAATTTATTTTATTTGACATATAAACAATAATACAGAACATTGCATAACTATAATTTAGACCTATTCTTACATGAATAGCAGAAACAACACAAATACTTATGGTAGTAAATATGAAAACAGTTTCTGGATCATAATTAACCTGATACATCCATGTGGTCAACGTTTGGTGGATATACTTGGATGCTCTTTCTTACTCTTAAAATCATGAAAATGATTCTCAAATTTGGTGTTATCTAGAAAGATATTATGATTTACACTCTAATATAATTTTTTGGGTAAGACAAAGTATGAATTTAATCCAAAAAGATGAGGAGGATTACACTCTAATATTTATTTTGCTATACTCATTTTACAAACTTTATTAGAAAACTTTGTCTTACAAAAAAAAAGTATACTCAGTTTATACAACAACAGGAAAAAAAAAAACCTGACACTAAAAGCTAAATAAATAAACTGACAAAAAAAATATCCACACCGTTCGTTTTTTTTAAAATAAATAAAATCTAATATCTTTAAACAAAATTCTAAGCTGCTATAAAAAAATAAAAAAAATAAAAATCTGAGCATTAAAAGTTAACTATTCTATTTAAAATATTATTTTCAATCTAACTAGACATCTTCCCAATTCTAACTCTAGTTATAACCAAACAGTTTTTCAATGACAAAATTGTCATAAAAATTCATCAAAACTTAAAAAAATAGTGCTAATCCAAAAATTAGTGTTAAATACAAACAAATAGTCAAAAATGGTGTCTTGTTGCTATTGACTCTTAGTTTATTAACTTTATATCCCAACACATGTAGGTTTTTAAACTTTCGTTTGGTATACAAACCCTTTTATTAGTGAAATGAATATTGTTGGGGGGAAATATAGTCACAGTGAGAGGTTTAAGCCGGAATTGTACCTTTAAAATTAAAGTTGTACTTTTAATAATTATCGTTACTTGGGAAAAATAACATACAGTGAAAAACAAATTAAGGTACTAAAACTTACAACTTTATGATAATGAAAAACAACATAACTTAGTTTTTTTATTTACTTTTTTACTAAAATTTGAACAACATAACTTAGTCGCATGGCGAGAAATGATGCAAATAGTTATACATGACATGGATAATTTGTTTTTGATAAGTTAAATGGATAGTTTATTCAGTCGATACAATTTTAGCTACTAGGTACAACGACGAACTAGCATCACATAAAATACAAATCTTAATTTCATTCAGTTTCACTTTTTGTTGGAAACAAACATAACTTCAGGATTTAGTTACCAGATGCCGATCCAGCCCTAGATCCAGCAAATGAGCCAGCAGACGATCCAGCTGAACCACCTGAACCACCAGAACTTGAACTCGACGATGACCTTGAGCTAGATGATGAACTGGACCGCGAGCCTGAACCAGGCCCTGAACCAGCACCAGAGCCCGAGCCCGAGCCCGCACCACCACCACCAATACCAATTCCTAACCCAACACCCAAACCTATCCCTAACCCCAAGTCCTTTCTTGCAATACGACTCTCAGTTAGTATAACCAAACTCGAAATTACCAATAAACTGAGAAGAACAAGACCATGGAGCTTAACCATTTTGAAATACCTTTCTATTTAAGAATTATCGTTTGTGCTTTAATTTTATAAGGCTCGTTGGATAGAAGAGGGAGTATATGTTAGTGTATTTATAGAAGCTTTGAGGTGAAATGAGCGCTTAAGTGTATTCCACTAGAGTTCAATAATTAACGTCGGACTAAACAAACTTCGATCATTTTTCTTATACTATTGACTTGTACACTCAACAAAAAATAAGATGAAATTAGTGTAATTTATTAGTGAAGATTAACGAAAATGTGAAGTTAGTGTGAATTCAACAATTTGATAGGATTTTATTTGCGGCTACCGTCCCACAACGACAGTCAGTGGAGGAGTGGTAATGGATTTTACTCGGTGAAATCAGTCACTTATATTAGAAAAATTGTTAACTAGTAATTCCACTTTCTTATTTGTTACACGTGATTAAATCTTAACTTCGACATAAAAGATTAGTTTTATGTTGTAAACGTTAACATTTAATCTTGAAAACACTACCTAGAGGCTAGACTCTAGAGTTCGATATGCATTTTTAAATCTATGTTTAAGTTGAAAAAAAGATAACAAACCTAAAATATTGAGGAATATTTAACTTCTTATTTGATTCACTTATTTCCCTTCCTTATAATTAAAATAAATGTCTTAAGAAAATTCAAAATGATGCAGACTTTATTTTCATAATTATGATCCATTGTACATGGTTCAAGATTTACAATATGATTTCTCCAACATTTTCAAACTATAGTCAAAAGCAGATTTTAAAAACATTCGCAAATAAAACTACAGTATTTTTCAAATTTTCAAATTTGCTTTTATGGATTTAGTTTCATAATTGTTTTGTTTAACAAATATTAATTTTGATTTTCTTCCCTTCCAAATTGATAAGTACTATATTATTATTTTTCAGAAGTATTTTTAATTGATGACCCACTAACACTATTGGGTCTTCGTATTATAAAAAGGCCCAACCAAAATAACAGAGTGGAGCAAACTACTGAAACAGTCAAGGGAAGAAACAACAGATAAAGGAAAACAAAAGATAAAGGAAAACAAAAAAAATGAGGAATGTGAATCGAGTCTTCTTCTGCAAATCACTCTCTCTCGTCTTCCTCGTTCCTTCTTTCACTCGTTCCAATCTCCGATTCTCCTACTCCTCCGCCGCAGCCTCGTCTCCTAATCGAGCAGCGATTCACTGCATGGCATCAGATTCTCCTCATTCGACTCCGTCGGGAGATAGCTCTGTCGCGGCGGTTCCGACGACTTATTCTGCTTCATCCGCCATCGATTTTCTCTCTCTCTGTACTCGCCTCAAGGTAAGCTTCGAATGACTTACGTTTACCGCTAAGATCCAATGCTTTTTTTTCTCAATTCTCGGTCACGGAATCTCCGAGAAAGTATAATTTGATTCGTGTTTTGGTTAATGTAATGTGTATAGGAAGATGATGCGTTTCTTCACATTGATGTGGATGTTTGTTAGTAATGTAAGATTGATCTGTGTGGAGAATGATCTATTTGTTGATTTGATTGTATTGGAATCTATAAATTCGTTAGGGAAATGAAAAAAAAACGATTTCAATATATGTGGTTACTTTGATGATCCTCAAATCTCTATAGATGTGGATTTTATTCAGTATTTGTTTCATGTTGCATCGATCATAATTTTTGAATCTACAGTGTGAGTTTTTGGTGGTTGTATTTGGTCTCATTGATCTTTTTTTTTTATGTGAGTTTATAATGTAAGTTCTTGTTTCCTGCTTAATCGATTAGAATTCGATAGGGAAATGAAAAGATCTCGAGCTATGTGGTTTACTTTGATAATCTGTGAAGTTTCTTTTTGTTTGTGTTTATGTGAATCTTGGTGAGTTTTTTTAGTTCTTGCTTCATTGATAATATCGTATGGTAATCCATCTTTATTAGACAACTCCAAGAGCTGGATGGATTAAAAGAGATGTAAAAGATCCAGAATCCATAGCGGATCACATGTATCGAATGGGTCTTATGGCTCTCATTTCTTCAGATATCCCTGGTGTTAATAGAGACAAGTAAGATTCTTTGTTTGCTTCTTTATTCACAAGTTTCAACTCTTCATGTTCATGCTTTTTATCTGTAGATGCATGAAAATGGCAATTGTTCATGACATAGCAGAAGGTAACTTAGTTCTTTTCACTTTTATGGAGTATAATCACTACTCACAAGGTATTGAATAATTGAATTTGATAATTTGTTGTTGAGCAGCCATTGTAGGAGACATTACACCTTCTTGTGGGATCTCTAAAGAAGAGAAAAACCGAAGAGAAAGTGAAGCTCTTGAACACATGTGTAAACTCTTGGGTGGTGGAGAAAGAGGTAAGTTCTCTTCTATTTTTGAAATACATTTTATCTTCGTTTCGATTTTCACATAAACCTGTCACACTGTAAGAATGTATGTATGTATGATTAATTGCAGCCAAAGAAATCGCTGAGCTTTGGAGAGAATATGAAGAGAACTCTTCACCTGAAGCCAAAGTTGTTAAAGATTTCGATAAGGTTGAGATGATACTACAAGCTTTGGAATATGAACAAGGTAATAACATCAAGACAAAACTTCTAATGATTCATGATTTGAGCTGAAACTAAATCTCATTGTGTGTTTGCTATTTTACACAGCGCAAGGGAAAGATCTAGAAGAGTTCTTCCAATCAACCGCAGGTATTTGCTGTTGTAAATCATAATCTAAGTACATAACTCTGAAGGGTTAAAGCTTTTTGTTGGTGTTTGATTCAGGGAAGTTCCAGACTGATATAGGCAAGGCTTGGGCATTGGAGATTGCTTCAAGAAGAAGAAAGCAACAATAGTTCTCTCTTGATTGTTTTTTTTTTTTAACGTTAGTTCTTCTCACTAGAGTTGAATACTCTTTATGTTCAAATTTAATCATTTTGAGATATATTTTTTTTTAATATAATCGTCTTAGTTGTCTATTATCCTCCCTCTTTCAGGAAAAAAAATAATAAACAACATTTGATTCATCATGATTTATTCTGGTAATGTAATATTTGATTTTCATTAAGCAATTCTTCGGACTACATGAAATTAACCAATACTAAAAATTCAGAAAATAAAAACACATGACTGGTAAATACGAGGACAAATGAATGGAATTAATAATATGTTAAATAAATTGTGATCCGGTGGAGATTCTGTTAATCTAAGTAATTCTGATTAGTTGGGACTTGGGTGTGAGTATACATGGGATAAGATTGGATGATCCTTCACAAAGTTAAGCAAATTTACAGTCAAATCTAGATATGATCAGGGCAGTCAATAAACGGATGAAAGCCATATAATGAACCTAATCCAAATACATAATTATCCTTTGAGAATTCAGAGCATATTAATAGTAGAAACATATAAATAGAAGTATTTGTTGAATATGATGTTTTGTATAATTAGCTATTGGCCATTGTTTATCATATACAAATAGAAGTATTTGTTCCTACATTTTTTTTTTGCTTCAACTCTCATTATGTAGGGTGAAGAACTAATTATAATTAGAATATAATCATTTATTTATCGTATTTCTTTATATGCAAAAACAATCTAAGTAAACCTTACTCCTTCTGTTTCTAATTGATTATATTATAAAGAAAAAAAAATGTTTCAAGTAAAAAAATAACTTTTTAAATTTTCTAGTTTACTAATTTATATTAGTCATTGATGATTGATGATGGATTGTAAAATTCAGTAAAAATAATTGAATATTATTGGTATAGAGTTATATAAAATTGTTAGTCACATAAAATAATGTATTTATAACTAATTGTTAATATGTTTTCTTAATATGTGTGAAAATGGTAGAATGTGATTAATTAGAAACAAAAAGAGTATTTGACAAGTGCAAGATAAGACATGAGAAGAAAAATATGAAAAATAAATATTGGGTATGCCACATGTGTATCAAATAATAATAATAATAATATGCCACATATAGTAAAAAAAATTAAATTTATTAGAATATCTAATACATTTTAGAAGTAATTGATCACAAAACAATTTCATACTATTCTTTATATTACTTTAAATAGTGAAAAAGATTATAGAAAATATCTATCGCAGATTTCGTGTTTATTTGCCATTAATTGCATTAGATATATTACGAACGTGTAGTCAACAAATTTGAACTTCCTTTTTTTCATCATCACGAAGAATCTCAGTTTCATTATAAATTAAGCTACAACTTTAACTCCCATTTTCAATTCAACACATTAACAAATTCTTAGATCTAATGGAAACCTATTTCCTAATCTTATCCCTCGCTTTCATCTTTTTCATTTCTCTTAAACTTTTCTTTAGTAAAAGTCATAGCAAGTTTAACCTACCACCAAGTCCGGCTTGGTCACTGCCATTTACTGGACACCTTCACCTTCTCAAGAACCCTCTCCACCGCACATTCCTCTCGTTCTCTCAAGCCTTAGGTGACGCTCCGATCTACTGCCTCCAACTTGGAAACCGTCTCACGTTTGTCGTCACCTCATACTCCATTGCTGTAGAATGTTTTACAAGAAATGACATTGTTTTGGCCAATAGACCAGATTTGATTATCGCGAAACACATTGAGTACAACTTCACCACTATGACCAGTGCTCCTTATGGTGACTACTGGCGAAACCTACGTCGTATCGGTACTCTTGAGATCTTCTCTTCACAAAAGCTCAACGATTTTTTATTCGTTCGTAAGGACGAGATCCGACACTTGTTACTGCGTCTCTCCAAAAACTCTAAACATGTATGTGAACTTCTTCTTATTATATTTTTTACATATTTATGTTTGTGGTAGTGGTAGTGTTGTTACTGTATAAGTATTTGGGTTTTAACCTGGAATTATGCATGTGCTGTTAGATGCCAAACAAGTAAAATATAACCATCGGAAAACTATTTCCTATGGAGATATGAAGTATGAAAATGAAAACTTTGAGAATTTAGGAGAGTGTATTGGATTAGTAAGTTTGGGAATTTTGTAGGATTTTAAATAGTCACCTACTATGATTCAATCATGAAGTTTAAAAAGTGTTTTCAAACCCACTGTTATTGAACAAAAATTAGGCATTAGATTATTAGTTTTTAATGGTTTTAAGGTGGTTTATATGATTTTTAGAAATACAGATATTTGAATCTCATGGTTTTAAGTGGAATTTAGGAGGATTAAAAATAATAATAACAACTTCTCTAAATTCACCCAAAATCAGATAAAAACTCACTGAAACTCAAATCATTCAAAAGATATATAGTTGAATTATTCAAAAAGAACTATATGTTTAAGGTTTTTCTAGCAATTAGTTTTTCTTTTTTGATAAAAATCTTCTAGCAAATAGTTTCATATAAATATGTTTGCTATGAGAAATTCATTTGCTTATTTGATTATAAAATCAGGAGTTTGCAAAAGTGGAGATGAGACCAATGTTTCTGGATATGACAATCAATAACATATTTAGAATGGTGGTCGGAAAAAGATTTTACGGTGAAGGAACAGAGCAAGACGACGATGCGAGTCTAGTGAGACAGCTGCTAGAAGATTTAGTGTCTATCGCCGGTAATGGGAATTTAGCCGATTATTTACCAATCTTCCGTTGGATCACAGATTTTGAGAAACGGGTCAAGAAGATAACGATTGGGGTCGATAAGTTTCTGCAGAGCCTAGTGGATGAGAAACGTGCGGACCAAGAAAAGGGTAACACTATGATGGATCATTTGCTTTCTCTCCAAGAAACTCAACCTGATAATTATACAGATGTTACACTTAAAGGAATCTTAGTGGTAAGAATCTATATAATACATTTAACAACACTAGTTAAACTTAATGATGGCTGATTAATAGTGGTTTTGATTTTTATAGGTTATGATTTTTATAGGTTGTGATACTTGCTGGAACTGAAACAATGGCAGTGACATTAGAATGGGCGATGCTGAATCTGTTGAACCATCCAGAAATAATAAAGAAAGCAAGAGCCGAAATCGATACGAAAATCGGTTTAGACCGGTTAATAGCTGAACCGGATATCAAAAATCTTCCATATCTCCAATGGATTGTGTCGGAGACCTTACGTCTTTACCCACCAGCTCCATTGCTTATTCCACATATGTCGTCAGATGATTGCATGTTGGCAGGATACAACGTTCCACGTGGATCGATGTTATTGGTGAATGTATGGGCCATGCATAGAGACCCATCTATATGGGAATATCCGGAAATGTTCAAGCCAGAGAGGTTTGAAAATGGCAAGGAAAATCAAAAGTTGTTGTCGTTTGGGACTGGACGACGTTCTTGTCCTGGGTCTAGTCTAAGCCATCGGCTAGTGACTTTGGCTCTTGGATCGATGGTTCAGTGTTTTGAATGGGAGAGAGTTGGAGAAGAATGTGTTGATACTAGAGAATCAGATTTGGCTCTTTTGTGTCCTGCGACACCTTTGGTGCCAATGTGTAAAGCTCGTCCCATTGTCCATAACCATAAGGTTCTTGATGCAAATTGTGGTTGAAGTGTAACTCTCCTTTCATTGTCTTTTATGTACGGAAATAACATATGATGTTGTTTTATTCCGATATCCAAGTTTTTCCCTCTTATGATTTATTTATTTTTTTTGGTTGAAATTTCAAATTTATTGTTCAACAAAAAAAATTTACATGCGAGAAAAATGAAAAAAATAATACAAAAATTGGTAAAGGTGTAAATCGATCAAGCTGAAATCGGTTTTAATAGCAAACCATCTCTGAAGGAGCTCCTCAAATTTGTGTGGGTCTTTGTTCCGCAAAGAAGTAATCCTATTTCGAATGATTTTATCTATGGTACGTGTCAAGTGTTATGTACTCATCCATCTTTTGTTTTGACGTCTAAGTTTCTTTTCCTACATAAATGATAGTTTTTTCTTTCTTATGAATTAGTAGACAATAAAGTTGATCATGGGTTGGCATTGGCCTAACTTAGGTATGATCGTGACTTTGGTTCTTCTAAAAATCAATTAAATCTACATAAGTTCAGTACATGATTTTTTATGTTACTCGAATGTGGGAATTTTTCAAAATTAGTAATTAAGCAATACACCTAACGTGGATATTTTTTTTTTCTTTTTTCAGATTTGTAGTAATAATTTTATTTATAGTGAAAAAGAAAACACAATTTTGAGGTTTCATTTAAAACACACTATTAATTTTGTACAATTTTGAGGTTTTCATATAAAACACACCCTACTGGAAACATTGATCATAATACGTGGCCCATGATTAAGACTACAAAAAAATATATGTGGCCCACAAGGCCCGATATTATATTTCCATTTCGAAAATCTCTTTACCGGAATTATCTCACTCGCCGATACCGTCGACGATAAACCCTAACCGCCATTATCTATCCATGACGTCATCATTTTCACCTCAAAAACCAACTTCACAAGTCCACTCTTAAAAAAAAAAGAAGAAGAAGAACAGAGACACTCCTCCTCCCATGAAAAGCTTGACTTTCTCCACCAATCAATCATTATGACTTCCTCTCGTCGTCTTCTTCTTCCTCTCGGAGCATCACTCACTGTAAAATCCTTCTCTTTTCCCCAGATTTAACAATCATTTCTGTTTCGTATCGATAATGATCGAGCTCGTTGTAATTTCAGAGAGGAAGATTCTCATCTAATCAAATCAGAAATGGTGAGTTTCATTTCAAATGCTTTAAAGCAAAATTCTCTTCATCAAAGAATTAAGATCTGAAAAAATTTATCAGGTTTCCGAGGATTCAGTACCGTTACTTCATCGGAGCCGGCGTTAGCTAAACTGGAAGCGAAATATGCTGTTGCGTTACCGGAATGTTCTACAGTAGAAGACGAGATCACAAAGATCCGTCACGAATTCGAATTAGCGAAACAGAGGTTTCTTAATATCCCTGAAACAATCAATTCTATGCCTAAGATGAATCCTCAAGGTAAGTTATTGATTTTGTATTACATTTTTGTTTAATTTTATTTGTTGATTTGGTGGTTGATGATACTTTTTTTTGTTTTTGTAGGGATATATGTTAATAAGAATCTGAGATTGGATAATATACAAGTTTATGGATTTGATTATGATTACACTTTGGCACATTATTCATCTCATTTGCAGAGTTTGATCTATGACCTTGCTAAACAACATATGGTTAATGAGGTACTCTAATCTTGGAAATAACATTTTTTTGTATTATTATTATATAAGGTTTGAGTTTTGATGTATGATCTTGATTTGATTCTTGCAGTTTAGATATCCTGATATGTGTATGAAGTTTGTGTATGATCCTACTTTTCCAATCCGAGGGTTGTATTACGATAAACAAAAAGGTTGCCTCATGAAATTGGATTTCTTTGGTTCTATTGAGCCTGATGGGTGTTATTTTGGTCGTCGTAAGGTATTTTTAGTTATCTTTTGAAACTGTTCCTTTGGGTTTGAGCCTTGAGCATGTTTGATTACTGTGCAGCTTAGTAGGAAGGAAATAGAAAGTATGTATGGAACGCGACACATAGGTCGTGATCAAGCGAGAGGTTTGGTTGGATTGATGGATTTCTTCTGTTTCAGTGAGGTGAAGTTTAATTTGTACAGTGGAGGAACTGTGATATAGTCAAGTCTTATCTGATTTGTTTGATTGCAACATTTGTTTTTGTTTTCAGGCATGTCTTATTGCAGATATGGTTCAGTATTTTGTTGACGCTAAACTTGAGTTTGATGCCTCGAACATCTACAACGATGTAAATCGTGCTATACAACATGTCCATAGAAGTGGCTTGGTCCATAGAGGAATTCTTGCTGATCCGAATAGATATTTGCTCAAAAATGTAAGTGCAAGTCCTTTTTCTTTTTAACTACAAATACATTTACTTTTGATTGATATATTACTGAACTGTGAGTTACTACTTCGCAGGGTCAGCTACTACGTTTCCTAAGAATGCTAAAAGATAAAGGAAAGAAGCTTTTTTTGCTGACTAACTCTCCATACCATTTTGTTGATGGTGGAATGCGCTTTCTGATGGAGGTGAGTCACATTATTGAATAACCATTAAACAATCTTTTGTTTCCCTTAGGATATCACTTGGGACAATCATATTCACATTTTCTTGAATTGGTTTATGATCTCTATGTGGTTATGCTTGTTGTTCGTTAGGATTCTTTTGGCTTCAAAGACTCGTGGCGGGACCTTTTCGATGTTGTGATTGCCAAAGCAAATAAACCAGACTTTTACACATCTGAGCATCCTTTCCGGTTTGCGTTCCTTTTAGATGTTCTTGTGTAGAAGAATCTTTTTGTCCCATGGAATTTAATCGCTCGACTCTTTTACTGCCATTGATCCGTATAGCTGCTACGATTCCGAGAGGGATAATTTGGCGTTTACAAAAGTGGATGCATTTGACCCAAAGAAAGTTTACTACCATGGTTGTCTTAAAACCTTCCTTCAAATCACAAAGTGGCATGGCCCTGAGGTACTCTATACAACTAGCTGATTTATTCCTTTTTGTAACTTCATGCTTCTGAATACATTTAAAGATACTATAACATGTTCCATTCGGTTCAAAGGTGATTTATTTCGGAGATCACCTATTTAGTGATCTAAGAGGACCTTCAAAAGCTGGTTGGCGAACTGCTGCCATAATTCATGAGCTCGAGGTTTGTTTACCATACTTATTGTTATATATCCTTTTCAGCTGATTGTATTCTCATATGTGTTTGCACAACATTTAGAATCCAACCTTGTACACTGAGAGTTTTCTTTGTGACGTTTTTTTTTGTTCAGCGAGAGATACAGATACAAAATGATGATAGCTACCGGTTTGAGCAGGTATAGTCATAGTTTTTTCTTTTACTTCATCTCGATCGAGAACATAAGCCATAAGTAGTTAGTGGAGACGTATGTGTTACTTCGTCTGATAAGACCATTTCTTCTTCTTTCTTATATTACCAGGCAAAGTTCCATATTATCCAAGAGTTACTCGGTAGATTTCACGCGACTGTATCAAACAATCAGAGAAGCGAAGCATGCCAATCTCTTTTGGATGAGCTGAACAATTCGAGACAGAGAGCACGAGACACGATGAAACAAATGTTCAACAGATCGTTTGGAGCTACGTTTGTTACAGACACTGGTCAAGAATCAGCATTCTCTTATCACATCCACCAATACGCAGACGTTTACACTAGTAAACCTGAGAACTTTTTGCTATACCGACCGGAAGCCTGGCTTCATGTTCCTTACGATATCAAGATCATGCCACATCATGTCAAGGTATGCAAACCCGTGACCTTAAAAAGAGCCACATTTTTTTTAGTATTGTTGATGAATTAAGAAGCTTTAACCAAAACTCTTGTCTAATCTTTGATTTGAACAATTTATTTTCAGGTTGCTTCAAGCCTTTTCAGAACCGGAGAATAGGTTTCATTCCTCTTAAGAACTGATACTGATGATTTCGCAATACATGGAATCTTTCTTGTGTTGGTGAAGAATCGGATAAAGTTTGACTGGAAGAAGAAAGCATAAAGTTTTGAGGTTTTCCAATTGGCAAGAGGACAACAAGTTCTCAGATTCTTGCTGCTGTGCTGATGATGGTTTGATATAAGAATCGGATCATTGGTTTGCAGAACTTTAAAGTGGCTATCACTTGAAATAAAGAATGTTATAGTTAGAGATTATGGAATATATTCTGGTAATTTATTAAGTATGTTTATATCAAATTTCTGGGGTAAAAACTTAATTGGAAAATGCAAAAAAAAAAAATCTTCAGCTTTCAAAATTGGCCAAATAAAACATTATTTTTTTTCTGTGAAACAAAAAAAACTTTCAACAACCCATTTAATCCCAAATTTTTGTAGCATGAGTTATCAATGATGGTATTTAAGTTATGCACATAATTGCCCAATATTTTAAATTGTTACCAAAGATGATGTTTACACAAAAAGTTAAAGTTGAGTTTGATTCATGTACAATGTTGAGCTATGTTATTTATAAAATTGTTAATTCAAAAAATTTCTCAAGAAAAATTTCATGTGGTAACTTTGAGTTATCAAATGGGAATTCGGCCAAAAAAACACAAAATTTGTCAGGAATTGTAAAAAAAAATCCCAACTTTTTGGCTGGCAAAAAAAAACACAAATTATTTTTGAATTTTATATAAATTAATATAATTTTTATTGACTTGCCAAAATAGCATACCGTTAGTTGAATTAACGGTTTTCTTTGATGGACGTTTAAAACGGTTGTTAAGTTAAACTACGTTGTCTGATGTGAGTGAGAATTTGGCCAAAAAAACATTGAACTTGTCAAAAATTGCTAAAAAAAGCACAAACTATTTTTGACTTTCAAACAAATTAACATAACTTTCATTGACTTGTCAAAATGGCACACCGTTAGCTGAGTTAATGATTTTTCTTGACTGACGTTTCATGTCTTAAACGATAGTGTGTTAAGATAAACAACGTCGTTTTTGGTATGAGAATAAAATATCTAAAAATAAATCAAATCGAATCAAATCCTAATTTCTCAAAATCTCCAAATAAATTAGAGAATTTTCTCTCAAAATCAAACCAAACCTATAATCTTTGAAACTTTGATTGAAATTCACTATTCGAACTCATCTTACAAAACTCAAACAAGAATAAGCTTCAGTCGAAGCTTCAGAGATTCTACGTTTGGTTCGATTTTGAGAGAAATTTTCCAAATTGATGTAAGAATTAATACCAATATTGATTCAGAGCTGACTGATACACGTCTCAGTACCAGAGCTGATGTACCCGCTGACGGACCAGTTGATGTACTATTGATACTTGACAAACTTGAGCCAAGTAAAGAAAGCTGTCATTTGTTTCCCTTGTGCACATCCCAAAGTCATATATGGAAGCTTGTAGATATTCTAAAGCTTCTAGAAAGTGTCTCACACAAACTTATCTGCATCTTCCCACACAAGAACCCGATTGACTATAAATTACCCTATTTGGAGCTAATTGAGATCATATCACAATGACTATATTCTGATCACTTTGGATGCCTTCTAAAGCCAGATTCAGTGAACCTGGATGTCCTTAGACAACACCATTACTCGTCCAAGCTATCAAGACTTAAGAGAATCAAGACTTTCCTATTTCAGCCATGGATCACCCTTTAATATCCAACGGCTCTATTTATTTATTTTTTGCGATTTGTTTACTATTTTAGACTTATTACCGTAGTAGAATAGTCTATATAAGCTCATATTCGTCCTTTGTAACATTCACCTTTAAATTTAAGAATTATCCAGTAAAAGTTTATCGTTTGTTTTTCATTCAAAGTGTGTAGTCTTTGAATTCTGTTTGCATTTGAGTTTTAATATGGATTCACCAAGTCTCTTGTGTGTTTGCGACTTAATTGGCTTGTGGATTCAAGTTGTTCAATTGTGTGTTGTTGTGGATTCAACAACAAAACTCCATCTCCATCTCTACCATCGTTCCATCGTATTATTCAAGCTGTAGGCCTTGAAACCGAAAAGTGTAAACCCTAGGTGGATTCCGAGGATTACATCACAAATCGATTTGGGGATTTTGAGAAATTAGGGTTTGGTTCGATTTGATTCAGGATTAGAAGTTTTAATCTCACACCAAAACGACGTTGTTTAACTTAATAGCCATAGCTTAAGACATTAAATATTAGTCAAGGAAAATCGTTAACTCAACTAACGGTGTGCCATTTTGGCAAGTCAATGAAAATTCTGTTAATTTGTTTTGAAAATCAAAAATAGTTTGTGCCTTTTTTGGCCAGCCAAATTTGGTAATTTCTGACAAGTTCAATGTTTTTTTGGCCAAGTTTCCAATGTTTTAATCTCACACCAAAACGATGTCGTTTAACTTAACGACCATTTTCAACGTACGTCAAAGAAAACCGTTAACTCGACTAACGGTGTGCTATTTGGCAAGTCAATGAAAATTATGTTAATTTATTCAAAAGTCAAAAATAGTTTGTACTTTTTTTGGCCAGCCAAAAAGTTATGTTTTTTTTGGCAATTCTTGACAAGTTCAGTTTTTTTCTGCTGAATTCTCATTATCAAACTCTTCTGTTTTTTTTTTTTTGCTATTTTTGTGTTTTAAAATAGAGAAAGTCCCTAAGATAGCACTGTCCCAACTTTTTTTGACACAAATAGCACCGAAAAGATAGTTTGACATGATTAGCATTATTCTAACACTAAAAGTCAAATATGCCCCTGATTTTAAATGGGGGTAATTTCTCTATTTTTTTTTTGTTTCTCTCCAGCTTTCTTCTTCACCAAAAAATTGGCGGCGATGGAGAAAATTGACGACGACGAATGACAACGAGACGAATACGACGACGAATCCACTGAGAATAAGACGGCGACAAAATCGGCGAACACGAAGGATAAATCGACGGCGATTTCTAGGTTTGTTCAATTCAATTCGATTTTTTTGGATTTTCTGAATTCTGTAATTTATGATCATGCTTCTCTTCTCAACAGTTATGCATAATCCTATCTTGTATCCAGATAAAATATTTCGTAAAGTGAATACATATGGATGATCATGCTTCTGTAATTTATGATCATGCTTCTGTAATTTATGATCATGCTTCTTTTCTCAACGATTTGCTTTATTGAAGATGAATTTGAAATTAGAGAGGTTTTTTTGTTTACTTCGCTCTTTTTCAGTGTCTTTTTAGCAATGTAGCTAGGTTTTTGGTGTCATGCTTTTTACCGCATCTCTGTTTTGATAAATTTTTGCTTTTCACAGATGTTGAATCTCTGTTCTGTATGTGGAGAGTGGAATTCAAGCAATTTCACTGATAAGAGAGAGTGGATTTTTTTTATTGATTCTGATAAAGGAGCATCGGTTTTTGAGATTGATGAGGATGTCAAATTCGTGGATTTATTAGATATGGTCATTGATGACTTTGGAATTGAAGATAAAGAAGTTAGACTTAGTTATAAACTTCCTCAGAGTTTGAAAGTGCTCCTAAAGGTTTCTCCGCCTGTGTTTATACGTAATGATCGCCAGCTAAAATCTTTCATCAAGAAACTTAAAGAAGATGCAGAAATCATTAGCCTGTTTGTCACTGTAAGAAATTCTTTCTAAAATCATTAGCCTTTTCTATGTTTTACTTACAATTTTTTTCTTTACTTTGCAACTTTTTTTTTTGTGTATTCAGGTTTGTGACAAAGGTAGTATCAACCAATCAGGGCATATAGATGAATCTGATTCTCACAGAAATCAACTGGTAATTCTTTTCCTTGTTCACAGTTTTTCTCTTGTTTTTTTTGTATGATTTTAGGAAAGTTTTTCCTAAATCTATTATAATGTTTCCTAAATCGATATTCCTGTGTGTGATTTTTGATCCAGTCGTTGGGAGTGGTGAACAGTCCACGTATGCATCAATGTGGAACACATTCTATGTCCGAAGACCATACGAATGTCTAGGTTTTTTAGTTGATTTTTGTGTATGAGTTTTAGGAAGGCTTTTCTAAATCTATTATAATGCTTCCTAAATCGATATTCCTGTGTGTAATTTTTTGATCCAATCGTTGGGAGTGGTGAACAGTCCACGTATGCATCAACGTGAAACACATTCTATGTCCGAAGACCATACGAATGTCCAGGTTTTTAAGTTGATTTTTGTGTATGAGTTTTAGGAAGGCTTTCCTAAATCTATTATAATGCTTCCTAAATCGATATCCCTGTGTGTAATTTTTTGATCCAGTCGTTGGGAGTGGTGAACAGTCCACGTATGCATCAACGTGGAACACATTCTATGTCCAAAGACCATACGAATGTCCAGTTTTTTTAGTTGATTTTTGAGTATGAGTTTTAGGAAGGCTTTCCTAAAACTATTATTATGCTTCCTAAATCGATATTCATGTGTGTAATTTTTTGATCCAGTCGTTGGGAGTGGTGAACAGTCCACGTATGCATCAACGTGGAACATATTCTATGTCTGAAGACCATATAAATGAGAACGATCCACGTATGCATCAACGTGTAACACATTCTATGCCCGAAAGCCATATAAATGTCCAGGTATTGCTTCTCTACAAGTTTTTTCCATTCACAGTTTTTTTAAGATGTGTTTTCTGTATAATTTTAGGAAGGCTTTCCTAAATCTATAATAACGCTTCCTAATTGCTGTTTTTTCTGTGTTGATTTTTGATCCAGTCATTGGGAATGGAAAACAATCCACGTATGCATCAACGTGGAACAAATTCTATGCCCCATGACCATATAACTCAACCGGTAATTCTTCTCATATAGTTTTTCTTGTATAATTTTTAGGATAGGCTTCCTAAATTTTGATGTCAGTTGTTTTTAATCGTTTCAGAGATGTTCTGTAAGTGACACATGCTCCTTCTCGCCTGCTGATAGAGAAGATTATTCACGCTTATTGAATCCTATTCCAGATCTTCCACCAGTTCATATAGGTCATTCATCAGGTGTAAAAGATGATATATATGTGAACAGAATTTTCAAGAATAAGACAGAGATGATGGATATTCTGAGGAAGTGGGCATTAAAGCGCAAGTTTGAATTTAAGTCTCTGTGGTCGAATAAAGTAAGAGTGATATTAGGTTGTGTGGATGATAATTGCAGTTGGAGGTTCCGTGCATTGGTTGTTCCTTATTCAGATTTTTTTGTGGTGAAGAAGCTTGTTGATCAACACACATGTGACACAACACATAGGAATCCTAATCACGGGCAAGCTACCGCATCGACTCTTGCTTCCATTATTTGCAGCGGATATCATGAGAAGAAGGATGGATTGAAACCAAAGCAGATCGTAGATTTAGTAAGAATGAACCATAATGTTCATATCAAATACAAGAAAGCTTGGAGAACCAAAGAAATAGCTGACACTTTGGTTAGAGGAACTCCTGAAGATAGTTATCGTAACCTTGCGAAATGGTTGTTCAAGATTCAAGAGAACAATATAGGATCTAAGGTATTCTTAGAGATGGACGCTGGCACAAAGTTTAAGTATGCTTTTCTATCATTGGGGCAATCATTGAGAGGTTTTCAATACTTGAGGCGTGTCATTGCAATTGACGGTACCTTTCTCAAGGCTAAATTCAAGGGGACTCTTCTTGGAGCTACTGCGCAAGATGGAGATGGACTCCATCTTTATTTTTTGGCTTTTGGCATTGTTGATTCTGAAAATGAGGACTCTTGGACTTGGTTTTTAAGAGGGTTGAAGACAGTGATCCCTGATGGAGAAGACCTCGTTTTTGTGTCTGACCGTGCTATATCAATTGCTACTGCTTTGTCAACAGTCTATCCACTCGCACACCATGTTGTTTGCAAGCTCCATCTTATGAAAAATATAAAATCTCAGTTCGGGAATAAAGGTATGATCCTGACTGTTCAAGCTGCTGATGCTTACACTCAATTTGAGTTTCGTGATATTTTCTCACAAATTAAGAGAGCAAATCCAAAGCTTGCTACATACTTGGTGAAAGTAGAGTTTGCTAAATGGGCTAGATGTTTTGCACCAGCCAACAGATACAACATTATGACAACAAACATTGCTGAGTTTCTGAATTCACTGCTAAACATGCCGAGGGAGATGCCTGTTATATCTCTTCTTGAGACGATAAGAATGACCCTCAGCAACTGGTTTTTTTAATGCAGGGAATTGGCTACCAAATTTGGTAAGTACGCAACACCAAATGTGACAGAGAAGATTGCTTTAAGGTATGACGAAGCTATGACGCTTGATGTATACCAAATAGATGAGTTCGAGTTTGAGGTCAAAGACAACACTCATAAGTTTGTAGTCCATTTGAAGAACAAGCATTGTTCTTGCAACGTCTTTAACATAGACAGGATCCCTTGCATCCACGCAATAGCTGCTGCTAAACACACAAGGGGGGACGAGTATAAGCTTGTTGATGATTTTTACAGAAGGGATGCATGGTTTAAGGCTTACTCTGAGAGCATACATCCTTGTGGTGATCTATCGACATGTTCTTTTCCCGATAATTTGTCTCTTTGGTTTTGCGGTCCTCCATCAACGAAGAAGAGTAGTGGAAGACCACCTAAGAAGAGGAAGAGAGCGGCTGGGGAATTTGGTGTGCCTGGTTCAAAGTCTCAAGGACATAAGTGCAGTATATGTGGCATAGGAGGACACAACAAAAGCACATGCAAGAATCGGATATGAACTTTCAACTTTATATATTTTTTTATTTTTATGAAGCATTTGCATTGTTTTAGGAACCCTTTCCTAATACACTGTGTTACCAATTTAAAAACTCAACATTTTTCATGTTCTTTTTTGTGTTTTTGCCTAATTGGATGGATTGCCATAACTTTTTTTGCTTCAAATGTTTGTTTATCTTTTTGTTCCCATTTTGTCATAATCTATTCAAAACTTTTCTTCAGATCATTCCTAAATTTTTTCTAAACTACTTGTTTGATAAATCAGAAATAGACACAGATGCTTCTGAAATCCTTCCTAAACATGTGTAAATGTTTCCTAAATTATTTCATTAATTTAGGAAACACTTACACATATTTAGGAATGCTTTTAGGAATCATTCCAAATTTTTCCTAAACCAATACGAATATTTTTCAGTAATGTTTTGATAAGATAGACTGTTCCTTCTTTATATTTTTAACAGTTTTTTACTTCCTAATTTAGGAAACAGTTACACACATTTTAGGAATGCTTTTAGAAATCATTTCACAAATGGATAGACTGTTCCTTCTTTTTATAGTTTTAACAGTTTTTTACTTCATAATTTAGGAAACAGTTACACACATTTAGGAATGCTTTTAGAAATCCTTCCTAAACGTGTGTAAATGTTTCCTAAACTATTTCATTAATTTAGGAAACACTTACACATATTTAGGAATACATTTATGAATCATTCCCAAAATTTTCCTAAACCAATACGAATATTTTCAGTAATGTTTTTGATAAGATAGGTTGTTCCTTCTTTATAGTTTTAACAGTTTTTTACTTCATAATTTAGGAAACAGTTACACACATTTAGGAATGCTTTTAGAAATCATTTCACAAATAAACTTTGCTCAAAAAGGAAATAACATAATCGAAAAATCAACAAACCAACAGTTTTCATAACTAAAAACCATGTTCTGATTTATCAAACAAATACCATGTTCAAAAAACAAATTTAACAACACATGTTACATAGCCAAACTTAACAACACAAAATACCATGTTAAAAAAAAAACTGAAGTTCAAAGGAAAGAAAACACAACTGAAAACAGAGAAAGATAATTCAGTTGAGAGATCTGAGGTAGTCTCCGAGCACGGAGGGCATAGGCCAGGTCTTGTCCAAGCCGACCTTTTCCAAATCCTTTGGTTCCGCTTTGAGCCTGCGGATCTCACTATCCACCTTCTTAATTTTCTCGACCTTACGATTGCGGTTCCACAACAACCTCTCGTATTCCTGAGACACCTGTTACAAAAGAGAAACAAAATCAAAAAGAGACTTTATGAATGCTTTTTCCTAATTCTATAATAACTCTTCCTAACTTTAGAGCCATCATCTCAAAACCCCACTTTCTTAACTTCAAAATCTCCTATGTCCATTAAAATCTGAAAACCCCAAATTTTTTTGCGATTGTGAGATGAATTGGGAGGAGAGTTTGAGGCAAATAGGGGGGGCTTTTTGAGTTTTGTATGAGATGGGGTTTTGAGATTTTGAGTTTGAAATAGTGGGATTTTGAGACAAAAACTCCTAACTTTATGTATGTAGTCATTCAAATCAAAACTCATTAAAATACAAACCAATATCTATGCGTTATAAGAATTTCCTAAATTAAAAAATTCTATATACCTTCTCGTTCCTACCTATCTACACATACTTGTCAATGTACCTTTTGGTAATACTGATGAACTTCCCATTTTGTCTTTCTCTGGTAGCGTCTCTATCCACTCAATCGGAGGTTTAATTTCTCCAGTGTAGAAATAATAAGGATCCTCATCGAAGTACGGCTCCTCATCGAAGTACGGCTCCTCATCGAAATACGGCTCCTCATCGAAATCCGTAAAAAATCGGGTGTTGGGGTTCGACTTTGAGGGGGAGATGGAGTTCGACTTGGAGGGGGAGATTGATCCATGGTTTGAGCATCAAATTCCGTATCGGATTCTGATGTCGTTCTTGAACGGCAAGGAGATGAAATGGTTGGAGATGGTGGTGTTGGAGATCTGGAATGAGATGAAAAGTTAGGACTCGACATGGTCGGATATTTTTTTTTAGGTGAGAATATCTAGAAAAATTTAATGATGAATTGATTGTGAAGATAGCGCGTAGATATACATATAGAATCAGAAAGCTGCAACTCTTAAACTCTCCATTGCATCGTTTAGTGCACCATCAGTTATGTTTTCAAGGCTAATTGGGCTAAAAAACCAATGTAATAAGTCCAATTCGTTTGTTTTTAGCCCATTTTTTTTATAAATTGGAAAGTTTTCTTAGTGTGTTAGGAAGCATAACATCTACTGATGCTTCCGAAATCCTTCCTAAATGTGTGTAAATATTTCCCAAAATATTTCATTAATTTAGGAAACACTTACACATATTTAGGAATCGTTTTCCCAAACTTATCTTAGTGTGTTATGAAGCCATTCCTAAACAAAAGTGATATCACAGCCGAAAATTATCATTTGTCACTACATTTTTGTCTAAATGATCATTGTCCCTTCTTTATTGTTTTAATTCGTTTGTTTTTTAGGAAGCATTTTTCTATGTTTAGCAAACTGTAGTTCAAACGAAAATAAATACACAACTGAAAACAAACTGTAGTTCGAACAAAAAAAAAATACAATTTGAAAGAAGACCAGAGCTTCAGTTGAGAGATCTGCAGTGGTCTCGGAGCACGGGGGGCATAGGCCAGGTCTTATCCAAGCCGACCCTTTCCTAATCCTTCGGTTCCGCTTCGAGCCTCTGGATCTCACTCTCCACCTTCGGAACTTGCTCGACCAAATGATTGTGCTGCATCACCAACTCAACGTGTTTCTCATTCATCTGTGACAAAATAGAAACCAAATCAAAAACTGACTTTTATGAATGTTTTTCCTAATTCTAGAATAACGCTTCCTAATTTTATGCATATACTCGTTCAAATAAAAACTCATTTTTCCTAATTCTACTCACTTTTTATGAGAAGAACTTCCTAAATTAAGAAAAAGACGAAATTTACCTTTTCGACGAAATTCGTAACCTCGTTTTTGTCTTCCTGTGGGAGCATATTCATCCACACAGTCGGAGGGTTCACTTTGTAAGGGAAGAAAAAACGAGGCTCCGCCTCGAAATCCTGAAAAGGATTTCCCTGGGGTGATGGAGTTTGATTTGGAGGTGGTGATGGAGTTCGACTTAGAGGGGGAGATAGAGTTCGACTTGGAGGAGGAGATTGATCCATCGTTTGAGCATCAGATTCCGTATCGGATTCTGATGTGGTTCTTGATCAGCGAGGAGATGAAATGGTTAGAGATGGTGGTGTTGGAGATCTGGAACGAGATGAAAAGGAAGGGCTCGACATGGTTGGAGATGGGTTTTTAGTGAGAATATGAAAAGTTTTAGAGTGAATAGATAGTGAATAGAGTGCGTACATATAGAATCAGAAAGTTGCAACTCTTCAACTCCCCTTCAACGATTGCATCGTTTAGTGCACCATCAGTTATTTTTCCAAGGCAGTTTTAAATCAAATTAACCCACACTAATTGGGCTAAAAAACCAATGAAATTATAATCCAATTCATACATAAGTCCAAGTCATTGTTTATAGGCCCATTCATAAACATCTACTGACGCTTCCGAAATCTTTTCTAAATGTGTGTAAATGTTTCCCAAACTATTTTCATTAATTTATGTTATTAAGCCATTCCTAACAGCTAGTGATGCTTCCAAAATCCTTCATAAATGTTTGGAAATGTTATAATATAAGTATTTTTTAGTTTGTGATATCACAAAAAAATCATAACATAAAACAACTTTAATAACAAAGTAAAGTGATAACATAGGTTATCATTTTAGACAAAAGTGATAACAGCCGAAAATGATCATTGTCACTACATTTTTGTCTAAATGATCATAAATCTTGATTAAAACAGTCAAATGTACTGTATGCTAAACCACTCCTTAGGTCGTGAATACCTTCATTACATATCTTTGAGAAATCTGTTATCATCAAGGAGTGACACTGGATCTTTTTAAGCACAAATATCTCACAGTTTGGTATTGTGCTTGACTTCGGGTCTTCTTCACAGGTGTTCACAATTTTGAAAGGAGCCAATTTCTTCATAGGCTTCAGGTTCTCAACAATGGAGAGGAGAGGAGGTATGATCTCTGCACAATATAATTATGATCACATACATAATCATAGTTTTATAAATTTAGTAAAGCAAGACTTTTTAAATATTTTTTGTTACCTGCTATTTTTGAAACAGTTTCCAAGTTTTTCATTTTGTTCTCCTGTGGATGGTTGCAGGCGAAAGACTCTATTATTCTGTTCTTCACGTTTATCGCGAATCCTATCCAGTGTTTACCAAGCTTAGTAACTCCATAAATGATGTCCACATCTTTCTTCCAGTTCATTTTTGGATAAGCGTCTCCTCTTGCAACTTCATTCACAGAGTCCGGGAATCTTTTCTTAGTATGCCCTTTCTTAAAACTCGCTGAAGACGTTGGTGTTGCAGAATGATGCTTTTGGAAACTGGTTGTTGTGGAAGTAAGGTGCATGTTTATCACGAAGAGAATTAAAATAATTCATTACGGCGTTTATGTGCTGCATTAATATATTTAAGGAAAACGAAGTTAATAATTCAACCACAAATGTTTTCCTAAATCACTACAGCTTCTTCCTAAATCATTCCCAAATCAACACTTGTGCTTCTTAAATCATTCTCAAATCTATACTTGTCCGTCCTAAATAATTCATGTATCATTCCCAAATCAGTATATATGTTTTCCGATTTATTTCCTAAATCAACACTTATGCTTCCAGAATCAGTACATATGCTTTTTGAAACATAAATATAGATGAGCTTTCTTACCTCTTCGGTGACATGATAGTTCCCATCATCCAGTCTGCTGAACCACTCCGAGTTAGCTTCGATACAACCAATCCTGTGTTAGTCAATTTAATTTTGTTAGTTAACTTCTTTTTAGCACAAAACATTAAGTATAAACGCATGATAATTATAGATAAGTATACACTTACTTTAGAGTCCTCTCTCCTAACAATTTGTAATATCTGTTTAGTTGAGTCACTATTGGTGACAAAAACGGATCCAGAAGTGTATTTGGTTCAGGTGTTTTGGCTAGTGTCGGGTTTGGAGGAGCTTTGTATGGAGTT
Organism: Cardamine flexuosa; assembly: GCA_963555745.1. Taxonomy (NCBI): domain Eukaryota; kingdom Viridiplantae; phylum Streptophyta; class Magnoliopsida; order Brassicales; family Brassicaceae; genus Cardamine; species Cardamine flexuosa. Next base: position 20,853,327 of record OY743217.1, on the reverse strand, counting down.
CTGACTGTGCTAGCTACTTTTGCATCCCGTGTGCTCCTCCTTAGAAAAACCTTTAAAGGACTTCCTGTTTCTGCAACCTTCATCTTTTTATGTGGATGTTCATCTGCTTCACATGTTCTCTTCATCTTCAATTTCTCACGTACATCCTCACCCTGAATCGTTTCTTCCAACTGAAACAACCAAATTTTTGTAAGCAGCAATATCAGCTTTTATATAACTATATATGCTTCCTAAATCATTCCCAAATCACTACAAATACTTCCCAAATAATTTATAAATCAACTCTTATGATTCCTAAATACATTTCTACCAAATAGCAGCATCAAGAAATCAATATAGATAATTACCTGAACATTCGGTGGAGGATTCCATTCACCGTTCACCCATTCTCTATAGATCCTTATGTTCTTAATGTCGAACTGAAGTATCTCAAAAGTATGCTCTATGTTGACTGAAATCTTTGATTTTGTTTGAAGGACTTTTATAAATCCAGCACACCAATGATCATTATGGAACACTTCTACCTTCTGCATCAGATCTAAAATTGTGTCTGTTTCAATAGGTTCTTCTGGTTGAGGAAATGGAGGCCGATGAGGGCGTATCCTCAACATTGAGACTATTTTGGTATGCTTGGTAGAGTTGTTGTTGTACATATCTTTATACTCCACAACAAACATCCTCGACTCAAGTTGTGTCTCCATCTCTTGCTTCACTTTCGCTACAAACCACTTCCCATCAGGATATGCTATCTCCACCCTTGAACCGGGCATCAAGTGTTGTGGAACTTCCGGGATATCAACCTGCATCCACATGTACGTGTTAGTTTATTGATATATAATTTTATCAAATTTCTGAGTTTTTTAGCATACCTTTGATTGTGATGCTCGAAGAGATTGTAACACAACAGCTGCATCCTCTATCTCCTCTGAGTCCGCTACGCTCTGATCTACATCTTCCATTTCTGTATCAGCAACATCAGGCATTTCTTCATCTCTCTAATTCTTCTCTGTAACAGTAGTAGCAGCAGCAACAACATCCTTGTCCTTTTTGCTCTTTTTCTTCTCTGTAACATCAGTAGCAGCAGCAGCAGCCTTGTCCTTTTTACGTTTATTCTTCTCTGTAACAGTAGTAGCAGCAGCAGCAGCAGCCTTGTCTTTTTCGCTCTTGTTCTTCTCTTTATCAGCAGCACAGTAGCAGCTGCTTTCTCCTTTTTTCTCTTTTTCTTCTCTGTAACATCAGTAGCAGCAGCAGCAGCCTTGTCCTTTTCGCGCTTATTCTTCTCTTCATCAGTAGCATCAGTAGCAGCAGCAGCAACCTTGTCCTTTTCTCACTGATTCTTCTCTTTATCAGCAGCATCAGTAGCAACAGCCTTGTCCTTTTTACTCTGGTTCTTCTCTGTATCAGCAGTAGCAGTAGAAGCAGCCTTGTCCTTCTGATTCTTCTCTACCGCCACACTCGTTTCTGAGGATATATGTGGTTGTGCGACAACAGAATTACACCACTACAAAATGGTTAACTTTGTTAGGAACAATTATTACAATTTTATGAAAGTCTTTCTTAAGTCTTTAAACGACAGATAATGTCAACTATACCTCAACATTTTGTTCTGTGTTGCTTGATGGTTGTGTCACAGCTGGAGTCAGAGGTTGTGTCACAGCTGGAGTCAGAGGTTGCGTACAATCTCTACCACTGCTTGATTGTTATATCACAGCAGGAGTCAAAGGTTGTGTACCATCTCTACCACTGCTTGATTGTTGTATCACAGCAGGAGTCAAAGGTTGCGTACCATCTCTACCACTCTGCAAAATAATTCATCTTTTTATGAATATTTTTAACTATAATTTAGGACGCTTCCTACATATGCTTCTTAAATCACTACAGATTCTTCTCAAAATCACTACAGATGTTTTCCTAAATCAATACACTAAATCACTACATATGCTCCTAAATTCCTAAATATATTTTCCTAATCACTACAGGTTCTTCCTAAATCCCTATATACGCTTCCTAAATATCATACATATGCTTCCTAAATCAATATAGATGTAAAATAATTCATCTCTTATGAACGAAAAAATCTTACTTCAGCAGATAAAAAGATATCATTTGTCAGCTCTTGTGTTGGCTCAACACTCTCATTTTTGGTTATCTCCTCTTGTGTTGGCTCAGCTCTTGTGTTAAGTGGATCTTTCTTTTCTGTGTCCTTTTTATTGCTTGAGAGTCGGGTAATCTGTAAACAATAACTCATCAGTCCAAAATTGATAAATATTCTTAAGAATCAAACCATCTAACTGAAAGTAATCTTCTTCATCCATCACTTTTGTCACTCTTTGGAGAAGCCCTCTCATGACATGAACCTTCATCCCTTGTCACTGTCAGATGAATCTCTCTTTCACTGTCTGTTGAATCTTCATTTCCCTTGTCACTCTCTGCTCTAGAAGAACTCAAAGTGCATGATTCATCATTGTCATGTGCCATGTTATCTCCTGTTGAGTAACTCCCACCAGATACATTTTCCGGCTGACTAGGTACGAAGACATGTGTTCTTTGACTATCACTTTGATGACTTTGTTCATTAATCCGTAGCTTCTTCTCAATTTCAGACAACCTGTCTTTGATAACCTTGTTGCCATTCTCAACTCTCTTCATAGCTTTATTACCTTCCTCAACCATCTTCATGAGGATTGTAAGCTTCATATCCATTGAATCTCTTGAAGAAGAGTCTGTGTCAGCGGATCTTCTCTGTTTTTCTGAAAACGGATAGTGCAGCCTTTGTTTCCTTATTTCATCTAATGCTTCATAGCAATCCAGCTTCTTATTTTCCCACTGTTGAACAATTATCTTTAAGCCCTGCTTCACAAACCCTATTAGCGTGTCAACATCTTGATCGATGTTATCTTCCATAGTGACGTTTTCCTCAACATCTTCAGGAATCCTTGGAAGAATGTATACTACATGCAGCTGCGAAAACAAAAAAACCAAAAAATATAAGCTACATATCATATTACTCTTAACTTCAGAACATTCCTAAACCTTTTCCTAAATCAGTCCAGATGCTTCCTAAATCAGTCTAGATGCTTCCTAAATCAGTCTAGATGCTTCCTAAATCAGTACAGATGCTTCCTAAAGCAGTCCAGATACTTCCTAAATCAGTCCAGATGCTTCCTAAATCAGTAGAGATGCTTCCTAAATCAATACAAATGCTTCCTAAATTTAATACATACGCTTCCTAAATCGCATACAGATGCTTCCTAAATCGCATACATATGTTTCTTAAATCAATACAGATGCTTCCTAAATCAATACAGATGCTTCCTAATCGCATACATATGCATCCTAAATCGCTACAGATGCTTCCTAATAGCTACAAATGCTTTCCTAAATCGCTACAGATGCTTCATAAATTGCTACAGATGCTTCATAAATCGCTACAGATGTTTCCTAAATCATAAATTGTTAAGGAGAATTACTTACATCCTGTTTTGCTTCTACTTGTAAAACTTCTTCAAAACCTGGGTTCTTCAGCTGCTTATACTTTTCACACAAAAAAGCTGTTGTTGGGACTGATCTGTCAAGGGTAGAGTAAGCCGACTGAAGCATTGGTATGGATTCTAGAATCCAAATGTGTAGCGCTAATGGGAACCCATGAATGTCGACTGAAACTCTTGAAAGCTTGTCCTTCGTTATTTTCCCCACTGATTCTAACAGAAGCTCATATGCAGTTTTCCCCCATGGATGGTTCATCATAGACTCAAGTTTGGTTGCTTTCTCTAAGTACTCTCTCGGATATTTAGCTGCTGAATATCGATGGAGGAAGATATTTTCAGTTAATAGCAGCATCCCTAAGCAGAACTTCTCGTCATATGCATTCCTAGGAGCTCTTCTCATCATATCAATTATGTCTTCTGATGTGTGACTCTCTTGCTCCAATTCATCCCAATCCCAGTGTTTTTCATTCTCTTCATTCTCTTGAATCCATTGACTGCATTTTAGACCAGTCATCATATGAAATTCTCTAATAGAGAATCTCATAGGCTGTCCACCAAAATGGAATAAAAACTCATTTAGCTTCTTGGTCACCATTTTTTTGGCCAGTATGCAATGGAGAATCTTGCATGAGAGAGTCATCTTTCCACTTGAATAAAACTTGAGAATCGGACCAAGAAAGGAGTTTTTTACTCTCTTAAATTCTTCAACTCCCATTATCTTTTCTACATCATACAGGTAACTTATACTGGAGAAATGGTTTATCTTTATAGACTTCCCACTCGGTTCATACCCCATCTTGAAAATTGGTGTAGGAAGATTAATGAACTCAGCTGGCGTTGAAACTGGGTCAGCTTGTGTTGAAACTAGGTCAGCTTGTGTTGAATTTTCTATTTTTTCTTTACGTTTAACCTGTTACATGAAAAGAAAGAAAAATATCAATATATATGTTCTTTTAAAATCGCATACAGATGCTTCCTAAATCGCTACAGATGCTTCTTAAATCAGTCCAGATGCTTCCTAAATTAGTCTAGATGCTTCCTAAATCAGTTTAGATGCTTCCTAAATCAGTCCAGATGCTTCCTAAATCAGTCTAGATGCTTCCTAAATTGCCACAGATGCTTCCTAAATCAATCCAGATGCTTCCTAAATCGCTACATATGTTTCCTAAATCAGTCTAGATGCTTCCTAAATCGCGCACAGAGGCTTCCTAAATCAGTCTACATGCTTCCTAAATCGCTTCATATGCTTCCTAAATCAGTCTAGATGCTTCCTAAATCGCCACAGAGGCTTCCTAAATCAGTCTAGAGGCTTCCTAAATCGCCACAGATGCTTCCTAAATCAATCCACATGCTTCCTAAATCGCTACATATGCTTCCTAAATCGCTACATATGCTTCCTAAATCAGTCTAGAGGCCTCCTAAATCAGTCCAAATGCTTCCTAAATTGCCACAGAGGCTTCCTAAATCGCCACAGAGGCTTCCTAAATCGCTAAATCAATACAGAGGCTTCCTAAATCGCTAAATCAATACAGATGCTTCCTAAATCAATACAAATGTTTTTCTCAAATGCTTCTCAAAATGCTTCTCAATTGCTTCCTAAAAAAATACAAATCTTTCTCAAATACAAATGCTCAAATACTCAAATCAATACAGATGCTCAAATTCTTCCTAAATGCTTATTAAATCTTTCACAAAATGCTTTTTAAATGCTTATCAAATGCTTTCTCAAATGCTTCTCAAAAATGTTTCCTAAAATATTACGGATCCTTCTTAAATGCTTCCTAAATAATTTCATATACTTCACAAATTTCTTATTTTACCAAATCATTCCTACGCATGCATTCAATTACACAGACATTCAAGTTTGAATTATGTCGAACACTTTGTATGCATCATCAATTCTACACATTTAAATCAAACTTGATGATATCCAAAACACACAAACACAAAAATCGTTGATACCCAACACACAAAACACAAAATCGATTCAATTCACAAACACAAACATTCATCAATGAAGACCTAAATCTATTAAAACACAAAATCGATTAAAAATTTACAAAATACCTATATCGATTCAAAGCAAAATCAAATCCAAAGCAGTATAATGAAAACTCATCGAGATTAAAAAACAAAAAACGAGCATATAATACCTATTTTTGACGGAATCTTCCAGATTGATATTGTCGGGGCCGGAATCGTGAGATTGATATAGTCGGGGCCAGAATCACGATATTGATATAGTCGGGGCCGGAATCACGATATTGATATAGTTGGAGCCGGAATCATGGGAGATGGAAACCTAAATCGCCGGAAAAAGAAACGGAATGTTGACGGAGAAAAAAAAGAAACAATGCTATTTGTGGAAAATATTATATTTTTTTAAAAGGAAGGATATAATAGTTTTTTATCATTTAATGAATGTTAAAACAGTTCAAATTTAAGCGTGAGTGTTATGTAACTCCAAAAAACTAAAAACAGTGCTAAAATTGAGAATTGCCCTTTAAAATATGTCAACCAAAAAAAAAATTCATCAACTTAACAATTTGTTTGTTATGTAAATCTTCAATTAGAGCCAATATAATATTTTTGTTACGTAAAATCAGAATAACAAATCGAAGATTTTATTAGTAATTCAAAAACATAATCAGTAATGAAAGATTATTTTAGTTAGTTGAGTAATTCAAAAATACTTCAAATAATTGTTCCTATATTATCTTAATTATTGATTTTTAACTATTTTAAAAGTGTTTCGTAAAAATATATAGGTAGACTTCAATAAATAATTTTATTTTATTTATTTCTAATTATTTATCTCGTAATATATATATTATTATCATTAGTTTAATTAAATTTATTTTTAATAATACATACTGCAACTTTGTACTTAAAACATATTAAAAATTCATAATACATTTTTATCAAATAATATATCCTATTAAAATAAAATTACCCATACAGTTCAATAACAAAATATTTTCCGTGCATGACACGCCTTCTTCGGATGGATCCGAGATTCGAGGAATTAAATCTAGCATTGAACCATGCTTGCCTTTTTGTAAGACCATAACTATAAGGGCTACGAGATTCGCTTATCTTGACGATCTAAATCTAAATGTGTACGGCACCACCCTTATAGTCCGGACTCCGGATATTTAGTCAAATTGGGACATACCAAATTTCTTCAGTCAACAACCTAATTTAAGATTTATAATTTCAAAATTTGGAATATGTTTTACTAAAACAGGAAACGTTGATAAAATAAGATTGGTACATGATACTAGGTACCTTTTTTAGCTCTACCTATTTTGGTAAATCGATTCAATGCTTAGGATTATATCAAGTTTGCATATTTTTCTCTCTTTACTATTTTGTTCTTCTATATATTACGCTTAACAAACACAAATACAAGAAAACAAGTCGGAATAACCCAAATGGAGTTCTCTCTTAAACCTTCAACTCTAAAGGTAAATGTTTTTCTAAAAAAATGACATCTTTCGATACTTATGTTGCAATGATTATATATAATTTGAGAGAGAATCTTAATATGTTTTTTTTTTGTTCTTTTCAACAGATGATTCGAACAAGTTTCTGTATACTAGTAGCAGTTTTCGCAATTAGTAGTTTCCCGATGATGGAATCTGTAGGTGTAAACAGCACGGGACAAGCAAACATTGAATATATGTCATTGAATTGTCGAAAACATACCGCGGTTTTAACCGAATTCGGAGCAGTAGGTGATGGTAAAACCTCGAACACGAAAGCCTTTAAAGAAGCCATAACAAAGCTTGCTCCTAAGGCGGCCGACGGTGGAGTCCTACTCATTGTTCCACCGGGAAATTGGTTAACCGGAAGTTTCAACCTCACCAGCCATTTTACTTTGTTCATTCAAAAAGGAGCAACTATTCTTGCTTCTCAGGTATAATGAATTATAAGATTTTATTTCCATTTTACAGCATACAAAAGTGATTTTAGATTAATATATATTTTGTGTGAGGACGTAGTCATTTTATTTTATAATTTTAGAAAATAATTTATTTTGTGGTTTGAACATATATATAGGATGAATCTGAATATCCAGTGGTTGCTCCTTTGCCATCATACGGACAAGGAAGAGATGCAGCAGGACCAACATTTGCTAGTTTGATCTCTGGCGCAAACCTAACTGATGTTGTTATTACCGGTAAGGATTATATATTAGAACTGTTATATATATATATATATATATATATATATATTAGGAACAATTTATCGAATTTGTTTGGTTAAGGTAACAACGGAACGATCAATGGGCAAGGAAAATACTGGTGGGTGAAGTATCGGAGTGGTAGATTTAAGTCGATCACGAGACCTTACACAATCGAGATAATGTTTTCTCAAGACGTTCAGATCTCAAATATCACGATCATTGATTCTCCTGCATGGAATATTCATCCCGTTTATTGCAACAACGTTATCGTTAAAGGCGTTACTATTCTTGCTCCTATCGATTCTCCTAATACCGATGGAATCAACCCTGGTACGTAGCCATATAAAAAAAATTCTAATAAATAGATCATTTCACAATTTTATTTTCAAACAAAGATCACATATGTTATAATTTTACTCCCTAGTCCATTTCAACCATTTCAAGATTTTTCCTTATAACATTCTAGTCATTTAACATTCAAAGGAAGTTGATCGTATCAACATGGTATTTTATTTCTCCACGTGGCATTTTTTTAATTTTGTCTTCTTTATTAGATTCTTGCACCAACACATTGATTGAAGACTGTTTCGTAGTCTCCGGAGACGATTGTATCGCCGTGAAGAGTGGTTGGGATCAGTTCGGTATCAAAGTTGGAATGCCAACTCAACAACTCTCGATCCGACGTCTCACATGTATCTCTCCCGACAGTGCAGGAATAGCACTAGGAAGTGAAATGTCCGGTGGAATCAAAGACGTTAGAATCGAAGACATAACCTTACTTCAAACACAATCCGCTATCCGAATCAAAACTGCGGTTGGCCGTGGAGGTTACGTTAAAGACATTTTCGCTAGAAGATTTACAATGAAAACAATGAAATACATTTTCTGGATGAGTGGTGCTTATAACCAACACCCCGCTTCGGGTTATGATCCTAAAGCTATGCCCGAGATTACGAATATTAACTACCGTGACATGACCGCGGATAATGTCACACAACCCGCAAGGCTTGATGGGCTCCAAAACGATCCTTTCACTAAGATTTGTATGTCTAATATCAACATTGCTTTGGCTGCTGAACCAAAGAAGTTGCTTTGGAATTGTACGAACATCTCTGGAGTTTCGAGCAATGTGACTCCAAAACCGTGTAGTTTGTTGCCGGAGAAAGGAGCTCCAGTGGACTGTGCTTTCCCGGTTGATAAGATTCCTATTGAATCTGTTGTATTGAAGAAATGCTCTGCTTAGAGATTGTGGTGGAGATAATACTAATTTCATCATAATATATATACATACATACTTTGTTTCTTTACAATGTATATTAATTTCATTAGAAGAAAATGTGCCAGCTGTTATTGTATAAAGCTGATGGGTACATGCAAATGGTTTTAATATACGAATACGAAATTATAAAATTAATTTCTTGGAATTATTCAAATTCCGTTATAAATTGATACAATTGTTGTAAGCTTATGTGTACTTGATACAATAAATTAATTTGATTATAAGCATCGCTAGACCCTTCACATCAAAGAAAGTATGTGCATCTTTTACGTAGATAGTGTGGAAAATTCACATATCCAATTTTATATAGATTAGAAATGTAAACAAACTCGTAATCAATTCAAAAGAGGCGTGTTGGATTAGTTGGTGGTGTAATTGACTTCCTCCATATTTCTTTGGAAGTAGCGTAATGATTTATCCCATCGAAATTTGTTTTATGTTTGATGGTGAAACGTGCGACCACCCCTATCATATCTGCGCCATCTTGTTTCTTGTATTAGAAGACGGGTCTTCGGTGGATTTTCTAGGGACCTAAAGTTAAATTCACGAGCCACTTACTAATTAAGTGACGCATACAATATACATTATATGTCCCTAACCCATACTTGTGAACCAAAAGGATGGCGATACAAAAGGTGTTACTCGTTTTCTTTATGTTTTGCACAAAATATAATAATCTGATCTTCGTGGAGGTTGGAGGTTGGAAGTAGCTACGATTCTACCAATGTGACTTGTCAATATTAAGAATGAAGGATGAAGCTCAATCACAATGACAATGTCATCATAAATTAGCTTTGCCATCACACGCGCTACCTACTAACTTCTAGCTACTTCAGTCAACTTCTAATATGTCACCATTCTCTTTTTTTTTTTGTAGTGTGTGCTTTGGTTTTTTCTTGTTTTGTTTTGTTTCTTTCTCTTTGGGGTGCAAACTGCAAAGGTGTGTGCTTCAGTAATTATCTTCTCCTTTTTTGTTTTGGTTTTTAAAAAGTTATTTTTAGTATAGACTCTTTGAGTATGTTAATTATTGTATATTTACCTTTTCATAAAATATATTTTTACATTTTCTACATATAATTACTAATTAATAATTCACTTTGAAAGAATTTTTTTTTGGTCAACAAATTTTCAAAACAGTTTAAAAATCAGAATTATATAACAGTATTATAGGTTCCAAAATATTACTGTCAAATGATATAAATTGTCCAAACTTATATCCTTCTTAAATCTCTCAGAAATATATTTCCATAACAAAAAATTAAAGATGTTATTTCCCAGATTTTAAAATTAAATGAATTTATCTGTAAGAATTAGAAAGATTTTATTGTATATGTACAAAAAAATGACTACCTGCTTTCTAAATGTAAAAAATTAATCATGCTTAGTTCTCGTAGATGTATTAAATATTAAGTCCACATAAATCTATAAACTAAATATGTTTTGATTTCTGAGTCTTTGACTTCACGTCTCTCATTTATGAAAATATAAACTTTAGAAACACACAAACCATAATATAAAACAAAATATGAAAGATGTCTTACATAATAAAAAACTATTAGTTTTAATTTTTTTTAACACATATTAGTTTTTATTAATAAATAATAAAATATCACAATACTAGCATAATTAGTTTATAAAGATTTTATTGTATATGCCTAAAATGACTTTTTAAATCATGCTCAAAATCTATTAAACTATTATGACTTTAGCTCTCTCATTTATAAAAGTACCTAAACTTTATTGCATTCTTTTCAACCTACACTTATTCCGTTTTTTTCCACCGTTCAATGGGTTTACCAATATACGAAATACACACAAACCATACTAAAAAACAAAATGTGAAAGATGAGTAGTTGGGAGCGTGCAACATGAAATAGTTCACCCACCTTTCTCCTATTTATTACCTTCCTTCTCCTCTCACACGCCTCTCTATAAAGACAGATTGAATTTTATCTCTTCTTTCCTCATCTCTAATTTTTTCCAGATACTATATTTTAATAACCAAAAAACAAAAAAAAAAAACTCAAATTTCAATCAGAAGAAGAAGTAGAAGAAACCAATGAATCAAGAGAAACCCATTTCTTGTTGCTGTGTTCTTGATGCTTCCACTTATGTTGGTTTCTGGATTCTCAAAAGATTGCTCACTAAAGGTTACTCTGTTCATGCAGCCATCCGCAAAAATGGTAAAAAAATCTTCAGAATTCTCCAATTTGTTCTATCAAAGTTTCTCTTTTTCTTCAATTGTTTTGAATCATTTAAAAAAAAAAATTCCAATTGATTTGAGCATTTCGAGGTAATGGGTTAAAAATTCCCTCATGGCTTAGATTTTAAACCAAAATAAACTTTAGATTTTTCCCATTGATTTGAGAATCTCTGTAAAGTTTTAACCTTTTTCAGTTTTCTTCATTGATTACAATAAAATTTCGAGTCGTTTCGTAATTTATTACATCAATTCGAGGCAATGTGTTGAAATTCACTTAAGGGTTAAATCAAAGTTTAGATTTTACCATTGATTTCAGAATCAAAGTGGCAAAGTGTTCTGTTTCTCTGTTTTTCTCTGTTTCTCTCTGTCTCTAATGATGATTTTGGTAATAGGAGAAAGTTTGATTGAGGAGAAGATTAGAGACATGGAAACTACAGAAGATAGATTAGTAGTTTACGATGTTGATGTGTTAGATTACCAAAGTATCCTTGTTGCTCTCAGCAATTGTAAAGCTGTGTTCTGTTGTTTGGACAATCCTGAAGGGTACGATGTGAGTTTTTACTATTATCACTCGCCACTTCTCTGTAAATTACTCTCTCTTCGTTTATGGTTTTTGAAAATTGAGATTTCGTTAATGAAATGATGTGAAATTAGGAGGAGAAAGAAGTGGATTTGGAGGTGAGAGGAGCGATTAATGTGGTTGAAGCATGTGCAAGAACAGAGAGTATAGAGAAGATTGTGTTTTCTTCTTCGTTGACTGCTGCAGTTTGGAGAGATAACATTGGAACTCAAAAAGATGTTGATGAGAAGTGTTGGAGTGATCTTGACTTTTGTCTCAAAAAGAAGGTTTTTATTCTTTCAACTCCTTTTTTCCCCCAATTTATTTAGTACATTCAAATTTAATTATCATTTTAAAAAAAGTTCAAGAGTTTCATAGGAAACATATTGGACCCACAATTTATAAATATATATGATAGTTTGACCTGGAACCACCTGTGATTTCATGTACTTTCTCATCATTCAATCTGAAAATGTCTATTTAGTAAATATTATATTTGCATCTTTTAAAACTTATTAAATAAAAGTGGTTGATTATTATGATTTTTGAAATCACACCATACATAAGAGTTTTGTTGAACTTTTTAATCTTGGGTCTTTATGAACAGTATTGTCGTCTTTCGTCATGTGATATCTAGAATAGTATTGGTCAATATTCATTGAAAGACTGGTTTAAGAAATATTAAAGAGGTCAAACTTCTAACTAAATCCAACCTAAATCATATTGTTTAAAATACTAAATTTTTGTAACTACTTCTTAGCTTAAGTTCTCATAATAACCAACTTGTGTGTGGCTCTTATATGCAGCTGTGGCATGCTCTTGCTAAGACACAGTCTGAGAAGGCAGCTTGGGCACTAGCCATGGACCGTATGGTCAACATGGTTTCGGTTAACCCGGGGCTCATTGTTGGACCCTCAGTAGCTCAACACAACCATAGACCCACCATGTCTTACCTCAAAGGTATATTTATATAAAATTCATTTATGTAATTAGATATGTATGCTAATTAATGATCTAATTGTGGTGGCAATGTATGCAATTGCAGGAGCTGCACAAATGTATGAGAATGGTGTATTAGCGTATGTAGATGTAGAGTTTGTAGCAGATGTTCACATTCGAGCATTCGAAGATACTTCGGCTTGTGGTAGATACTTTGCCTTCAACCAAATTGTGAATACGGAACAAGAAGCTCTCAAGCTTGTGCAAACTCTATCTCCTTTAATACCTATGCCACCAAGGTACTTGAATGTGAAAACATGATTGCTGTGTAAGTAAATTATATGGTAGGACTTAAAGATATATTAATGTCTACTTATTGTTGATATAATAAATGATTTAGGTATGAGACAGAGATGCAAGGAAGTGAAGTTTATGAAGAGAGATTGAGAAACAAGAAACTAAACAAGCTGGTGGAAGCTGGCTTTGCTTGTTAATTAGAGGGAGATTAATGTTAACAAATTAAAGGGCAAGAAAATGTTATAATAAGCATAGTTTGTTTTACAGTATTGGGGTTGACCCCCAAAAAAAAAAGAATAGTTTGTTTACTACTATTTTTTATAATTATAATCTCAGTTCGTATTTTATAAATTTATTTATTTTTGTAACTTGAAATGAAACTTCAGAAAAGTGAATATTTATTGTGATGTTTGTTCTGTACATGCGATGTAATCTGTACATGCGATAAGTACAACTAGCTACAAATAACAAATCATGGAGAAAATGAAAAAAATCATTAGAATTTGACGATAAAACTTGCAAATGTGTAGATAATAAATCATGACAAGCTACGAAACTACACAGTTGCAAGCTAAGAGGAGGTATAACTTCTAACATGTGTTGATGTAATTGATGAGTTGTCAACTTTAACGTATAGCTAACCATTTTTTTTTTTCTTTTTTTTCTCGTCAAATTTATAGCTTACTTTTGATGAATGATTTGTCATTATATAAAATAAAAAATAAATATCTATTTTTTTTTTTTTTATTCTCCACTCCCATATATTAAGTGTTTTGGTTTAGTGACTCTCCTCTAGAAAGAGTCAATTGAGAGCCGAGTTACTTACATGGAAAAAACAGAAACCACATGCTCTTGCACATTTTGCAAGATGATATGCACGGGCATCCTCACTACGCGGAATGTGTCTAATCCTAAATAGCATAAACAGATCCCGAAATGATAAAAAATCTCTAAGTTCAAAGGCAAATGAATACCAATCTTACGGATTTGTAGTCATGGCTATAAGGTCTGTGCAATCCGTAGCAAAAAGAACATCTGTCTGAGATACGGCTATCAGACACTGCATGGCCCAGATAAGCGCTTCCAGCTCGGAGTGAAGTGGAGAAATGCACCGTAGAGATCCTTTCAGTCCTACGTGTAGAGTCTCATTTTCCTTGACTAAGAGCCAACCTTGTCCACTCCTCCTCTCCGCTTCATGCCATGATCCATCCAAAAAGAAAATAGGTGAGTCTTTTGGGAGACTTTCCACCACTACATCCAAGTGACTATCCTCATCTGAGTCTTCCTTCATGTTCGCTTTCCTCCATGCTTGTTCTTCTTGGATAGCAATATCCAGAGTGTCTTGGGGAAGCTCTCTGACATTCTCATATATCTTTCGATTCCTCGCTTTCCAGATATACCACATGACCCATGGAAAAATTCGTATAAACTCTCCTCGTTCGCTCCAACATCATTTCCTCTCCAGAAAAGATAATCTACATTGCAGAACAATGATGGCGAAGAAAATATGTTTGGAGCCGAGGGAATGTTTGATAGTGCCCACACTTGTCTCGCTGGAGGACACTCAAATAGCATATGATTTAGTCTCTTCCTCCGCTCCACACCGTGGACAATCCTTTTCTTTCCCAATATGTCGATAAAAAAGACGTTGACATGTTGCCAGACATCCAGAGATACATTGCCACACAAAATGCTTGAGCTTCCATGTAGTTTTTAGTTCTATGCTTGTGCCTTGAGTATCGTAACACTCGGTCCCTGAAAAGGGTGGTCACATGCAGGGCGAGAGAGGTCTCTCGTGGCCCAATAACCCGATTTGACCGAATAATTGCCTGACTTTGTCAGGGTCCAGCAATATCCGTCATCTGAGGTTTTCCAACTAGGTTTAATTCCTAGTATCAGGGTAATCTCTTCCGGGGGAAATAACTCCCGGAGACTAGCCATTCTCCATTCCTTGGTTTCAAAGTCAATCAAAGAATTGACAAGCCAAAGGATCTCTATCTGATGTAAGGCTTTTTGGAGCTCGGGCCGGCTTGTCAGGTATCTACTGCTCGGTCCATATACTCGTACCAAAACCTCTTCCAATCGTCTTTCTGATTCCCGATTTTAGAAGAGGTTTTACAGCTACAATACTTCTCCATCCATAGGATGGGCGATTTGATACTTGTATCTCCAAAGGACTACAGTATCTGCAATATCTCCCTTTTAGTACTCGCACGAGTAAAGAATTGGGGAATCGAAGTAACCTTCATAATTGTTTGGCTAAGAGGGCAATGTTGAACTATTCTAATGTTCTGAAGCCCAGACCCCCATCTGCCAGTGATGTGCACAATTGATCCCATGCTAACCAATGGATACCTCTACTATCTATCTTCTGGCTCCACCAGAAATTTGCAATTGCACTACTCAATTTTGAACATATGACCTTTGGCAACAAGTAGCATGACATTACATATGTCGAAAGGGCTTGTGCTTGTGATTTAATTAACACCTCTTTCCCTCCTTTAGAGAGGAATTTAGATGTCCACGTGTTAACCCGACTTTGGAGACGGTCTCTTACAATCGCAAATACTTGGGTTTTGGAATCCTGAATCTTCTCTGGTAATCCCAAATAGGTCCCCATTCCTTCTTCTTGATTTATCCCAACTATTTGCTTAATCTCATGTTTTACGCTGGACTCGACATCTGCTCCAAACATGATAGAGGATTTTGAGAAATTAATCTCTTGACTCGAAGCCTCGCCATAAGAGCTGATAATGTCAAACATTTCTCGACTTTGTTGTATATTTGCCTTGCAAAAAAACAGACTATCATCTGTAAACAGAAGGTGAGAGACCCTAGGGCTTGCACACAAAATTCGCATACCTTGAATCTTTCCCTCAATCTCCGCTTTCCTAAGCTGTGCGATAAGTGCTTCTGTACACATAATAAAAAGGTACGGAGAAATGGTATCCCCTTGTCTAATCCCGCAGGATGGCCTGATCCTGCCTTTGGGAGCCCCATTGATAAGTACTTGGTATGAGACTGATGTGATGCATTGCATGATCCACTCCACCCACCTAGAGTTGAATCCCATCTTATCCATCACTGCTCTGAGAAAAGACCATTCTACTCTATTATATGCTTTGCTCATATATGTCTTGATTGCCATAAATTTTTTCGGATTAGCTGGGTTAGAGCGTAATGCATGAAAATTCTCCTGGGCAATCAGAATATTATCTGTAATCAATGTCCCTGCCACAAATGCGGACTGTGTCTCGGAGATTAACTCTGGAAGGAATTTCTTAAGTCTAAGGCTTAGAATCTTTGATATCACCTTGTAACTCACATTACATAGGTTTATCGGCCTAAATTTTTACATCTCTCTAGGTCGGTCTCCTTTAGGAATTAGGCAAATGTTTGTCTCATTAATCTTTCTGTCAAAAATCCCAGTTCTGAAGAACATTTTGACCATCATCACGAGATCCGCGCCTATAGTTAACCAGAATTTCTGGAAAAACAGGGTTTTCATACCATCAGGCCCATGAGCCTTCCCTGGATTCAGGGAGAATAATGCTTTCTTTACTTCTGCCTCTGTGATATCCTAGGTTAAGACTTCATTCATCCTCGGTGTCACCATCGTAGGGATATCTTGTATGGCTGAACTAGGGTCTCTCTCCGTCGAGGAATTGAAGAGCTCATGGAAGTAGTCCACCGCAACTTTCTCAATTCCTTCTTCCTCTTCTATCCATTCCCTAAGCTATTAAGAAGTCCCAAGATTCTGTTCCTAGCTCTCCTCTGTTTGGTTGAAGCTTCGAAGAATTTGGTGTTTTGATCACCTTCCACTAGCCATTGTTCTCGGCTTTTTAACTTCCAAAATACTTCCTCTTCTGTATAGGCTTCCCCTAAACTCGTTCTTAGAGCATGTATGTCTCCCGCAGGGATTTGATCATTTTCTAGTGTCGCTAATAGCTTTTCATGCAGATCTATGATCATTTTTTCTGAGTTTGTCTTTGAATTCCGCTTCCATGCAGCTATTTTTCTTCGACATATTTGGATTTTCTTCATAAAAGGGAGGTTTATTTGTGAACTATTTATACCCCAACCCTCTTCCACGGCTTCTTTGAAGCCAGGTTTCCCAATTCATCTTTTCTCGAACATAAAACTTCTCCTCACATTTTGCGGTTTTGTCAAGACAGATGCGATCATAGGTCTATGGTCCAATCCCCACATTTTAAGGTACTCCACATTTGTGTGGGAAAAAATATTGTGCCATTCCTCGTTTCCCAATGCTCTATCTAGCCGGCATCGTACCCTTCCGTTCGATATTTCTTCTATCCATGAGAATTGGTTCCCTCTATATGGGAACTCAATAAATCCACATGCGTGGATCATACCCCGAAAGGGTAGAAATGTAGTCTCCGATCTCTTCTTCCCTCCTCGTTTCTCATGGTTCCCTGTGATTTCATTGAAATCCCAAATGATAAACCATGGTTCAGAGCGATGAATTCCAATGCGGGAAAGTCGTTCCCATATGTATTCTCGGTTCTTAACAACATGATCTCCATAAATGAAAGTCATAAAAACACGGTTTCTATTAATAATAGTCTCAATATCAATAATTCTTTCATCTAACAAGAGAACCTTAACCGGATAATCTCTGGAGTAAAACAAAGCTAAACCTCCACTATTCCCAACCGGTTCAACGGTTTGGAGATTATCAAAACCTAATGAAACTTGCAAACATTGCAGAAAAAGCCTACTATTCTTAGTCTCCGATAAAAACATAAATCTTGGAGAGTACATCTGACACATCTCTTCCAGTCGACGAGAGGTTCTCTTGGCCCTCGCCCTTTGACAATTCCATGCTAATACCCTTATTTGGGAGGGTTGATAGCACCACTTTTATACACGTTTTTACCAGTTTTTTTATCATGTCTTAGAGTAGATTTTATCCATTGTTTATACCATTTCGTGCATTTATGCTTCATATAGGATGTTTAATATTTCTGTATAGGCATTGCATGTATTTTGCATATTTAGGGTCTTATCATGTACTTAAGGAGCATATGGAGCATACTTGGATTTTGGCTCATGAAGTGAAGATTGCAGAGAAGACAGAGAGCACTCTAGACAGGCTCTCAAGTGAGCTCTCTAGACAGGCTCTCGAGTGACCACTCTAGACAGGCTCTCGAGAGAGCACTAGACGGGCTACTAGACAGGCACTCGAGTGAGCACTCTAGACAGGCTACTCGACCTCAGCATCACAGGCTCACTGGATTTCAGCACCACCTGCCTACTCGAGAGGCCACTCGACCACCCCACTCGACTGCTGGGTCGAGTGGGCACTCTCCAACTTTTTCTCCTAAAAACTGGCAAAATGTAATAAGCGCTTGAGACTATGTATAAAAGCGCCTCAAAAAACCTAATTAGGGAGGATCAAATAGCGCCGCTTTGGCTTAGTAATTTTTAGGTTTTGCTCTCGTTTTGCTCTCTCTTGTTCTTGCTGTTCTTGCAGTTTTTCATTTTTCCAGCAACTTTGTAACTTTGATATCTTTTTATAAAATTAGTACTTGCTTTTGATTTCTTCTCCAATCTTGCTCACTAGATCATAGGCTATAACATATGAAAAGCTTAAGCTTTTCTGGGTTTCGGACCCCAGCCATGATCACAGTGTGTGAGTAGTAAATTTGGGATTTTTGGGGATGGATTAGGGTAGCTTCTCTCTGTTTTGTTATTGCTTAGATAGTTTGATCATCACTCAGTTTCGAATCCCTCTTGGGTGAGTGATTTTAATGCTTGTTCTCCCCTGATCAAGGAGAACATGATCTTAGATGGTCTCATGAGCACGAACCATGCTTTGAGCCATTGGACAAACTTTTTCTGGGGTTTAGAGTACAATAGCGTGAGGGTGGATGCATCAGACATTGATTTATGTTACGACTCCACCTATTCACTTGTTATAACCTCTTCCTGACTTGAATAGGCTGATTCGTTATGCCTGATCCGACTCCTCACACTATGCTGACTGGGTTGGGTCTTGGGGCTCTCTACCACGGACCATAGATTGAGCTAGTTATGAAGTTTGTTGTCTAGGGTAGTCCTTTGATGAAATTGCTAGTTGATAGCTGCAATAAAACAAAGTGTTTGCGATCCTGTGATTTCTATCCCTAGAGTCCCTGTTTTCCCCTATAGTTCACAGCTTGCTTAGTATTTGTTCACTGTAGTTTTTCTCTATTTTTACTGTAGCACGCAACCTCACCACTCGATCAGTGTGGTCGAGTCATCCTAGTACTGTGATTTTTCCTGTTTAGTTCCATGATGTGCTGAAGTGTGACAGACTTTGGTACCTCTAGTATCAATTAGGGTTTTTAGTAGATTTCTCATTTAGACTGTTAGTACCACACCCTTTTAATAATTACTTGAATAGCTAGCCTTATTAATCAACTAATTACTGTAGACCACTTTTGATTGGTTCAACATTGTTCTCAACCTTTTACCACTATACTACAATTGATAAAATTGGTATTTGGTCTCTCTAGGCTTAGGTTGATTGCTTGGCTATCTTTCTTTGCTTAGAGTAGGTAAAATCTAAGTTCCAATTTGGCACCGTTGCCAGTTTTGAGTGTTTTTGTCTAGACAATTAGTTGTTTAAGACTTACTAGATCAAGTCTGTTACTTTTGAGATCTGGGTACTGATTTGGTTTTTAAAATTTATCTGTTTTGCATCAGGTACTGTAGCACTCGACCCACACTCAACCCACACTCGACCTTACCACACTCGACCTTACCACACTCGACCCACTACTCTCTGAATGCAAACGCGTTCTCAAGGCAGCCAAAATCTAATCCAGTATTTGGATCACATTCACCGTATCAACATACACACTCGTCCACCTACACCTGCACCTGCTATCCCCATTCCTGCACAACCAGTTCCAGAGACACCTACAGTCATGGCAGAACAAGTTCCTCGGCCTAGGGTGATTGGAGCAGAAGACGCTCCAAACATTCACTCTCAGAGGCAGGGAATTGTAGCCCCTCCAGTCAACAACAATAACTTCAAGATCAAGACGGGTTTGATCTCCATGGTCCAGAACCATAAATTCCATGGACGTCCTATGGAAAACCCGCTTGCTCATTTGGACCAATTTGATAGATTGTGCGAGCTCACTAAGATCAATGGAATCTCAGAGGACAGCTTCAAGCTACGCCTCTTTCCATTTTCTCTCGGTGATAAGGCTTTCCACTGGGAACGAGCACTGCCTCAGGGTTTTATAACCACCTGGAAAGACTGCAAGAAAGCTTTCCTGCTAAAATTCTTCTCTATGTCAAGGACTGCCAAGTTTAAGAACGAAATCTCCAGCTTCACTCAGCGGACCAATGAGAGTTTCTCTGAAGCATGGGAGAGGTTTAAAGAGTGCACAATATAGTGTCCTCACCATGGTTTCACCAAGGAGTCTTTGCTCAGTACGCTCTACAGAGGGGCAAGCCCGAAGATCAGAATGCTATTGGATACAACCAGTAATGGAAATTTCCTCAATAGAGACGTAGTCACTGGCTGGGAGCTAGTGGAGAACCTTACAGTCTCTGATGGAAACTACAGTGAGGACTTCGACAGATCAGTAAGAGGACCATCTTCGTCTTCTGGTTGAAGAGATCCTGTATATACAGAATCAAGCTGGCTTCAACAGAGGGTACATCAACTATAGGAACAATCCTAATCTTTCCTATAAGAATCCCAACGTAGCCAACCCTCAGGATCAAGTCTACCCTACTCAAAACCCAGGCCAAAACAAGCCTTTTGTGCCACAAGCTCCAGCCAATCCACCTGGATTTGCTCCAAGACCACCTCCACAAGCTGATGGTGACCTTAAGCCTCTTCTACTCCAACTTCTTCAAGGCCAGAATACTGCTACTCAAGAGACATCAAAGAGGTTTACTGAACTCATAACCAACATCGATTGCTCTTATGATGATTTGAACCATAAGATTGAGGTTCTCAACAGCAGACTGAAGTTTGTTGAGTCCAGTGCTGCATCAGCCTCTACTAAGATCACATGCCAACTTCCTGGCAAAGCTGTGCAGAACCTTAAGGAACCTGCAACTCTCTATGCAGTGAGTACAGCACCAGCTCTCCATCTTCTTCCTTTCAAGAAGAGATTCTCCAACATCACTGGGGACAGTGATACTCAAGTTGGGGGGGGGGGGGCAACCTTTCGATCTGCTGCTGAAATTGGCTCGAGCACTGTAGCACTCGACCACACCACTCGAGTGAGTGGTCGAGTAGGCACACCCGAGATTGCACAGGAGAAGCGCATACTGAATCTGCATGCGATGATGACAAGTCTTTTCCCAGAACGGTTCAAGGCTGAGATTGAGAAGGAGTATGCTATTATGCTTGAGGAAGAGCTATCAGAGCTTGAAGCTAAAATGACTTGGGATGAAGCTGTGAAGTCACTTGGACCTTTTGACAGTGATTTGAGAAAAAGAGCCTTGAAGAAAATTCAAGATAAGAGAGCAGCAGCTGCTAAGACCTACAAGTGTAAGATGTTCACTCAGCAGAAAGTGGTAGTGCAAAAGAAGCTGACGGATCCTGTATCTTTTACAATACCCTGCACCATCAGAAACCTGACTTTCCAGAATTCTCTCTATGATCTAGGTGCTTCAGTCAGCATAATGCCATTGTCTATGGCAGGAAAACTGGGCTATCACAAATTTCTGCCAAGCACCAGGTCTCTAGTCCTAGCTGACAGAACCATCAGATTTCCCCATGGCTTGCTAGAGAATGTCCCAGTGAGAGTAGAAAACATAGAGATCCCTACTGACTTTATAGTTATGAAGATGGAAAAAGAACCAATGGACCCCCTCAGACTAGGCAGACCATTCTTGGCATCCTCTGGAGCTGTTATAGGCACCAAAAATGGTGAAATAGTTCTTTGAACCGGTAAGGACTTGGTGATGCGTTTTGACACCTCTTACGGCTTGAAAAACCCCGGTTTTGAGAGAAAGCTCTTCGACATGGAAGAAGCTGAGCGTTATGAAAAGACAAACTTTGGAAAGTTTGAACAGTACTCTCAGACACCATCCAGACCTCCAGGGTTCACAGTCACCATGGGTAGTCACTCTGATGGAGCAGTGCACAAGTATGATGCGTTTGTAGCAGAAGATGACTCTGATGAAGACAACACAAGGCACACTCGACCAGTCCACTTGATTCATCACCAGAGAGCACAGCCGACCCCTACGAAACCATCCGGTTTGATTTGGTACTCGGACCAGGAATATTTTGGTACATGGAAGAGCAACTCAACATATCCACTCACAACACCAGCATCAGACCAGAGCACAATCCTTGCTCTAGAAGGTGTTGTTGTTGAGTTGGCAGAGAAGGTGGACAGGCTTGAGAAGGAAGTTCTGAAGCTTAAAGAGGCTTAACAAGCTCCAGAGGCTATCAAGCTCAAGGAAGCTCAACAACCCCTAGTAGAGATGGGAAGAAGGAGGCCCAAGCCACCAGGAATGAGTGATAGCTTCTATCACGCTATCATGGCATCAACCTTCATAGTGGAGAAGCTGAGTCCAGAGGGGTCAACACAATCTCTCAAGGACCTTCCACCTGCCTAGAAAGAGTGAGAGTCAAGCTAAGTGACTTTAAACAAGCTCACTTGGGAGGAATTCCCATGTTTATCATTGTATATATTAGCTTTGATTTTTCTTATGTCTTTTTGAATTTTGGTATTTTTAATGTGTTTTCTTAGTGTTTTGAGTTTCAGGAGAGGATAGGAGCTGAGTATGAGTCAAAGTGGAGTTTCAAAAGGGTGAGCCAAAAATTTGAAAAGTCACTCGACCACACCATTCGACCCCGAGGTCGAGTGCCCAGGTTTTGTCTGAAATCTCAACTTTTAATCTAGGCCGTTCATTTGAAATCACTCTATCATTTAATACCCACGCAACCCACCATCTTATTCTTCTCCATTTTTATGATTTTTACCTCTCTAGAAAGCGCATAACTCTCCAATTCTCTCTAAATTTTTTCACTCAAATCTTCAAAGTTTTCAACCGAATTTCAATCATGTCTCACTACTCTAGCAATCCCGAAACTCACTTGTAAGTTTTTAAACCCTTTGAACCCATTTTTACGAAAATCCGGGTTCGAAATTTTTTGAAATTTTTTGAAAGTTTTTGGCTTGTATGTAGTTAAAATCGATTGATTAGAGTAGTGTAAGGAATCATAAGGAGTATGCAATGATTTCTATGGTTGAAATTGCTTGAAATTCAAAATTTTGTTCTTAGTAGTGCACTTGAAAATTTTTGAAATTTTTTTGTAAACTTAGGACAAATTTCGGTTTAGCTATTGATTGTTTGATAATTGGAGAAACACATTGATCATCATTGTTGAAATTGAACAAGTTTTAGGAATTTTTGAAATCATGCATATATAAAAAAATCGGTTTGGAACTTGATGATTTTGAAATTTTTTTGAGCCTAAGTTGTTTAGATCCTTACTAGGCTTAAAATTGGATGGATATGATTGTTAATTTAGTTACTCAATCAAAGCACTCGAGTGGGTCAAGTTGGGCAAAATTTTATTTGGAAAGTTTTGCCCACTCGACCACAGCACTCGAGTGGCTGGGTCGAGTGGTCCAAAATTTTGCTAAATTTTTGATTTGTGAATTAGTTTCAGGAGCACTGGCACTACAAGGAGAAGGGCAACAAGAAGCCAAACTGCAGCATGAGCCACTTGACCATCTGGGTCACGGCAAGACAAGGCTAAGGGCAAGAGGGTTTAAGAAGAAGAATCAGTAGGAAGGAACAGTGAGGAGGAGACTGGTTTCAAGAGTTTAGAGGACATCCAGGCTGAGAGTTTAGAGGACATCGAGAGTTTAGAGGACATCCAGGGTGATGTTCCTTGGGACTAGGTACTCAGATCGGCCCACCATGCAAGCTTTGGGAATTTGCAGAGAGGGGGGGGGAGCTCTATGAGTCTGCTGACATCGTGGGACTCACCCACAGCCCTCGGGATGGTTTCAAGACTGAGACCTGCCATTTCTTGGCAATAGTGGATCTCCACCTCTATGAGACGAGAGGCATGGCTGGTACAGCAGAAATGGGGCATGTGAGCTTCAGAGTCAGAGGGATAGACTATCAGCGACCCCTCAGCATGGTCGACATCTTGTTTGACTTCCGCAGAGGAACAGGGCAAGCCGAGGACTTTGAAAAGAAAGAGCTGAATGAGTTGTGGTTAGCGCTTGGAGGAAGAGAGCACTATCAGTCTGCTAGAGCTAAGAGTAGTGAGATCAGGCACCCTATAGTGAGATACCTCCACATGACTCTTGCAAACATGATGTTTGCGAAGAAGGCCACAGGGCCAGTGAATGAGAGTGAGTTGAAAATGCTGGACAAGGCTCTTTGCGACTACCTCATCTAATCATCAGAGGAGAACTGGGCCAATGGGATTGAGATGCGAGGAGATAGAGCCTACACAGGGAACTCCATCGTTTTGGTGAGACACCTCATGAGCTACAGAGCTACTGCCGTCAAGAATGACAAGATGCTGAACAAGGCAGAGTTCACAGTGGGAGGGATTGTTATCCCATTTTTAGAGGCTGCTGGAGTTGAGCTCATATCAGCGCCCACACCATACACTCTGATGGACTTGGATCTCATGAAGGACACTCAGACTATTGGTGCAAAGGTTGCGGAGAAGTACATCTACAACTTCTCACATCCTAGGAGCAGCAAGGCGAAGATTTTGCTACCTTATGGAGGTCTAGCCAAGCTCTATGCAGAGGACGGTGACCGTAGTGTCCCCTTTGTACCACCAGTCTGAGATCTCTACTTCTCTGATGAGGGAGTTAGACTCCAAGAAGATGATTCATTTCAGGACTTCATGGGGAGTGTGCAAGCTCCATAGAGGTTTTATTTTGAGGAGACAGAGTGCAAAAGCCTCATGGAGGCTAACCATAAGATCTCCACACTTCAGAAGTGGTGCTAGTGGCAGGACAGACAATTCAGCAAATTCAAGAGTGGAATGAATGCCACAATAAAAGGGATCACCAGCCACTTGGCAGCAGCTGAGAGGAAGTTGAGTGCTGGCTCATCTAGAAGAACTTCAGCTGAGCAGAAGAAGAGAAAGAGGCGCCCAGATCACCCCATAGAGGATCTAGAGCATTCGTCCCCAGACGAAGCCACTCGACCACCTGGGTTGAGTGAGCCACTCGAGTGCTATCAGGGTTTCGACCCAAGTGCACCTGTTGACCTTTACCCACATTATGATCAGGGCGCAGAGCTTCCACCTTACCCACGGTACTACAAGAGCGAACCATTCGACCACGCTGGGTCGAGTGCACGACACATGCCAGACCACTCGACTGCTGGGTCGAGTGGACCACTCGAGTCACACCCCGGAGCTGATCCTCTCACCACCACAGTTCCAGCCTACACTTAGGATAGCATGGAGGCTAAAACAAATGCCTTCTTCACTCCACAAGAATGAGGTACCACCCCACTTCCTTATCATTGTTTATATCATTGCATTTTTTTGTTCTCTTTTGTTTTAATCTCTCAAATCATCTCTTGAATTTATTTTACACAAGGGACTGTGTAATTTAAGTTTGGGGGAGGGTTTGAGAGACATATTTGACATATTTTCTTATTTTTTCATTCAAATTTGCATCATTTATGTGCATTGAAAAAACCTAAAAATTTGAAAATTTTCAGAAAACGATTTTACAAAAACAGAGTGTCATGTAGCTGCATTATCATTTTAGGACTGAGTTTTGAAAATTTGCCTAGGATTGTACATATGCATAGGGGATGATGATGAGTTAAACCGTAAAAAGCTTACTAACGAAACATATAATTTCAATGACACAGTTATAAGTTGTATAATGCATTTGCCTAAGCTTGTAAATTAAGGTCGCACCTTGCTTGGAATTTAGATTTAGCACTCTCACTTGGTTGAAGCTTACTGTGATTTGTCAAACTATCCTTATCAATTAGAACCTAATTTGAAAAACTTAATTATCATGATATGCTCTAAAACTTTAACTCATGGATACCTCAAAATACTTGGATTTTCTTTCACCTTTTACCACTCTTGCTAATCCAAGTAGCTGTCTCCACCATTGAGACAGTTCCACAAAACCAAACCCAAAAATTCATTTCAGACCATACATTTTTTTTAGTGAAGTGAGGCCTTTTTCCGGATTGAATTAGAGAGAAGGTGTTAGGTGTTGCCGGCATGAGTAGCCTCTCATGTAGTCTCTGGTTCACAATTTTTGAACCAGATTTAGGCTAAAAGTTTGAATAAGTTGGGGTTTGAGTCTGGGAACAGAAAAGAAAAGAGAAAAAGAGTTTGCTAAAAACCATAACCCTTTGGAGAGGATAGGTTCAAAAAAATGAGTCTGGTAAAGGATTTAGAAGAAAAAAAAAGAGATAAAAGTTGGCTCAGTAAAGAAACAGAAAAAAAAAAATTGTATAGTACCCACTCGAGTGAGTGGTCGAGTCATAACTTAGTGAAAAATAAAAAATCCCAAATCCGCTAGAAGTAAAAAGTAAAGTATCCTCTCCTTAGAAGAAAACAGAAAATCGGTTCTTGAGTAAAAAAAAATGAAAAAGAAAAGCTTTTAAGCACAAGGGTAGAACTAGGATGAAGTTTCTAGTATTATAGAGTTAGGGGAGTCATTTGGTTCTTCATGGGTAGATGATTGTCTGCTCTTGTATGCACCAGTTGGCTCTACTTTTAGCATTCTCTTATAATTCAATCCATTTCATTGAGAGACCCTGATACATGCGCTTTAAAACCAGAGGAAGAAGAGATCATTTTTATCTCTTAGAAGTCGCAGCAGGCCGAGTTGCAGAAGGGATAGTGGTAGAAGTTACAGCAGGCAAAGTTGCAGAAGGGATAACAGTTGAAGATTCAGCAGACCAAGTTGCAGAAGGTTGACGACTAGAATTGCATCCTCCTTGGTCAATCCGGTGCTAGCCTGTGCTTTCATCATCTCTAGAAAGCTCGGAACCTTCAAGCATACCGGTGCCATTTCCTCCTCGACAATATGCAGCTCATCAGCGTCTTTCTCTATGCCCAAATTCTGCTCCTGCACAACTTCAACTTCCTCAACTTCTTCTTCTTCTTCCTCTTCCTCTTCTTCTTCCACTTCTCCTTCAGGCACGTCCGCACCATCTTATTTCTCTTCAGCCTTGGAGATCGGCTCAATACGGATTGCAACATGTTATTCTGCAGAATAAAAGACATTTTCATAAGAAACATATAAAAGGAGACGACAAGCTATACATAAGAAACGGCAATAAAGTATATAAAAGGAGACATACCAGACGAGTAGGAAGCACGACATGTACGTAAACGACTCTTAGCAATTAATTTCCAAGGAAGAACTCCTTTAGAGTGAATTTTCACTAAGATGTCTGAGAATCCTTCCCGAGGAGCTCTATCAATAGGATGACGATCTGCAAAAACAAAAGAAACAAAATGGTATAAGCAATAACAAGATGAAGTCAACAAAAAACATCAAAGACGAAGACCTCTATCCATAATGCCAAGCCCAACGCCTAAAAAACTGGTCAGGCTTGCAAACGGCGTGAACTCATCACAAAGAAGTAAAAACGCTCCCAGTCAGGAACCTTTTTCCCTCTACCATGCATGTTCAGACGATGTCAAGGCTTATAACCAAGAGAAAACAACCTATCCCTCTTGGTGACAGCCTTGATAGCAGTTATCTCTTCCAAAAGTCGGAGATCAACCTAAAACTCCAACTCGTCACCGAGTAACATAAGAGCAAGAATATGCTTCACCGCCATACCCAAAAGCTGGGAAATAGCAAACTTCCTCTGACGACAGTAAGCGACAAGAAGTTGAGGAAGGGGAACCAAAGTCGACCAGCCAAAAAGTACGATTCATAAAGACAAACATAGCCATGCTTGGAATTCCATGGCCTCTCCTGAATTCCCGGGATAATTATTCTGACTTTGTTAGGAATCTGACACTGCATCCTCATCGTCCGTATCGATTATGCGGTACTCCAGGAGGGAAATATCAGCGATGTGTTATCAGATTCGTAGTACCTAGGATCTCTGACAACTTTTGCTTTTTGAGAAGCCCACTTACGCTTACTCGGACGAGCAGATGAGCTTGGATTCGGGTCATCATCTTCTTGAAAATGCTCATCAGGGGTTCAAAATTCTGCAGAGCGATTTAGGTCGAAATCGTCTTGAAGTTCTGGAATCCCAACTTGCCGACTAGAATTACCGGCTTGATCACATCAATTACGTGTCTTAGCAGATGAGCTCAATTCAACCGCCTTTTCTGTTTCTTACTCAAATTTTTCCTTATTAGACAGGAAGACATTTTGATGATCTTGCCGGAAAATTAACTAATTCACGGCAGAATAGTATCAGAAAAGAAGAGCGATTTGACAGCTAAAAATAACTCAAGATCAGAGCGAGAGAGAATACTTTTTTGTTACGGATGAAGAATGAAAAAATGAAAGCAAGATTTATTATTTATAAGGAGAAGGCAACTTTTCGTTGGCTCACTGACGCGACGTTTCAACTTTGGATCTGGAAACTGCCTAAAAAGGTGTGATTGTCGAACTTTCATTTTCTTATGATTTCAGGTACTCAGGCAACACCACGACTAGGACAAGATGGAGTAGAGCTTAAGCACAGATCTCCCAAGCTGAAAGTGGCTTCTAAAGGTCCAGAAGAGACATTGCTCAAGGCAAGAGAGTGCAAGAGGAGGAATCAGTGAGGAGTAATGCTGATGAAGTGGATAGTTCTGAGGATTCAGAGGAAGATGGAAATGTGGATCCTGAAGAGGCTTAGCTCATTTCCATCATGAGGAGAATGAGGTTTTTTGGAACCAGATACCCACACCGCCAAACCATGCAAGCCTTAGGGATTTGCAGAGAGATAGGGAGGCTCTATCAAGCAGCAGATATCATGGGGCTTGTCTAGAAACCATGTGATGGTTTCGAGGAGGAGACTTGCCATTTCTTGGCAACTTTGGAGCTCCATATTTATGAGATAATAACTGGTATGTCATCTGATGAGGAGCTTAGCTATGTGAGCTTCAAGATAAGAGGTTTGGAGTACAATCTCCCTCTCAGTGAGATAGACAGGGAATTTGGCTTCAAGAGAGGATCGGGTTAGGCACAAGACTATTAGAAGAAAGAGCTGAATGAGTTGTGCATAGAGCTTGGAGGAAAGGGCAAGTTTACATCCTCCAGAGCCAAAAGTAGTGAGATTCGGCATCCAACAATCAGATATCTCCACAAGACTTTTACCAACACTATGTTTGCAAGAATGAGGGAGAGCTAAAGATGCTAGATAAATCTCTCCATGAATGTCTAGTTTATGCGTCCCAGAAGAGTAGAGCCAAGGGGATTGAGATGCTTGGATATAGAGCTGATACAGGGAACTATATTGTTTTGGTGAGACAGCTGCTCTGTTATAGGAACAATGCCATAAAGAACAACAAGATGGTAAACAAGGCTGAGTTGGCTTTAGGAGGCATTGTGACTCCATTTCTTCTTGCTGCTGCAGTTGAGATCACCTCTAAGCCAACACCACCATTGTTGATGGATATGGATCACCTGAGAGATACCCAGACCATAGATGCAAGCATGTCTGAGGAGAAGTATATCTATAACTTCACTCACCTTCAATCCGGCAAGGCCAATATACTGTTGCCTTATGGAGGTTTGGTGAAGATTTACGCAGAGAATGGGGAGAGGAGCATCACCTTTGTTCCACCAGTGGAAGATCTCTATGATCCAGAAGCTGATGCCCCAAAATCTGAGGATGAGGTCCTTGATACCTATGCGCAAGACCACCATCTGCCTGAGAGCTACTATTTTGATGAAACAGAGTGTAAATCTCTGTGGGAAGCCAACCACAAGATTGGTATGCTCCAGAAATGGAACAAGTGAAAATACAGAGCATTCAAGGCATTCAAGAGTGGAGTGATGCCACAGTTAAGGAGCTTACCATGAGGATATTGGCAGCTGAGAAGAAGCAGGGGGAGCCCAGCTCATCAAGAAAGTCTTCAGCTTAACAAATGCAGAGGAAGAGGCGCCCAGACCACCCTATAGAGCACCTAGAGCACAATTCACCAGACTCCACCACTCCTCAGCATCACACAAACCAAGATGAGCATCAGGAGCACATCACTCGACCAGACAAGTCGAGTGGTCCATTCGAGTCCTACTCCGAAGCTGAGCAGATGTAAGTAGACCCACCTTGCACAACCATGGTACCATACTACACTCAGGAAAGAATGAAGGCCAGCATTGATGTCTTCTTCACTCCACAAGAATGAGGTACCACCCCATATCACTCTCATTGTAATTACCATTGCATTTCTGTTTTGCTTTTGTTTTTAATTTCTCAAATGTTCTCTTGAACTTTTATTACACAAGAGACTTTGTAATTTAAGTTTGGGGGAGGGTCTGAGATATACATTTAACATATTATTTTTCTTATTCAAAATTTGCATCATCTATGTGCATTTAAAAACCATAAAAATTTAAAATTATTTGAAAATTATTTCACAAAACAGAGTGTCATATAGTTTCATTTTCATTTTATGACTGAGTTTTAGTATATCATTTAGGATTGTACATTTCATAGGGGGTGGGGATGAATTTAAACCAATTAAGCTTAATAAGCAAACATATAATTTCAGTGCCATAGTTAATAAGTTGTCTAATGCATTCACCTGAGTTTGAAAAATAAGGCTGCACCATACTTGGAATCTGATTAGGCATTGTTGCGTCGTTAAAGCTTGCTGTGATTTGTCATTCTATCCCTATTTAATTGGAACCTTAATCTGAAATTTAATTATCATGCATATGCTCTAAAAACTCGAACTCATGGATACCTCAAAATAATTGGATTTTCCTTTACCCTTCTTCCATCCTTGCTAATCCAAGTAGCTGTCTCCATCACTGAGACAGTTCCACATACACCAAACCCAAACCTTTCTTTCAAACCAATGAATCATTTCTGAGAGAGTAAGGCCTAATTTCGGATTGAATTAGAGAGAAAGTGTTAGGTTTTGCTGACAAGAGTAGCCTCTCATGTAGTCTCTGGTTCACACTTTTTGAATCAGATTATGCTAAGAATTTTGAATAGGTTTTGGTTTGTGTCTGAAGATGAAAGAAATGAAAAGAGTTTGCTATAAAGATACCTTTGGAGAGGATAGTTAAACAAATATATCTGTCTAGTAAAGGATTTGGGAAAAAAATAATGAGAAGCTCTGTGTTATGAAAAGAAAAGAAAACAAAGTGTATAAAGAATCACTCGACCAGTCGACTCGAACAAGTTGGTCGAGTCAATGCTTAGAAAATTAAGAAAATACCCCAAATCCGCTAGAAGTAAAAAGAAAGTGTTAAAATCTTCTCCTTAGAAAAAAAACAGAAAAATCGATCCTTCGAAAATAAAAGAGAAAGAACACCTTTAGTGAAACACAAAAATGTAGATATAAGATCTGTTTCTGGGGTTTTAGAGTTAGGAAAGTCATTGGTTATTCATGGGTAGATGATAGTCTACTCCTGTATGCACCAGTTGGCTTCACCTTTAGCATTGTCTTATAATTCAATCCATTTCAAAGTGAGATCATGTTACTTGAGCTTAAACCAGATGAAGAAGATATAACTTTTATCTCTTAAAACTTGTCCCTCAAACCAAATGAGTTCATGTTTATTGCATATCATGATCCACTGTTTGCACCTAATATGTGATCGTATACGATAGTTCTCGTGTGAAAATAGATCGTCGTCCCTACTATGGGTATACTACAAGGTGTTTTTCATTACATTTTTGTTAGTTTTCACCTGAGGACCGGACCTGAGAGATATCCTTAATCGAAACCGAAACCATTATCGGTTGTGAACAGAATTAAAGAAAACAAGATAAGTCAATCTGAAAAAGATGGAAATAATCCTACATGCAAAACCAATGGAACAAACATAAGACCTAAAACCCTAATTAAACTACCACTTTAATAAAACCCTAATGTTGGTAAAACCGAAACGAACTCGATCGATAGCGGAAAGTACAGAGTAAAAACTGGATTATTCAACTTAAATTGACGTTAATATCAAAAGACTTATTTCTTGGATCAGAAGCTAAAGAAGTCTGCCATGTATTATTCATCAGAAGAGACGTCGACGAATTGATTGTACGGTGATCAGCTGCACTAGAGATATGAATCGCAGCGGTTGGACTCGACAATACGAAATCGTGTTTGTTCTTTTTCAGTTTCTGATCTTGCTGGTCCGTCCCCACCAAAAAACTTCCTACAACCACCTGTTTATATTCAAACACACACAAAATTAGAATTTTCCCGGTTTAAGAAAGTTGAACCGGAAATATCCATTAAAAAAAAATGTAAATAGAGTAACAAAAACCTGAACTGGACTCGCAGCTACTAGTAAACCGGCGACGCCACCACCTAGTACACGTCCATGGGGACTTGCTAATGATACACTCATGCCTCCGGTTCTACTACGAGTTCCACCTGAGTCATTAGGCATGAATGAACCGGACAATGATAATATCTCAAAACGACCCTGAAAATTAACATTATAAATCATCAAGATTTATATTAAAAAATCATTAAAACAAAAATTTGATCAATGAGATCGAAACCACATACTTCATATGTTAATGTGCCACCGGAGGAATCAGGCTGACGAAGTGTAACGCTTGAAATAACACCGTTGGCTGATAAAACACAAATCGCACGAGGTCCTTGTTGCGAAAACGAGATTATCTTCATTGTTACATCCTAATTAAAATACTCGTAATTAGTTAAGAATAAAAAAATAAATAAAAAGAGACCGGATCGACTAAACTAGTTCCGTGAGCTTACCTCGCCGGCGTTTACTGTGATTATATGAGGTGTGAAATTACCACCGACGGAGCAAGGAACCCATTCACCTAAAGACAAGACAATAACCAAAACTCATTATCTTTAAGGTCTTAATCCAAGTGTTAGACTTTTCTTAATTTATTTGTAATAGAGACTAAAATTAATCATGGAATTTGCCGTCCCTATAACGAAGTAACCGATTATAAATGAAAAATCTCTAATTTTGACCAAAATGATTTTAAGAATAAAAGTGTAATTAAAACTCAGTTGTCTTTTAAGGTCTTAATCCAAGTGTTGAAATCTTCTTAATTTATTTGTAACAGAAACTAAAATTAATCATGGAATATGCAGGGCCTTAATTATAATGACGTAACCGAGTATAAATTTAAAATCATAACGTATACAAACAAGACTAATATTGCATTTAAGAAGAAATATATATGTGTAGATACTTCTAGCTATAGAACTCCTCCATACACATAGACAAAATTGAACAAAGGTACAAAAACAGAGAGATTTATCTATAAGGTAGAGAGACCCCACTCAAATAAAACCATGCATGAAAATGAAATCCCAGAAACCTCTTAATTTTGTTTTTATTGGTCAAGAGAGTCATATTGGTCTACGAAACAAGATTCCGAGAAAACTAAACAAGAAAAATCTATGTTTTTTGTTTTTCAATAACTTTGATGAAAATGTTAAAGGGATAGTTTGCTTTGAATACTTGCTGAGGCTGAGTCTTAATGTTTTAATCTGTTCTGATGAGTATGGCTAAAGATTTTAAGTAGAGTTTTTGTACATTGCATTCTAGAACTGTTAACTATGACACTAAAATTAGAGGTTTGCTTAGTCTGCTTTGGTTCTGAGTCTCCAGTTTCACACTACTCCTTTCACCTCATCCTTCCATATTTTCTTGAGGGCAAAGCAAATGATAAGTTTGGGGGAGTTGATAATGCTATATTTTACATGTTTTTAACATCCTTTTATCATGTTCTTAGTCTTGAATTCCGCCATTGTTTATATCATTTTATGCATTTATCTCTCATATATGGTACTTAGTATTTTTACATGAGCATTGCATACATCTTGCATAGTTGGGGTTTTATTAGGTACTTTTGGAACTTTTGGAGCATGGATGAGCTTTGGATGAAAGACTTGGATCATGAAGAAGCTTTCTGAACTTGAAAGGATGTGCTGAAGATGAAACGAAGACACGACTCGACCAGGCCACTCGACCAAGCCGGTCGAGTGGCATTCCTTTCTTTTCCTTAAAACTTGAAATTTGTATTTATTTCTACTTTGTCACTTAGTATAAAAGCTCTTGATTACATTAATATCAGAGGTCACCGTTTTTAGTCTAATATTTAGGTTTAACTTTGTTTCTCTCTCTTGTTCTTGAGTTGTTCTTCATTTTCCAGAATTTTATAGCTTGAATAGCTTTTAAATAAATCAGTACTTTCTTTTTATTCCTTCTACAAACTTGTTCATCGGATCCTTATCTTCAAGATATTTTGATTTCAATCATTTCTGGGTTTGAACCTCTGATGATGAACTCAGTTTGTGAGTAGTCTCCTTAGGGTTTTAGGGATGGATTAGGCTACTATTTCTTTGTATAGTTATGGGTTTCATTGATTGATCATCAATTCGTCTTATTGCCTCTTAGGTTAATGTTTTTAATGCTTGTTATTCTCTGATCAAGAAGGACATGATCTTAGGTGATTTCCACATCAAAAGTGTGAGAAAATAACCAAATCTGTTCTTTTCAGGGATCTAGATACAATAACATAAGGACTAAGTATAAAATGTAGATTTACATCACAACTTAGGCCCTTATTTGTTATAAATCTTAATTGACTTTAACAGACTGATTCTTTATGCCTGATCCTTTAAAAAATCTCTGACAAAACCGGGTATGATTTAGTGTTGGATCTCAAGGCTCTCTGTCACGACAGTGGATTGAGCTGGATGTCAAGTATGTTGTCCACGGAAATCCTTTGGATGAGTTTTTATTGTTACCCATGATGATATAGAGTATTTACAAACCAATAAATCTGTCCCTAAGGTCCCTATAGTTTCCATATAGCTTAAATATTCCTTTTAATTGTTTAATTTAGTGTCTCAAGTCTTTAGTGTCATCACTCAACCAACCTACTCGATCAACTTGGTCGAGTCCTTAGGTTATTTCTGTTTGTTCTTGCTTAGTTTCATGATTTGCTAAAGTGTGACAGGCTTTGGTATCTCTAGTTCATTTAGGGTTTGGTAGAATCCATTTAGGTTGTTAGAAAACAAACCCCTTCATATTTTCTTGAATAGTGTGCATTGATCACATACTAGTTTCTATAAGCTATCACTCAGTGCTTGTTCGATATTCACCCCCTTTACTTCAATTGATTAAGACTTGTATTTTCTGTGTTTGCTTAGTTTGATTGATTGCTTCATTCTCTGCTTACTCATCAAAATTATCTTGTTTTACTATCATTGTGCTCTTATTAGTTATAAAAGCTTTATACACAAAATAAAATTTGGTCCTCAGTTACTACATCATCCTGTTTAAATTCCTAAGCGAATTTCTTCTTACTTACCTTTTCCAATCTCTTCAGTTCTTACATACTCAAACCTAAAACCATTATATCAGTATTTTGTTCACTCTTGTTCAATTGAAACAGAACCTTCCACTTTTTTGCAAGCTATTGGTTATCCGTTCTGGAACAATGCTATGGATGTGGAGATAACTGCTCTTGAACTAAACAGAATTTGGACTGTTGAATCTTTACCCCCTGGTAAGCATGATAGGGTGTAAATGAGTTTTTACTATAAAATATAACCCAGATGGACCGATAGATCGTTA
Organism: Cardamine flexuosa; assembly: GCA_963555745.1. Classification (NCBI taxonomy): domain Eukaryota; kingdom Viridiplantae; phylum Streptophyta; class Magnoliopsida; order Brassicales; family Brassicaceae; genus Cardamine; species Cardamine flexuosa. The sequence goes on along the minus strand of OY743217.1, from coordinate 20,817,655 downwards.
TAAAGCTCAATTAGTAGCTAAAGGCAACACTCAGCAAGAGGGAATTGATTAAATTGAAACTTTTTGCCCTGTGGTTAAGTTGGTAGTGTGAAACTTGTCTTAGGCTTGGCTTCTATTCATGGTTGGATGCTTACTCATATGGATGTCATCAATGAAGAGGTATTCATGAGTTTACCTCTGGTATATTCACCACCTGATGGAGTTCTACCTCCTAATCTAATATGTTGTCTACATAAGTCATTATATGGCTTGAAGCAAGCTTCACGCCAATGGTATCAATTTTTTCTGAGTGTGATACTTAAGGCTGGATTCGAACAATCTCCAAGTGATAATACTCTCTTTGTTAAGAAAAAAGGGTATGTCTTCATTGCTATCTTGGTTTATGTTGATGATATAATGATAGCATCTAATTGTGATATTGATCTACATACACTTAAGGATATACTACATCAAGCTTTCAAGATTAAAGGCATGGGGCCACCAAAATACTTTCTTGGCCTTGAAATTGCTCAGACTGCTTCTGGAAATTATGTGTGTCAACGCAAATATGCTTTAGATATATTGGAGGTGACCTGAATCTTAGTTTGTAAACCTTTGACTGTGCCAATGGATCCTACTGTTAAACTTACACGAGATAAATGAACATTATTGGGGAATCCCACTGCATACAAAAGCTTATTGGTCGTCTTTTGTACTTAACGACCCATAAGACCGGATATTACTTGTTCGGTGAACTATCTGAGTCAATTCTTATCAGCACATACTGATGTACATCATAAAGTTTCTTACAAGGTCATTCGATACATTGATATATCATGGTTTTTATGGTTTTATGACATGATATATGCATTGGTTTTAGAGTCTTTTCTATATATATTGAGTCTTATTAGGTACAAACATGGATTAGATCATGATGAGCACTTTGGAGCATTTGGAGGCTTGTAGCTGAGAAAATCAACAAGGAGACAAATATTTCTGTCCACGTCAATTGACAGGCTCTACCTGTGTCGGTCGACACAACCATGACGATAATTACGCCTTCGAGTTTTATCAAGTTTCAAGAATTGCAACTTTGCCCCAGAAGTTTCTAAAGTTTATACTTCATGCCTAATCGTGTTTTTAAGTTAAACTATGTTTTAGAAGTCTCAGAGACTAAGTTTTGGTAACTCTCTAAGTTTTTGAGAAATTCTAAGTTTATTGGAAGTTTGAAGGAGATTATTGGAGAGAAGATTCAGATCTCAAACTTTGTAGAGAGAAGAATTCTGAACTCCCTTTGTTACTTATTTTATTTCATGAGTATTATTCAGATAATGATTTGTGTTTCATCTTCTATGTCTGAGTAGTAACCTTGTTAGATCTAGGGTTTCAAAAGGGTTTATGAAGGATTGTTGAATTGGGAATAGTCTTGTTAAGTTATCTATTATGTTCTTCATCTAGATTTGATTATCACACTAGTCTTAAGATTGATCACCTTAATATTGGTACCATAGGATTATTGGTAGGTGCGAGAGTGCTATTGATACCCCGACCAAATCTTAGATGAGCAGACAGCTTTTTCGCAGTGAGAGTTGGTTTAGGAATTTTGTAAACATATTGTACCCGCACATTATAAAGACTCTATTTATTGGTATTTCGCACAAAGATTTGGTCTGCTTTTGTTTAGAGGATAGATGTCACCGCAGGGAGAGTTGGATGAGATATCATCTTAGTGTTACGAGTTTAAGAACCACACAAACACTTTAGGCTTGATTTACGAACTGCCCAGTTCACTTTCCTGAGTTTTCCTGATTGATGTCCCTAGGTCTAGCGCTTTTAATCACTTGAATTAATCCTGTTTAATTGCTATTTCGTTTATTGCATTCTTTCTTTTAGTTTCCTATTTATTTTATCTAGCTTAATTTGAATCTGTCTGTCTATTGTGTGAGTTTTCAGAGTCCTTGTGGATTCGACCCCTAAGTGCTCAATTGACCTCTTAATTTGAGAGATTAGTTCTAGGGTTATATTTGACCCCTGTCAAATTTTAGCACCGTTGCCGGGGACTCTTTGATTCACCATTTAGAATTTAGTCTAAATTTTTTCTTTTATTTTGTTACTTACGTGATCTTTCTTTTCTTGTGTGTTTGAGGTGCATGCATAAGCACTGTACCAGGAGCGATAAGGATCTTTCACTTGTGAATTTTTCTACTTAAGTACTAGCAAAGTTAGAGCGCGCTAACCGGAAAGCACATAGGATATCAGAGATGGTTATTCCACTGGTGTTGTTTCGGGATGAGACTGGAGTTTTGCGTGATTCAGAGGGGCATGTGTGCAATGTGCAGGGTCGAAAATTTGATACTGATGGAAACACGATACTCGAAGTCGTTGAGCATGTCGACCGACAGGCAGCTGGCCATGTCGGTCCACACGGACACAATGTTGGTGGTCTGCAGCATGTTTACAATGGAAACAAAGTTGAGGAGACAACGCTTGCTGAGTATAACCGGCCTAGTCAGTTCTATGCTAATAGGTCTGCTATCCGACCTCCTGCTTTTCTGAGGAATGATTTTGAGTTGAAACCCGCATACTACACACTTGTCGGACAGCACCCTTTTCATGGTCTTTCCAATGAACACCCGATGGATCACATTGAGAAGTTTAAGGATTTGGCTTCTAGCATTAAAGTCCATGGAGTGTCAGAGGACTACATTTTCTGCAAGTTCTTCCCATACTCACTTGATGGGAAAGCAGCTTATTGGCTTAAGCAGTTGAAACCGGGATCTTTGACGACTTGAGACGCAACTAAGACAGCCTTTCTGAACAACTTCTATGATGATGCAAGGTATGAAGATTTAAGAAACATGATCTCCCAGTTTAATCAAGGACCTACTGACACTTTCAAAGCAGCTTGGCTAAGATTCAAGGGATATCAGAGAGATTGTCCACATCATTATTTCAGTGAGGTTTAGCTTTTGGGTACTTTTTTCAGATTTGATTGGAGGTATCAGATGGCTTTAGATGCTGCTAGCAATGGAAACTTCAAGACCAAGATACCTAGGGCTGCGAGTAAGTTGATTGAGAACTTGATTTCTAGTAATAGTACCAAGAATGCAGACCTTGAGAGGACAAGACAAGCAGCTAACATGGGTAATGGTCAGATTGCTGAGGTGATGGCAAAGTTGGATATGGTACATAGTCTTCTTGTGGGTAAGAAATCAGTTAAGTGTGCTACAGAGGTTGAAGAAAAGGATGTCAACTACATCAATGTAACTGGATATCAGGAACAGAGATATGGATACACACCAAGACCTGAGTACCAACAGCTCTATCCGATTAATAGTTTCACCAAGAACAATGAATCTTCATCTCGCCAGACACCTTCTCCAAACACTAAAGAAAGTGAGATTAAGTCTATGTTGGAACAGATACTGGAGCGTCAGCAGGAGATTGCAATTGATTTTGATGGGAAGATGAATGCTTTGTACACAAACTTGAATGGGAAATTTGAAGCTTCGGATAGCCATGTGAAGAAGCTAGATATTCAGATTTCTCAAACAGCTAGTTCTTCAAGAGGATCTGACAAAAAACAACATCAACCATGCCATGCTGTTACTTTGAGAAGTGGGAAACAACTAGAGCCTGTTGTGAAGAACGGATTGTCATCTGAGGACAACATAGATCTGGAAGAAGTGGAAGATGATGTGATTTTTGAGGAGATTTTGTCCATGTCGACCGACGCGCAATCACCATGTCGGTCGACATGGAGAGGAATACATGCGACAGAATCTATCCATGTTGATCGACACACATATGGTGTCGGTCGACGTGAGTGCAACAGCAGCCCAATTTCACCTGAAACAGCTCCACAACCTGCTGAGAGGGTTTACAAACCAAACGTATTATATCCTTACACAATGCCAAGGAAGTCTAAGAAAGAGATGGAGAATATGAGATGCAAGGATATGATGGATAAGGTTATGATTGATCTTTCTCAAGTTGATGAAGTTAAGCTTACACTTCCACTCAAGAGGTATGTGAGAATGGTTATAAATGGTGTGAGTCCTGAGGAAAAATCTTTGCTAACCAGAGCCATCAAAGCAATTTGCTTGAACAAGATCCCACATATGGGGAAAGGAATACAAAAGGAAGTGGTAGTCTCTGAACAAGGTAGTTCCATGGTTAAGAGTTGGACTATTGAGAAGCTACCTGACCCAGGAAGTTTTGTGCTTGATTTCTGCATCTCAACATAAAGATTTTCTCATTCTATTTGTGATCTTTGCTCAACTATCAATTTAATACCTCACTCCGTTGCTGTTAGACTTGGGATGATTGTTGTCAAGCCAACAAAGATCATTATTGTTTTGGCTGATAGGTCCAAGAGGATTCCAGAAGGTGTTCTAGAAGATGTTCCAGTAAAGATTGGAGATTGTTTGATTCCCACAGATTTTCTGGTGTTGAAATATGAGGAAGAACCGGATGATCTTCTCATTTTGGGAAGACCTTTTTTGGCTACAGCTGGTGCTCTCATTGATGTAAGAGTGATAACACTGTATTTAGCATGTTTTTAGAGTCTTTTTATCATGCCTTCATCTAGTTTTAAGCCATTGTACATATCATTTCTTGCATTTATCTCTCATATAGAGAATTTAGCGATTTTTCATAAGCATTGCATGCATTTTACATATTTAGGGTCTTATCAGGTACTTATGGAGCATATGGAGCATAGTTGGATTTTGGCTCATGGAGTGAAGATGTGCAGCCAAGCCCTATGGAGTCGAGTGAAGATTGCAGAGAAGACAGAGAGCACTCTCGACCAGGCACTCGAGTGAGTACTCTCGACCAGGCACTCAAGTGAGCACTCTCGACCAGGCACTCAAGTGACCACTCTCGACCAGGCCCTCAAGTGAGCACTCTACACAGGCCACTCGACCCCCACTCAACCTGCCTACTCGAGTAAGCACTCACAGCACCCTCACTTGACCAGCCACTCGAGTACCCACTCGAGTGCCCACTCGAGTGACTTTGAAGCATCAGAAGTTGGGCAACATTTGAATACCTTTGAATTTCTGTAAACCGTTGGAAATCTTGAAGAGTCAAGATTCACATGGGACAAGCACCAGAGCAATCCAGTCTGCCATTTGGAAGATACATCCCGAAGAGTGAAGAGATGTCGAACTTTAGCCTGCACTGCACCAGAGACACTTTGAGTGGCCTCCTCGACCTACCCACTCGAGTAGGTAGTCTAATCAGCCTCTCTACTGAGCTACTCGACCAGGCCACTCGATTGGGTGGTCGAGTCAGCCACAGTACCCACTCGACTGGTCCACTCGACTGACTGGTCGAGTGGCACGTTTACTCTTTTTTCCCTTAAAACTCAGAATTTTTATTATTTCTCTTTTGTCACCTAGTATAAAAGCTCCTGATTAACCTAATGTCAGGGGTGGCTGATTTTATTAGTTTAACCAAGCTTAGTTTAGTTTCTCTCTCTAGTTCTTCATCTTGTTCTTCATTTTCCCGAATTTTGTAACTTGCATAGCTTTTTATAAAATCAGTATTTGCCTTAGCTTTCTTCTACACTCTTGCTCATAGGATCATCAGCTATCACATATGTCTCTTTTAGAGATTTCTGAGTTTCGGGCCAAGTGAAGAATCTGGTGACGGAGTAGTAAAATTGGGATTTTTGGGGATGGATTAGGGTAGCTTCTCTCTGTTTTATTATTGCTTAGATAGTTTGATCATCACTCAGTTTCAACTCCCTCTTGGGTGAGTGATTTTAATGCTTGTTCTCTCCTGATCAAGAAGAACATGATTTTAGATGGTCTCATGAGCACGAACCATGCCTTGAGCCATTAGACAGACTTTTTCCGGGGTTCAGAGTACAATAGCGTGAGGGTGGATGCATCAGACATTGATTTATGTCACGACTCCACCTATTCACTTGTTATGAACTCTTCTCGACTTGAATAGGCTGATTCTTCATGCCTGATCTGACTCCTCACACTATGCTGACTGGGTTGGGTCTTGGGGCTCTCTACCACGAACCATGGATTGAACTGGTTATGAAGTTTGTTGTCTAGGGTAGTACTGTGATGAAATTGCTAGTTGATAGCTGCAATAGAACAAAGTGTTTGAGATCCTGTGATTTCCATCCCTAGAGTCTTTGTTTTTCCCCATAGTTCACAGCTTGTTTAGTATTCGTTCACTGTAGTTTTTCTCTGTTTTTACTGTAGCACTCGACCACCCTACTCGACTGCTTAGGTCGAGTGGTTAGTTTAGCATAGTTTTCTTGTGTTTTTGATGGCTTACTAAAGTGTGACAGACTTTGGTAGCTCTAAGTTCACTTAAGGTTCGGTTAGTTTCATTTAGGCTGTTAGATAAAACCAACCCTTTTATATTTGGCTTGAATTGTTTGTTATTGATCACATCCTTTTTTCATAACTCTAGTCACCCATTGGTTCGATATTTTCTATACTTACTATTGATTGAAAAACTTGTGTTTTGTCTCTCTGTGCCTAGGATGATAGTTTTTACTGTATTTCTCTGCATATTAGGCCAAAATACTTGTTTCAAAGAGGAAGCAAGATAGCTTTGAATTTGGGTGATAAGGTGATGAACTTTGATATGGATAAGCTGAGAAAAATACCCACCATTGATGGTCAATCATTCTCTGTAGAAACCTCCAAAGATATTACTGCTGGGTATGTCAAAGAGTTGGGTCCTAATGAGCAAGTGAATAAGCAAGCTTCTGAGCTTGAGGATTAGAGTGGTGATCATATCTTTCAAACTAGACTGCATGACGAGGTTGTACGCACTAACATGTTGTTAGAGGATGATGTTTTTCTGATGGAAACAAGGATTGCAGAGATGAACTTTAGAAAAAGTGCAGATATCCAAGTTTTGGGTTCGTGTCGATTGACACGACCTACCTGTGTTGGTTGACACGCTCTGCTAGTTGGTTCGCAGTTGTCTAAAAAAGCTGGTTTTCAGAATGATCTCAATGCTGCAAGTCTATGTTGTCAGACATAAACCTCCATATCCCACACTTTATTCACCCCTGGAAAAGCAAAGGTACGCACTCTCAAAGCCCATATCATCTAAGATCATTTTCCAATAAGATTTTTCAAGATACAAAGACTGTTTTGCAGTTAACCAAGCCACGAGATTCTCGTAGAGCGCTTGTTTCTTCTGTTGATGATTTTGCAGGGAAAAGAGGTGTCCCACCCAGACCAACGTCCCACCCAGCTGATGTTCCTCATTACCTTGGTTGTCCTCATGTACCTAATGCTTACACTTCACCATGGAAGAAGTGACAATTCTCTGCGGGACATGCATTGCCACTCACTCGTCCACCAGTGTCCGTGCTTCAGCCAAGTCAAGCTAATGACTTTCAAAACAAGCGCTTAGTGGGAGGTAACCCACTTGTAAGTTTTTCTTTTTCTTTTTCCTTCTGAGTCATTTTTCTTCTTGCTTTTTAGACAGTTTGTCTTTTGATCTTCAGTGGAACTTGTTATGTTATGATATTCTGTTGCTATTTGACTTGTCTTGGAGCTCTTAACATGAAATATTATGGAAAAACGAATTGAATAGCAAAGGATAGATGATTCTGGAACTTCACCGTCCTGTATTAGACTATATGTCGATCAACACATGCAACTTTTGTCGATCGACACACACGCACAACATTAAGTTCACGATTTTCAAAACTTAACAATTCACTCTTGTTCCATTTTTATTTATTTCTTTCACCTTCCTTAAGCTTGATTACACTAGGAACAGTGTAGTTTAAATCTGTGGGAGGTAGTTACTAACTCTATTTATTCTTTTGAGAATCAGTCCTAATTTTTCTTTTATTTTTCAAAATTTTGTTTTATTGAGTCAAACCTAGTTATAAACTATGAGCTATCTCTTGGTTTATTGTTGTTTGCTATGTTTTCTGGTGACCATTGTTGCAGAGCTTATTCAGATTCAACTAATGGAAAAACCCCAAGTCTGAACGGTTAACTTGAGATCCCCATACTTACAACAGATGCCCGCTATAGCCTGAGCTAATTTATGTCAGTTTCTTTTACCTCATGGACGAAATTGGTGTTTGAGAGCTTGACTTTTCATTCATACCTGACCTGATAAAACCAAAGTAAGTTATGATGTCTAGTCTTCCCAAAAAGTTGTTACTAATAATAAAAGCCTTTAGGTATAGTCTATGAATGACCAAGTGATTCTCTGAAGTAGAAGCGGGTAAGAGAAATCTATGCCCCCATATTTCTACTTCATAAGGAGATGATGAAAGTAGGATTGTTGTGAGGGGAGGAGCGATCCCGTGACCCATTATTCACTTCTAATAGCCTACCTTCATAGGCAAAAGAAAGAGAAAATAATATGAAATCCTAAATAACCAAGATTTATGTCTGGGGGACACGAAAACATCATTGTTGTTGTGAGGTTTGTCTTGTTATGGTATAGGATGACAGCTGAGTCTAGAAGGCTCTTGGGCATTGAAATCGAAAGTGAGACCCAGCGATGATATGACTTACTAAAGGGATATTTTGTTAAGTTGTGGTAGGAATTGAGAAGACTGTGAGTGACTACGGTTAATGTACATGGTGGTTAGTCTCTGAATAGTTCTTATACCATGTGGATTACATGATGACTGGTAAGCACAATGTTCTAAAGAGTAGGTGAGTTCCGCGATTTTCAAACTACTTCCTTGGTTTGGTTTTCTGTTTTGCTTGATGGCAAGCAAAATATAAGTCTGGGGGAGTTGATATATCATGGTTTTATGATTTTATGGTTTTATGACATAATATATGCATTGGTTTTAGAGTTTTTTGTATATATATTGAGTCTTATTAGGTACAAACACGGATTGGATCCTGATGAGCAGTTTGGAGCATTTGGAGGCTTGTAGCTAAGCAAATCAACAAGGAGACAAATATTTCTGTCCACGTCGATCGACAGGCTCTACCTGTGTCAGTCGACACAACCACGACGATAATTACGCCTTCGAGTTTTATCAAGATTCAAGAATTGCAACTTTGCCCCAGAAGTTTCCAAAGTTTATACTTCATGCCTAATTGTGTTTTTTTAAACTATGTTTTAGAAGTCCCAGAGACTAAGTTTTGGTAGCTCTCTAAGTTTTTGAGAATTTCTATGTTTATTGGAAGTTTGAAGGAGATTGGAGAGAAGATTCAGATCTCAAACTTTGTAGAGAGAAGAATTCTGAACTCCCTTTGTTACTTATTTTATGTCATGAGTATTATTCAGATAATGATTTGTGTTTCATCTTCTATGTCTGAGTAGTAACCTTGTTAGGTCTAGGGTTTCAAAAGGGTTTATGAAGGATTGTTGAATTGGGTATAGTCTTGTTAAGTTATCTATTATGTGCTTCATCTAGATTTGATTATCACACTAGTCTTAAGATTGATCACCTTAATACTGGTACCATAGGATTATTGGTAGGTGCGAGAGTGCTATTGATACCCCGACCCAATCTTAGATGAGCAAACAGCCTTTTCGCAGCGAGAGTTGGTTTAGGAATTTTGTAAACATATCGTACCCGCACATTATAGAGACTCTATTTATTGGTATTTCGCAAAGAGATTTGGTTTTCTTCTTTTTAGAGGATAGATGTCATCGCAGCGAGAGTTGGATTAAGTATCATATTAGTGTTACGAGTTTAAGAACCGCACAAACACTTTAGACTTGATTTACGAACTGCCCAGTTCACTTTCCTGAGTTTTCCTGATTGATGTCCCTAGGTCTAGCGCTTTTAATCACTTGAATTAATTCCGTTTAATTGCTATTTCGTTTATTGCATTGTTTCTTTTAGTTTCTTATTTATTTGATCTAGCTTAATTCGAATATGTCCATCTATTGTGTGAGTTTTCAGAGTCCTTGTGGATTCGACCTCTAAGTGCTGCAATTGACCTCTTAATTTGGGAGAGTAGTTCTAGGGTTATATTTGACCCCTGTCATACATCAAGGACAATCCAGGTCAAGGTTTATTCTATGAAGCTGATTTAGAATGGTGTCTTAATGCATTTGCTGATGCGGATTGGGGTTGTTTTCCTTACTCAAGAAGATCAATTTCTGGTTTTTGTGTTTATCTTGGAAAGCCATTGATCAACTGGAAGTCAAAGAAGCAGCAAACAGTGAGTATGAGCAGTACAGAAGCAGAGTATCGTAGCATGTCACTGGCCACATGTGAGTTGTTGTGGCTGAATCAGTTGTTGAAATATCTAGACGTTACAGTGCATACTTCTGCAGAGCTATTATGTGACAACAAGTCGGCCATACATATACCTACAAACACCGTCTTTCATGAAAAGACTAAATATATTGGGATCGATTGTCACACGGTTCACGATCAAGTTAGAATGGGTTTATGAAGTTGTTTCATGTTGCTAGTTCCAATCAACATGCATATAACTTGACTAAGCCATTGGATCCGGATCCTTTCCATTATCTACTTGATCGAATGTCTATTTCAAGCCTCTTCTTACTAGATACACTTTCAGTTTCAAAGGCTTGAGGAGGATATATATATTAGAGTGTGGTATTATTGTAAATACTATAGTATAGTTGTGTAAATACTTAGTATAGTCATACTTGTATATATACTGTACATTATATAACTTTATTAAATTAATGAGAAAGAGATTAAGTTTGTGTGGTTGTTAATAAATCTTGTGTAAGTCTTCAGATACAAGATTATCGACAAGAGATCAATATCTTTACATTTCCAAACGCAGTCACTGATAATTTGATATCTATATATAGTTTTGTCTATGAACTTGAACAAAAAAATGGAAAGAAATTTTATTGCCAAACTAATAAAAAAACTAAGTGAAAATAAATTGTACTTGTACAATTTTTAATGATCCAAAATAATGAATTTTATGCTTGCTTTTGTTTTCACTGAAATTTAACAATCAAATTTCTTTGAAATATCTTATTATATAAAAAAATGATTCAAAGTTAGTAACTCGCCTTATTGTGACACATGTTAATTAAAACGATCAGGATTTGACCCAAGTTAATTCAAATAAAATTATAGATTATCATGAAAAAATAAAGGAAATTTTTAAAAGAAAGAATACAATTCTTAAAAATATATCAATATAAAAGTGATTTTATCATCTTGGGCCATTACTAGATAAACCTTAATAAAGGCAAATCTAGGCAGAAATTTGAAGTTCATATATCATACATCCCCAACCAGCAAGATGAACCAGTTAATCATCAGAATTTCAATTATCCAACCTTAATATGACAAGTCTTACTTGGGCAACATTGGACCCCATTTATTCAATTTAGAAACCGAACATAACACAATCATATAATGTGATGTCCCTTTCTTTTGGGATTCCAAAAAACTAAAAATATTTGTTCCTTGCTCGAGCCTCGATCCTATCAAGTGTTGCAAAAAGATGTGCCTGCACTGATAAGAAGAGCTATAAGAGTTAGGCAAATATTCTTACTTGGGTAACATCGGACATCCTTAAGCACGCTTGATATCCGACATGTCTAAATTCGACTCATGCTCTTAATATCTTTTTCATCTGATGGTAATACCAAAAATTAGGGTCAAACCGTGGGTACCGAGATATGTACTTTTCCATTAGACATGTCTAAATTTGACTCATAGTCATTGTCCAAATATGTTTTTCATCCGTTGGTAATACAGAGAATTAGGGTCAAGTGGTGTGTACTGAGATATGTATTTTTTCCATCCAACATGTCTTATTTGACTCATAGTTGTTGTCTGAATATTTTTTTCTGATGGTAATACCGAGAACTAGGGTCAAGCCGTGGGTACCGAGATATATACATTTCCATCCGACATGTCTAAAATAAAACATATTCATTGTCATAATATCTTTTTCAACCCATGGTAATACCAAGAATTAGGCTCAAGCCGTGGGTACAGAGATATGTACTTTTTCCATCCGGCATGTTTAATCTCCTTTCAATATGTAGAAAATGAAGTTTCTATATTGTTTTCCTCAATTAACATGCAGATCATTGAATTCTGTTTATCATTATGCCCCTGATGATAGAGTTTATAACCTTACTTGAGCCTCGATCCCAACAAGTGTTGCACAGTGATGTGCCATCACTTACCAGAAGAGCTACAAGGGTTAATCATATAGGTTAATTTATCATTGGGACATTACTAAATAAGCCTTAATAAAGGAAAATCTAATCAGAAATTTGAAGTTTATATATCATGCTGCCCAGCCAGCAAGATGAACAAGCTGTGGGTAGTGATATATGAACTTTTTACATCCGACATGTCTAAATTTGACTCATGGTCGTTGTCTGAATATCGTTTTCATTTGATGGTAATACCAAAAATTAGGGTCAAGCCGACTGAGATATGTACTTTTTCATCCGACATGTCTAAACTCAAACATAGTCATTGTCTGAATATATTTTTCATCCATTGGTCATACCGTGAATTAGGTTAAAGCCGTGGGTACTGATATATGTATTTTTCTTATCCGACATGTCTTAATTCGACTCATGGTCGTTGTCAGAATATCTTTTTCATCTGATGGTAATACCGACAATTAGGGTCATGCTATTGGTACTGGTATATGTACTTTTTCCTTCTAGAATGTCTTAATTCGACTCATGGTCGTTGTCTGAATATGTTTTTATCTGATGATAATACAGAAAATTAGGGTCAAACAATGGGTACCAAGATATGTACTTTTCCATCCGACATGTCTAAATTTGACTCATAGTCATTGTCCGAATATATTTTTCATCCGTTGGTAAAACTGAGATTTAGGATCAAGCCGTGGATACCGAGATATGTACTTTTTCATCCGACATATCTAAGTTTGAACATAGTCATTGTCTGAATATATTTTTAAACCAATGGTAATACCGAGATATGTACATTTTCCATCCGACATGTCTATATTCGAACATAGTCGTTGTCTGAATATCTTTTTCATCTGATAGTAATACCTAATATTAGGGGCAAGCCGTGGGTGTACCGAGATATGTACTTTTCCATCCAGCATGTGCAAATTCGAACATAATCATTGTCCAAATATATTTTTCATCCGTTGGTAATACCGTGAATTAGGGTCAAGCCGTGGGCACTGATATATGTATTTTTCCATCTGACATGTCTAAATTCTACTCATAGTCGTTGTCTGAATATCTTTTTCATCCGATGGTAATACCGAGAAATAGGGTCAAGCCGAGGGTACCGAGAAATAGGGTCAAGCCGGGGGTACCGAGATATGTACTTTTCCATCCGACATGTCAAAATTTGACTCATAGTCTTCGTCTAAATATCTTTTTCATCCGATGGTAATACAAAAAATTAGGGTCTAAGTCGTGGGTACCACTATTTGTACTTTTTCAATCTGACATGTCTAAATACAAATCATAGTTGTTGTCTGAATATATTTTTCATAAAATGGTAATACCGAAAATTAGGGTCAACCCGTGGGTACTAAGATATGCACTTTTCAATTCGAAATGTCTAAATACAACTCATAGTCGTTATCTGAATATTTTTCTCATCAGATGGTAATACCGAGAATTAGGGTCAAGCCGTGGGTACTAAGATATGTACTTTTTCAGTTCGACATGTCTACATACGACTCATAGTCGTTTTCTTAATTTCTTTTTTATCTGATGGTAATACCGATAATTAGGATCAACCCGTGGGTACTAAGATATGTACTTTGTCAATCCTCCATGTCGAAATACGACTCATAGTCATTGTCTGGATATCTTTCTCATCCGATGGTAATTCCGATAATTAGGATCAAGGCGTGGGTACTAAGATATGTACTTTTTCAATTCGACATGTCTAAATATGACTCATAATCGTTGTCTAAATATCTTTCTCATGCGATGGTAATGCCAATAATTAAGATCAAGCCGTGGGTACTAAGATATGTATTTTTTCAATCTGACATGTGGAAATACGACTCATAGTCATTGTCTAAATATCTTTTTCATCCGATGGTAATACCGAGAATTAGGATCTAAGTCGTGGGTACCAATATTTGTACTTTTTCAATCCGACATGTCTAAATATGACTTGTAGTCATTGTCTGAATATCTTTTTCATCCGATGGTAATACCGAGAATTAGGATCAAGCCGTGGGTACTAAGATATGTACTTTTAAAATTCGACATGTCTAATTACGACACATAGTCTTTGTCTGTATATCTTTCTCATCCGATGGTAATACCGATAATTAGGGTCAAGACGTGGGTACTAAGATAAGTACTTTTTCAATCCAAAATGTCGAAATACGACTTATAGTCGTTGTCTAAATATTTTATTCATCTGATGGTAATATTGAGAATTAGGGTCTAAGCTGTGGGTACAAGTAGATGTACTTTTTCAATTTCGACATGTCTAAATACAACTCATAGTCGTTGTCTGAATATATTTCTCATTCGATGGTAATACCAATAATTAGGGTCAAATCGTGGGTACTAAGATATGTACTTTTCAATCCAATATGTCAAAATACCACTCATAGTCATTGTCTAAATATCTTTTTCATAAAATGGTAATACCGAGAATTAGGGTCAAGCTGTGGGTACTAAGATATGTACTTTTTCAATTCGACATGTCTAAATACGACTCATAGTCGTTGTCTGAATATCTTTCTCATCCGATGGTAATACCAATAATTAGGGTCAAGCCGTGGGTACTAAGATATGTACTTTTTCAATCCGACATGTCTCGGTGTTTATCTTATTCAACCGATGATAATACAGAGAATTAGGGTCCAAGCTGTGGGTACTAAGATATGTACTTTTTCAATTCGACATGTATAAATACGACTCATAGTCGTTGTCTGAATATCTTTCTCATCCGATGGTAATACCAATAATTAGAGTCAAGCCGTGGGTACTAAGATATGTACTTTTTTTATCCGAAATGTCTACATATGACTTATAGTCGTTTTCTTAATTTTTTTTTCATCTGAAGGTAATACCGATAATTAGGATCAAGCTGTGGGTACTAAGATATGTACTTTTTCAATCCTTTATGTCGAAATATGACTCATAGTCATTGTCTAGATATCTTTCTCATCCGATGGTAATACCGATAATTAGGATCAAGCCGTGGGTACTAAGATATGTACTTTTTCAATTCGACATGTCTAAATATGACTCATAATCGTTGTCGAAATATCTTTCTCATTCGATGGTAATACCGATAATTAGGACCAAGCCGTGGGTACTAAGATATGTATTTTTTCAATCTGACATGTGGAAATACGACTCATAGTCGTTGTCCAAATATCTTTTTTATTCGATGGTAATACTGAGAATTTGGGTCTATGTCGTGGGTACCAATATTTGTACCTTTTCAATCCGACATGTCTAAATATGACTTGTAGTCATTGTCTGAATATCTTTTTCATCCGATGGTAATACCGAGAATTTGGATCAAGCCGTGGGTACTAAGATATGTCTTTTTTAAATTTGACATGTCTAAATACGACTCATAGTCGTTGTCTGAATATCTTTCTCATCCGATGGCAATACCGATAATTAGGGTCAAGACGTGGGTACTAAGATAAGTACTTTTTCAATCCAACATGTCGAAATACGACTTATAGTTGTTGTCTAAGTATTATTTTCATCTGATGGTAATATTGAGAATTAGGGTCTAAGCTGTGGGTACTAATAGATGTACTTTTTCAATTCGACATGTCTAAATACAACTCATAGTCGTTGTCTGACTATCTTTCTCATTTGATGGTAATACCAATAATTAGGGTCAAGTTGTGGGTACTAAGATATGTACTTTTCAAGCCAACATGTCGAAATACGACTCATAGTCGTTGTCTAAATATCTTTTTCATCCGATGATAATACCAAAAATTAGGGTCTAGGTTGTGGGTACCAATATTTGTATTTTTTTAATCCGACATGTCTAAATACGACTCATAGTCATTGTCTGAATATCTTTTTCATAAAATGGTAATACCAAGAATTAGGGTCAAGCTGTGGGTACTAAGCTATGTACTTTTTCAATTCGACATGTCTAAATACGACTCATAGTTGTTGTCTGAATATCTTTCTCATCCGATGGTAATACCTATAATTAGGGTCAAGCCGTGGGTACTAAGATACGTACTTTTTCAATCCGACATGTCTAAATGCGACTCATAGTCTGTGTTTATCTTTTTCAACCAATGATAATACAGAGAATTAGGGTCTAAGCCGTGGGTACCAAGATATGTACTTTTTTATCAGACATGTCCACATACGACTGAAACAATGATTTTGCCTACCCTAAGCAAAGAAAGACAGCAATGTAATCAACCTAAGGCTAGAGAGACAAAACACAAAGTTTATCAATTGTAGTATACTGGTAAGTGGATATTGAGATGTTGAGAGTAACAATGTCGAACCAATCAAGAGTGGTCTACAGAAATTAGTTGATAAATAAGGCTAGCTATTCAAGTAAGGATCAAAAGGGTGTGGTACTACCAGTCTAAATAAGAAATCTACTAAAAACCCTAATTGATACTAGAGGTACCAAAGTCTGTCACACTTTAGCACATCATGGAACTAAGCAGGAAAAATCACAGTACTAGGACTACTCGACCACACTGATCGAGTGGTGAGGTCGAGTGCTACAGTAAAAACAGAAAAAGCTACAGTGAACTATTACTAAGCAAGCTGTAAAACTATGGAGAAAAACAGGGACTCTAGGGATGGAAATCACGGGATCACAAACACTCTGTTCTATTGCACCTATCAACTAGCAATTTCATCACAGGAGTACTCTAGACAACAGACTTCATAACCAGCTCAATCCATGGTTCGTGGTAGAGAGCCTCAAGATCCAACCCTGTCAGCATAGTGTGAGGAGTCGGATCAGGCATGAAGAATCAGCCAATTTAGGTTGAGAAGAGTTCATAACAAGTGAATAGGTGGAGTCGTGACATAAATCAATGTCTGATGCATCCACCCTCACGCTATTGTACTCTAAACCCCGGAAAAAGTCTATCTAATGGCTCAAGGCATGGTTCGTGCTCATGAGACCATCTAGGATCATGTTTTCCTTGATCAGGGGAGAACAAGCATTAAAATCACTCACCCAAGAGGGAGTCAAAACTGAGTGATTATCAAACTATCTAAGCAATAACAAAACAGAGAGAAGCTACCCTAATCCATCCCCAAAAATCCCAACTTTACTACTCACACAAGGTGATCATGGCTGGGGTCCGAAACCCATAAAAGATTAAACTTTTCATATGAGATAGCCTCTGATCTAGTGAGCAAGGTTGGAGAAGAAATCGGATGAAAATACTGATTTTATAAAAAGATATCAAAAGTTACAAAGTTGATGGAAAATAAAAAACTATCAAGAACAGCAAGAACAAGAGAGAGAGAAAGGAGAGAAAACCTAAAGATTACTAAGCCAGAGCGGCGCTATTTCATTCTTTCTAATTAGGTTTAATGAGGCACTTTTATACATAGTCTCAAGCGCTTATTACATTTTGCGAGTTTTTAGGAGAAAAAGTTGGAGAGTGCCCACTCGACCCAGCAGTCGAGTGGTGTGGTCGAGTGGTCTCTCAAGTGGACGTGGTGTTGAAGTCCAGTGAGCCTGTGGTGCTGAGGTCGAGACTGCCTGTCTGAGAGTGCTTCACTCTAGTTGTCTGGTCGAGTGGGCCTGTCTGAGAGTGTTTCACTCAAGTGGTCTGGTCGAGTGAGCCTGTCTGAGAGTGCTTCCCTTGAGTGGTCTGGTCGAGTGAGCCATCCTTCTTCTCTGCAATCTTCACTCGACTCCATTGGGCTCGACTGCACATCTTCACTTCATGAGCAAAAGTCCAAGTATGCTCCATATACTCCATATGTACCTGATAAGACCCCAAATATGCAAAATGCATGTAATGCCTATACAGAAATATGAAACATCCTATATGAAGTGTAAATGCACGAAATGGTATAAACAATGGATGAATTCTACTCTAAGGCGTGATAAAAAAGTGGTAAAAACGTGTATAAAAGTGGTGTTATCAACTCCCCCAAACTTACCCTTTGTTTGCCCTCAAGCAAATAGAAAGGGTAAGATGAAAGGAGTAGTGTGAAAAAGTGGGGTCTCAGAACCTAAGCAAACTAAACAAACCTCTAATGTCAATGTCACAGTTATTAGTTCTAGAATACAATTCACAGAAGTTCTACTTAAAAGCTTTAGCCATACTCATCACATCAAATTCAACACTAAGACTCAGCCACAAGCAAACATTCAAAGCAAACTATCCCTTTAACATTGATTAAGCACAAACTGGTGAATCATGATATGCAATAACTGTATCTCATTTGGTTGAGGGACAAGTTTTAAGAGATAAAAATGATCTCTTCTTCCTCTGGTAGTAAGCACATGTATCAGGATCTCTCAATGAAATGGATTGAATTATAAGAGAATGCTAAAGGTAGAGCCAACTGGTGCATACAGGAGCAGACTATCATCTACCCACTCACTCGAGTGGCCTGGTTGAGTGGCTATATACGATTTTTTTGTTTTTTTTTTTTACTGAGCCAACTTTTATCTTTTTCTTCCAAATCCTTTACTAGACTCATCTTTTTTTCTTTTGAACCTATCCTCTCCAAAGGCTTATGATTTTTAGCAAAATATTTTTCTCTTTTCTTTTCTTTTCCCAGAATCAAACCTCAACTTATTCAAACTCTTAGCCTGAGTCTGGTTCAAAAATTGTGAACCAGAGACTACATGAGAGGCTACTCCTGTCGGCAACACCTAACACTTTCTCTCTAATTCAATCCGGAAATAGGCCTCACTTCACTCAAGAATAATGTATGGTCTGAAATGAAGTTTTGGGTTTGGTTTTTGTGAAACTGTCTCAATGGTGGAGACAACTACTTGGATTAGCAAGAGTGGTAAAAGGTGAAAGAGAATCCAAGTATTTTGAGGTATCCATGAGTTAAAGTTTTAGAGCATATCATGATAATTGAGTTTTTTTTCAAATTAGGTTCTAATTGATAGGGATAATTTGACAAATCACAGTGAGCTTCAACCAAGTGCGAGTGCTAAATCTAAATTCCAAGCAAGGTGTAGCCTTAATTTTTAAGCTTAGGTGAATGCATTAGACAACTTATAACTGTGGCATTGAAATTATATGTTTGGTTCTTAAGCTTTTTACGGTTTAACTCATCATCATCCCCTATGCATATGTACAGTCCTAGGCAAAATTTCTAAAACTCTGTCCTAAAATGATAATGCAACTACATGACACTCTGTTTTTGTAAAATTGTTTTCTGAAAATTTTCAAATTTTCAAGGTTTTTTAGTGCACATAAATGATTTAAATTTGAATAAGAAAATAAGGAAATATGTCAAATACGTCTCTCAAACCCTCCCCCAAACTTAAATTACACAGTCCCTTGTGTAAAATAAATTCAAGAGATGATTTGAGAGACTAAAACAAAGGAGAACAAAAAATGAGATGATATAAACAATGATAAGGAAGTGGGGTGGTACCTCATTCTTGTGGAGTGAAGAAGGCATCTGTGTTAGCCTCCATGCTCTCCTGAGTGTATGCTGGCACTGTAGTGGTGAGAGGGTCAGCTGCGGGGTGCGACTCGAGTGGTCCACTCGACCCAGCAGTCGAGTGGTCAGGCATATATCGTGCACTCGACCCAGCGTGGTCGAGTTGTTTGCTCTGATAGTACCCCGGGTAAGGTGGAAGCTCTGCGCCCTGATCATAGCGTGGGTATGGATCGACTGGTGCACTTGGGTCGAAACCTTGATAGCACTCGAGTGGCTCACTCGACCTAGGTGGTCGAGTGGCTTCGTCTGGGGACGAATGCTCTAGATCCTCTATAGGGTGATCTGGGCGCCTCTTTCTCTCCTTTTGCTCAGCTGAAGTCCTTCTAGATGAGCCAGCACTCAACTTCCTCTCAGCTGCTGCCAAGCGGCTGGTGATCCCCTTCATTGTGGCATTCATCCCACTCTTGAATTTGCTGAATTGCTTGTCCTGCCACTTGCACCACTTCTGAAGTGTGGAGATCTTATGGTTAGCCTCCTTGAGGCTTTTGCACTCTGTCTCCTCAAAATAAAACCTCTCTGGAGCTTGCACACTTCCCATGAAGTCTTGAAACGTCTCATCATCTTGGAGTCTAACTCCCTCAGCAGAGAAGTAAAGATCTCTGACTGGTGGTACAAAGAGGACACTACGGGCACCGTCCTCTGCATAGAGCTTGGCTAGACCTCCATAAGGTAGCAAAATAATCGCCTTGCTTCTCCTGGGGTGTGAGAAGTTGTAGATGTACTTCTCCCTAACCTTTGCACCAATAGTCTGAGTGTCCTTCATGTGATCCAAGTCCATCAGAGTGTATGGTGTGGGCCCTGATATAAGCTCCACTCCAGCAGCCTCTAAAAATGGGGTAACAATCCCTCCCACTGTGAACTCTGCCTTGTTTAGCATCGTGTCATTCTTGACAGCAGTAGCTCTGTAACTCATGAGGTGTCTCACTAAAACGATGGAGTTCCTTGTGTAGGCTCTATCTCCTCGCATCTGAATCCCATTGGCCCGGTTCTCCTCTGATGAGTAGATGAGGTAGTCGCAAAGAGCCTTGTCCAGCATCTTCAACTCACTCTCATTCACTGGCCCTGTGGCCTTCTTTGCAAACATCGTGTTTGCAAGATTCCTGTGGAGGTATCTCACTGCGGGGTGCCTGATCTCACTGCTCCTAGGTCTAGCAGACTGATAGTGCTCCCTTCCTCCAAGCTCTAACCACAACTGATTCAGCTCTTTCTTATCAAAGTCGTGAGCTTGCCCTGTTCCTCTACGGAAATTAAACAGGATGCCGACCACACTCAGGGGCAGCTGATAGTCTATCCCTCTGACTCTGAAGCTCACATGCCCCATCTCTGCTGTACTAGCAATGCCTCTCGTCTCATAGAGGTGGAGATCTACTGTTGTCAAGAAATGGCAAGTCTCAGTCTTGAAACCATCCCTAGGGCTGTGGGTGAGTCCCACTATGTCAGCAGAGTCATAGAGCTTCCCCACCTCTCTCTAAATTCCCAGAGCTTGCATGGTAGGGCGATCTGGGTACCTAGTCCCAAGGAACTTCACCCTCTCCAGGATGGAGATGAGCTTTGCTTCCTCAGTGGTGTCAGCCTGGATTTCCTCTAAACTCTCATAACCATCTTCCTCATTGTTCCTTCTCTCTGATTCCTCTTCTTGAACCCTCTTTCCCTTAGCCTTGTCTTGCCGTGACTCAGATGGTCGAGTGGTTCGTGCTGCGGTTTGGCTTCTTGTTGCCCTTGTCCTTGTTGTGCCAGTGCTCCTGAAACAAAATTCAAAAATCAAAAATTTAGCAAAAATTTGGACCACTCGAGCCAGGCACTCGAGTGGTGTCTGAATATCTTTCTCATCTGATGGTAATACCAATAATTTGGGTCAAGCCATGGGTACTAAGATATGTACTTTTCAATCCAACATGTCAAAATACGAGTCAGAGTCGTTGTCTAAATATCTTTTTCATCCGATGGTAATACCAAAAAATTAGGGTATAAGTCGTGGTACTAATATTTGTACTTTTTCAATCCGACATGTCTAATTACGACTAATTGTAATTGTCTGAATATCTTTTTCATAAAATGGTAATACCGAGAATTAGGGTCAAGCCGTGGGTACTAAGATATGTACTTTTTCAATTCGACATGTCTAAATACGACTCATAGTCGTTGTCTGAATATCATTCTCATCCGATGGTAATACCGATAATTAGGGTCAAGCCGTGGGTAGTAAGATATGTACATTTCAATCCGACATGTCTAAATCCGACTCATAGTCATTGTCTATCTTTTTCTAACCGATGATAATACAGAGAATTAGGGTCTAAGCCGGGGTACCAATATATGTATTTTTTCTATCCGACATGTCTATATACGACTCATAGTCGTTGTCTTAATATCTTTTTCATC
This sequence comes from Cardamine flexuosa, assembly GCA_963555745.1. NCBI lineage: Eukaryota > Viridiplantae > Streptophyta > Magnoliopsida > Brassicales > Brassicaceae > Cardamine > Cardamine flexuosa. The sequence continues at coordinate 20,795,725 of OY743217.1, read as the reverse complement.
TGATGGTAATACCGAGAATAAGTGTCAAGTCGTGAGTACCAATATTTGTACTTTTTCAATCGCACATGTCTATATACGACTCATTGTCGTCGTTAGGCCTGGGCAAAAAATCCGAAATCCAAAAACCGATCTGAAACCGATCTGAAAAACCTGGCTCTGAACCCAAACCAAATGGATTCAAAATCTGAATGGATTCTAAATTTCCCTATCCGAATAATCCGAATCGGAACTGAACCGAATCCGAATCCGATAGGATATCCAAAATAAATCCAAAATAACCGATATTAACTATACAATATATATAGTTATATACACTCATATTTTCTTTTCAATATTTCAGTTTTCTTTTTCCTTTTTGATTTATCTTTCTCTTTTCAATTCATATTCTTCTTGATATGTTTGGGTTTTTCGATTTTTTTGGATTTGTTCGGGTTTTGGCTGGATTTATTTTGGATTTTTTGGATTTCTTTTGAGTTTTGGCCGGATTTCTTTTGGATTTTTTGGATTTGCTTTGGGTTTTGGCCGGATTTCTTTTGGATTTTTTGGATTAGATACAAATCCAAAATAGCCGATATTATGTTTGGTTTTATATCGGGTTTTATATAAAAAATGAAATCTGATCCAAATCCGATTAGATCCGATCCGATCCGAACCGAAATCTTATTATAATCCAAACAAATTCATATTTTCCCTAACCGAAAAATCCGAAATCCAAAAACTCTGATCCGATCCAATCTGAAAATCTGAATGCCTAGGCCTAGTCGTCGTCTAAATATCTTTCTCATCCGATGGTAATACCGAGAATCAGGGTCTAATTCGTGGGTACTAATATATGTACTTTTTCTATCGGACATGTCTAAATATCTTTCTCATCTGATGGTAATACAGAGAATTAGGATCTAAGCCGTGGGTACTAACATATGTAATTTCTCAATCCAACATGTCAAAATACAATTCATAGTGGTTGTCTAAATATTTTTTTCATCCGATGGTAATACCAGGAATTAGGGTCTAAGTCGTGGGTACCAATATATGTACTTTTCCAATCCGGCAAGTCTAATAAGACTCATAGTTGTTGTCTGAATATCTTTTTCATCAGATGCTTATATGGAGAATTAGGGTCAAGCCGTGGGTACTAAGATATGTACTTTTTCAATCCGATATGTCTAAATACGACTCATATTGGTTGTCTAAATATCTTTCTCATTCGATTATAATACCGATAATTAGGGTCAAGCTGTAGGTACAAAGATATGTACTTTTTCAATCCTACATGATACCGATATCGTTCTCATCCGATGGTGATACCGATAATTAGGTCAAGTCGTGGGTACCAATATTTGTACTTTTCAATCCGACATGTCTAAATACGACTCATAGTTGTTGTCTAAGTATATTTTTCATCCGATGGTAATACAAAAAATTAGGGTCTAAGTCGTGGGTACCTATATTTGTACTTTTTCAATGCGACACGTTTAAATATGACTCATAGTCATTGTCTAAATATATTTTTTATCAGATGGTAATACCAATAATTAGGGTCAAGACATGGATACTAAGATATGTACTTTTTCAATTTGACATTCCAAAATAAAACTCATAGTCGTTGTCTGAATATCTTTCTCATTCGATGGTAATACCAAAAATTAGGGTCATGTCCTGGGTACTAATATATGTAGTTTTTCAATCCGACATGTTCAAATACGACTCATAGTCGTTGTCTAAATATCTTTCTCATCTAATGGTAATACCGAGAATTAGGATCTAAGCCGTGGGTACTAATATATGTACATTTTCAATCCGACATCTCTAAATACGACTCATAGTCGTTGTCTAACTATCTTTTTCATCTGATGGTAATACCGAGAATTAGGGTCTAAGTCGTGGGTACTAATATATATACTTTTTCAATCCGACATGTCTAAATATGACTTATAGTCATTATCTGAATATCCTTTTCATCCGATGGTAATACGAATCACTAGGGTCATACCGTGGGTACTAAGATATGTACTTTTTCATTCCACGTCTCATAGTCATTGTCTAAATATATTTTTTTCATCTGATTCATCACTCAATCGAGATCCGGACAATCAAATAAGTTCTCTTTTTTTTATCTCAGATTTGATACTCAGTTGAGATCCGGACAATCAGATAAGTTCCCTTTTTTATCTCAGATTTGACACTCAGTCAAGATCCGGACAATCATATAAGTTCCCTTTTTTTGGTCCCCAATTTGACACTCAGTTGGGATCCGGACAATCAATAAGTTCCCTTTTTCTAGTCTCAGACTCAACACTCAGTCAAGATCCAAACAATCAGATAAGTTTCCGTTTTCTAGACTCAGATTTGACACTAAGTCGAGATCCAGACAATCAGATAAGTTCCCTTTTTTTGGTCACTCAGTCGAAATCTGGACAAAGAGATAAGTTCCCTTTTTCTATTCTCAGATTCGACACTCAGTCATAATCTGGACAAATAGATAAGTTCCCCTTTTTAGTCCCATATTCGACACTCAGTTGAGATCCGGACAATCTGATAAGTTCCCTTTTTGGGTCCCAGATTTGACACTCAGACGAGATCCAGAAAATCAGATATGTTCCCATTTTCTAATCTCAGATTCGACACTCAGTCAAGAGCCGAACAATCATATAAGTTCCCTTTCTCTAGTCTCAGATTTGACATCTAGTCGAGATCCGGACAAGATAAGTTCCCATTTTTTTTACTAGATTCGACACTCAATCGAGATCTAGAAAATCAGATTAATTCCCATTTTTTGGTCTATGATTTGACAGTCAGTCAAGATCCGTACAATCAGATAAGTTCAATTTTTCTAGTCTCAGATTCGACACTCAGTCAAAATATGGACAAACAGATAAGTTCCTTTTTTGGTCCCAGATTCAACACTTAATCAAAATCTAGACAATCAGATAATTGATCCCTCTTTTTTGGTCTCCGATTCGACACTCAGTCGAGATCCAAAAAATCAGATAAGTTCCCTTTTTTGGGTCCCAGATTTGACACTCAGTCGAGATCCGGACAATCAGATAAGTTCCCTATTCTAGTCTCAGATTCAACACTGAGTCAAGATCCGGACAATCAGATAAGTTCCCTTTTCTAATCTCAGATTCGACACTCAGTCGAGATCTGGACAATCAGATAAGTTTCCTTTTTTTGGTCCCAGATTCGCACTCAGTCGAGATCCAGACAATCAGGTAAGTTCCCATTTTCTAGTCTCAGATTCAACACTCAGTTGAGATCTGGACAATCAGATAAGTTCCTTTTTTTTGGTCCGAGATTCGACACTGAGTTGAAATCTGAACAATCATATAATTGTTCCTTCTTTTTTGGTCCCAGATTTGACACTCCGTTAAGATCCAAACATTCAGATAAGTTGCATTTTTCTAGTCTCAGATTCGACACTCAGTCGTGATCCAAACAATCAGAGAAGTTCCCTTTCTTTGGTTCCAGGTTCGACACTCATTCAATCTGATAAGTTCCTTTTTTCTAGTCTCAGATTCGACAGTCAGTCAAAATTTGGACCAACTGATAAGTTCACTTTTTGTGTCCAAGATTCGACATGTAATCGAGATCCGGATAATCAGATAAGTTCCCATTTTCTAGTCTCAAATTCGACACTCAGTCGAGATCTAGAAAATCAGATAAGTTCCCTTTTTTGGTCTATGATTCGACACTTAGTCTAGATACGGACAATTAGATAAGTTCATTTTTTCAAGTCTAAGAATCGACACTCAGTCGAAATCTGGACAAACAGATATGTTCCTTTTTTGGTCCAAGATTCGACACTCCGTCAAAATTTAGACAGTTAGATAATTGTTCCATCTTTTTTGGTCCCAGATTCGATACTCAGTCAAGATCTGGAAAATAAGATAAGTTCCCTTTTTTGGTCCCAGATTTGACACTCATTTCAGATCCGGACATTCAGATAAGTTCCCTTTTCTCGTCTCAGATTCAACAATCAGTCGAGATCTGAACAATATGATAAGTTCCTTTAATTGGTCCCTGGTTTCACACTCAGTCGAGATTTGGACAATAAGATAAGTTCCTTTTTTCTAGTATCAGATTGGACACTCAGTCAAGATCAGGAGACTCAGATAAGTTCCCTTTTTCTAGTCTTAGATTCGATACTCAGTCGAGATCCGGACAATTAGATAAGTTCCCTTATTTTTGTCCCTGGTTTGACACTCATTCAAGATTTGGACAATCAGATAAGTTCCGTTTTTCTAGTCTCAGATTCGACACTCAGTCAAAATCAGGACCAACCGATAAGTTTCCTTTTTGTGTACAAGATTTGACACGCAATCAAGATCCGGACAATCGGATAAGTTCCCATTTTCTAGTCTCAAGATCCGGACAATCAGTTAAGTTCCCTTTTTTTGGTATATGATTCGACACTTAGTCAAGATGAGGACAATCAAATAAGTTCCCCTTTTCAAGTCTAAGATTCAACACTCTGTGGAAATCTGGACAAACAGATAAGTTCCATTTTTGGTCCCAGATTCGACACTGAGTCAAAATTTGGGCAATTAGATAATTGTTCCATCTTTTTTGGTCCCACATTCGACACTCAGTCAAGATCTAGAATATCAGATACGTTCTCTTTATTTGGTCCCAGATTTGACCCTCAGTCGAGATCCAGACAATCAAATTAGTTCTCTTTTCTAGTTTCTGATTCAACAATCAGTCGAGATCTGGACAATATGATAAGTTCCCTTTTTTTGGTCCCTTATTTGACACTTAGTTGAGATTTGGACAATCAGATAAGTTCCCTTTTTTCAAATCTCAGATAGTCGAGATACAGAAAATCAATAAGTTCCCTTATTCTAGTCTCAGACTCGACACTTAGTCGAGATCCGAATAATCAGATAAGTTCCTTTATTGGTCCCAGATTCGATACTCAGTCGAGATCCAGAGAATCAGATAAGTTCCCTTTTTTAGTTTCAGATTTAACACTCTGTCGCGATCTGGACAATCATATAAGTTCCCTTTTTTAGACTGAGATTCGACACTTAGTTGAAATACGGAGAATCATATAACTGTTCCCGTATTTTTGGTCCCTGATCCGTCAAAATCTGAACATTCAGATAAGATCCATTATTCTAGTCTCAGATTCGACACTCAGTAGAGATCCAAAAAATCTGATAAGTTCCCTTTTTCTAGTATTATTTTCGACACTCAGTCGAGATCCAGACAATTAGATAAGTTCCCTTATTCTAGTCTCTGATTTGACACTCACTTGAGATCCAGACAATCAGATATGTTCTCTTTTTCTAATCTCAGATTCGACACTCAATCAAGATCCGGAGAATCAGATAAGTTCCCTTTTTCTAGTCTTAGATTCGATATTCAGTCGGGATCCGGAAAATCAGATATGTTCCCTTTTTTTGGTCCCAGATTTGACACTCAATCAAGATCCAGACAATCAGATAAGTTCCCTTTTTTAGTCTCAGATTCATCACTCAGTCGAGATCTGGACAATCAGATAAGATCCCTTTTCTAATCTCAGATTCGACACTCAGTCGAGATCTGGACAATCAGATAAGTTCCCTTTTTTTGGTCCCAGATTCGACACTCAGTCGAGATCCAGACAATAAGATAAGTTCCCTTTTATTAGTCTCAGATTCAACCCAAAGTCGAAATCTGGACAAACAGATAAGCTACTTTTTTTGGTCACAGATTGGACACTTAATCAAAATCTAGACAATCAGATAATTGATCCCTCTTTTTTGGTCACAGATTCAACACTCAGTCGAGATCTGGAAAATCAGATAAGTTGCTATTTTTGGTCCCACATTTGTCACTCAGTCGAGTTCTGGACAATCAGATAAGTTCCCTTTTCTAGTCTCAGATTCAACACTCAGTCTAGATCCGGACAATCAGATAAGTTCCCTTTTATAATCTCAGATTCGACACTCAGTCGAGATGTGGATAATCAGATCAGTTCCCTTGTGTTGGTCCCAGATTCGACACTCAGTCGAGATTTGGACAATCAGATAAGTTCCCTTTTACTAGTCTCAGATTCGACACTAAGTCAAGATCCGGAGAATCAGATAAATTCCCTTTTCTAGTCTTAGATTTGATACTCAGTCGAGATCCGGCCAATCAGATAAGTTCCCTTTTTTTGGTCCCAGATTTGACACTTAGTTGAAATCCGGACTAGCATACAATTGTTCCCTTATTTTTGGTCCCAGATTCAACACTCCGTCAAGATCTGGGCATTTAGATAACTTCCTTTTTTCTAGTCACAGATTTGACACTCAGTCAACATCCGGACAATCAGATAATTGTCCCCTCATTTTTGGTCCCAAATTCGACACTCAGTCAAGATCTGGACAATCAGATAAGTTCCCTTTTTTGGTCCCAGATTCGACACTCAGTCGAGGTCCAAAAAATCAGATAAGTTCCCATTTTCTAGTCTTAGTTTCAACACTCAGTCAAGATCCAAACAATCAGATAAGTTCCCTTTTTCTAGTCTCTAATTTGACACTCAGTCAAGATCCAGACAATCTGATAAGTTCCCTTTTACTAGTCTCAGATTCGACACTCAGTCGAAATCTGGACAAACAGATAAGTTCCATTTTTTGGTCCCAGATTCGACACTTAATCGAAATCTAGACAATCAGATAATTGATCCCTCTTTTTTGGTCACAGATTCGACACTCAGTCGAGATCTGGAAAATCAGATAAGTTACCTTTTTTGGTCCCACATTTGTCACTCAATCGAGATCCAGACAATCAGATAAGTTCCCTTTTCTAATCTCAGATTCGACACTCAGTCGAGATCTGGACAATCAGATAAGTTCCCTTTTTTTGGTCCCAGATTCGACACTCAGTCGAGATCCAGACAATAAGATAAGTTCCCTTTTACTAGTCTCAGATTCAACACGAAGTCGAAATCTGGACAAACAGATAAGCTGCTTTTTTTGGTCACAGATTGGACACTTAATCAAAATCTAGACAATCAGATAATTGATCCCTCCTTTTTGGTCACAGATTCAACACTCAGTCGAGATCTGGAAAATCAGATAAGTTGCCATTTTTGGTCCCACATTTGTCACTCAGTCGAGTTCTGGACAATCAGATAAGTTCCTTTTTCTAGTCTCAGATTCAACACTCAGTCTAGATCCGGACAATCAGATAAGTTCCCTTTTATAATCTCAGATTTGACACTCAGTCGAGATGTGGATAATCAGATCAGTTCCCTTGTGTTGGTCCCAGATTCGACACTCAGTCGAGATTTGGACAATCAGATAAGTTCCCCTTTACTAGTCTCAGATTCGACACTAAGTCAAGATCCAGAGAATCAGATAAATTCCCTTTTTCTAGTCTTAGATTCGATACTCAGTCAAGATTTGGACAATCAGATAAGTTCCCTTTTACTAGTCTCAGATTCGACACTAAGTCAAGATCCGGAGAATCAGATAAATTCTCTTTTTCTAGTCTTAGATTCGATACTCAGTCGAGATCCGGCCAATCAGATAAGTTCCCTTTTTTTGGTCCCACATTTGACACTTAGTTGAAATCCGGACTATCATACAATTGTTCCCTTTTTTTTGGTCCCAGATTCAACACTCCGTCAAGATCTGGGCATTTAGATAACTTCCTTTTTTCTAGTCACAGATTTGACACTCAGTCACCATCCGGACAATCAGATAATTGTCCCCTCATTTTTGGTCCCAAATTCGACACTCAGTCAAGATCTGGACAATCAGATAAGTTCCCTTTTTTGGTCCCAGATTCGACACTCAGTCGAGGTCCAAAAAATCAGATAAGTTCCCATTTTCTAGTCTTAGTTTCAACACTCAGTCAAGATCCAAACAATCAGATAAGTTCCCTTTTTCTAGTCTCTAATTTGACACTCAGTCAAGATCCAGACAATCTGATAAGTTCCCTTTTACTAGTCTCAGATTCGACACTCAGTCGAAATCTGGACAAACAAATAAGTTCCATTTTTTGGTCCCAGATTCGACACTTAATCGAAATCTAGACAATCAGATAATTGATCCCTCTTTTTTGGTCACAGATTCGACACTCAGTCGAGATCTGGAAAATCAGATAAGTTACCTTTTTTGGTCCCACAATTGTCACTCAATCGAGATCCAGACAATCAGATAAGTTCCCTTTTCTAATCTCAGATTCGACACTCAGTCGAGATCTGGACAATCAGATAAGTTCCCTTTTTTTGGTCCCAGATTCGACACTCAGTCGAGATCCAGACAATAAGATAAGTTCCCTTTTACTAGTCTCAGATTCAACACGAAGTCGAAATCTGGACAAACAGATAAGCTGCTTTTTTTGGTCACAGATTGGACACTTAATCAAAATCTAGACAATCAGATAATTGATCCCTCCTTTTTGGTCACAGATTCAACACTCAGTCGAGATCTGGAAAATCAGATAAGTTGCCATTTTTGGTCCCACATTTGTCACTCAGTCGAGTTCTGGACAATCAGATAAGTTCCTTTTTCTAGTCTCAGATTCAACACTCAGTCTAGATCCGGACAATCAGATAAGTTCCCTTTTATAATCTCAGATTTGACACTCAGTCGAGATGTGGATAATCAGATCAGTTCCCTTGTGTTGGTCCCAGATTCGACACTCAGTCGAGATTTGGACAATCAGATAAGTTCCCCTTTACTAGTCTCAGATTCGACACTAAGTCAAGATCCGGAGAATCAGATAAATTCCCTTTTTCTAGTCTTAGATTCGATACTCAGTCGAGATCCGGCCAATCAGATAAGTTCCCTTTTTTTGGTCCCACATTTGACACTTAGTTGAAATCCGGACTATCATACAATTGTTCCCTTTCTTTGGTCCCAGATTCAACACTCCGTCAAGATCTGGGCATTTAGATAACTTCCTTTTTTCTAGTCACAGATTTGACACTCAGTCAACATCCGGACAATCAGATAATTGTCCCCTCATTTTTGGTCCCAAATTCGACACTCAGTCAAGATCTGGACAATCAGATAAGTTCCCTTTTTTGGTCCCAGATTCGACACTCAGTCGAGGTCCAAAAAATCAGATAAGTTCCCATTTTCTAGTCTTAGTTTCAACACTCAGTCAAGATCCAAACAATCAGATAAGTTCCCTTTTTCTAGTCTCTAATTTGACACTCAGTCAAGATCCAGACAATCTGATAAGTTCCCTTTTTCTAGTCTCAGATTCGACACGCAGTCGAGATCTAGAAAATCAGATAAGTTCCCATTTTTAAGTATATGTTTTGACACTAAGTCAAGATCCTTACAATTAGATAATTTTTATTTTTCTAGTCCCAGATTTAAAACTCAATCGAAATCTGGACAAACAGATAAGTTCCATGTTTGGTCCCAGATTTGACACTTAATCAAAATCTAGACAATAAGATAATTGATCCCTTTATTTTTGTCCCAGATTCGACATTCAGTCGAGATCCGGAAAATCAGATATGTTCCCTTTTTTTGGTCCCAGATTTGACACTCAGTCGAGATTTAGACAATCAGATAAGTTCCCTTTTCTCGTCTCAGATTCATCCCTGACACTCAGTCGAGATCCGGACAATCAGATAAGTTCCCTTTTATTCTAGTCTCAGATTCGACATTCAGTCAAGATACGGACAATCAGATAAGTTCCCTTTTTGAGGTCTCAGATTTGACACTCAATCGAGATCCGGACAATCAGATAAGTTCCGTTTTATATCTCAGATTAAACAATTAGTCAAGATCCAGACAATCAGATAACTTCCTTTTTTTGGTCCCAGATTTGATATTCAGTCGAGATACGGACGATCAGATAAATTCCTTTTCTTGGTCCCATATACGACTCTCAGTCGAGATCTGGGCAATCAGATAAGTTTCCATTTTTTTGGTCCCAGATTTGACACTTTGTCGAGATCCAGACAATCAAATAAGTTCCCTTTTTCTAGTCTCTGATTCGACACTCAGTCAAGACTCGGACAATCAGATAAGTTCCCTTTTTTGGTCCCAGATTTGACACTCAGTCGAGATCCGGACAATCAGATAAGTTCCCTTTTTCTAGTCTCTGATTCGACACTCAGTCGAGATCCAGACAATCTGATAAGTTCCCTTTTTTAGTCCCAGATTTGAAACTCAGTCGAGATCTGGAAAATCAGATATGTTCCCATTTTCAAGTCATAGATTCGACATTCAGGCAAAATCCAGAGAATCAGATAAGTTCCCGTTTTTTGTCCATCATTCGACAAAGTCAAGATCCGGACAATCTGATAAGTTTCCTTTTTCAAGTCTCATATTTGACACTCAATCAAAATCTGGATAATCATATAAGTTTCCTTTATATGGTCCCAGATTTGACACTCAGTCGAGATCAGGATAATCAGATAAGTTCCATTTTTTTTATCTCAGATACGACACTCAGTTGAGATCTGGACAATCAGATATGTTCCCTTTTTCAACTCTTAGATTCGACATTTAGTCGAGATCCAGAGAATCAGATAAGTTCCCGTTTTTTGTCCCTCATTCGACAAATTCAATATCCGGACAATCTGATAAGTTTCCTTTTTCAAGTCTCAGATTTGACACTCAATCAAAATCTGGATAATCAGATAAGTTCCCTTTTTATGGTCCCAGATTTGACACTCAGTCGAGATCTGGACAATCAGATAAGTTCCCTTTTTTGGTCCCAGATTCGACATTCAGTCAAGATCCGGACGATCAGATAAATTCCAGTTCTTGGTCCCAGATATGACACGCAGTCGAGATCTGGACAATCAGATAAGTTCCCTTTTTTGGGCCCAGATTTGACACTAAGTCGATGTTTTAGACAATCAGATAAGTTCCCTTTTTTGGTCCCAGATTTGACACTCAGTCGAGATCCGGACAATCAGATAAGTTCCCTTTTATTCTAGTCTCAGATTCGACATTCAGTCAAGATACGGACAATCAGATAAGTTCCCTTTTTGAGGTCTCAGATTTGACACTCAATCGAGATCCGGACAATCAGATAAGTTCCGTTTTATATCTCAGATTAAACAATTAGTCAAGATCCAGACAATCAGATAACTTCCTTTTTTTGGTCCCAGATTTGATATTCAGTCGAGATACGGACGATCAGATAAATTCCTTTTCATGGTCCCATATACGACTCTCAGTCGAGATCTGGGCAATCAGATAAGTTTCCATTTTTTTGGTCCCAGATTTGACACTTAGTCGAGATCCAGGCAATCAAATAAGTTCCCTTTTTCTAGTCTCTGATTCGACACTCAGTCAAGACTCGGACAATCAGATAAGTTCCCTACTTTGGTCCCAGATTTGACATTCAGTCGAGATCCGGACAATCAGATAAGTTCCCTTTTTCTAGTCTCTGATTCGACACTCAGTCGAGATCCAGACAATCAGATAAGTTCCCTCTTTTAGTCCCAGATTTGAAACTCAGTCGAGATCTTGACAATCAGATATGTTCCCTTTTTCAAGTCATAGATTCGACATTCAGGCAAAATCCAGAGAATCAGATAAATTCCCTTTTTTTGTCCATCAGTCGACAAAGTCAAGATCCGGACAATCTGATAAGTTTCCTTTTTCAAGTCTCAGATTTGACACTCAATCAAAATCTGGATAATCATATAAGTTTCCTTTATATGGTCCCAGATTTGACACTCAGTCGAGATCAGGATAATCAGATAAGTTCCATTTTTTTTATCTCAGATACGACACTCAGTTGAGATCTGGACAATCAGATATGTTCCCTTTTTCAACTCTTAGATTCGACATTTAGTCGAGATCCAGAGAATCAGATAACTTCCCGTTTTTTGTCCCTCATTCGACAAATTCAATATCCTGACAATCTGATAAGTTTCCTTTTTCAAGTCTCAGATTTGACACTCAATCAAAATCTGGATAATCAGATAAGTTCCCTTTTTATGGTCCCAGATTTGACACTCAGTCGAGATCTGGACAATCAGATAAGTTCCCTTTTTTGGTCCCAGATTCGACATTCAGTCAAGATCCGGACGATCAGATAAATTCCAGTTCTTGGTCCCAGATATGACACGCAGTCGAGATCTGGACAATCAGATAAGTTCCCTTTTTTGGGCCCAGATTTGACACTAAGTCGATGTTTTAGACAATCAGATAAGTTCCCTTTTTTGGTCCCAGATTTGACACTCAGTCGAGATCCGGACAATCAGATAAGTTCCCTTTTATTCTAGTCTCAGATTCGACATTCAGTCAAGATACGGACAATCAGATAAGTTCCCTTTTTGAGGTCTCAGATTTGACACTCAATCGAGATCCGGACAATCAGATAAGTTCCGTTTTATATCTCAGATTAAACAATTAGTCAAGATCCAGAGAATCAGATAACTTCCTTTTTTTGGTCCCAGATTTGATATTCAGTCGAGATACGGACGATCAGATAAATTCCTTTTCTTGGTCCCATATATGACTCTCAGTCGAGATCTGGGCAATCAGATAAGTTTCCATTTTTTTGGTCCCAGATTTGACACTTAGTCGAGATCCAGGCAATCAAATAAGTTCCCTTTTTCTAGTCTCTGATTCGACACTCAGTCAAGACTCGGACAATCAGATAAGTTCCCTTTTTGGGTCCCAGATTTGACACTCAGTCGAGATCCGGACAATCAGATAAGTTCCGTTTTTCTAGTCTCTGATTCGATACTCAGTCGAGATCCAGACAATCTGATAAGTTCCCTTTTTTAGTCCCAGATTTGAAACTCAGTCGAGATCTGGAAAATCAGATATGTTCCCTTTTTCAAGTCATAGATTCGACATTCAGGCAAAATCCAGAGAATCAGATAAGTTCCCTTTTTTTGTCCATCATTCGACAAAGTTAAGATCCGGACAATCTGATAAGTTTCCTTTTTCAAGTCTCATATTTGACACTCAATCAAAATCTGGATAATCATATAAGTTTCCTTTATATGGTCCCAGATTTGACACTCAGTCGAGATCAGGATAATCAGATAAGTTCCATTTTTTTTATCTCAGATACGACACTCAGTTGAGATCTGGACAATCAGATATGTTCCCTTTTTCAACTCTTAGATTCGACATTTAGTCGAGATCCAGAGAATCAGATAAGTTCCCGTTTTTTGTCCCTCATTCGACAAATTCAATATCCGGACAATCTGATAAGTTTCCTTTTTCAAGTCTCAGATTTGACACTCAATCAAAATCTGGATAATCAGATAAGTTTCCTTTTTATGGTCCCAGATTTGACACTCAGTCGAGATCTGGACAATCAGATAAGTTCCCTTTTTTGGTCCCAGATTCGACATTCAGTCGAGATCCGGACGATCAGATAAATTCCAGTTCTTGGTCCCAGATATGACACTCAGTCGAGATCTGGACAATCAGATAAGTTCCCTTTTTTGGGCCCAGATTTGACACTAAGTCGATGTTTTAGACAATCAGATAAGTTCCCTTTTTTGGTCCCAGATTTGACACTCAGTCGAGATCCGGACAATCAGATAAGTTCCCTTTTATTCTAGTCTCAGATTCGACATTCAGTCGAGATACGGACAATCAGATAAGTTCCCTTTTTGAGGTCTCAGATTTGACACTCAATCGAGATCCGGACAATCAGATAAGTTCCGTTTTATATCTCAGATTAAAGAATTAGTCAAGATCCAGACAATCAGATAACTTCCTTTTTTTGGTCCCAGATTTGATATTCAGTCGAGATACGGACGATCAGATAAATTCCTTTTCATGGTCCCATATACGACTCTCAGTCGAGATCTGGGCAATCAGATAAGTTTCCATTTTTTTGGTCCCAGATTTGACACTTAGTCGAGATCCAGGCAATCAAATAAGTTCCCTTTTTCTAGTCTCTGATTCGACACTCAGTCAAGACTCGGACAATCAGATAAGTTCCCTACTTTGGTCCCAGATTTGACATTCAGTCGAGATCCGGACAATCAGATAAGTTCCCTTTTTCTAGTCTCTGATTCGACACTCAGTCGAGATCCAGACAATCAGATAAGTTCCCTCTTTTAGTGTCCAGATTTGAAACTCAGTCGAGATCTTGACAATCAGATATGTTCCCTTTTTCAAGTCATAGATTCGACATTCAGGCAAAATCCAGAGAATCAGATAAATTCCCTTTTTTTTACATCATTCGACAAAGTCAAGATCCGGACAATCTGATAAGTTTCCTTTTTCAAGTCTCATATTTGACACTCAATCAAAATCTGGATAATCATATAAGTTTCCTTTATATGGTCCCAGATTTGACACTCAGTCGAGATCAGGATAATCAGATAAGTTCCATTTTTTTTATCTCAGATACGACACTCAGTTGAGATCTGGACAATCAGATATGTTCCCTTTTTCAACTCTTAGATTCGACATTTAGTCGAGATCCAGAGAATCAGATAACTTCCGTTTTTTGTCCCTCATTCGACAAATTCAATATCCTGACAATCTGATAAGTTTCCTTTTTCAAGTCTCAGATTTGACACTCAATCAAAATCTGGATAATCAGATAAGTTCCCTTTTTATGGTCCCAGATTTGACACTCAGTCGAGATCTGGACAATCAGATAAGTTCCCTTTTTTGGTCCCAGATTCGACATTCAGTCAAGATCCGGACGATCAGATAAATTCCAGTTCTTGGTCCCAGATATGACACGCAGTCGAGATCTGGACAATCAGATAAATTCCCTTTTTTGGGCCCAGATTTGACACTAAGTCGATGTTTTAGACAATCAGATAAGTTCCCTTTTTTGGTCCCAGATTTGACACTCAGTCGAGATCCGGACAATCAGATAAGTTCCCTTTTATTCTAGTCTCAGATTCGACATTCAGTCAAGATACGGACAATCAGATAAGTTCCCTTTTTGAGGTCTCAGATTTGACACTCAATCGAGATCCGGACAATCAGATAAGTTCCGTTTTATATCTCAGATTAAACAATTAGTCAAGATCCAGACAATCAGATAACTTCCTTTTTTTGGTCCCAGATTTGATATTCAGTCGAGATACGGACGATCAGATAAATTCCTTTTCTTGGTCCCATATACGACTCTCAGTCGAGATCTGGGCAATCAGATAAGTTTCCATTTTTTTGGTCCCAGATTTGACACTTAGTCGAGATCCAGACAATCAAATATGTTCCTTTTTTCTAGTCTCTGATTCGACACTCAGTCAAGACTCGGACAATCAGATAAGTTCCCTTTTTTGGTCCCAGATTTGACACTCAGTCGAGATCCGGACAATCAGATAAGTTCCCTTTTTCTAGTCTCTGATTCGACACTCAGTCGAGATCCAGACAATCAGATAAGTTCCCTCTTTTAGTCCCAGATTTGAAACTCAGTCGAGATCTGGACAATCAGATATGTTCCCTTTTTCAAGTCATAGCTTCGACATTCAGGCAAAATCCAGAGAATCAGATAAGTTCCCTTTTTTTGTCCATCATTCGACAAAGTCAAGATCCGGACAATCTGATAAGTTTCCTTTTTCAAGTCTCAGATTTGACACTCAATCAAAATCTGGATAATCATATAAGTTTCCTTTATATGGTCCCAGATTTGACACTCAGTCGAGATCAGGATAATCAGATAAGTTCCATTTATTTTATCTCAGATACGACACTCAGTTGAGATCTGGACAATCAGATATGTTCCCTTTTTCATCTCTTAGATTCGACATTTAGTCGAGATCCAGAGAATCAGATAAGTTCCCGTTTTTTGTCCCTCATTCGACAAATTCAATATCCGGACAATCTGATAAGTTTCCTTTTTCAAGTCTCAGATTTGACACTCAATCAAAATCTGGATAATCAGATAAGTTCCCTTTTTATGGTCCCAGATTTGACACTCAGTCGAGATCTGGACAATCAGATAAGTTCCCTTTTTTGGTCCCAGATTCGACATTCAGTCGAGATCCGGACGATCAGATAAATTCCAGTTCTTGGTCCCAGATATGACACTCAGTCGAGATCTGGACAATCAGATAAGTTCCCTTTTTTGGGCCCAGATTTGACACTAAGTCGATGTTTTAGACAATCAGATAAGTTCCCTTTTTTGGTCCCAGATTTGACACTCAGTCGAGATCTGGACAATCAGATAAGTTCCCTTTTTTGGTCCCAGATTCGACATTCAGTCGAGATCCGGACGATCAGATAAATTCCAGTTCTTGGTCCCAGATATGACACTCAGTCGAGATCTGGACAATCAGATAAGTTCCCTTTTTTGGGCCCAGATTTGACACTAAGTCGATGTTCTAGATAATCAGATAAGTTCCATTTTTTGGTCCCAGATTTGACACTCAGTCGAGATCCGGACAATCAGATAAGTTCCCTTCTATTCTAGTCTCAGATTCGACATTCAGTCGAGATCCGGACAATCAGATAAGTTTCCTTTTTTAGGTCTCAGATTTGACACTCAATCGAGATCCGGATAATCAGATAAGTTCCCTTTTTTATCTCAGATTAAACACATAGTCAAGATCCAGACAATCAGAGAAGTTCCTTTTTTTGGTCCCAGATTTGACATTCAGTCGAGATACGGACGATCAGATAATTTCCTTTTCTTGGTCCCAGATACGACACTCAATCGAGATCTGGGCAATCAGATAAGTTTCCATTTTTTTGGTCCCAGATTTGACACTTAGTCGAGATCCAGACAATCAGATAAGTTCCCTTTTTCTAGTCTTAGATTCGATACCCAGTCAAAATCTGGACAAACAGATACGTTCCCTTCTTTGGTCCCAGATTCAAAACTCAATCGCGATCCGGACAATAAGATAAATTCACTTTCTTTATCCCAGATTCGACACTCAGTCGAGATCCAGAAGATCAGATAAGTTCCCTTTTTAATCTCAGATTCGACACTCAGTCATGATCCAGACGAGCAAATAAATTCCCTTATATTATCTCAGATTCGACACTTGCTCAAGATATGGACAATAAGATAAGTTCCCTTTTTTTGGTCTTAGATTTGACACTCAGTCGAGATCCGGACAATCAGATAAGTTCCCTTTTTTATCTCAGATTCGACACTCAATCGAGATCCGGACAATCAGATAAATTCACTTTTTTTGGTCCTTGATATGATACTCTGTCTAGATACGGACGATCAGAAAAATTCCTTTTCTTGGTCCTTGATATGACACTCAGTCGAGATCTGGACAATCAGATATGTTTCTTTTTTTTGGGACCAGATTTGACACGCAGTCGAGATCCAGACAATCAGATAAATTCTCTTTTTCTAGTCTCTGATTAGACACTCAGTCGAGATTCGGACAATCAGTTAAGTTCCCATTTTTGGTCCAAAATTTGACACTTATTCGAGATCTGGACAATCAAATAAGTACCTCTTTATTCGAGACACAGATTCAACATTCAGTCGAGATCCGGACAATCAGATAAGTTCCCTTTTTTGGCCCTGATTAGCCACAGTCAAAATCCGGACAATCAGATAAGGTCTCTTTTTCATGTCTCAGATTCGGCACTTAATCAAAATCTGGATAATCAGATAACTTCCCTTATTTTGGTCTCAAATTTGACACTC
This sequence comes from Cardamine flexuosa, assembly GCA_963555745.1. Lineage (NCBI taxonomy): Eukaryota > Viridiplantae > Streptophyta > Magnoliopsida > Brassicales > Brassicaceae > Cardamine > Cardamine flexuosa. The sequence continues at coordinate 20,778,220 of OY743217.1, read as the reverse complement.
AGTCGAGATCCGGACAATCAGATAAGTTCTTTATTTTATCTCAGATTCGACACTCAGTCGAGATCGAGACAATGAGATAATTTCCTTTTTTGGTCCCAGATTTGTAATTCAGTCATGATACAGACGATCAGATAAATTCCTTTTCTTGGTCCCAGATACGACTCTCATTCGAGATCCGGACAATCAGATAAGTTCCTTTTTTATCTCAGATTCGACACTCAGTCGAGATCGAGACAATCATATAAGTTTCCTTTTTTTGGTGTCAGATTTGACACTCAGTCAAGATCCGGACAATAAGATAAGTTCCCTTTTTTATCTCAGATTCGACACTCAGTCGAGATCTAGACAATCAGATAAGTTCCTTTTTTTGGTCCCAGATTTGCAATTCAGTCAAGATATAGATGATCAGATAAGTTCCTTTTCTTGGTCCCAGATACGACTCTCAGTCGAGATCCGGACAATAAGATAAGTACCTCTTTATTCGAGACACAGATTCGACATTCAGTCGAGATACGGACAATCAGATATATTCCCTTTTTTGGCCCTGATTCGCCACAGTCAAAATCCGGACATCTGATAAGGTCTCTTTTTCATGTCTCAGATTCGACACTCAATCAAAATCTGGATAATGAGATAACTTCCCTTATTTTGGTCTCAGATTTGACACTCAGTCGAGATCCGGACAATCAGATAAGTTCTTTATTTTATCTCAGATTCGACACTCAGTCGAGATCGAGACAATCAGATAAGTTTCTTTTTTGGTCCCAGATTTGCAATTCAGTCATGATACAGACGATCAGATAAATTCCTTTTCTTGGTCCCAGATACGACTCTCAGTCGAGATCCGGACAATCAGATAAGTTCGTTTTTTTATCTCATATTCGACACTCAGTCGAGATCGAGACAATCAGATAAGTTTGCTTTTTTTGGTTTCAGATTTGACACTCAGTCAAGATCCGGACAATCAGATAAGTTCCCTTTTTTTATCTCAGATTCGACACTAAGTCGAGATCCAGACAATCAGATAAGTTTCCTTTTTTGGTGTCAGATTTGACACTCAGTCAAGATCCAGACAATCAGATAAGTTCTCCTTTTCTAGTCTCTGATTAAACACTCAGTCGAGATTCGGACAATCAGATAAGTTCCCTTTTCTGGTCCCAAATTTGACACTTATTCGAGATCCGGACAATCAGATAAGTACCGCTTTATTCGAGACTCAGATTCCACATTCAGTCGTGATGCGAACAATCAGATAAGTTCCCTATTTTTTGCCCTGATTCTCCACAGTTAAAATCCGGACAATCAGATAAGGTCTCTTTTTCATGTCTCAGATTCAACACTCAATAAAAATCTGGATAATCAGATCAGTTCCCTTTTTTTGGTCTCAGATTTGACACTCAGTCGAGATCCGGACAATAAGATAAGTTCCCTTTTTTAATCTCAGATTCGACACTTACTCGAGATCGAGACAATCAGATCAGTTCCTTTTTTTGGTCCCAGATTTGCAATTCAGTCAAGATACAGACGATCAGATAAGTTCCTTTTCTTGGTCCCAGATACGACTCTCAGTCGAGATGCGGACAATCAAATAAGTTCCCTTTTTTGGTCCCAGATTTGACACTCAGTCGAGATCCGGACAATAAGATAAGTTCCCTTTCATTCTAGTCTCAGATTCGACATTCAGTCGAGATCCAGACCATCAGATAAGTTCCCCTTTTTGCGCCCTGATACGACACAGTCAAGATCCAGACAATCAGATATGTTCTCTTTTTCAAGTCTCAGATTCAACACTCAATCAAAATCCAGAGAATCAGAGAAATTCCCTTTTTTGGTCTCAGATTTAACATTCAGTCGAGATCTGGACAATCAGATAAGATACCTTTCATATCTCAGATTCGACACTCAGTCGAGATCCAGACAATCAGATAACTTCCTTTTTTTGTCCCAGATTTGACATTCAGTAGAGATACGGACGATCAGATAAATTCCTTTTCTTGGTCCCAGATTCCACACTCAGTCGATATCTGGACAATCAGATAAGTTCCCTTTTTTGGTCCCATATTTGACACTCACACGAGATCCAGACAATCAGATTAGTTCTCTTTTTCTAGTCTCTGATTCGACACTAAGTCGAGATCCGGACAAACAGATAAGTTCCCCATTTTTGTCCCTGATTCGACACAGTCAAGATCCGGACAATCAGATAAGTTCCCTTTTTCTAGTCTCGGATTTGACACTTAGCCAAGATCTAGACAATCAGATAAATTCCCTTTTTCGGCCACAGATTTGACCTTCAGTCGAGATCCAGACAATAAGATAAGTTCCCTTTCTGGATCCTTGATTTGACACTCAGTTGAAATCTGGACAAACGGATATGTTCCATTTTTTTGTCTTAGATTCAAAAGTCAGTCAAGATATGGACAATCCGATAAATTCCCTTTTGTTATCCCAGATTCAACACTCAGTCGAGATCCAGATGAGCAGATAAATTCCCTTTTTTAAATCACATTGGACACTCAGTCGAGATCTGGACAATCAGATAAGTTCCCTTTTTTGGTCCCTGATTAGACACTCAGTCTAGATTCGGACAATCAGATAAGTTCCCTTTTTCTAGTGTCTGATTCGACACTCAGTCGAGATCCAGACAATCAGATAAGTTCCCTTTTTTAGTCCCAGATTTGACACTCAGTCGAGATCGGGACAATCAGATATGTTCCCGTTTTCAAGTCATAGATTCGACATTCAATCGAGATACAGAGAATCAGATAAGTTCCCATTTTTTGTCCATCATTCAACAAAGACAAGATACGGACAATCAGATAAGTTTCCTTTTTCAAGTCTCAGATTTGACACTTAATCAAAATCTGGATAATCAGATAAGTTCCCTTTTTATGATCCTAGATTTGACACTCAGTCGAGATCAGGACAATCAGATAAGTTCCCTCTTTTAGCTCTTAGATTTGACACTCAGTCAAGATCTGGACAATCAGATAAGTTTCTTTTTTTTTGGGACCAGATTTGACACGCAGTCGAGATCCAGACAATCAGATAAGTTCTCTTTTTCTAGTCTCTGATTCGACACTCAGTCGAGATTTGGACAATCAGATAAGTTCCCTTTTTAAGTCCTAGCTTTGACACTTATTCGAGATCCGGACAATCAGATAAGTTCCATTTCTTGGTCCCAGATACGACACTCAGTCGAGATCTGGAAAATCAGATAAGTTCCCATTATTGGTCCCAGATTTAACACTCAGTCGAGATCCATATAATCAGATAAGTTCTCTTTTTCTAGTCTCTGATTTGACACTCAGTCAAGATTTGGACAATCACATAAGTTCCCTTTTTTGGTCCCAGCTTTGACACTTATTCGAGATCCGGATAATTAGATAAGTTCCCTTCATTGGTCCCAGATTTGAAACTCAATCGTGATCCGGACAATAAGATAAATTCACTTTCTTTATCCCAGATTCGACACTCAGTTGAGATCCAGAAGATCAGATAAGTTCCCATTTTTATCTCAGATTCGACACTCAGTCAAGATCCGGACAATCAGATAAGTTCCTTTTTTTGGTCCCAGATTTGACATTCGGTAGAGATACGGACGATCAGATAAATTCCTTTTCTTGGTCCTTGATATGACACTCAGTCGAGATCTGGACAATCAGAGAAGTTTCTTTTTTTTGGGACCAGATTTGACACGCAGTCGAGATCCAGACACTCAGATAAGTTCTCTTTTTCTAGTCACTGATTCGACACTCAGTCGAGATTTGGACAATAAGATAAGTTCCCTTTTTTGGTCCCAAATTTGACACTGATTCAAGATCCGGACAATCAGATAAGTACCCCTTTATTCGAGACTCAGATTAGACATTCAGTCCAGATCCAGACAATCAGATAAGTTCCCTTTTTTGGCCCAGATTCGCTACAGTCAAAATCCGGACAATCAGATAAGGTCTCTTTTTCATGTCTCAGATTCGACAGTCAATCAAAATCTGGATAATCAGATAAGTTCATTTTTTTTGGTCTCAGATTTGACATTCGGTCAAGATCCGAACGCTCAGATATATTCCCTTTTGTTGGCCCTGATTCGACACAGTCATGATCAGGATAATCCGATAAGTTCCCATTTTTTGGTTCCAGATTTGATATTTAGTCGAGATTATGAAAAAAAGATATGTTCCCTTTTTCTAGTCTTAGATTCGATACCCAGTCAAAATCTGGCAAACAGATAAGTTCCCTTCTTTGGTCCCAGATTCGAAACTCAATCGTGATCCGGACAATCAGATAAATTCACTTTTCTTGGTCCTTGATATGACACTCACTCGAGATACGGACGATCAGATAAATTCCTTTTCTTGGTCCTTTATATGACACTCAGTCGAGATCTGGACAACCAGATAAGTTTCCTTTTTTTTGGGACCAGATTTGACACGCAGTCGAGATCCAGACAATCAGATAAGTTCTCTTTTTCTAGTCTCTGATTCGACACTCAATCGAGATTCCGACAATCAGATAAGTTCCCATTTTTGGTCCCAAATTTGAAACTTATTCGAGATCCGGACAATCAGATAAGTACCCCTTTATTCGAGACTGTGATTCGACATTCAGTCGAGATCCGGACAATCAGATAAGTTCCCTTTTTTGGCCCTGATTCGCCACAGTCAAAATCCGGACAATCAGATAAAGTCCCTTTTTCATGTCTCAGATTCGACACTCAATCAAAATCTGGATAATCAGATAACTTCCCTTATTTTGGTCTCAGATTTGACACTCAGTCGAGATCCGGACAATCAGATAAGTTTTTTTTTTAACCTCAGATTCGACACTCAGTCGAGATCGAGACAATCAGATAAGTTCCTTTTTTGGTCCCAGATTTGCAATTCAGTCATGATACGGACGATCAGGTAAATTCCTTTTCTTGGTCCTAGATACGACTCTCAGTCGAGATCCGGACAATCAGATAAGTTCCATTTTTTATCTAAGATTCGACAATCAGTCGAGATCGAGACAATCAGATAAGTTCCCTTTTTTGGTCTCAGATTTGACATTCAGTCGAGATCCGGACAACCAGATAAGTTCCCTTTTTTATCTCAGATTCGACACTCAGTCGAGATCCAGACAATCAGATAAGTTCCATTTTTTGGTCCCAGATTTGACGTTCAGTCCATATACGAACGATCAGATAAATTCCTTTTCTTGGTCCCGGATATGACACTCAGTCGAGATCTGGACAATCAGTTAAGTTCCCTTTTTTGATCCCAGATTTGACATGCAGTCGAGATCCAGACAATCAGTCGAGATTCGGACAATCAGATAAGTTCCCTTTTATTCTAGTCTCAGATTTGACATTGAGTCGAGATCCGGACAATCAGATATGTTCCCTTTTTTTGGCCCTGATTCGACACAGTCATGATCCAGATAATCAAATAAGTTCCCATTTTCTGGTCCCAGATTCGACAATCAGTCGAGATTATGAAAAATCTGGACAAACTCAGTCAAAATCTGGACAAACAAATAAGTTCCCTTCTTTGGTCCCAGATTCGAAACTCAATCGTGATCTGGACAATAAGATAAGTTCCCTTCTTTATCTCAGATTTGACACTCAATCGAGATCCAAACAATCAGATAAGTTCCTTTTTTAGGTCCCAGATTTGACATTCAGTCAAGATACAGACGATCAGATAAATTCCATTTCTTGGTCCGAGATACGACACTCAGTCGAGATCAGGACAATCAGATAAGTTTCCTTTTTTGATCCCAGATTTGACACTCAGTCGAGATCCAGACAATCATATAAATTCCCTTTCTCTAGTCTCTGATTCGACACTCAGTCGAGATTCAGACAATCAGATAAGTTCCCTTTTTTTGGTCCCAGATTTGAGACTCAGTCGAGATCCGGACAATCAGATAAGTTCCCTTTTATTTTAGTCTCAGATTTGACATTCAGTCGAGATCCGGACAATCAAATATGTTCCCTTTTTTTGGCCCTGATTCTACACAGCCATGATCCAGATAATCAGATAAGTTCCAATTTTCTTGTCCCAGATTTGACAATCAGTTGAGATTATGAAAAAAGATAAATTCCCTTTTTCTAGTATTAGATTCGATACTCAGTCAAAATCTGGTCAAACAAATAAGTTCCATTCTTTAGATCAGATAAGTTCCCTTTTTTTATCTCAGATTCGACACTCATACATGATTCGAACAATCAAACAAATTTCCTTTTCTTATCTCAGATTTGACACTCGGTCAAGATCCGGACAATAAGCTAAGATCCCATTTTTTGGTGTTAGATTTGACAGTCAGTCGAGATCCGGACAATCAGAAAAGTTCCCATTTTTATCTCAGATTCGACACTCAATCGAGATCCAGACAATCAGATAAGTTCCTTTTTTCGTCTCAGATTTGACATTCAGTCGAGATACGGACGATCAAATAAATTCCTTTTCTTGGTCCCAGATACGACAGTCAGTCGAGATCTGGAAATCAAATAAGTTCCCATTTTTGGTCCCAAATTTGACACTCAGTCGAGATCCAGACAATCAGATAAGTTCTCTTTTTCTAGTCTCTCATTAGACACTCAGTCGAGATTCAGACAATAATATAAGTTCCCTTATTTTGGTCCCAGATTTGACACTCACTCGAGATCCGGACAATCATATAAGTTCACTTTTATTCCTAGTCTCAGATTCGACATTCTGTCGAGATCCGGACAATCAGATAAGTTCTCTTTTTTTGGTCTTAGATATGACACTCAGTGGAGATCCAGACAATCAGATAAGTTCCCTTTTTTATCTCAGATTCGACACTCAATCGTGATCGAGACAATCAGATACGTTCCTTTTTTGGTCCCAAATTTGACATTTAGTCGAGATACAGACGATCAGATAAATTCCTTTTCTTGGTCCCTGATACGACACTCAGTTAAGATCCGGACAATCAGATAAGTTCCCGTATTTTTGGTCGCAGATTTGACAGTCAGTCGAGATCCAAACAATCAGATAAATTCCCTTTTTCTAGTCTCTGATTCCACACTCTGTCGAGATTCAGACAATCAGATAAGTTCCCTTTTTTGGTCCCAGATTTGACACTCAGTCGAGATCCGTACAATCAGATAATTTCCCCTTTATTCTAGTCTCAGATTCGACATTCAGTCGTGATCCAGACAATCAGATAAGTTCCCTTTTTTAGGCCCTGATCCGACACAGTCAAGATAAGGACAATCAGATAAGTTCTCTTTTTCAAGTCTCAGATTCGACACTCAATCGAAATCCAGATAATCAGATAAATTCTCTTTTTTTGGTCTCTGATTTAACACTCAGTCGAGATCCGGACAATCACATAAGATCCCTTTTTTTTATCTCAGATTCGACACTCAGTCGAGATCCAGAGAATCAGATAAGTTCCTTTTTTTGGTCCCGGATTTGACATTCAGTCAACTTACAGACGATCAGATAAATTCCTTTTCTTGGTCCCAGATATGACACTCAGTCGAGATCTGGACAATCAGATACGTTCCCTTTATTGGTCCCAGATTTGACACTCAGTCTACATCAGGACAATCAGTTAAGTTCTTTTTTTCAAGTATCAGATTCGACACTCAATCGAAATCCGGTTTATCAGAAAAGTTCCCTTTTTATGTTCCCAGATTTGACCCTCAGTCGAGATCCAGACAATCACATAAGTTCTCTTTTTTGGTCCAAGATTCACAATTCAGTCGAGATTATGAAAAACGATTACTTCTCTTTTTTCTAGTCTTAGATTCGATACTCAGTCAAAATCTTGACAAACAGATAAGTTCCCTTCTTTGGTCCTAGATTCAAAACTCAACCGAGATCCGGACAATCAGATCAATTCACTTTCTTTATCTCAGATTCGACACTCAGTCGAGATCCAGACGATCAGATTAGTTCCCTTTTTATCTCAGATTCGACAGTCAGTCAAGATCCGGACAATCAAATAAATTCCCTTTTATTATCTCAGATTCGACACTCGGTCATGATCCAGAAAATAAGATAAGTTCCCTTTTTTTGGTCTCAGATTTGACACTCAGTCGAGATCTGGACAATCAGATAAGTTCCTTTTATTATCTCAGATTCGACACTCAGTCGAGATCCAGACAATCAGATAAGTTCCTTTTTTTGGTCCCAGATTTGACATTCCGTCGAGATACGGACGATCAGATAAATTCCTTTTCTTGGTCCCAGATTTAACACGCAGTCGAGATCCAAACAATCAGATAAGTTCTCTTTTTCTAGTCTCTGATTTGACACTCAGTCGAGATTCGGACGATCAGATAAGTTCCCTTTATTGGTCCCAGATTTGACACTCAGTCAACATACGGAGTATCAGTTAAGCTCTCTTTTTCAAGCCTCAGATTCGACACTCAATCGAAATCCAGTTAATCAGAAAAGTTCCCTTTTTTTGTTCCCAGATTTGACACTGAGTCGACATCCGGACAATCAGATAAGTTCCCTTTTTTGGTCCCAGATTCACAATTCAGTAGAGATTATGAAAAAAAGATAAGTTCTCTTTTTCTAGTCTAAGATTCTATACTCAGTCAAAATCTTGACAAAAAGATAAGTTCCCTTCTTTGGTCCCAGATTCAAAACTCAATCGAGATCCGGACAATCAGATCAATTCACTTTCTTTATCTCAGATTCGACACTCAGTCGAGATCCAGACGATCAGATTCGACACTCAGTCGAGATCGAGACAATCAGATAAATTCCTTTTTTTGGTCCCAGATACGACACTCAGTCGAGATCTGGACAATCAGATAAATTCCCTTTATTGGTCCCAGATTTGACACTCAGTCAACATAAGGACTATCAGTTAAGTTCTCTTTTTCAAGTCTCAGATTCGACACTCAATCGAAATCTGGTTAATCAGAAAAGTTCCCTTTTTTTATTCCCTGATTTTACACTCAATCGAGATCCGGACAATCAGATAAGTTCCCTTTTTTGGTCCCAGATTCACAATTCAGTAGAGATTATGAAAAAAGGATAAGTTCTCTTTTTTCTAGTCTAAGATTCTATACTCAGTCAAAATCATGACAAACAGATAAGTTCCCTTCTTTGGTCCCAGATTCAAAACTCAATCGAGATCCGGACAATCAGATCAATTCACTTTCGTTATCTCAGATTCGACACTCAGTCTAGATCCAGACGATCAGATTCGACACTCAGTCGAGATCGAGACAATCAGATAAATTCCTTTTTTTGGTCCCAGATTTGCCATTCAGTCAAGATACGGACGATCAGATAAATTCCTTTTCATGGTCCCAGATACGACTCTCAGTCGATATCCGGACAATCAGATAAGTTCCCTTTTTTGGCCCTGATTCGACATAGTCAAGATCCGGCCAATCAGTTAGGTTCTCTTTTTCAAGTCTTAGATTCGACACTCAATCAAAATCTGGATAATCAGATAAGTTTTCTTTTTTGGTCTCAGATTTGACACTCAGTCGAGATCCGGACAATCAGATAAGTTGCCTTTTTTATCACAGATTCGACACTCAGTCGAGATCAAGATAATCAGATAAGTTCCTTTTTTTGGTCCCATATTTGACATTCACTCAAAATACAGACGATCAGATATACTCTTTTTCTTGGTCCCAGATACGACACTCAGTCGAGATCTGGACAATCAGATAAGTTCCCTTTTTTGATCCCAGATTTGACACTCAGTCGAGATCCAGACAATCAGATAAGTTCTCTTTTTCTAGTCTCTGATTCGACAGTTAGTCGAGATTCGGACAATCAGATAAGTTCCCTTTTTTTGGTCCCAGATTTGACATTTAGTCGAGATCCGGACAATCAGATAAGTTCCCATTTATTCATATCTCAGATTCGACATTCAGTCGAGATCCGGACGATCAGATAAGTTCCCTTTTTCTAGTCTTAGATTCGAACTCAGTCGAGATCCGAACAATCAGATAAGTTTCTTTTTTCTAGTCTCAGATTCGCCACTCAGTCGAAATCTAGACAAAAGATAAGTTCCCTTTTTTCGTTCAAGATTCGACACTCAGTCGAGATCCAGACAAACAGATAAGTTCCCTTTTTCTAGTCTCAGATTCAGCACACAGTCGAGTTCCTTACAATCTGATAAGTTCCATTTTATTAGTCTCAGATTCGACACTTAGTTGAGATCCGGACACTTAGATAAGTTCCCTTTTTCTAGTCCCAGATTCGACACTCAGTCAAAATCTAGACAAACAGATAAGTTCCCTGTTATGGTCCAAGAGTCGACACTCACTTGAAATCCGGACAATCATATAATTTTCCCGTTTATTTTATCCTAGATTCGACACTCAGTTGAAAAATCTGGACAAAATGATAAGTTCCTCATTTTTGGTCCCAGATTCGACACTCAGTCAAAATCCGGACAAACATATAATAGTTCCCTAGTTTTTGATCCTATATTCGACACTCAGTCGAGATCCGGACAATCAGATAAGTTCCCTTTTTTGGGTCACATATTAAACACTCAGGTGAGATCCGGAAAATCAGATACGTTCCCTTTTTCTAGTCTCAGATTCAACACTCAGTCGAGATCTGGACAATATTATATGTTCTCTTTTTTCGTCCCAGATTTGACACTCAGACGAGATCCTGACAATCAGATAAGTTCCGTTTTTCTAGTCTCTTATTATAGACTCAGTCGAGACATGGACAAACATATATGTTCTCTTTTTTGCTCCCAGATTGAACACTCAGTAGAAATCCTGACAATCAGATATTTGTTGCTTCTTTTTTGGTCACAGATTCGACACTCAGGCGAGATCCAGACAATCAGATAAGTTCCCTTTTTCTAGTCTCAGATTCAACACTCAGTCGAGATCCAGACAATCAAATAAGTTCCTTTTTTTTGGGTCCCCGATTAGACATTTAATCGAGATCCGGACAATCAGATTAGTTCTCTATTCCTAGTCTCCGATTCGACACTCAGTCGAGATCCAGGCAATCTCATAAGTTCCTTTGTTTGGTCCCAGATTTGACACTCACTCAAGATCTGGACACTGAGATAAGTTCCCTTTTTCTTTTCTCAGATTCGACACTTAGTCGAGACATGGACAAACATATATGTTCTTTTTTTTGCTACCAGATTCGACACTCACTTGAAATCCGTACAATCAGATATTTGTTCCCTCTTTTTTGGTTCCAGATTTTTCACTCAGTCGGAATCCGGACAATCAGATAAGTTCCCTTTTTCTAGTCTCAGATTCAACACTCATTCGAGATCCTGACAATCAGATAAGTTCCCTTTTTTTGGCCCTGATCCGACATAGTCAAGATCCGGACAATCAGATAAGTTCTTTGTTTCAAGTCTCAGATTCGACACTCAATCGAAATCCAGATAATCAGATAAATTCCCTTTTTCTGTCTCAAATTTAACACTCAGTCGAGATACGGTCAATCAGATAAGATCCCTTTTTTATCTCAGATTCGACACTCAGTCGAGATCCAGACAATCAGATAAGTTCCTTTTTTTGGTCTCAGATTTGACATTCAGTCAAGATATAGACGATCAGATAAATTCCTTTTCATGGTCCCAGATACGACACTCAGTCGAGATCTGGAAAATCAGATAAGTTCCCTTTATTGGTCCCAGATTTGACACTCAGTCAAGATCTGGACTATCAGATAAAATCTTTTTTTCAAGTCTCAGATTCAACACTCAATCGAAATCCGGTTAATCAGAAAAGTTCCATTTTTTTGGTCCCAGATTTGACACTCAGTCGAGATCCGGAAAATCAGATAAGTTCCCTTTTTTGGTCCCAGATTCGACATTCTGTCGCGATTATGAAAAAGATAAGTTCCCTTTTTTCTAGTCTTAGATTCGATACTCAGTCAAAATCTTGACAAACAGATAAGTTCCCTTCTTCGGTCCTAGATAAAAAACTCAATCGAGATCCGGACAATCAGATCAATTCACTATCTTTATCTCAGATTTGACACTCAGTCGAGATCCAGACGATCAGATAAGTTCCCTTTTTTATCTCAGATTCAACACTCAGTCAAGATCCGGACAATAAGATAAGTTCCCTTTTTTGGTCTCAGAATTGACACTCAGTCGAGATCCGGACAATCAGATATATTCCCTCTTCTATAGTCTCTGATTCAACAGTCAGTCGAGATCCAGACAATCAGATAAGTTCCATTTTTTATTCCCAGATTTGACAGTCAGTCGAGATCCGGACAATCAGATAAGTTCCCTTTTTCAAGTATCAGATTCGACACTCAGTCGAGATCCAGACAATTAGATAAGCTCCATTTTTTTACCCTGATTGGACACAGTCATGATCCGGACAATCAGATAAGTTCCCTTTTTCTAGTCTCAGATTTGACACTTAGTCGAGATCCGGACAATCAGATAATTTCCCTTTTTATGGTCCCTCATTCGACACTCAGTCGAGATCCGGACAATCAGATAAGTTCCCTTTTTTGTCCTTCATTCGACACAGTCAGGATTTGCACAATCTGATAAATTTCCTTTTTCTAGTCTCAGATTCGACACTGAGTCGAGATATGGATAATAAGATAAGTTCCCTTTTTTGGTCCCAGATTTGACACTCAGTCGAGATAAGGATGATTAGATAATTTTCTTTTCTTGGTCCCATATACGACACTCAGTCGAGATCTGGACAATCAGATAAGTTCCCTTTTTTGGTCCCAGAGTTGACACTCAGTCGAGATCCACACAATCAGATAAGTTCTCTTTTTCTAGTCCCTAATTCGACACTCAGTCAAGATTGGACAATAAGATAAGTTCCCTTTTTTTGGTCCCAGATTTGATACTTAGTCGAGATCCGGACAATCAGATTAGTTCCCTTTTATTCTAGTCTCAGATTCAACATTGAGTCGAGATTCGGACGATCAGATAAGTTCCCTTTTTTGGCTCTGATTCGACACAGTCGAGATCGGCACAATCAGAGAAGTTCTGTTTTTCAAGTCTCAGATTCGATACTCAATCGAAATTCGGATAATCAGATAAGTTATCTTTTTTTGGTCCCAGATTTGACACTCAGTCGAGATCCGGACAATCAGATAAGTTCCCTTTTTTTGGTCCCAGATTCGACATTCAGTCGAGATTATGAAAAAGATAAGTTCCCTTTTTCTAGTCTTAGATTCAATACTCAGTCAAGATATTGACAAACAGATAAGTTCCCTTCTCTGGTCCCAGATTCGAAAGTCAATCGAGATCCAGAAAATTAGATAAATTCACTTTCTTTATTTCAGATTCAACACTCAGCCGAGATCCAGACGATCACATAGGTTCCCTTTTTTTTATCTCAGATTCGACACTCGGTCAAGATACGGACAATAAGATAAGTTCCCTGTTTTCGTCTCAGATTTGACACTCAGTCGAGATACGGACAATCAGATATGTTCCATTTTTTATCTCAGATTCGACACTCAGTCGAGATCCAGACAATCAGATAAGCTCTCGTTTTTTGTCCCAGATTTGACACTCAGTCGAGATACAGACAATCAGATTAATTCGTTTTCTTGGTCCCAAATGCGACACTCAGTCGAGATCTGCACAATCAGATAAGTTCCCTTTTTTGGTCCCAGATTTGACACTCAGTCGAGAACCAGACTATCAGATACGTTCCCTTTTTCTAGTCTCTGATTCGACACTCAGTTGAGATCCGGACTATCAGATAAGTTCCCATTTTTTGGTCCCAGATTTGACACTTAGTCAAGATCCAGACAATCAGATAAGTTCCCTTTTTCTAGTCTCTGATTTGACACTCAGTCAAGATCTGGACAATCATATAAGTTCACTATTTTTAGTCCCAGATTTCACACTCAGACAAGATCCGGACAATCAGATAAGTTCTCTTTTTCAAGTCTCAGATTCGATACTCAGTCGAGATCCGGACAATCAGATACGTTCCCTTTTTTGGTCCCTAATTCGACACAGTCAAGATGTGGACAATCAGATAAATTTCCTTTTTCTAGTCTCTGATTCGACACTCAGTCGAGATCTAGACAATCAGATAATTTCCCTTTTTTTGGTCCCAGATTTGACACTCAGTCGAGATCCAGACAATCTGATACCTTCCCTTTCATTTGTCTCTGATTAGACACTCAGTCGAGATCCAGAAAATCAGATAAGTTCCCTTTTTTTGTCCCTGATTTGACACTCAGTCGAGATCCAGACAATCAGATAAGTTCCCTTGTTCAAGTCTCTAATTTGACCCATAGTCGAGATCCAGACAATCATATAAGTTCCCTTTTCTAGTCTCAGATTCAACAATGAGTCGAGATCTTGACAATTTGATAAGTTCCCTTTTTCTGGTCCCGATTTGACACTCAGTCGAGATTTAGACAAACAGATAAGTTCCATTTTTTGGTCCCAGATTCGAAAGTCAGTCGAGATACGGACAATCCGATAAATTCCCTTTCTTTATCAGAGATTTGACACTCAGTTGAGATCTGGACAATCAGATAAGTTCCCTTTTTCGGTCCCAGATTTCACACTCAGTCGTGATCGAGACAATCAGATAAGTTCCCTTTTTCTAGTTTCTGATTCGACACTCAATCAAGATCCAGACAATCAGATAAGTTCCCTTTTTTAGTCCCAGATTTAACACTCAGTCGAGATCCAGACACTCAGATAAGTTCCGTTTGTCAAGTGTCTGATTTGACACACAGTCAAGATCCGGACAATCAGATAAGTTCCCTTGTTCAAGTCTCAGATTCGTCACTCAGTCAAAATCCAGACAATCTGATAAGTTCCCTTTTTTGGTCCCTAATTCGAGACAGTCAAGATATGGACAATCAGATAAATTTCCTTTTTCTAGTCTCAGATTTGACACTCAGTCGAGATCTGGACAATCAGATAATTTCCCTTTTTTCGGTCCCAGATTTCACACTCAGTCGTGATCCAGACAATCAGATAAGTTCCCTTTTTCTAGTTTCTGATTCGACACTCAATCAAGATCCAGACAATCAGATAAGTTCCCTTTTTTAGTCCCAGATTTAACACTCAGTCGAGATCCAGACACTCAGATAAGTTCCGTTTGTCAAGTGTCTTATTTGACACACAGTCAAGATCCGGACAATCAGATAAGTTCCCTTGTTCAAGTCTCAGATTCGTCACTCAGTCAAGATCCAGACAATCTGATAAGTTCCCTTTTTTGGTCCCTAATTCGAGACAGTCAAGATATGGACAATCAGATAAATTTCCTTTTTCTAGTCTCAGATTTGACACTCAGTCGAGATCTGGACAATCAGATAATTTCCCTTTTTTTGGTCCCAGATGTGACACTTAGTCGAGATCCAGACAATCAGATAAGTTCCCTTTTTAGGTCCCAGATTTGACTCAGTCGAGATCTGGACAATCAGATCAGTTCCCTTTTTCATGTCTCTAATTTGACACACAGTCGAGATGCAGACATTCATATAAGTTCCCTTTTCTAGTCTCAAATTCAACAATCAGTCGAGATCTTGACAATTTGATAAGTTCCCTTTTTCTGGTCCCTGATTTGACACTCAGTGGAGATTTAGACAATCAGCTAAGTTCCTTTTTTCTAGTCTCAGATTCGACACTTAGTCAAGATCCGAAGAATCAGATAATTTCCCTTGTTCTAGTCTCAGATTCGACACTTCGTCGAGATTCGGACAATCATATCATTTCCCTTTTTTTGGTCCCTGATTCGACATTCAGTCGAGATTCAGATAATAAGATAAGTTCCTTTTTTCTAGTTTCAGAGTCGACTCTCAGTCGAAATCTGGACAAACAGATAAGTTCCATTTTTTGGTCCCAGATTCGAAAGTCAGTCGAGATATGGACAATCCGATAAATTCCCTTTCTATATCACGGATTCGACACTCAGTCGAGATCCAGACAATCAGATATGTTCCCTTTTTTATATCAGATTCGACACTCAGTCGAGATCTGGACAATTAGATAAGTTCCCTTTTTCGGTCCCAGATTTCACACTTAGTCGAGATCCAGATAATCAGATAAGTTCCCTTTTCCTAGTCTCTGATTTGACACTCAGTCAAGATCCAGACAATCACATAAGTTCCCTTGTTTAGTCCCAGATTAAACACTCAGTCGAGATCCGGATAAACAGATAAGTTCCCTTTTTCAAGTTTCTGATTTGACACTCCGTCAAGAATCCGGAAAATCAGATAAGTTCGCTTTTTTTAGTCCCAGATTTGACACAGTCAAGATCTGGACAATCAGATAAGTTCTCTTTTTTGGTCCTTAATTCGACACAGTCAAGATATGGACAATCAGATAAATTTCCTTATTCTAGTCTTAGATTCGACAATCAGTCGAGATCTGGACAATCAGATAATATCCCATTTTTTGGTCCCAGATTTGACACTCAGTCGAGAAAAATATCCTTTTTCTAGTCTCAGATTCAACACTCAGTCGAGATCTGGACAATCTGATAATATCACTTTTTTAGTCCCAGATTTGACACTCAGTCGAGATACGGACAATCAGATATGTTCAATTTTTTATCTCAGATTCGACACTCAGTCGAGATCCAGACAATCAGATATGGTCCCTTTTTTATATCAGATTTGACACTCAGTCGAGATCTGGACAATCAGATAAGTTCCCTTTTTTGGTCCCAGATTTCACACTTAGTCGAGATCCAGATAATCAGATAAGTTCCCTTTTCCTAATCTCTGATTTGACACTCAGTCAAGATCCAGACAATCACATAAGTTCCCTTGTTTAGTCCCAGATTAAACACTCAGTCGAGATCCGGATAATAATATAAGTTCCCTTTTTCAAGTTTCTGATTTGACACTCCGTCAAGAATCCGGAAAATCAGATAAGTTCGCATTTTTTAGTCCCAGATTTGACACACAGTCAAGATCTGGACAATCAGATAAGTTCCCTTTTTTGGTCCCTCATTCGACACAGTCAAGATATGGACAATCAGATAAACTTCCTTTTTCTAGATTCAGATTCGACACTCAGTCGAGATCTGGACAATTAGATAAGTTCCCTTTTTCGGTCCCAGATTTCACACTTAGTCGAGATCCAGATAATCAGATAAGTTCCCTTTTCCTAGTCTCTGATTTGACACTCAGTCAAGATCCAGAAAATCACATAAGTTCCCTTGTTTAGTCCCAGATTAAACACTCAGTCGAGATCCGGATAATCAGATAAGTTCCCTTTTTCAAGTTTCTGATTTGACACTCCGTCAAGAATCCGGAAAATCAGATAAGTTCACTTTTTTTCGTCCCAGATTTGACACACAGTCAAGATCTGGACAATCAGATAAGTTCCCTTTTTTGGTCCCTAATTCGACACAGTCAAGATATGGACAATCAGATAAATTTCCTTTATCTAGTCTCAGATTCGACAATCAGTCGAGATCTGGACAATCAGATAATATCCCATTTTTTGGTCCCAGATTTGACACTCAGTCGAGAAAAATATCCTTTTTCTAGTCTCAGATTCAACACTCAGTCGAGATCCGGACAATCTGATAATATCCCTTTTTTAGTCCCAGATTTGATACTCAGTCGAGATACGGACAATCAGATATGTTCAATTTTTTATCTCAGATTCGACACTCAGTCGAGATCCAGACAATCAGATATGTTCCTTTTTCTAGACTCAGATTCGACACTCAGTCGAGATCTGGACAATTAGATAAGTTCCCTTTTTCGGTCCCAGATTTCACACTTAGTCGAGATCCAGATAATCAGATAAGTTCCCTTTTCCTAGTCTCTGATTTGACACTCAGTCAAGATCCAGACAATCACATAAGTTCCCTTGTTTAGTCCCAGATTAAACACTCAGTCGAGATCCGGATAATCAGATAAGTTC
Source organism: Cardamine flexuosa (assembly GCA_963555745.1). Taxonomy (NCBI): domain Eukaryota; kingdom Viridiplantae; phylum Streptophyta; class Magnoliopsida; order Brassicales; family Brassicaceae; genus Cardamine; species Cardamine flexuosa. The sequence continues at coordinate 20,760,406 of OY743217.1, read as the reverse complement.
CCTTTTTCAAGTTTCTGATTTGACACTCCGTCAAGAATCCGGAAAATCAGAAAAGTTCACTTTTTTTAGTCCCAGATTTGACACACAGTCAAAATCTGGACAATCAGATAAGTTCCCTTTTTTGGTCCCTAATTCGACACAGTCAAGATATGGACAATCAGATAAATTTCCATTTTCTAGTCTCAGATTCGACAATCAGTCGAGATCTGGACAATCAGATAATATCCCATTTTTTGGTCCCAGATTTGACACTCAGTCGAGAAAAATATCCTTTTTCTAGTCTCAGATTCAACACTCAGTCGAGATCTGGACAATCTGATAATATCCCTTTTTTAGTCCCAGATTTAACACTTAGTCGAGATACGGACAATCAGATATGTTCAATTTTTTATCTCAGATTCGACACTCAGTCGAGATCCAGACAATCATATAAGTTCCTGTTTTTGCTCCCAGATTTGACACTCAGTCGAGATACAGACGATTAGATAAATTCCTCTTCTTGGTCCAGATGCGACACTCAGTCGAGATCTGCACAATAAGATAAGTTCCCTTTTTTTGTCCCAGATTGGACACTCAGTCGAGATCCAGACTATCAGATAAGTTCCCTTTATCTAGTCTCTGATTCGACACTCAGTTGAGATCCGGACAATCAGATAAGTTCCCATCTTTTGGTCCCAGATTTGACACTCAGTCAAGATCCAGACAATCAGATAAGTTCCCTTTTTCTAGTCTCTGGTTTGACACTCAGTCGAGATCCGGACAATCATATAAGTTTACTATTTTTAGTCCCAGATTGAACACTCAGTCGAGATCCGGACAATCAGAAAAGTTCCGTTTGTCAAGTGTCTGATTTGACACACAGTCAAGATCCGGACAATCAGATAAGTTCCCTTGTTCATGTCTCAGATTCGACACTCAGTCAAGATCCGGACAATCTGATAAGTTCCCTTTTTTGGTCCCTAATTCGACACAGTCGAGATATGGACAATCAGATAAATTTTCTTTTTCTAGTCTCAGATTCGACACTCAGTCGAAATCTGGACAATCTGATCATTTCCCTTTTTTGGTCCTAGATTTAACACTTAGTCGAGATCCAGACAATCTGATACCTTCCCTTTCTTTTGTCTGTGATTCGACACTCAGTCGAGATCCAGACAATCAGGTAAGTTCCCTTTTTTTGTCCCAGATTTGACACTCAGTCGAGATCCGGACAATCAGATAAGTTCCCTTCTTCAAGTCTCTAATTTGACACACAGTCGAGATCCAGACAATCATATAAGTTCCCTTTTCTAGTCTCAGATTCAACAATCAGTCGAGATCTTGATAATTTGATAAGTTCCCTTTTTCTGGTCCCCGATTTGACACTTAGTCGAGATTTAGACAATCAGATAAGTTCCTTTTATCTAGTCTCAGATTCGACACTCAGTCAAGATCCGAAGAATCAGATAATTTCCCTTGTTCTAGTGTCAGATTTGACACTTAGTCGAGATTCGGACAATCAAATCATTTCCCTTTTTTTGGTCCCTGATTCGACATTCAGTCGAGGATCCAGACAATAAGATAAGTTCCCTTTTTCAAGTTTCAGATTCGACTCTCAGTCGAAATCTGGACAAACCGATAAGTTTCATTTTTTGGTCCCAAATACGAAAGTCAGTCGAGATATGGACAATCCAATAAATTCCCTTTCTTTATCACAGATTCGACACTCAGTCGAGATCCAAACAATCAGATAAGTTCCCTTTTTGTTTCAGATTCGACACTCAGTCGAGATCTGGACATTCAGATTAGTTCCCTTTTTCGGTCCCAGATTTCACACTTAGTCGAGATCCAGACAATCAGATAAGTTTCCTTTTTCTAGTTTCTGATTCGACACTCAGTCAAGATCCAGACAATCAGATAAGTTCCCTTTTTTAGTGCCTGATTTAACACTCAGTCGAGATCCGGACAATCAGATAAGTTCCCTTTGTCAAGTGTCTGATTTGACACACATTCAAGATCCGGACAATCAGATAAGTTCCCTTACTCAAGTCTCAGATTCGACACTCAGTCAAGATCTGGACAATCTAATAAGTTCCCTTTTTTGGTCCCTAATTCAACACAGTCAAGATATGGACAATCAGATAAATTTCCTTTTTCTAGTCTCAGATTAGACACTCAGTCGAGATCTGGACAATCAGATAATATCCCTTTTTTTGGTCCCAGATTTGACACTCAGTCGAGATAAATTTCCATTTTCTAATCTCATATTTGACACCCAGTCGAGATCTGGACAATCAGATAATATCCCTTTTTTAGTCCCAGATTTGACACTCAGTCGAGATACGAACAATCAGATATGTTCAATTTTTTTATCTCAGATTCGACACTCAGTCGAGATCCAGACAATCATATAAGTTCCTGTTTTTGCTCCCAGATTTGACACTCAGTCAAGATACAGACGATTAGATAAATTCCTCTTCTTGGTCCCAGATGCGACACTCAGTCGAGATCTGCACAATAAGATAAGTTCCCTTTTTTGGTCCCAGATTTGACACTCAGTCGATATCCAGACCATCAGATAAGTTCCCTTTTTCTAGTCTCTGATTCGACACTCAGTTGAGATCCGGAAAATCAGATAAGTTCCCATCTTTTGGTCCCAGATTTGACACTCAGTCAAGATCCAGACAATCAGATAAGTTCCCTTTTTCTAGTCTCTGATTTGACACTCAGTCGAGATCCGGACAATCATATAAGTTTACTATTTTTAGTCCCAGATTTCACACTCAGTCAAGATCCGGACAATCAGATAAGTTCCCTTTTTCAAGTCTCAGATTCGACACTCAGTTAAGATCTGGACAATCATATAAGTTCCCTTTTTGGGTCCCTAATTCGACACAGTCAAGATATGGACAATCAGATAAATTTCCTTTTTCTAGTCTCAGATTCGACACTCAGTCGAGATCTGGACAATCAGATAATTTCCCTTTTTTTGGTCCCAGATTAGACACTCAGTCGAGATCCAGACAATCTGATACCTTCCCTTTCTTTTGTCTCTGATTCGACACTCAGTCGAGATCCAGACAATCAGATAAGTTCCCTTTTTTAGTCCCAGATTTGACAATCAGTCGAGATCCGGACAATCAGATAAGTTCCCTTTTTCAAGTCTCTAATTTGACACACAGTCGAGATCCAGACAATCATATAAGTTCCCTTTTTTAGTCTCAGATTCAACAATCAGTTGAGATCTTGACAATTTGATAAGTTCCCTTTTTCTGGTCCCCGATTTGACACTCAGTCGAGCTTTAGACAATAAGATAAGTTCCTTGTTGGTGATACTAGCTCATTGGTGAGTTTCCTCATGGCCCGGTATTCCGACTCCGCGCTTCAACATGAGAGCACCTTTTGCTTCTTGGGTCTCCATGTGACCAAGTTGCCTCCAATGAACGTGCAGTACCCGGTAGTTGACTTCCTCACATTCATATCTTTGGCATAGTCCGCATCATGGTGCCCAACAATCTCGGTGCTTGCGTTCTTCCCCATCTAAACACCTTGGCCGGGGCTTCCCTTGAGGTAGCAAAGGATCCTCTCAACCATGTTCCAATGGTACACCGTGGGCTCTTTCATGTATTGTGACACCTGATTCACAGCATAGCACAAGTCAGGCAGTGTAATGGTCAAGTAAATGAGCTTACCCACAAGGCGACGGTATTGGAGTGGATCGGAGTAACGGTTCGTCTAGTTGATCATCCTCTTCTCCTTCCTTCTTCTTCTCTCCCGTTTACTTGACCTTGTAGCCATCTTTGTATTGGCCGTCTTTGAACCTAGTTTCCCTGTTTCACTTAACAAGTCCAAAGTGTATTTTCTTTGTGAGAGAAATAAGCCTTCTTGAGATCGGCAAATTTCAATCCCTAGAAAATACTTTAGTATTCCGAGATCTTTAATATCACATATGGATTTCAGAAAGGATTTGGTGTCATTGATACCTTCCTTATCATCCCCAGATATGATAAGATCTTCAACGAATAGTAGGACTGTGGTGATTCCTCTAGGGCTCTTGAGATGAAGAGAGTATAGTGATATACCATGATTTTTGTGGTTTTTAGCCATGATATACATATTGGTTTTAGAGTCTTTTGTATATATATTGAGTCTTATTAGTATTGATCATGATGGGCTATATCTTCTATGCGCCATTAGTGAGGAAAGAAGAGTAAGCCCAATAAGGAGATAACCGTTAGGCGACAATAAGGATGTAGCCGTTTAGAGATAGAAGAGAAGGATGCATCACGTGTGGACTTAAGCCATATGCTCTTAATTCAAATATGGACCAGTCACTTTCTACATTGGTTATATGCGCATCTCTTCCTTCATGTCACTATCGCGTTGATCTTGCAACCCTAGTGGTAGCCTTAGTTGTCTCCCTAGTTGTCTCTCTATTTATATCTTGTAAACAACATTGTTGTAAGCTAATCTAAGCGATTCTCTCTTCATATTTTAGTCTCCTTAATTTTTGCAAGATCTCTCTTATTTTCCTCTTAATCTTCTCTTAATTACTCATAATGTTCCGCTAAATCCAACATGGTATCAGAGCATTTTGCGATTCTATTTCTATTTCACTAATCTATTTCACTAAACTCACTAAATCTTCCAAATCTCCTTCATCATTCAAAAGCTCGGTGATCGACATTCACCAAATTGTCACATTTTTCATCATCTCTCTTCCGGTTTGTTCTTGAATTCTCAAGATCTTCATTGGAATATCCAGCGGTCCATAGCCTCAAAACACTTTAGTCACCGGATAATAGCATTGTCCAACGGTCCGTCTGACATCTCTCACCATGGAAAACCCTAAACTGACTGTTACTCCAGTTGTTCTCAAGGGAATCAATTATCTTTTGTGGTCTAGAACCACTAAAACCGCATTATGTGGTCATCGCGGTCTTTGGAGCCACGTTGAAGTGTCCAAAGCTCTAAAGGAGACGGCTAAAGAAGATGGGAAACAACTAGTCAATGAAGATGAAGAAAAGAAGGAAGCTAAGTGGTTCCAAGAGGACCAAACCGTGCTTGCCATTCTCCAAAACTCTCTCGATAGCCTCAACCTTGAAGCGTACTCTTATTGCAAAATGGCAAAAGAGTTGTGGGATACTCTCAAGAAGGTCTATGGGAATATCTCAAACCTAACTCGTGTGTTTTAAGTCAAGAAGGCTATCAACGTCCTAAGTCAAGAGGATTTGGAGTTTACCAAGCATTTTGGTATATTTCGTTCATTGTGGGCTGAGCTAGAGATGCTAAGACCTAGCACTATTGATCTGGTGATCCTTAATGAAAGGAGAGAGCAAGATAAGGTCTTCGGGTTGTTGTTAACATTGAACCCGGGAATCCAAAAGGAACAAGGGTCTGTCGGCTTGTGTGCAAATCCAAAAGGAACAAGGCTCTCTCGGCTTGTTTAGTGGCAAAGGCGACTTCATCATTGCTAACAAAGGAAGCTACAAGTATGAAGACCGGAAGCCTTGGATCTGTGACCATTGCAAGAAGCAAGGACACAACAAGGACAAGTGTTGGATCCTTCATCCTCACCTCAAGCCTAACAAGTTGAAGGTAAACCTTTCCCGGGAAGCTGAGACTAAACATGGAGAATAGGCAATGGCTGGAGCGTCTAACATGGCTTCGCATGAGGATTTCGTCAAGAAATCGGATTTGGAGTCATTCATCCGTGCCCTAGCCTTAAAATAATCTGGTAACACAAATTTTGCCTCTAATCCTAGTAAATCTGTTATCATAGATTCAGGAGCTTCTCAACATATGATTAGTAACCCGAATCTTATGAATAATATTGAACCAGCTAAGGGAAATGTTACAATTGCAAATGATGATAATATACCTATGAAAGGGATTGGCAATCTAAAACTATTTGATAAGAATTCAAAATCTTTCTTTATGCCTACCTTTACCTCAAATCTATTATCGGTTACACTATATTTGGACCTAATAGTGTTTGTTTTCAGGATATTAAAACCGGGAAAGTCCTTGGAGAAGGAAATGCTATTGGAGATCTCTATGTTCTAGAGAAAACCGCACCTATGAATCTTAATTCTGTTTCATTTCAAGCTTGTAGTTTAAACGCCATGTGGCATGCTAGATTAGGACATCCTCGTGCTCATGCACTTGAGTTAATGTTCCCTAATGTTTCCTTTGATCATTCGCTTTGTGAAGCTTGTATTCTTGGAAACCATTGCAAATCTATATTTCTGAAATCTTCAACAATTTATGAGAATTGTTTTGATCTAGTACATACGGATGTTTGGACTTCACCATGCATATCTAGGGATAACAACAAGTATTTTGTGTCATTCATTGATGAGAAACCAAAATATACTTGGATCACATTGTTACCATCTAAAGATCGTGTGTTTGATACATTCTTAAACTTCCAAACTTATGTTACTAATCAATTTAACTCTAAAATTAAGGTGTTGAGATCGGAAAATGGAGGGGAGTCCACAAGTCACAAGTTTAAAGATCACTTAGAAAAGCATGGCATTGTGCATCAAACAAGTTGTCCATACACGCCACAACAAAATGGTGTGGCTGAAAGAAAGAATCGGCATCTCATGGAGGTTGCACGATCAGTGATATTTCACACTAATGTGACTAAAAAATATTGGGGAGATGCGGTGATTATGGCATACTATCTTATCAATAGAACTCCCACAAGAGTATTGAAAGATACATCCCCATTTGAGGTACTTAACAAAACTAAACCATCTTTAGATCACTTACGGGTCTTTGGTTGTGTAGGTTTTGTCTTAATACTAGGTAAATTAAGGAGAAAGCTAGATGTGAAAAGCACTAGATGTATGTTCATTGGCTACTCTACAACTGAAGAAGGATACAAGTGCTATGATCCAGTTCATGGACGCATATATGTCTCTAGAGATGTGAAGTTTATGGAAAACCAAGGATATTGTAGGCAGTTCCGAGTGGTGATCAAGGATCCGAGAGTTACTAACTACCGAGGATCCAAGAGAAGCCATCAAAGTGAGTTAAGTATTGGTCGGACACTTATGAGAAATGACCCGAGAGTTTCCAAGACTTGGCCTAAAGTGATGACCATGGCCCAAGGAGCAACCGGAGAAGTTGAAGTTTGGGTGACCGTATGAATGGTACGGATCCTACAACTGGTACAGATGGTACGTATCCGTCCAAGTCCATACAACCCTAAACTCAAGATCCTCGAGATTTGACAGAAAGAAGAAAAGAAGTTTGTGAAAAGTTCGGGTCAAAAGAGCTGTTGTGCAAACTTAGGGTCAAGCCGAGACCTTCCCGGAAGTTTCCCAAGGCCTTATCCACACGTGGGTCAAAGCTTGGTCAAAGGAGCCATTACTTAGATTTGAACGTTAGGGACTTACCCCTTTGGTCATTGTACACGCGGTATCCTTTAGGGCTCCCTACATTGATGACCTAATGATTGGTTCCGTATAAAAGGAGGGAGCCGCCTTTGTAAAAGGTAACTCTATCTCTTTTTGCCAAAAATGGCTAAGTTTCATCATATTCTCTTTGTCTCTCTTTAATCATTCTGCATATAATCTTACATGGTATCAGAGTATTGATCTTTAATCTCTTATTCTCTTCATCTTACTCGTTAAACATCTCTATTCTCTTCATGGATCTATTCTCTCGGTTCTAACCATTCCGGTTCATAGATTCTTTAACTCAAATCTCTTCATCTCTTCTTCATCTATTCTCATTTCCTTCACAAATCATGGTTAATCCAAAGCCTATAGTCATTCCCGTGATCCTCAAAGGCATCAACTACTTGCTATGGGATAGGACTACCAAGATTGCTCTTTGCGGCCGCGGTATTTGGAGCCATGTTGAAACGAGTCAAGCTCTAACTGGAACCGTGAAAGAAGATGGAAAGGAAAGCACCAAGGAAGAGTCAAGCTCCAAAGTCTCAAAGTGGTTTCAAGAAGACTAAACGGTACTCGGATTGCTCCAAAACTCTCTTGATGCTTCAATCCTTGAAGCTTATTCTACTCTCAATATTGTTTTCAGTAACATCTCCAACCTCACGCGAGTCTTTGAAGTCAAGAGAGCTATCAACGACTTAAGCCAAGAGGATCTTGAGTTTACGAAGCATTTTCAGATATTTAGATCTCTTTGGGCCAAGCTTGAGATGCTAAGGCCATTCTCCGTGGATCTGGTGATACTCACCAAGAGACGTGAGCAAGATCGAGTCTTTTGTCTTCAACGACCTGATCAAGCATCTCCTTCGTGCCGAGAAGCTACCAAGTCTTGATGAAGTGTGCTACCAAGTTCAAAGAGAAGAAGGATCCCTTGGACTCTTTTGTAGAAAGAAGGAGCTCATTACGGCAAACAAGGTGGTGTTCAAGGACAAGTGCTGGATCCTCCATCCTTATCTCAAGCCAACCAAGTTCAAGGCAAACATCTCAACGGAAGCCGGAACCGAGCAAGCTCAAGCCGGACCGTCCAAGCAAGGAGATGAGTAAGCTATGTTGGCTTATGGGAGTGATGAGGTCCGCAAGTCAGACCTGGATGCTCTTATCAAAGCCATTGCCGCAATCAACCAAAAGGATACCAGTATCACTCTATTTGCCTCTAAACCAAATAGCTCACTTGTTATAGATTCAGGTGCTTCTCACCATATGATTAGTAATCCGAAATTAATTAACAATGTGAAACCGGCTAATGGTAATGCGATGATTGCAAATGGTGACAAAATTCCCATCAAAGGGATAGGAGATCTTAGGTTATTTGATAGAACATCTAAGGCATTCTTTATGCCGAATTTTACTTCGAATCTTGTCTCGGTAAAAAAGGCTACTTGTGATTTGAATGCTTTTGCTATCGTCCTAACAGCTTTCATTTTCAGGATATTAAGAGTGGAAGGGTTCTCGGAGAAGGAAATGCTAATGGAGACCTATATATTCTTGATGATACCTCACCAAAACCTAGAACTTCACCTTTACTTTCTGTTAATTCATGTTTTTCTTTTAGTACCAATGCCATGTGGCACGCGAGATAAGGCCATCCTCATTCTCGTGATTTAGAAATAATGCTACCTAATGTTACCTATGATCATCCTAGTTGTGAAGCATGTATCCTTGGTAAACATTGTAAGACCGTATTTCCGAAATCATCAACTATCTATGAAAAATGTTTTGATTTGGTTCATTCTGATGTATGAACTTCACCTTGCTCATCTAGAGATAATAACAAATACTTTGTTATATTTATAGATGAGAAATCAAAGTATACATGGGTTACATTGCTACCATCAAAAGATAGAGTATTTGATGCATTTCTTATCTTTTAAAACCATGTTACAAATCAGTTTAATGGTAAAATTAAGGTACTACGGTCTGAATAATGGTGGGGAATACACAAGTCATAGGTTCAAGGAGCATCTAGCAAAGCATGGGATACTACACCAAACAAGTTGCCCTTACACTCCACAGCAAAATGGAGTTTCCAAAAGGAAGAATTGACACCTTATGGAGGTAGCCAGATCCATGATTTTCCACACCCACGTTCCAAGAAGGTTCTGGGGTGATGCTGTCATGGTCGCATGCTACCTCATTAACCGGATCCCTATGAGGGTCCTTAATGAGCAATCACCATTTGAGGTACTCAATAAGACCAAACCTTCCATTGAACACTTACGTGTGTTTGGATGTGTGTTTTTTATTTTGAAACCAGGTGAACAAAGGGACAAACTGGATGCAAAGAGCACCATATGTATGTTCCTCGGATACTCTACAACCCAAAGAGGATACAAGTGCTATGACTGAGCGAAACCGGGTAATGGTCGGACACTTATGAGAAGATGATCCGAGTGGTGATCAAGGATCCGCGAGTTACTAACTACCAAGGATCCAAGAGATGCCATCAAAGTGAGTTAAGTATTGGTCGGACACTTATGAGAAGATGACCCGAGAGTGTCCAAGACTTGGGCTAATGTGATGAGCATGGCCCGAGGAGCAACCGGAGAAGTTGAAGTTTGGGTGACCGTACAAATAATACTGATCCGTACAAGTGGTACAGATGGTACGGATCTGTACAAGTCCGTACAACCCTAAACTCAAGATCCTCGAGACTTGACAGAAAGAAGAAAAGAAGTTTGAGCAAAGTTTGGGTCAAAAGAGCCGTTGTGCAAAATTAGGGTCAAAGCGAGACCTTCCCGGAAGTTTCCCAAGGCCTTATCCACACGTGGATCAAAGCTTGGTCAAAGGAGCCATTACTTAAATTCGAACATTAGGGACTTACCCCTTTGGTCATTGTACACGCGGTATCCTTTAGGGCTCCCTACCTTGAGGACCTAATGATTGGTTCCATATAAAAGGAGGGAGACGCCTTTGTAAAAGATAACTCTCTCTCTTTTTGCCAAATTATGGCTAAGTTTCATCATATTCTCTTTGTCTCTCTTTAATCATTCTGCATATAATCTTACAATTATGATCAAAAGAATTGGGAAAGCTTGCGAAACCTATCTCATTCTACAACCAATAGACAAGCAAGCTTGGTGTTTCTTCTTGATCATCTTGGAAATGGGACGTCCCAAAGGAAAGATAATCCGGAAGAAACATCCAAAGAACCGGATGCACCTACAACAACTGATGATGAACCTGTGGTGATCTCGCCAAGTCAAGAACCGGTTGTTGAAGAAACAATTCATGAAGAACAAGTCAATGGGGAAGAAGCAAGTGGTGTAACCAATGATGAGATTCCACTTTGTAGGAGCACAAGACAACGCTTTCCAAAAGAACATTGGAAAAACACAAGGGTTTATTTCAATGGAAAGGCTGTGGCTCATCCAATACTAGCTGTATGTTCTCTCGCCCTTTTGCCTATGGAGCATCAAGCATTCCTTGGGAAAATAGAGCAAGATTCAATTCCACAAAGTTATGAGGAAGCCAAGGACATTGAGGTGTGGAAGAATGCGGTTGGTGATGAAGTTGGTGCTATGCAAAGGAATCACACTTGGGATGAAGCTGATTTACCATTTGGGAAGAAACCGGTGAGCTCAAGATGGATTTTCACTATCAAGTACTTGAGTAATAGGGACATTGAAAGACACAAGGCAATACTTGTGGCTCGTGGTTTTACTCAAACTTATGGTGATGATAATACGGAAACGTTTGCACCGGTTGCAAAGCTTGGAACGGTACGTGTTCTGTTTTCTTTGGCAACAATCTCTCTTGGGACCTATGACAAATGGGCGTCAAGAATGCATTTCTTCAATGAGAACTAGAGGATGAAGTCTATATGACACCACCTCCGGGTCTTGAAGATACTATTGGTCCGGGCAAGGTTCTACGACTTCGCAAGGCCATCTATGGTCTCAAACAGTCACAAAGAGCTTGGTACCATAAGCTGAGTACAACCCTCAAGAAAAGAGATTTTCGCAAATCTCAAGCGGATCACACCTTGTTCACCATCCAAAGCAAAAAGAGTATAGTTGTCATTCTCATATATGTTGATGATTTAACCATCTCCGGAGATGAAAAAGAAGGTATACAAGTCACAAAAGACTTCCTCAAATCTGTGTTTGATATTAAAGACCTTGGTGAACTCAAATACTTCTTACGAACTGAATTTTGTAGGTCTCCGAAAGGTCTATTTTTGTCTCAAAGGAAAGATGCACTTGATCTTTTAAGTGAAACAGGAAAGTTAGGAGATAAGGCTGCCAACACCCCATTGGAAGACGGCTACAAGGTTGATCGAAAGAGGGAGAAAGAAGATGAACCATTTGAAGATGTTCAATACTATCGCCGGCTAGTAGGTAAGCTTATATACCTAACACTCACACGGCCTGACTTGTGTTTTGCTGTGAATCATCTGAGCCAACATATGCAACATCCCACTAAGTATCATTGGAGAATGCTAGAAAGGATACTTTGCTACATCAAAGGAAGCCCGGGGCAAGAGGTTTGGATGGGAAAGAATGCTAGCACCAAGATCGTAGGATATAGTGATGCTGATTGGGCCGGTGATAGGGATGATAGAAAATCTACCACTGGCTATTGCACATTTATTGGAGGCAATCTTGTGACATGGAAGACCAAGAAGCAAAAGGTTGTATCTTGTTCAAGTGCGGAAGCCGAGTATAGACCCATGAGAAAGCTCACCAATGAACTCACTTGGCTCAAGGCATTGCTTAAAGACTTTGGGATTGAACAAGATCATCCTATCACTATGCATTGCGACAACTAAGCCATCATTCACATAGCCACCAATTCAGTCTTCCATGAGAGAACAAAGCACATTGAAGTCAATTGCCACAAGGTTAGAGAAAAGATTGAAGAAGGTGTAACTCTTCCATGCTACACATGGAGTGATGATCAATTGGCAGATATATCCACTAAGGCTGCAAGTCTCAAGGTATGCAATCATATTCACGGCAAACTTGGACTTATAGACCTTACACTTCCATGATTCAATGTCGCCTAAATCTGTTGATCATTACACTCTTTTCCTTGGCATAGTTTTTCTCCCATGTGGTTTTTACTATGCTAAGGTTTTTAATGAGGCAATGGCTCACGGGTTCCAATCTTAGCCTACTCTCGTTGGCTAAGCTTGAGAGGGACTATTGATCATGATATGCTATATCTTCTATGCGCCATTAGTGAGGAAAGAAGAGTAAGCCCAATAAGGAGATAACCGTTAGGCGACAATAAGGATGTACCCGTTTAGAGATAGAAGAGAAGGATGCATCACGTGTGGACTTAAGCCATAAGCGCTTAATTCAAATATGGACTAATCACTTTCTATATTGGTTCTATGCGCATATCTTCCTTCATGTCACTATCGCTTTGATCTTGTAACCCTAGTGGTCGCCCTAGTTGTCTCTCTATTTATATCTTGTAAACAACATTGTTGTAAGCTAATCTAAGCGATTCTCTCTTCATATTTTATTCTCCTTACTTTGTTGCAAGATCTCTCTTATTCTCCTCTTAATTACTCATAATGTTCCGCTAAATCCAACAGTTAGGTACAAATGCGAGATGGACCTTGTTGATACATTATGGAGCATTGTAACTGAAAAGTTGGAAAAGTTACTGTTTATCAAGTTATTGTTCATCGGCAATGTTCATCAAGTACTGTTCACTGTTACTGTTCATGCACCGATACACGTGAACAGTGTCGGTCGACATGGTACTATTCACGCCAAAGATTTGAAGTTTTTGCCCAGAAGTTTTTGTTATTTGCAATTAGTCCAATTTCGTGTTTTAACATATATATAGTATTTTTAGGTCATTGTTTAGACCTATGCTTTATTTTCTACAGCCACCTATTCAGAGATTTTTGGGAGAAGATTTCTAAACTCTTATCTCCTTTTGATTTATGTTATGCAATTTATTCAGACAATGATTTGTGTCATCTATTCTATGTCTGAGTAGTTTACTTGTTAGATCTAGGGATTTCTAGGGTTTATGATGGTTTGTTGAATTGGGCAATCATGTTAGGTTATCTATAATGTTCTTCATCTAGTTTGAATCTATAATAGTTCTAGGCTAGCCGCCAGAATCTAGAATCATAGGAATGTTAGTAGGCTCGAGAGTGCTATTGATATCCTGACCTAATCTTAGATGAGCAAACAGCCTTTTTGCAGCGAGAGTTGGTTTAGGAGTTTTGTAAACATATCATACTTGTTATTCATGCAGACTCTACTTATTTGTATTCACAAAGAAATTTGGTTTTCTTCTGTTTAGAGGATAGATGTCGTCGCTGCGAGAGTTGGATAGATATCATATTAGTGTTATGAGTTTATGAACCGAACAAACAATTGTATCCTGATTATAGAACTGCCCAGTTCACTTTCCCGAGTTATCTTTCATTGCATTGTTTTATTAAATTGACATTCATTAGTTTAGCTTAATTCAAAACTGATAATCTATTGTGTGAACTATAGTCCTTGTGGATTCGATCTCTAAGTATTACAGTGATCTCTTAATTTGAGAGATTAGCTCTAAGGGTAAATTTGAGCATATCAAATTTTGGCGCCGTTGTCGGGGACTCTTTGATTCACCATAGGTTAAGGTTAGAATTTACTCTAAATTTTTTCTTTTATTTGTTACTTACGCGTTCTTTCTTTTCTTGTGTGTTTCAGGTGCATGCATCAGCACGGTACCTGGAGCAATAAGGATTTTTTACTTGTGAATTTTTCTACTCAAGAACTAGCTAAGTTAGAGCGAGCTAACCGGACAGCACAAAGGATATCAGAGATGGTTAATCCACTGGTGTTGTTTACAGATGAGACTGGAGTTTTGCGTGATTCAGAGAGGCATGTGCGTAATGCGCAGGGTCAGAAATTGGATGCTGATGGAAACGCGATACTTGAAGTCGCTGATCGTGTCGACCGACACCAAGCTCTTCATGTCGGTCGACATGGTGACAATGTTGGTTATCTGCAGATATATAATGCAGCTGAGGAGAGAACACTTGCTGAGTACAACAGGCCTAGTCAGTTCTATGATAATAGGTCTGCTATCCGACCTCCTACTTTTCAGAGGAATGACTTTGAATTGAAACCCGCATACTACACTCTTGTAGGACAACACTCTTTTCATGGTCTTTCCAATGAACACCCGATGGATCACATTGAGAGGTTTGAGGATTTGGCTTCTAGCATTAAAGCCAATGAAGTGTCAGAGGACTACATTTTCTGCAAGCTCTTCCCATACTCACTTGTTGGGGAAGCAAATTATTGGCTTAAGCAGTTGAAACCGGGATCTTTGACGACTTGGGACGCAATTAAGACAGCCTTTCTGAACAACTTCTATGATGATGCAAGGTATGAAGATTTGAGAAACATGATCTCCCAGTTTACTCAAGGACCTACTGAGACTTTCAAAGCAGCTTGGTTAAGATTCAAGGGATATCAGAGAGATTTTCCACACCATTATTTCAGTGATGTTCAGCTCTTGAATACTTTCTTCAGAGGTGTTGATTGGAGGTATCAGATGGCTTTAGATGCTGCTAGCAATGGAAACTTCAAGACCAATACACCAAGGGCTGCGAGTAAGCTGATTGAGAACTTATCTTCTAGTAATAGTACCAAGAATGCAGACCTTGAGAGGACAAGCAAGCAGCTAACATGGGTAATGGTCAGATTGCTGAGGTGAATGCAAAGTTGGATATGGTACACAGTCTTCTTGTGGGTAAGAAATCAGTTAAGTATGCTACATAGGTTGAAGAAAAGGATGTCAACTACATCAATGTAACTCGATATCATGAAAAGATATATGGATACACACCAAGGCCTGAGTACCAACAGCCTATCTGATTAATAGTTTCACCAAGAACTATGAATCTTCATCTCGCCAGACACCTTCTCCAACCACTAAATAAAGTGAGATTAAGTCTATGTTGGAACAGATACTGTAGGGTCAGCAGGATATCGCAGTTGATTTCAAGGGGAAGATTGATGCTTTGTACACGGACTTGAATGAAAAATTTGAAGCTTTGGACAACCATGTGAAGAAGCTAGATATTCGGATTTCCCAATCAGCTAGTTCTTCAAGAGGATCTGATACAAAACAACATCAACCATGCCACGTTGTTACTTTGAGTAGTGGGATACAACTAGAGCCTGTTGTGAAGAAAGAATTGTCATGTGAGGACACCATGGATCTCGAAGAAATGGAAGATGATGTGATTTCAGAGGAAATTTTTTCCACGTCGACCGACGCGCAATCACCATGTCGGTCGACATGGGCAGGAATACAGGCGACAAAATCTATCCATGTTGATTGACACACATCTTGTGTCGGTCGACATGAGTGCAACAACAGTCCGAATTCAGCTGAAACAACACCATAACCTGCAGAAAGGGTTTACAAACCAAAGGTACCATGTCCTTATCCAATGCCAAGGAAATCTAAGCAAGAGATGGAGAATATGAGATGCAAGGATATGATGGATAAGGTTATGACTGAACTTCCTCAAGTTAATGAAGTTAGGCTTACACTTCCACTCAAGATGTATGTTAAGAGAATGGTTATAAATGGTGTGAGTCATGAGGAAGGAGCTTTACTTACCAGAGACATCAGTGCAATTTTCTTGAACAAAATCCCACATAAGAGAAAAAGAAACCAAAAGGAAGTGGTAGTCTCTGAACAAGGTAGTGCCATGATTAAGAATTGGACTATAGAGAAACTACCTGATCCAAGAAGTTTTGTTCTTGAGTGCTGCATCTCAAAAGAAGTATTTTCCCTTTTTTTTTGTGATCTTGGCTCAATTATCAACTTGATACCTTACTCCTTCTCTGTTAGACTTGGGATGACTGTTTTCAAGCCAACAAAGATCATTATTGTCTTGGCTGATAGGTCTAAGAGGATTCCAGAAGGTGTTCTAGAAGATGTTCCAGTAAAGATTGGAGATTGTTTGATTCCCACAGACTTTCTGGTGTTGAAATATGAGGAAGAACCGGAGGATCCTCTCTTTTGGGAAGACCTTTCTTGGCTACAGCTGGTGCTCTCATTGATGTAAGAGGAAGCAAGAGACATCTGCTTTATTATAGTGTTGATTCTTCTTCTTTTCTAGATCATTTTCACATTCTAGCGAAACAAACACACAAATTCTTCTTTTTCTCTAGATCATTTTTCCATTTTTACGCTTGCTGAGGAAGTTAGGGAGATCATGTCTGGACTTGGTTTTCGAACTGTCACTGAGATGATTGGTCGCGCAGATATGTTTGAACTTGACAGGGAAGTTGTCAAGAATGTCGATAAGCTAGAGAACATTGATCTCTCACTTTTGCTTAGACCTGCCGCAGAAATTCGTCCTGGGGCTGCTCACTACTGTGTCCAGAAACAGGATCACGGTCTAGACATGGCTTTGGATCAAGAGTTGATTGCACTGTCTAAATCTGCTCTAGAGAAATCTCTTCCAGTGTACATTGAAACTCCTATCTGCAATGTTAATTGTGCTGTTGGGACAATGCTGAGCCATGAGGTAACTAAAGGTTACCACTTGGCTGGGCTACCAAAGGATACAATTCACATCAAGTTCAAAGGAAGTGCTGGGCAGAGTCTTGGAAATGTTAGATTTTGATATGTGAAGTTTGATTTGAGAATTGTATGTTTTATGAATTATGGAATTTTAGAATATATGTTTTTTGAAGTTTTAGCGTTTTAATAAATAATTTAGAGTTTTAGTGAAATTATTTATTATTTTAGATTTTTTTGGATATTATAAGAAGTTTTGGATATTTAGAATTTTGTTAGAAATTTGTAGAATATTTTATTTTTATAATGTTTTTGGTATATATAATATGAGATGTGTAGTGTTTATTGAATTATTTTTTAACTATTATATTATTATTATTATTATATATATATATTAAATTATTAGTTGTTGATATTTATTTATTTTATGAATGGATTATGGTAGGTATCGTTTGCGTTCTCAATTCAAATTCCAGAGATGCCACCATCCATAGAGGCCTACACAAATGGCGGAGTTTGGACCGGTTCAGCCGAAACAACCTCCACAATTTCTTAAGGATTTTTCTTTTTATGTTTTTCTTTTTTGAATAATTTTTTTTATTTGATATTTTAGTTTTAATTTAAAATTAAATTATTAATTTAATTTAATATTATATATTAATAATATTTAACTTAAAATAGTAAAATAAAGGATCTATCGAAAAAAGATCCGTCAAAATTTAAAAAAAATTCTAAATTCTTATTAAAGTTTTCTTAGTTTTTTAAAATTTTAAATGATTTCACGAGTATGCAGCCGCAAAACTGACTGATTTTCTTATGGGATGATTTTTTGGGAAATTTTCAATGGAAAAGCGACACATTTCCATCTAAGCGCATATATTTTTGACGGACCAAAATACATCAAAAATATCAAAAAAAAATATTTATTGGAAATCTGTCGAAAATTATATATCTTATTATATAAAGATGAATGATTCAAAGTTAGTAATTTACCAGATTGTGCCACGTATCAATTTAAACGATCAGATTTTGACATGTGTTTAATTCAATAAAACCATAGATTATCAGAAAAGACAGAAGAAACTAAAAAGGAATACAGAGGTAAAAGTAAAAAAGATTTCTAATTTTCCATATCTATAGTTATTAAGTAAAAAAAAATGTTTTTAATTGAATTAAAATTATATTTTGGTAAATTTCCATTTGAAAAAGGATATTTTAAAATTAGTGCATAATTTTAAACTGTAGACAAAAAAGAAGAAATGAAACCATAGATTATCAAAAAAAAAAATTTAAGAATAAAATTTTAAAAGGAAAAAAAAATTCTAATTTCCAAGATTCTTATTATAGAAAGACGAATGATTCAAAATTAATAATTCACCTGATCATGTTACGTGTCAATTAAAACGATCAGATTTTGACACAAGTTTAATTAAATAAAACTATTAATTATCAGGAAAAAAAATTAGAAAAAGGAATATAATCCTAAAAGAAAATAATCAATATAATTTTATAAAAATAAAGTAAAAGTTTCTTTATTATAGTAAAAAGAAATTTAATAATCAATAGATATTCTATTACAGTATAAATAACAGGTAAGCAAAAAAGGAAAAACTATAAATAATAGGATGATGACATGTGTCGGCTGATCATCTTATTATATAAAAGAGAATGATTTAAAGTTAGTAACTCGCATGATCGTGATACATGTCAATAAAACCATATATTAAATTCATATAATATAATTTTAGAGTTAGTTCCTGCTTCACACCTACTAATTTGGCTTCAGAGGAAGGACAAGGTGTTCAGATTTTTGCCGACGTTTGAATATGATGGTGGATAGAGAATGTTTGTTTTAAACACCAAGAGATTACAAGATCTAAACCAGAGAACTTTAGCGCGAAAACGAAGATCTTGCTAAAAGAATATCTCGCTTATATATGTGTGAGGGTATAGCCACCTGTTACAAGATTCATTTTTCCAAATCTTACACTAGATGTTTGGGTTTGGTTCATATGTTTTGGCTTTTCAGATATAGAGGTATTTGACCCATTTAGATTCTAAAATTTTTGGTTTGTTGAGTTTGATTCTATTGGATTCGAATCAGGTTTGGGTACCAGAAATATCAGAACAAATACATATAAAAAATTTGGTTAGATTTGGTCAGAATTTCAAAAATTTAATTAAGAACTTTCAGATATTTTGATTTGTTGGGTTTATAATTATTGGGTAATTGTGTTATATAAATCAAACTATCATTAATAATTTTGGGTATATACTCGTATTTCAGATATTTAAAATATACTATTAACATCATATGTTTAATTTAATTAAATTAAATTTATATTTTATAAACTCATCCATCAGACGGGTCATAATCTAGTAAATATATATATATATATATATATATAGTTTTTAATGTGACCAATGTAACACGTGTTCATTGTGAGATGGGAATATGAGATCGAATTTCCTTGGTTGCGTCTGGAGTTTCTTTCTTTCCAATGAAGAAGATGGTTGCTTGAAATCAGTCAAAATGTTACAGGGATTTGAGTATGGTCAAGATAAAGGAAAATATTGTTTTAAGTATGGGAAAGACTCTAGTTGGAAGAGAAGGTTTAAGCCACGGATGAGCGACATGTGGACGATGGAAAATGAGCTATGTGGAGAATTTGTTAGCAGGAGTATAACAGTGAAGGAAACACAAGAAGAAGATCATCCTCTTATCCATTTTTTTTTTCTCTGAATTTCTGTATTTCTTCTCTCTCATTCGTACTATTGTCGTAATACGTTCTGGATATTATTCTCATCGTTTCTGGGAGTTTCTCATTGTATTTGGAGCTTCTGGGGTGAGTAATCGAATCTGTGTTTCTCGCAGTATAGATTTTAATTATTTCATTAATTGAGTTGAATTTTCTTTATCAAAGGTATCAGAGCTAATCAATCCTCTGAAATTGAGATGGTGGAAACACGATCGTTAGCTGTATTGAAGGAAACGGCGATCCGTGAAGTTGAAGAAGCTCTTGGATCGAAGATCGATCAAGTTTTATCATAAACGCAAGCGCTCGAAGGTAATATCGTGGAGCAGAATAAAGTAATGGCGGAAAGATCTTGGATGTTGGAAGAAAAAATGGATCAAAGAATCGGAGAAACGGTTGAAGCTATTCGCATAATTTCAACGAATCAAGCTTCAGGAAGTAGTAATCAATCAGAACCATTTACCAGTGATGACGACTGTAGCAAATAATATTCAGGATCAAGGGTGGATCTAGACCGAACAATCAGAATTATTACTCTGGTATTACATGTTTGGGAAGAGTTGATTTTCCAAGATTCTCAGGTGAAAAGCTTAAGGAGTGGTTATTCAAGGCGGAAGAATTGTTTGTGATTGACAATACTCCAAATGATATGAAAATTATTACTTCTGCTCTTCATTTTGATAGCCACACGCATCAACTTGGCATCAGTAGTTCAATCAGCTGGTGGAACCATGAGAATGGATTGAGATACTTATAAGTATGGATTGAAGGAGAGATTTGAGGATGTTTTGGATGATCCGGTGGCTGAACTAAAACAACTGCAGGAGACTGATTGAATCATGGATTACCATGAGAATTTTGAGTTGATTAAGACCAGGGTCTATTTGTCAAAGGACTTTCTGGTGAGTAACTATTAGCAGGGTTGAGGTTGGATACTCAAATGCACGTCAGGATGTTCCAACCAAGTTCAACTGGACAATGCAAATTGTTGGGAAGGCTATATGAAACGGCTCATTCTATGAAACCTTTTCAATCCAACTTGGTCTAATACGAAAGGAGTCACTAATAACATACATAGTAAAGGGCTTTTACCAACTAAGGAACAAGAATATAAGAGAGTGGCACAACATGTAGCTTCTTCTAATAAAGTGCAGGCAATACAGCCTAGGAAATTCCTTTCAAATGAAGAGATGAGTGAAAGGGGGGCTAAAGGATTATGTTATTTTTGTGATGAGAAGTATACTCCGGTCATTATCTGAAACACAAAAAACACAGCTGTATATGTTAGAAGTGGAGGATGAAGAATGCGAAGAGGAAAGTGAAAAAGTGAGTCAAGAAGAAAATGAAGAAGAACCAATGCCACATGTATCGATAAATGACATGTCTGGAATTAATGATAATGATATTATGCGCATTAAAGGCATGTATGGGAAGAAGATGATGTTCATGTTAGTAGACTCTGGTTCTACTCATAACTTCATGGATATTCAAGCAGCTGTAAGATTGGGGTGTAAAGTAAACCATAACAAGTTGACAAGAGTAAGAGTAGCTGATGAAAGAGACTTGACTATTAGTGGAACTGTTAAGGGATTTAAATGACAAATTCTGACGACAACATTTAAAGCAGATTTTATGTTGATTCCATTGGGAGGCTCTGATATGGTGTTAGGTGTGCAATGGCTGAAGACACTCGGCGCACTAACTTGGAACTTTAATACACTGGAAATGGGTTTTATGTATGAGAACATGAAGGTGTGGTTCCATGCAGTGAAACTAGGTTCAGTAAGAGAAGCTAAAGCCAAGAAGATCATTAAGAAGCAAGAGTGTCAATCACAAATATCTATGATCTGTGTACAAAGAGTAGATCAAGAAAACACTGTTAGCTTTTGTTCATTGGAAGCTGAAATGACTGATGCAGAGACAAAGCTTGAGATGGAACTGTTGCTAAATAGGTTTAAAATATTTTTGAAGAGCCAACTTCATTACCTCCTTTTAGGAAAAATCACAGCTATAGGATTCCTATTAAAGAAGGGTCGGATCCAGTGAACCAAAGACCATATCGTTATACGATATATCAGAAGAATGAGATTGATAAAATGGTGGAGGAACTATTAAGAAATGGTACCATTCAAAACAGTTGCAGTCCTTATGCATCTCCAGTGGTTTTCGTTAAGAAGAAGGCTGGAACCTGGAGACTTTGTGTGGATTATAGAGGATTGAACGGTTTAACAATTAAAGATAGGTTCCCTATTCCACTGATTTAAGATTTGATGGATGAACTGGATGGTTCGAAGGTGTTTTTGAAGATAGATTTATGAGCAGGTTATCACCAAGTTAGAATGGAAGAAGCTGATATACATAAAACTGCATTCATAACACACAATGGCCATTATGAGTATTTATTAATGCCTTCTGGACTCACTAATGCTCCAGCAACCTTTCAGGGTCTTATGAATGCAGTCTTCAAAGATTCTCTGTGAAAATTTGTGTTGACATGTTTTTATGACATTTTGATCTACAGTCCATCGTTTGAAGAGCATGTGAAGCATGCATGTAAGGAAGGTGTCAGAAGTTATGAAAAGTAATGAACTGTTTGCTAAAGGAAGCAAGAGTGCATTCACTACAGACAGGGTTGAATATTTAAGCCATTATATTGAGGCGAAAGGCGTATCTACATATCCTACTAAGATCAAAGTTGTTGTAGAGTGGCCAGTTCCAAAGAATTTAAAACAGTTGAGAGGTTTTCTTGGTTTAGCTGGCTATTACAGGAGGTTTGTTAAAAATTTTGGTATATTGGCCAGGCCTCTTATGGTCAGAAGAAGCTCAAAATGCATTTCAGCTATTGAAGGATACACTATGTGAAGCTCCAGTATTAGCCCTTTTGTTGTTTGATAAAACGTTTGTGGTGGAAACGGATGCTTGTAACCAGGGAATTGGAGCAGTATTGATGCAGGATAATCATCCCTTAGCTTATATAAGCCACCATTTGAAGGGAAAACAGTTGCATTTATCAATTTATGAGGAGGAGTTATTGGCAGTGGTTTTTGCGGTACAATAATGGAGACATTACTTGTCGCCTAATCATTTCATCGTTAAAACTGATAAGAGAAGCTTAAAATACTTGTTGGAGCAAAAGTTGAATATGCCCATACATCAACAATGGCTTCCAAAGTTATTAGAGTTCAGTTATGAAATCCAATATAAACAAGGAAAAGACAATATTGCAGCTGATGCATTATCAAGGGTTGAAGGCTCTGAAGTGTTACATATGGCAATGTCAGTGCTAGAATGTGATCTCATGCAGGAGATACAAGAGCATTATGATACAGATTTGTTGTTCAAAAACATTATTTGAAGGTTTAAAAGATAAACCAGGTTCTAAAACACATTATTCTTGGGTTCAAGGAATTTTTGAGGAGAAAAAGTAAGAGTACGTCTTTTTCTTCGCTTCTTCATCTTCTCTTGCTTTTCTTCTTTTTCTTCTCACTGATTGAAGCTTTTCCTTTGTTGCAGGATTTAATCAACAACTCAATTCTCTACAAGCTGTCAGAGAGTTTTGGCTTTAACATACGGTAAAGTCAGAAAGAGATCATGGTTAGGACATAGGATGGATGCAATTCTCAAGATCACAACAACAAAGAAGCAAGTCCAATACAAGATTAAGTGGTACATAAAAATCCAGCAAGCTCTGTGATCCATAAATACTCAAGTTAAGTTTCTGATTATTTATGTCTTCTGATCAACTAAAAATAAATAATTAACCAGTCTATATCAAAAGGACATGAGAACACTTAAAGAAAAACCAAAAAGGAAAGCTAAATAATGGACTAATTAATAATCACGTTATTTCCTTTTGCCGTCTTACAAATATTGACGTCTTAAAATTGATCATCAGCACATTAACAAGAAATTTACAACAAGGTTCTACACTATTTTAGAGTTTTAAAATTGTGTCAATGGAAAACCAAATAGAAAAAAAACTGTTAAGCTTCTTGTCTTGTGGAAAAGCAGATCTCCTTTCATTTTTCGTATTGTTGATCTTCTGTTTCACAAATAGAAGATAACATATTCCAAAATTCTTGTCAATAATTTGGATCAGGTAATTAAACTTCAAAAGGAATAAAAAAATACAGCAAGCTCTGTGATCCAAAACACTCAAGTTTAGTTTCTGATTAAGAACACCTATTTATGTCTTCTGATCAACTAAAATAAATCATTAACCAGTCTATATCAAAAGGACATGCGAACACTTGAAGAAAAACCAAAAATGAAAACTAAATAAATGGACTAATTAATAATCACGTTCTTTCCTTTTGCCGCTTGAATGTAGACTTTGTTGAATCTTCACGGAACTCGGAACATAAGAGCACATACGTGGCCGACGTTCAGATTCTCCAAGAAGATTCACTTCTCTGTAGTATCCATCCTCTCCCATTATGTGAGCTTTGTTATTAGTTTTCTTTATTTGGTCTCTTTCACAAATCACTGCTACTTTCTTCTTCTCGTCGACCAAGAAACTTCCATATAGATAATTATAATCTCCACCGAGCGGTTTCATATCAAACTTTAAGAAGTTGCTCCACGACACTGAATCACACTTAAAAAATCGTAGATTTTGTACACAATTTCTCGGCGTAGATTGTAAGAATTCGAAAACATCAAGATTTTGTTGTTGTTCTTGTTGTCGTATCCGATACCATATCGATCTATACTAGGTAGAGTGTTTCTAGGTTCGATCCATCTGGTTTGTCCTAAACACGGGTTACATACCACCAGCTTATTATTATTGACGCATAACAATTAATCGTCGGAGTGAAAGACATTAGATATCTCCATTTGATGATTAAGTTTACCTATTTGCTTTATAGATGGTTCACCTAAGCCATCTTTGTTGTTATCGATTTCATGGAGAATGATGCTTATCAAAGAAGCCCTAGAATCAAACACCACGATTACTTTTAATCTCATTGGCCTCTTTAGGACAATGCTTATTTGTAAAGCTCGGATCTTTGAATAAACTGTTCCAGTGTTTGCAAGTAGATCTGACAGCCCTAAGAGATGTTATTGGAACTCTTGAGAGGATCTCCTCTATCAAATCCTGCGAAATATCGGACACCATCGTCATTGTTTCAAAAGTTTTAGGTTGTTTTGGTTATAAAAATTAGGCTTTCTCTAACTAACACGCTTTTTCACTTCTATACCTTTACCTTGTGTAAAAATGGTATCCTCCGCTACAAACCCTTTTTTCCTTTTCTTATTTGGTTCCTAAATTATGTTAACCTTGTTTTTTTTTGTGTGTTTTAAATTTTTTCCCAGAGATAAATATATGATTGCTAATCTATAAACTCTTTGTGATAAACTGGTGAAATGGAAAAAAATGTATCACATTCATAGATTAAGAGAGTAATGAAACATTCAAAAAATACCTGACCCGACCAATGTCCACTAAGGCGCTAACTATTGATATAAATGCGTAATTCTAGTATTGTTACCCAAAATATTCTGATGAATCGGGAAGGACTGCACTACAAGAAAGCAGCGGCAAAACTGACGGGGAAATTAGGATGGACAAAATAACCGTAACCAAAAAAGCTGAATCTTAAATTGATAATTTGTTTTCGTTTCAATTTAGCTTAAAAACATGTTTGGTTACCATTATAAAAATTATTTTGGATTCAGTTTGGTTCGGTTTAAATTGTTAAACTGTTAAACCATGATCTAAAAAATAAATTAAAATTACTTTTATATTTGCTTAACTACATACTTGTGTTACTTAGTTTTTTATTTATTTTAAACAAAAAGTACCTTTAAACGATTGCATAAATATGTGATTTCTAATTCTAGAAATTCTTACCAGTAAATAATTCAAGATATATAAGCATTTAATAAATAATTTAAGGTTTTGAATCATTTATTTGTTTTACTAGAGTTTCAACGAATTGTTTTTGCAAGCTGCAGTTTGACTTCCATTTTCTTTAATTTTCTAATACAATCAATGTTGAGTTTTGACTTTCTGAAAATACAAATACAATTACTTGATGAATCTCCTTGGCCTGTTTACGACAATGCTTCTTTGCAAAGCTAGGATCTTTCCATAAACTATTCCAATATTTGCAAGTAGATCTACCGTTGTTATTGGAACACGAGAGAGTATCTCTTCAACCAAATCGCGGGAGAGATCGGAGATCATCGTCACTGTTTCAAATACAAATTAGGGTTTTTTTTTTTAATTTTGTTTTAACTTTTACGCTTTCCCACTTTATAGAAGATAGAAAAAAAACCTTATGTATCACAAAAAAGGCAACTTCCACTTAAAAGTACCTTTTCCTTTTCTAATCTAGTTTCTAATAAAATTCTCCTACTATCATAAATCTTAAATCTTCCCAGACCTCTCCTTCAAATTTCCTCTTCTCGTCACCGCAACCCTAATCGTTCTCTAACCGCCGCCTTTCGTACGCCATCGCTTCTTGGCGTTTACGGTGTCTCACCTACTCTGTGTTGTTACTGGTTCTCGACGACGATGACGATTACTGAAGATGAGCAATCGATTCCTTCAATTATTGATCTCACAGAGAAAGAGTGGATGATTTTCGACCGGCTTCTCAATACTCTCCGTCATTGTAACCTCGATACGCAGCTTCGTGTGGCTGGTGGTTGGGTGCGAGATAAGCTGCTAGGGAAAGATAGCAATGATATTGACATAGCAATTGACAATATGACTGGGATTGATTTTGTTGAAAAGTTCAAAGAGTATTTATCTTCTAGAGATGAAGAAGTTGAAGGCGACACTGTTATTGTAAGGAATCCTGAGCAATCAAAACACTTGGAGACTGTAAAGGTGCGGATTTATGATCACTGGATTGATTTTGTCAATTTGAGACGTGAAGAGTACACAGAAAATAGTCGTATTCCTATAATGATATTTTATACTATTAAAACAGTACAAATTTAAAAGACTATTTATGTTTCCAAACACCAAATAGTTATTCATATATCTAATCATTATCATATATAGTTTATTTATTGTTCTTTTTCTAAATAAATAATCTGTTAATTATCTACAATTTTTTTCTTATCTAATATTTCTTTATAATCATTTCCTTATCTAATAATGTAACTTTAATAATATGAATTATGATTCTCCTACCATCTTTATTTGATATTATTTTAAATTATTTTAAATTATTATATAAAACATACG
The DNA here is from genome assembly GCA_963555745.1 of Cardamine flexuosa. NCBI lineage: Eukaryota > Viridiplantae > Streptophyta > Magnoliopsida > Brassicales > Brassicaceae > Cardamine > Cardamine flexuosa. The sequence goes on along the minus strand of OY743217.1, from coordinate 20,733,500 downwards.
ATTAATAAAATTTTAGATTCTTTTTATACATATGTTGTGATTTAAATTTTAGTAAACGGACATATATTAACTTAATCAATAAGAAAATAATGTGTGTCAAATATCTTACATTGGTAGAGATGTCAATCGGATAGGTGATCTACAGGTTAAGTACAAGTATTATGCACATTAATAAGCAAGCATCATGAACAAACTTATAGTGGACCGCGTCTATATCAAACTTTTTTCGCGAATTGATGGATCGGCTGTAAACTACCAAATTTTAATCAAATATATATATATATATATATATTAATTAATAATTGAGTTCATGATGCTTGATTTTTAAATTATTAAAAATTAAATTATTTAAATTACAATATTCAAATATTTGGGTATTTCTAACCTATTGGTAATGGTGAAGAGTTGGACAAAATAACTACTTACACAAATTTAAAATATATATATAAGCTAACTAACCAACAACACTAACATTTTATAATTTAATAAAATTAAAATTACATATAAGTAAAAAAAAAAGTTATAAAACTAAACAAAAAAAATCTAAAAATTTATATGTGAAAAAATTGACCATAAAATATTAAACAGTAAAATATAAACATTTGTTACATTAACTAAGAAAACATTGATCCGTGGTCTATTCTAGTTTGACACCCCAAAAGAGGATGCTTTTAGGAGAGACTTAACCATAAATAGCTTGTTCTACAACATAAACACTGGCTCAGGAGAAGATATTACAGAAAGAGGCATTGGTGACCTAAAGTCTGGAAGGATTGTTACACCACTGCCTGCAAAAGCTACGTTTCTGGAAGACCCTTTACGAGTTCTCCGTGCTATTCGCTTTGGTGCAAGGTTTAGTTTTACTCTGGATGAAGAAGTAAAAGAAGCTGCTTCAAGTGAGGAAGTTAGGGTAGCTTTTGGTGAAAAAGTTAGGAGAGAGGGAATGAAATCGATTTGATGATATCTGGGAATGCACCAGTTTCAGCAGCTGCTTACCTTTCGGATCTGAAACTACTCAGGGTTGTCTTTGCTTTCCCTTGTTCAGCATCAGAAAAATGTTGCCAATCCTACTTGGAAGCTATGTGGAGGCTCATTCAGGCACCTGGGATAGGAGAGTTCAGTGGTGAAGAAAGATGACTTGCTCTGTATGCTGCTCTGTTTCTCCCTTTTAGGAAAACCGTTTACAAGGACAATAAGGGAAAAACGATTCCTCTTGTCAACCACATGTTCAAATTCTCCTTGAAGCGAAAAACCAGTGACGCTGAAACGGTTATGAATATACATGGTACCGCTGAGAGATTCCTGTCGTTGATTGGCTCCCTTGAGTTGAAAAATGATGTACTATTAGACAAGCTTGATTGGGCAACTCATGTTCTTGAGCACATCTCCCTTAATGATACAGGAACTTGGAAAATGAGACTAGTCACAGGGATTATTCTTAGAGATATTAAAGACTTGTGGCTTGTTACGCTCTTAACATCCTTGTTGTTGTATACGGTTGAGGATCAAGAAATTGGGTTAGACTTCCAATTGGATAAGACGAGAGAAATTTATCTAACAATTATGGAAACCATTCGTGAACTGGGTCTTGATAACATCTGGGATGTTAAGCCTTTGGTGAATGGCAGGGAGATCATGCAAATTGCAGAGCTTAGCGGAGGATCTCAAATCCGTGAATGGCAACAGAAACTGCTCACATGGCAACAGAAACTGCTCACATGGCAGCTTGCTTATCCCAGCGGCTCCGCAGAGGAATGCAAAGATTGGATGAGAGAAATGAAAGCAAAACGACAACGGACTGACTGACTTTATATTCTCTAACATTCTAGATTAGTCAAATCTTTATCATAGGCTTATATATCCTGGCTGAAGATATAATACCACACAAAAGGCTTACATTTTTGGTCTGTCTCATGTGATGTTTCTTCGGCACTTGTGATATAGAAGAAATGACATCTACTCCTTCATTGTCGTCTGATCATACTGTAAAATAACTATACCCTTCATTGATTCCATATATAATATGCCCTTCACCACATATTTGACAGTAAATATGATCATTGTTAAGTTCTAAAACCATAAACTCTGTATTGATCTTGTTAAACACCAATTACAAAGATAAAGCTCATCAAGATCTTGATGGTGCACCTTCTAGAGACTCGATCAGACCTTAGAACCCCTAGCTAGTGTTCTTCTTCAATCTCATCACGATTGGTAAAATGGTAACAGACTCATATCGTATGATCTTGTTACAACAACAAAATGTCTGGTTCCCATAAAACACATGACTCCTAATTTATACTTAAGAAACAAGTAACTCCAAACACTCTTTCAAACAGATTCTTCTCTTCCATACTCCACCTTAGCTTTAAGCAAACGTATCAATCATCATACGGCAGATAAGTTTATAGGCTTTTAGAAATAAATTGTTATTCCAAAGTATTTAGAAAGTAAAAACTTTTCAGAAAATTAGATGTTTCTATGAAAAGCCTTGGCTGGAGCCCTCACCGTTCAATCCCAAGATGACTCTCTTGCAAGTTGGTCTTGATAACCATTTGCAATGTTCTTTTCAACTGTCAAATAGCTATGGAAATGAGGAATTTGGCGGATGATGAATCACAGAATTCAATTAGGGTTTTTGATGTTATAGCTGCACCTTGAGAAAGGTTGCCTACGCACCCTTGTGAAGGGAGCAAGCCATCCGTAGTTCATAGAGATTTGTGGGGGTGAATAAGGCGATTTGTGTCTTGATTACTTGATGTGTTTCAAGGTTATTAGATGTCTTGTAATGGTTTGTCTCTTTTGTGATCATTTCTAGATTGTCATGATTTTTTTTATATTCTCTTGAAAAAGAGGGAGTTCTTTATTTATAGTGATTTAAGGAGGTTTAAAACACCATTTTCCTTATTGGATTAGGATTGTCTTTTTGTCCAAGATTTCCTTTTCTGAGTTGATTTCTTTTTCTGAACTGATTAAGTAGGTTTAAGTCTTCATGGGCCAATTCGATTGGGCTTTGAGAGAAGTCAGTCTTAATTTGGGTCGGATCTAAGACGGGGTGCTAAATCCGGTACCAACAGTTAGTCCCCCCGCAGTTCGTTAGAATGAATGTTGAGTTTTGAAGAAGTAAGAGAAAATGATCTGATGTAAATTGAGATCGACTTCATGTTGGTTTGAACTTGTCTTGGAGACTTGATGAGAGGTTGAGTTCAGCTTAAGGACTTGATGCGAGGCTGAGCTCGACTTTTAGACTTGATGCGAGGCTGAGCTCGGCTTTTTTGGAACTGATGCGAATCTGCAAATGAGTTTCGACTTATACCTTCAAAATTAATAGTCGAGCCCCAATCATGCGGATGTCGGCTTACTTATTTTGGGTGACCTTTTGAAAATTTGGCCCCAATTATGCGGAAGTCGACTTATTTGTCTTGGGCGATCCCTTGGTTTGCAAAGTTAGACCTCGGCTTCTTTCTTTTGTAATTTTGAAGGTTCAGATGCAAGGAGCGACCTCGACTTATACTTTTTCCTTAAATATATGTAACAAGTCGAGCCCTAGAGTATGCGGATGTCGGCTTATTTACTCTAGGTGACTCCTTCTAAAGTTTGGCCCCAATTGTGCGGATGTCGACTTATTTGTCTTGGGCGACTCCTTCAATGCATAGACCGGTTCTAAGTATACTTAAATCATAATCCCAACAAATGAATACCTGGCCAGGGCATCATTGTGAAGAAGAAGAAAGTAAACCTGAAAGTACAAAGTGCAAAGCGTAGCTCGGATTTCATGAATGACGAGGCTTGATGCTCGGTTCAGATGTGAGAAAAATTCACATGTATCTAGAGTGGAAATGAAGATTAATGATTTGAAAGCTTATCTTGGCCATGGTGATAGATGGAGATGGTGTGAACCGGATATGATGGTGTCAAGGCATATCACGTTTGAGTGGCGGGAGATGATATTGCTTGGTGTAAGACCAACTTCTACTAAGTGTTGTAAAATTAATGTTTGAAGAAACACCATATTTTTCTCCTAACTTATGATTTTTCTTCTCTTGATTTCCTTCCTTTTTTTCTTCTCAAGAAAAGATTGTTTTATCCTTGCTTTTGCTTCTCACAAACTTGTCCACGGTGAGCTGGGATAGTCAAAGATCAATGTGTGATTGTTAAAGGCGAGCTGAGATTGTCAAAGGCGAGCTGGACTGTCAATGGCAAGCTGAGACTTGTCAAAGGCGAGCTGAGACTTGTCAAAGGCGAGCTGCTACTCAATGGCGAACTGAGACTTGATAAAGGCGAGCTGCTACTCAATGGCGAGCTAAGACTGTTAACGGTTTGCTGATGAGTTTGTCGAGCTCGAGTTAGGCGAGCTTTAGAGCTTGAATGAGTTGGAAGATTATGACGATGTCAATCTATAATGAAAGATATGTCTTGGGGCTTGCCGTTGATATGTTATTCGTTTTGTGGTTCCTTGTGATTCGCCGGGAAACGGGTCCCAAAGTTTGTCGATCTGATAGAGGTGGACTGCGTTTTAAAGCTTCAGACAGATTGCGTATCTTTGAGGAGAACAACAATAACTTTTCTTAAACCACTCCGATTGAGGCGAAGCCAAGTGTTATGGAAAGCTGACACTCAGGGCAATCCGTGGATATGTCGATCTTCTCTTAATTCGTCGAACTGCATCGGGAAATTGCTTCGCAAATAGGCGGTTTGGATATTTGTTTAGAGTTTTTGATAGTTTGTACAACTTCTAGGACAACGACAATAACTTCTATGAGACAGCTCTGACTTAGGCGAGATCGGCTTCTTTGGAAAGCTTATTCTCCGGGGTTTCCATTGATAGGTCGTGCTTCACTTGGTTTGTCGAGCTCCATCGGGAAATCGCTTCACAAGAATGCAACTTGGATCTGTGCTTCAAAGTGACAATTGTCGAAAGACAGTTCGGAATGTGACAAGGTCGGCTTCAATGGAAATCTGATTGGTGGGGCTTTCTGTAGATAGGTTAAGCATCACTAGGGCCGTCCTATTCTGTTGGGAAATCGGTTTGCAATGAGGCAGCTTGGCATGTCTTCTAGGATTTGAGACATAGTGCGTCTGATGCAGATAAAAGGCAATAAATCTCTAATAACAGCTCGGATCGAAGCAAGGTTGGTTTCTGTAGAAAGATAATTATTGGGGCTTTCTATGGATTGGTTATTATGCATATGAGTCGTCCTACTTTGTCTGGAAACCACCTCGAAAGATGGCAGCTCGAAACTGCGTTTTAGGGTTTTGGACAGACTTCGTCCGATGCAGACAAACAGCGATAACTCTTGGAATATAGCTCGGATTATTGCAATATTGGCTTCTATAGATAGATGTTTCGTGGGGTTTTCCATGTATAGGTAGATCTTCATCTGGGTCCATCTACGTCGTCAAGAAATCGCCTCGCAACAAGATGTCTTGGATGTGTCTTCTAGGGTTTCGGACTGAGTTTGTCCGACTTCAGTAAAATGATGATAACTTTAGATATACATGTCGGATTGACCCGAGCTCGAATCCTATGGAACGATGATCCAAGGGGATTTCTATGGATATGTAGTTTGTTACTTGGGTCGTTCTACTCCGTCTGAAAAGTGCCTCGCAATGAGGTAGCTCGGATCTGTTGATTCTGATGTGGATTTTGATCTTCAGTTTGGATGATACTATCTACTCCACCATCTTTGAAAAAAAAAAAATTTGTAAGAGCCCCACAGACGGCGCCAACTGTTGAATCACAGAATTCAATTAGGATTTTTGATGTTATAACTGCACCTTGAGAAAGGTTGCCTACGTATCCTTGTGAAGGGATCAAGCCATCCGTAGTTCATAGAGATTTGTGGGGGTGAATAAAGCGATTTGTGTCTTGATTATTCGATGTGTTTCAAGGTTATTAGATGTCTTGTAATGATTTGTCTCTTTTGTGATCATTTCTAGATTGTCATGATTTTTTTTATATTCTCTTGAAAAAGAGGAAGTTCTTTATTTATAGTGATTTGTGGAGGTGTAAAATTCTATTTTCCTTATTGAATTAGGATTGTTTTTTTGTCCAAGATTTCTTTTTTTGAGTTGATTTCCTTTTCTGAACTGATTAAGTAGGTTTAAGTCTTCATGGGCCAATTCGATTGGGTTTTGAGAAAAGTCGGTCTTAATTTGGGTCGGATCTAAGACAGGGTGCTAAATCCGATATCAACAGCGGAAATTTCTCTTCCTCGTCTAGGTTTCTCCAACAATTATGTTTTCCTCAAACTCAACTATTTGGTTTCTGTTTGTTGTGACCGTAACATTCCTGAAAACATTAGAGAACTGGTCTCCTGGATCCTGTGCACATTTTTAAATCCAAAAAGGCATTTGTTTTCAAGCGGAAACAAGTGGATGATGGTGTCTTAGTGGCAGCGTGAGCATTAAGAGTAAGAGTAGTTAGAGTGTAAGAAATTATTATCCGTCCAAATTCCAACGTATACTTCTTAATATAAGGATCCGATAATAGTGGGTAAAGCTATCGTATAATCAAAATCACTACCCAAATGCCTAATATCCAAATTAGGCACGGTCAAAATTTAACCATAACCGTACTTTCGTCCGTAACTGTAATATTTTCAATCGTAACCAAAATCGTAACTATATAAAATAGTTAAAACCATAACCGTAATCGTAAAAATATATTAGTTAAAATTAACATTAAATTATTAACCATAACTACTAATTAAGCGTAATCATATAAAAATCATCAGTTAACCATATGATATAACCATAAATTTTTAACCGTAACTTACGTTTAAAAAGTAAAAATAAAAATATAAAGTAACTGTTTTAAAAATAAAATAAATCTTTTTTTATCATAAACTTACGTTTCCATTTTTTAGTAACTATATATTTTTCTTTTCAAAATAACTATCTTTCCTATAAATAATTTTTTCATAATTTTAATATGTTTGCTTATGTAACCGTATATAACCATAACCGCTTTAACCGTAATAATTATAACTATATATAATTATAACCGTTTTAAACGTAACTATTTTAACCATATATTAAATAGTTAAGGTTAGACTAAAGAAAAATTGTAACTGTAACCAGTGATTAATTAATTATAACCGTGGTAACCGTAACCATGGTCATGCCTAATCTGAATCTAAAAAATTTAATGGAACCAACCCAAATTAATAGGCGTTTAACGGAACCACAACCTACATAAATATTCAAGTGATTCATAAATTCATTTATCTGAGGTGCAGGAGCAGAACCGAAATATAATGAGTACCCAAAATAAAATTATATATCTAAATTATTAATTATATTTAGATTTGAAATAACCCAAATACTCAAAACTAGATTAATTACTTTGTCAATATTTATACAATTTGAATTGAAATATATCCAAAACTATATTTGAATCCATTATATTTAGATTTAAATATATCCAAAACTACGCCCGAGTGCAATTCTTTTAAATTGTAATGTAATACTGTACAATCTAAGTAAATTATAACTGTTTTGTGGTGTTATAGTATAGTGGATGTAAATTGTTAGTAGAATGATTGTTAATAATAATGGTTATATAAACATTTTAAGTGATTACACATTTTAGGAATGATAATAATCTTCAGCGGTTAAAACAATTAAAAAGTGAAAAATTTACTATAAAATTTAAAATTTGTTGAATTATTACTTTTGTCAATATTTATATATTTTGAAAATTTTTGTTATGTAGATTGGAAATATTTTAACTATAGTAATCTTTAATACATATTACTAGAATATGACCCGTCTGATAGACGGATTTTTAAATATTAAATAAATTAAATTTAAGAAAATTAAACTAAAATTTTGTTATATGTGATGTATCCTAATAAATATTTTTATGCATGTTTTGAGCTATATAACTGAAAATGATTAATTTCATAACTTTTTTATTATTATATGTCAGTTGATTCTTACTCACCACATCACTTTCAATCTCCAATAAAAATTCCACCATCTTTCTCATTCTGATCCATATTTGTACATGAAAATGATTATGATATAATCAACTTTCTCAAAGTCGATATATGTCTATTGTTTCAATCTCCTATTTGTGAGAAATCAATTATAATGTCCTCTCTTTGGAATAAATCATTTATACAATTTTTGTCCTCCATTGTCTTAGAATTTTTTCTTCTAAATGTTTCTTAAACCTAAAATATTATACAATTTTCGACCTAATTTGTTATCTTGCATCTATTATATGAAAACTGTGCAAAAAAATACCACACATAATTGTTTAGTGTTTATCTTGAATCTCATTTCAATAAGTTTTGAAACAAAAATGATTAGAAAGAAAAATTCAAATTTTATTGAAAAATAAACAATAAGAATTAACATATATATTAGAAAAGAAGTAAAAATACATATTTTATCATGTACTTTTTTTATTTTATTTTTATGAAGCAAAGATAATATCACAATTGTTTTTACACATGTCAGAATTCAGTCGTTCAACCGACACGTGTCATCATACTGTTATTTACAATTTTAACATAATATCTTTTGATTATAGAATTTTATTTTACTAATAATAAAATAAAGTTTTACTTTATTTTTATAAAATTAAATCAATAATTTTCTTTTAGGATTTATTATTTTTAAAAATTTCTTTTATCTTTTCTAATAATCTATAGTTTTAATTAATTAAGAACTTGTCAAAATCTAACTGTTTTAGTTTAAATTTGTCATGATCATGCGAGTTATTAACTTTGAATTATTCATCTTTATATAATAAGATGAGTTTTTTTTTCATTTTTGGATATTTATTTATTAATTTTAGTTATTGATTAGATAAATTAACAAATTTTTGGTTTCCTTTTTTCCTTTTAAAATTATTTCTTTTTATTTTGGTTTCTTTATTTGTTATGAAACTTGGAAAACTAACATTGCAAATAAACTAAATGTAGGTTAAAATTTTTGTTTTGGTATTTATTTTAAATATATTTCTTAATTTTAGTTATTTATTAGTTCAATTAATAATTTTGTGATTTCCTTTTTAGAAAACTACACTTTTTTTTTTTTTTGTATTTATTTTAAATGTAGTTTTTAATTTTAGTTATTGATTAGATAATTTAACATTTTTGTGATTTCCTATTTTTCATTTTTCTTAAAAAAACTTCATTTTTTTTACTTTTTGTTGTTGTTGGAATTTGTGGATTTTAATTAATAATTTAATATATTAATAATTATTAAATTTCTTTTTTTGTTAACTTTTTTTAATATATATAAATATTTTATAATTTGACACGTGGCAAAATTTGAATAATTAGTGACATATGTTAAGATCTTGTGAATTATAATTTTGATATGTTTCAATTTGTGGTGAATGCAATCCAAATTTATATAATAAGATTTGTATTAGAGATATTTTGGTGACAAACTCAAAATGGTCCATTTTTGTGTCCACTGCATCCACTGCACAAAGCCCAGTCGGACCCAAATTCAAAAGCCCTAAACATTTTATTTTTTTCCATAAGGTAAGGTTTAGGGGGAAAAAGAAAAACCCAATCTCTCTCGCTTCTTCTCTCCGCCGCCGTGAAAACCAAAATCATAGACGAAAACAATGTCTACCGGAGAAGTGTCTCATCACATGGCGACGGCACAGAGTGGAAATAGAAAGAGAAGAGTCGGAAAAGCATCTAAAAGCAAGAAATCAAAATCATTACCTCCTTCCTCAGCTAGGTTCAAAGTTACAATGAAGAATCAAAAGCTATTTCAGAAAAGAGCAAGAGATTACAACTCCGATGACGAAGAGGAAGAAGATGAAGAGAAGAAACAACCAGAAGTAACAATTCGTGAGAAGATCTTCTCTGATGCTAACATGGGACCAAATTACGATGAAATTGAAGAAGATGATGATGATGATGATGAAGAAGAAGAAGGCTCAGATAACGATGAAGCGATTCAGTCTGGAATCACAAAGTTTGCTTCTGATGGAGGATGTAATGCTTTTAAAGTCGCTTTTAAAGCTATAATGAAGAAGACTAAAGAAGAAGATACATTGGTGAGAGATACAACTAGAAACCCTAATTTTGATTTTGAATTGGGGGAAATGTTGAAGAGTGTTTGGCTTTTTGGTGTTAACAGGATCCAATTTTATCAGGACGCAAGCCTCTTATTGCAAAGCAGCTAGCTGAAGAAGAAGCTGAATTCAAAGCTAAAGGTCAAGCTAAAAAGGCTAAACATTTGGTATGATTGATTTGGTGGTTTTGTTTGTTTTTCACTATTCTTGTGTTGTTTAGTTTTTGATGATGAGTTTAAAATTTTCAAGGTTGCTGAGAAAGGTCATGTTAAACCTGGAAGCTATTTGGATTCTCATGAAAAGATTCTTATTGGTGTTGCTACTAAAGGAGGTATTATATCATATTTGAGATTGTTTAGTATTTGGGTTTTTGATGGTACTGACTTAGTCCTTTTGTCTCTATGAACTTGTGGAATCATCACAGTGGTGAAACTATTTAATGCTGTAAGTTTGTTCCTACTTTCTTTTATTCGGGTGTTGTATTCTTCGGGAATGATTCGTTTGATTCGTAAGTTTTGTGTGTTTGAATTAGGTAAACAAGGCTCAACATGCTCAGAAGGGTTTGAATCCTTCAAGGTCTAAAGATGCTAAAGGTAGGTTTAGATATTGTTCTTTGGCATGAATCTTTATTATCCACTGTCTTGTTCTTGCCTTATAAATCTGGTTTTGGAATATCCATCAGTGTTGAAGAAGCGAAGAAAAGAAGCGTTCTTCTCTGAGTTAGGGAAAAAGTCGAAAACAGACACTAAGGTTTGGCATTTTTCACTATCACTCCCTGACTATTCTTTATCTTGAGTTTTGTTAAAACACTTTTCACCTTTAGATGAACGTATAAGCTAGTTAGTATTGTAACAGAACAAATCTCTTTGAGGAGTGATAGATGTTACCTGTGAATTATATAAATCAAAAGTATCTTTGGTAAAATGACTAGTGAGATTCTCTTGAATGGTGTAGGATCAAAAATCTTCAACTTCCAACGAAGACGATGCTCCTGCGTGGGCTCCTCTACGTGATAATTACATGTTAGCAAACCCAAAGCTCAAGGACTGGGATAAAAAACAGGTATCTCTTTGTTCTTATCCACAGATCTGGAACCATCTATGTATATATTATACACTCTTTGGTCTCAAACTTGGAATTGAAATGTCTACAGGAAACAAGGGAGGGAGATGATTTTGCTGCTATGTCAGGAGATGAGAGTTATGAAGACTGAAAAGAAGCTTAAACCAAGTAGTAACAGTACGAGCAAACTTCCATTTTGTTTTTGTATCATGCGGCTTTTTGATCTGATCAGTATGAATGAAAGCACTGTTTTGATAGTACAAAAAGAACTTGAAAACAAAGATATTGTAATATCAAAAAAAAAATTTAAATGGTTGTTATTGATGATTCTTGAGAAGATATTCATTTTTGCGGGGCACTGTCTGATTAGAGTCATTGTGCTCTTCTAATTGTGTGAAACACCAGAACTCAGAAGGTAAACACCATAACTCAGAGAGGGTTATTAGGTAAACACCATAACTCAGAGAGGTTTCAATGCCTCAAAGCAAAGCCTATCAATTGCTGTCTAAAGGGTTACTCTATTTAAGCTTATAACGGCAACCAAAACAGTGGCTGAGATCGAGAAGGAACATGAAGTAGACAAGCTCCATCATTTATTTGTGGGCTTGGACGAAACTTTGTTTTGACTGGTAGACATTCTTTACCGAACTTAGGTAAAGCATATAACGTTGTGACTCAAGATAAGGAATCAAAATATGTTGGGCTTATATTTGAAGATCAAATGATCATAAATAAATGGAAAAATCAAAAAAGGCTATACTTTCAAACTGACATATGAATGTTTTTATTTTATGTTGACTTTCAAATTAAATAGTAAATTTTTGTTAACTTGGCCATGTGAGACATGTTGTTAAGTAAACAAACATAACATGATTATGGAATTATCTTACCGTTACTGGCTTTGTTATCTCAAAACAATATCATGTCTTTCATCATTAAACGACGTATTTTTAACCACTTGAAGGAAACATCCTCAAAACTGAAACAACTGAATTAAATATACAGTGAACGACACTTATCAAAAGAGGGAGGTACTCTATTCGATAATTGTTGAGATGAAAACAACGGAGAAGTTACGACGGTTTGAAGGGGATAACAAATGACGAATGTAAACGGAGAGGTAAAAAAATTGTTGGGAGAAATGAGGGGGAAATTTAACTGTCAAAAGGAAGAGAACTGATGTGACTTAGGGCATTTCTAACGGTAGAAACCCAAAAAGATTTTTTAAAATAAAATAATAATATTTCGTTTTATTATTTAATTATTTAATTAAAATTTTATTTATGAATAAGTTTAAACCAATAAGAAACAGACAGGTGTAGAACCAGTTTCCGGTGAGTCTCAGGTTCAAGAGACTATAATCATTTCTCTCTTACTTTTCTATCTTCTCTTTTTTTGGGTAATTCTCTTAAATACCACTAAATTATGTTTTCTTCCATAAATATCACTAATTTTAATAACTTCCATTACCACAAAATGATCACAAATCTCCTTAACCATATAAATATTTTAGGTTTATGATTTATGGTTTAGAGTTTTTACCCTAAACCCTAAACCTTAAGCCCTAAACTCCTACTCCCACCCAATAAAATTATACCCTAAATCTAAATGAGTGAACCCAAACTCAAAATTTTTAAATACAAACTTTATAAAATCAATTTTTGTGATTGTGATATTTTTGAAACATTCAATTAATGGTGGTATTTTTGACAACAAAACATAAAAGTGTGGTATTTTAAGGAATTTTTCTTTTTTTTTTCTAATTACTTTATTTATTTTATTTGAGAATTTCTAAAGTAAAAACTATTGTTGAAAGTGCTCTTAGAGCAGGCCCATCGGTGGTGTCTTCAAGTTTTTATTGGTGTCTTAAAAGTTTTTAGTTAATAAAAGAGACCCAAATAGTGAAGACCCGTGTCTTTACAAAGACACTTAAACACTCTGAAAACACTCTAAAGACACGCATGTGTCATTTTCTCATTGGAGTTAATTCAATTTTTTCTTTTCTTTGCTTCATCTCCCAAATGTTTTTCTCTTTCTCTCGAGAAAACTATCTTTGTCTCTCTCAAAAAAATTATTTGTGCATCTCTATTCGAATCCATTTATTCATGGTAAGTTCTTCTTCTTTTTATTGATTGAATCTTGTTCTTAGATTCTTGGAGTTTTGTTAGTTGAAATAGGTTATTTTTTTTTATCTATTGAAAAACTCGGATTTGCATATTTGAGTTTGCATGTGTCTAAATCTTTTTAAATTTTATGAAATCGATTGAAAAAATCGGATTTGCATATTAGGATTTTCTCGGACTATGATGTTAAGATGTTTTTTTTTTGACATCAAGTAACATTTCATTCAATCAAAGAACCATGCACAAAGGGTGAGGCTACTCGAGGTAGCACAATGGCACAGTAGTGTTTACAAATGAAAAAGGTATGCCAGAAACTCTCGCACTACGTGCAAGGAAATTGGCATGAGCATTAGCTGCTCTAGGAATATAACAGAGATTAAACAAATGAAATTTCTTCTTTAGGGAGATAAAATCCGCAAGTTCTGAGTGATAGATTGGCCAGTCCGCCGGATTCTCTGTTATGGTGATCAAATCATTGCAATCTTATTGGAAAAGGTAACAAGGATGATTAAGGTCCACCAAACATTTCATCGCCCAAACCAATCCTTGGAGTTCCGCATGAGTTGCCGAGAGATTTCTTCTCATCCCACGGATCCCTATAAAAGTTGGGTTGTCGAGATTCTTGAAAATGCACCAACTAAGGCCACAATAAGACTCAGATTTTTAAGATGTTTTTTAGAAACCCAAATATCGCCTATTTAATTTCTCAGTTTGAATTATATGGGGAAAGTAGTTGAATAATAAACATTAATATTTTGATCATCTCGCCGATGAACAAAAAATGGAAATAAGAGAGGAACAAGTCAAGGTACATGGGGATAAAGTCGGCTAAAATGGGCTACACAGTTTTTATTTTTTTGTTCCAAAACTTGTTATTGTCTTTTTTACACAATTATGTGTCTTACTTTTGTTTCTCACCTAATTTCCTCATAAAATTTTCTATCTTTTTACCCTGATAAGGTGTGATTGGTAAAAACTTAGTGTAAGGGTATAGAGACTTAACAACACAATAAATTACACTTGGAACGCACCAAGCAAACGCTTAAACTGTTTTATTCACACTATAGTCTTTCGACAGAAGACTTATATGTTTGGTGTTATACAATCTATTCTACTAAATAGACTTGATCCCAACTAAAAAAAATCTAAGCTATGACTATCCTCCTAATCAATCCTCTCAAAGATTTCAGAGTCTAGTCACACCAACACCTATCTTAACTTTGAATCTACCCACCCGAAGATGTCAAAGAGAGGATACAATACTCACCTTCTTAGTTTTATTCTTTATCCTTGAAGTTTACAATCTCACAATATAGCTTAGGAGTGATGATTGACTGCTACGACATCTCTAACCTATATATGCTAAACCCTAAAACCCTAGGGTCGGAAATCCCCAACAGAATCTCCTAAAGGATAAAACTTAATCATTTCCTAAAATGGCTCCAAAGTATATTCTCCAATGAATCTTCGAGTATCCTTTGAGTCCATCAGAAATCTTAAGCTCCAAGCAAGTCCAGGCCTTCCTTGAGCTTGCCACATCATCCGCTTTAAGTATGGTATGTCAGCTCTCACCTCCACGTCAGCTTTACAGCGTCCTGATATGTTCTCATGCAGCCTTCTGATCCAATGATGAGGACATCAAAGCTAGTTCGGTTGAAGCTGAAGGAGAAGTAAAGATACCAGTCATGAGGCAAGGTCCAAGGACGAGATCAGGAACAAGGAGCTTAAGAGAGGAGTTTAACAAGTCATTGGAGAGTTTATTCACACTCATAGAGCACGAAGAACTCAAGAGAAGTATACTCACCAAAGAAATCACTCAAGAGACTCCATTAGCACCTAAGGAAGATTCCAACATTTTCAAGCTCCAAGAAATAGAAGAAGGACCAGGCAATGATCAAGCAGAACGTGGAGAATATCCTAGACTCAGTAAGGATCAAGACCATACTCGTTTACAATCCAAGAAGCAAGACATCTCCTTCTTACCGGTTCTACAAGGTTATTCTGAAACTACCATGTTCATCATATCTACTAAAGAAGGACCAAAGGATACTATGGAAAGATCAGGTTGGCATCCAGGAGAGGTATATTTGCCACTTCATTAGACTGAAGATACATCAAGACGTGCTAGGGAATTGTACTCTTTTTCCTTATCTTGGTTTTGTCACATTGGGTTTTTTGGGAAAGGTTTTAACGAGGCAACACCCTTAGTGCGCATTCCCGAGCTTGTTACCAGTATATGCATCTTTCACAAGCTCATCATGCATTTTCTATAAGGTCCCCAAGGCCTTAGCTTCAGAATCCCACACAAAACTCTTTTAATTATGTAACTTTCCATTTTTGGTGTTATTTGTTTTAAACATGCAAGTCATGTTGTTTTTCCTTTAAACTTTGTGTTGTCTTATAAAACCCCAGGCTCGAGTTGTAAGCAACTTACCCTTTGAATAATATAAATCGTATTTTCTTCTTTGAAAAGAAGCAGCCGACATTCCTTTTACTCGTGTGCGAAGCCTTGTGAATCTAGTGTCTTTAGACTTATCACGAATCAGATCATAGCTTTGTGTGGCGTCTCTCACCTTCCATAGTTTGTGTTTCATTCATTCACCTCACCGGATCCTTCTAGAGAGTGCCGTACGGCCAGCTAGTAGATTCACCAACGCTCCACTTAGTAGACATCACCTCCGGTGCCTACATCATCTTGGTATCAGAGCTTAGGCTCGACGTATCAGGTGGATCTATCCCCTTTTTCGTTTCTGTAGTTGCATTTTAGTTGTTCATTTAAAAAGAAAAAACCCTAAAAAAATCTTTTGCATTGTTTCTGTAGATTTATCTCATTGTTTCTTGCATTCTTGATTGATTTTCATTGTTCCTGTCGTAGCATAGTTCCTAGATCATATTTTGTTTCTGCATCTTGTTAGTTCAATCCATAAAAAAACCAAAAAAAGAAAAATTCTATTAAAGGAAATTTAGGGTTTGATTAGGGTTTCAGCCGCTTCTTGTGTTTTGATCTTGTTTGATTTGTGTTTTTTGCATCTATTTTAGTTCTCACTTGTTAGCATCATTCGCTGCATCCATCATTATCTTATAAAATAATAAAAAAATAAACACAAACATCATCATCACTGTTACGATTCATTCTGTTGCATTAGTTAAACTTTTCTCGAGTGCACTTGATCTATTTGGTTCATTGTTACAGGAAAAACCACACGATGGGAGAAAAAGCTCCACCAGTTACCATGAATCAGCTATTAGACGCGATTAGGTCAGTCAGTGATCGCATGACACGAATGGAGACTCAAGCTCG
Source organism: Cardamine flexuosa (assembly GCA_963555745.1). Taxonomy (NCBI): domain Eukaryota; kingdom Viridiplantae; phylum Streptophyta; class Magnoliopsida; order Brassicales; family Brassicaceae; genus Cardamine; species Cardamine flexuosa. The sequence goes on along the minus strand of OY743217.1, from coordinate 20,716,963 downwards.
ACGTGCTAGAACCGGACCGGTTCTTAATGAGCAAAGATAACGTCAGCAACAACAAGAGGAAGCTGATGAGGATTTGCTAGACCAGGAGGACGACATACCACCAGCTCCTAACTTAAATCCACTACCAAGGAGACCTGAGAGGGCTAGGTTCAGGGATGTGGATGAGGATCATCCAAGACATGGGGGAAAGGATGTCAAACTTACAGCGCCTATCTTTGCAGGAAGAGTTAACCCTGAGGCGTATTTGGATTGGGAAAAGAGAATGGAGTACATATTTGAGTACTACAACCACTCGGAAGCTAGGAAAGTATCTTTAGCTGCAGCTCAACTCACTGAGAATGCATTGGCATGGTGGGATAGGGATGTTTCTGAGAGAATAAGGTTTAGACACGATCAAGTTGCTAATTGGGAGGACATGAGGTTCAGTTTGCAGAAGAGATATGTACCAGCTCATTTCCACCGAGATCTTCAAAAGAGGTTTAGGAAGCTTACTCAAGGAGCAAAATCTGTAGAAGAATACTTTGAGGAGTTTGAAACTCTCAAGAACAGATTGGAGACTGAAGATGGTGAGGAAACTTTGATGGCTCAGTTTCTTGATGGATTACATGATAGGATAGCTAGAAAGGTGGAAAGACAGCCTTACCATGACTTTGATGAATTGTTGCATCTTGCAATCCAAGCTGAGCAGCATATCAAGAGGAAATCTGCTACTACTCCTAGAAACAAGCCTACTTGGACCCCACCGATGAGAACATTTGATAAAGGAAAATCTGTTGTTGGTGATTCTAAGTTAAAGAAAACGGTTGCTGAGACTTCCAAAGGCACCAGGCCTGACCCGGGAAAGCCTACTAATCAAAGGGCTAGAGATATTACATGTTTTAAATGTCAAGGAAAAGGACATTACGCCAGAGATTGTCCAAACCAGAGAGTAATGATCCTTAAGCCGGATGGTGAGTATGAGTCACAAGACAAAGCTGAAGAAGAGCAAGGAGGTTCTGAGGAAGATATTGTGGATTATCCAGAGACAGGGGAATTACTAGTCATCAGGAGAGCTCTTAGTGCACTCTATGATCCGGAAACTATTCAAAGAGAAAACATCTTTCATTCTCGGTGTACCATCAATACTAAGGTCTATGCATTGATCATTGATGGGCGGTCATGCACCAATGTTGCCAGCAAATATATGGTGGATAAACTCGGCCTAGAAAAGACAAAGCATCCCTGACCCTATAGGCTACGATGGCTCAACAATGACACAGAGATTAGGATTTTTGAACAAGTCTCTGTCCCTTTCAGCATAGGAAAGTACACTGATCAGGTTGTGTGTGATGTGGTTCCCATGCAAGCTGGGCACCTTCTACTAGGAAGACCATGGCAATTCGACAAAGAGACTCTACACAACAGACGCACCAACTATTACACCTTCATGCACAAGGAAAAGAAGCATAGTCTTGTTCTACTTACTCCACAAGAAGTTTTTGAAATGCAAAAGACTATGGACAAAGGGGATCAGGTAAGTAAGATTAATCTCTATATTACTCCTACTACCATTTTTAAATCACTTGAGGCAAAAGAAACGATGCTACTAATGATCTTCAAGGAAAGTTTAGTCTCACGTCAAGTTCAAGAAGACTATCCGGTGGTGATTCAAGAGCTATTGAAGAAATTTGCTGATGTGTTTCCAGAAGATATTCCACCAGGTCTTCCACCAATCCGGGGTATTGAACATCAGATTGATCTAGTACCAGGAGCACCATTGCCAAACCGAGCCGGTTATAGAGTCAATCCGGAAGAAGCTAAGGAGCTGGAGAGGCAAGTGCAAGAATTAATGTCCAAAGGATATATAAGGGAGAGTTTGAGTCCTTGCACGGTACCAGTGATTTTAGTACCTAAAAAGGATGGGTCTTGGAGAATGTGTGTTGATTGTAGGGCTATCAACAATATTACTATCAAATACCGACACCCCATTCTACAACTTGATGATATGTTAGATGAGCTCAATGGTGCCACCATATTTTCCAAGATTGATTTGAGAAGTGGGTACCATCAGGTAAGAATGAAGGAAGGAGATGAGTGTAAAACTGCCTTTAAGAGCAAGAGAGGCTTATACAAATGGTTAGTGATGCCATTCGGACTCACCAATGCTCCTAGCACCTTCATGAGGCTCATGAATCATATTCTGAGGGCCTACATCTGTAAGTTCGTTGTGGTATACTTTGATGATATCCTTATCTATAATACTTGTCTTGACGATCATTTCATACACTTAGAACAAGTACTTGAGACACTCCGGCTAGAAAAACTATATGCAAATCTAAATAAATGCACCTTTTGCACTGATCAAGTAGTTTTCCTAGGATTTGTTGTGAGTTCTCATGGTTTAAAGGTTGACAAGGAGAAGATCAAAGCCATACAAGAATGGCCGACTCCAACCACTATCGGACACGTTAGAAGCTTTCATGGGCTGGCCAGCTTCTATAGGAGATTTGTATTCAACTTCAGTACCGTAGCTGCACCACTTACCTCAGTGATCAAGAAGGATGTTGCATTCAAGTGGGGTCTGGCACAGGAGGAAGCATTCAACAAGCTCAAGGATAGCTTGACACATGCTCCTGTTTTGGTACTTCCTAACTTTAATAAAATATTTGAAATAGAATGTGATGCTTCTGGAACAGGTATTGGAGCTGTTCTAACCCAAGGAGGCAAGCCTGTTGCATACTTCAGTGAGAAACTTCATGGAGCCGCATTAAACTATCCAATTTATGATAAAGAGCTTTATGCTTTGGTAAGGTCTCTAGAAACTTTGCAACATTATCTATTGTCCAGAGAGTTTGTTATCCATACAGATCATGAGACACTCAAGCATTTGAGAGGATAAACTACGCTTAAGAGGAGGCATGCTAAGTGGCTTGAGTTTGTGGAAACTTTTCTGTACTTGATCACATATAAGAAAGGTAAAGAGAATATTGTAGCTAGTGCATTGTCGAGGAGATATACTTTGATCAATACTATGGAAGCAAAGGTAATGGGATTTGAGCATGTTAAGGGATCGTATGAAGCTGATCCGGAGTTTCAAGAAACATACAAGGGAACAAGCAAAGCGGCAATGGGTCCTTTTTATCAACAAGATGGGTTTTTGTTCCGAGATAAAAGATTGTGCATTCCTCAAGGATCAATGAGAGAGATGATACTTAGGGAAGCTTATGGAGGAGGACTCATGGGGCATTTTGGCCGAGACAAGACTCTAAGTGTGATTATGGAGCATTTCTATTGGCCACACCTTAAGCGAGATGTGGAGAGGTTATGTGCCAAATGCATCATTTGCTTGAAAGCAAAATCCAGGTCACATCCTTATGGTATATATATGCCTTTGCCTATTCCTCACCTACCATCGGTAGATATTCCTATGGATTTTGTCTTAGGGTTACCACAGGTCAACCACAAGGACTCTATTTTCGTGGTGGTAGACAGATTCTCCAAGATGGCCCATTTCATTCCATGCAACAAGACCAACGATGCCACTCAAACAGCTGATCTCTTTTTCAAGGAAGTAGTACGCTTGCATGGAGTACATAGGACCATAGTTTCGGACCGTGACACCAAGTTTTTGAGTCGTTTTTGGAAAACACTATGGAAGAAGTTGGGAACCAAGCTCTTATTCTCCACCACATGTCACCCACAGACTGACGGCCAAACTGAGGTGGTAAACCGTACACTCTCGACCTTACTGAGAGCGATGGTGGATAAGAATTTAAGAAATTGGGTTAATTGTTTGCTTTATATTGAGTTTGCTTATAACCATGCTAGACATTCAGCTACTAAACAGTCTCATTTTGAGATTGTGAATGGTTTTAATCCTTTAACTCCATTAGATCTCTCACCTTTACCCCAAGCTATCTATTCTAGTCCTACAAGTTTAACCAAGGCAGAAATAGTGAAGAAACTTCACCAACGTGTCAAGGAGAATCTCGAGAAAAAGACAGACAAATATAAGGAGCACGCTGACAAAGGACAAAAGGAGGTCACTTTTGAACCACGAGAATGGGTGTGGTTACATATGAGGCATGGGAGGTTTCCCAACCAAAGGAAATCCAAGTTATCTCCACGTGGAGATGGTCCATTTTGAGTGCTAGAACGAGTCAACAACAATGCATACAAACTGGAGCTGCCAGGTGAGTTAAACATTTCTTCAACTTTCAATGTATCTGATCTGTCTCCTTTTCATGCAGAGGGAAGGAATGATGAGGACATCAAAGCTAGTTCGCTTGAAGCTGAAGGAGAAGTAAATATACCAGTCATGAGGCAAGGTCCAAGGACGAGATCAGCAACAAGGAGCTTAAGAGAGGAGTTTAACAAATCATTGGAGAGTTTGTTCACACTCATAGAGCACGAAGAACTCAAGGGAAGTATACTCACCAAAGAAATCACTCAAAAGACTCCATTAGCACCTAAGCAAGATTCCAACATTTTCAAGCTCCAAGAAATAGAAGAAGGACCAGGCAATGATCAAGCAGAACGTGGAGAATATCCTAGACTCACTAAGGATCAAGACCATACTCGTTTACAATCCAAGAAGCAAGACATCTCCTTCTTACTGGTTCTACAAGGTCATTCCAAAACTACCATGTTCATCATATCTACTAAAGAAGGACCAAAGGATACTATGGAAGGATCAGGTTGGCATCCAGAAGAGGTATCTTCGCCACTTCATTAGGCTGAAGATACATAAAGACGTGCTAGGGAATTGTACTCTTTTTCCTTATCTCGGTTTTGTCCCATTAGGTTTTCCAGGAAAGGTTTTAACGAGGCAACACCCTTAGTGCGCATTCCCGAGCTTGTTACCAGTCTATGCATCTTTCACAATCTCGTCATGCATCGTTTATAAGGTCCACAAGGCCTTAGCTTCAGAAGCCCACGCGAAACTCTTTTAATTATGTAACTTTCCATTTTGGTGTTATTTGTTTTAAACACGCAAGTCGTGTTGTTTTTCCTTTAAACTTCGTGTTGTCTTATAAAACCCCAAGCTCGAGTTGTAAACAACTTACCCTTTGAATAATATAAATCGTATTTTCTTCTTTGAAACGAAGCAGCCGACATTCTATTCACTTGTGTGCGAAGCCTTGTGAATCTAGTGTCTTTAGACTTATCACGAATCAGATCATAGCTTCGTGTGGTGTCTCTCACCTTCCCCAGTTCGTGTTTCATTCATTCACCTCACTGGATCCTTTTAGAGAGTGTCGTACCGCCAGCTAGTAGATTCACCAACCCTCCACTTAGTAGACATCACCTCCGGTGCCTACATCATCTAGACAGCCAGCTGATCCGGAATCTGCATCTTCAATCTCCCCCTTTTAGACTAAGTTTGATACTCAAGCAACTATCGTCAAAGTCTTGCAAGACAAACAAACAGAGATACCCAAACACATCAATAGCACATATCCAACAACAATCTTTCATAACTCAGAACAATCACTTGACAAATCAGAATAACCATGAGAATAGAAATAAGCAAATACCCAAATGATGTGTTCAAAATATTACAGACTAATGCCTCCAAGGGCTAATAAAACCAAATCTTAAAATCAACAAAAAAACTGTCTGAAATAAAACCGAGCTGGATCATAACTAAAACAAATCAAAAACACGAGATCACAGCTCTCCCACAAGTCAATCTCCCCCAGAATCCTTGCCTGATTCAGACCCGGACTCATCTCCCCCTGCTTGAGTGCATAACTTAGTCAAAAACCAATTCAAAACCGTATGCATATGAGGGATTAAAACAGAGCACTTACCTGCATCTAAGGCCTGTTGGAGGATATTGATTGCTAGTTTCACGCCTTTACGATCATTGGTTGTCTTGATCTCAAACCGAAACGCTGATGAAGCAACTCTCTTGGTGCCTGTCTTCTTCTTCTTAGAAACAGTAGGCTGTTTTTGATCAATCACCACAGAGTGCTGAGCCAGACTTGGAAATGGCAGATGAAACTTGGACTGAGGGTTCAATGCGAGTTGGAGAATTTGCTCGTACACCAATTTCCCAAAGTTGAACTGTAGGTTGTTTGCCATCAGATAGATCAGCTTGGCTCTATCCGCTTGAGGGTAGGCGTCATTGGTGGTAGGTGACTAATTTGAGCAGCATATCTTGTACAACAAATTGTTCTCCTCAGCAAACTGAGCATACTGAATACCAGTCCAGGTCTTCACTTTGCCTTCACTCATGAACTCTGCAAGATCATCTTCTAAGATCCCAGCCCATTCTCTCCTGTGGGTCCTCTCCTCCACTTGAGGAAGCCCAAACAACTCATTGATCTTAGCTGCTGAGAACACATAGACCCAATCTCACACCAATACATCCACAGACGTCATCTCAACCTTGACACTTGGAAGATTTGTCCAGAATTCTCTTAGCACCTAAACATCAAATTCTGCTAAACCTTGGACAGTCCCTACCATCCCAGCATTCGTAATCAGCAGACCAAAACCATCATCATCACCAAAAGTGTACTCCTTCTCCTTGGTGAATTTGCTATTCTTCAGAATTTCAAACCTCTTTTTAGCAACCACCAAGATGAACCTCTTGTTATCAAACCCTTCAGCTTTTCCTTCAACCGCAACCCCTTTACCTTTGTCAGCTTTTGATCTTTTCACCTCTTGAGACCCAGAAGTTGCATGTTATTTCCTCTTTCTCAACCTGGAAGCCACCGTGGGTGCTTCAACCTTGACCTCTGATTCAGAGCCCTGAGAACCTGACAGATCAACCATCTAAGGGGTCGAGGTTCTTCGAGATTTTACCTCTTTAGTACTGGACTGAGCACAAGATGGTCTTGCTGGCTTTTTCTTCGGCAGCTTGGATCCCACATCTGAGATTTCTTTGATTTCCTCAATGACTGGCGAATCAGGAGAGCGAGTGACCCTTCTGAAATTCACTATCGCGGTTAGAGGATCATGAACGTAAACCCTAGGTGGCGGTGGAGTCATAACGTCTTGCTCTTCTTGATACACCAGATTCTCAGGCGGATCTACAGCACCTTGTTCTTCAATCAGTGCCTCGGATTCAGATTGCTGCTCGACCACAGGTGACTGTTCTGCTTCTGAAGAAGTTCCACCCAAACCAGATGGCGGCGTTGTTGCTTCTGTTGAGATCATCTTCGAGATTCCACTCAAGATCTATTTCATTCTTCACAACGCCTTTCGCAGATGTTTGAGAGAGTAAGGACGTTTGATCTTCCAGATCTTTTGCTTTGTGGGGTAAAACCCTAACCTCTCCTCTTTTATACTCCCACCGATTCACTTCTTCAGATTCAATGGGCCTGAAATCAGTTGGGCTTTTGGCCTGCGTTTGTATGACTAAAAAAAACCTGACACACTCAATGTAAACATTAGTGCACATATGCCATCAAAGCCTTGTTCTAAAAATAATCTTTTGATTCACATTGAGTTTATATGACCATATTAGCAATTCATCAGAATATAGAAATCTTCTTAACCTTGAAATCAGTGAGTGACCCAGAATCATAGTATATATGTAAACTTAACCAAACTTCAACCTTTCCATTTACCTGTGTGGTTTTGGTTTGTGCATTTGGAGTCAGTCACTTGTTCAGAACAGCTGGCATGCCTTTAGCCTGAGCGGTTCATTATCAACATGAAGTAGGCAGCTAGAAATCTTTGGAGAGAGCGATCAGATGTGTGCGCACCTTGTCTTGTATTGATTTCTTGTTTCATCCTTTGTATACACCATTCTTTGATATGTTGATAGCAAAGACTTTCACTTCAGATATATATGGAGTTCATCTTGATTTTTGGTTTTCTTCTTTGTTTCTTCTTTTGATTCTTCTTTTGCACACATCACTCGTCTGTAACTTGTTGTATCAATGATATCACTTGACTTCTCAACCATTGATACGTGTGCATGTCTTCTGATGAATACCAAGCCCTTTTTTTTTTTTTTTTTACTTTTGGTATCCACACCTATTGACATGCACTAGATTTTCTCCCCTCAGCTATTTGACCTCCTCCTTCAAGACACCATTTTACGTAATGACCACTTAGACCGGCATGACAGACAGCTCTTTTCCATACACCATTGTATAGCACAGACTCCTACTGATTTTTTATACATTCATAGGATTTCCATGGTCTGTTCCAGCATCACTCCCTGTCTTAGACTGACACTACTTACAAAGAAAACATTAGACCTCACAAACACCAATAGCCTTTCTTAGACCAAAAAATCTGTTAAAGTCCAAAGTCTTGGTGAATAAACCAGCAAGTTGAAATTCAATGCTTACATGGTCTACTACTATCAGTTTCTCATCAACCAATTCACGAATAAAGTGATGTCTAATAGCAATGTGCTTAGTGCGTGAATGTTGAACAAGATTCTTTGCTATGTTAATTACACTTTCATTATCGCAATAAATCAAAACAGAGTTAGAAATCATACCATAGTCAACAGCCATCTGTTTCATCCACATGAGTTGTGTGCAGCAACTTCCCAGTACAATGTATTCCACCTCAGCAGTTGACAGAGATACACAGTTCTGTTTCTTACTATGCCAAGAGATCAGATTATTACCCATAGAAACAACCACCACTTGTACTTCTACGATCATCCAAAGAACCAGCCCAATCGGCATCACAGAATCCCATCAGCTCGTTGGTTGTATCCTTGGTATAGTAGATACCCAGATTAGTTGTCCCCTTAACATACTTGATGATCCTCTTCACAGCTAGAAGATGTGACTGTTTTGGATTAGCTTGGTATCTTGCACAAACTCCCACAGCTAGATAGATATCTGGTCTGCTCATTGTTAGGTACAACAGACTTCCGATCATTCCTCTGTAAAGCTTCTCATCAACACTTTCACCAGACTCATCCTTAGATAACTTCTCATTTACGCCCATTGGAGTTTTGGCATCCCTACTTTTCTCCATTCCAGACCTTGTAACCAGATTCTTTGTATACGTACTTTGTGTTACAAATACTCCACCATCTGTCTGTTTAATTTGCAACCCTAGAAAATAAGTGAGTTCACCACACATACTCATCTCAAATTCCTGGGTCATAGTTTTCACAAACTGATCCACCAGTTCCTGACATGTAGATCCAAATACTATGTCATCCACATAGATTTGTACAATGATCATACCCCTGTTGTTTGCCAGCACAAACAATGTATTTTCTACACTTCCACGTGCATATCCCTGCTTGATCAGAAACGTCGTCAATCGCTCATACCATGCTCTGGGTGCTTGTTGCAAGCCATACAGAGCCTTCTTCAGTTTGTAGACATGACTTGCTTTACTTGATACTTCGAACCCTTTGGGTTGTTCCACATACACTTCTTCCTGTAGAATCCCTTTTTAGAAAAGCAATCTTAACATCCATCTGATGAAATCTGAAGTTCAAAGCACATGCCATTCTAAACAGAAATCTGATAGACTCTAGTCTAGCAACAAGCGCAAACGTCTCATCGAAATCAACACCTTCAACCTGAGAATACCCCTGAGCCACTAACTGAGCTTTGTTTCTGGTTACAACCCCCACTACCATCAATCTTCTTTTTGAATATCCACTTCGTGCCAACAACATTAGCCTCTTGTGGCCTAGGTACTAGATCCTATACATCACTTCGCTCCAACTGCTCCAGTTCTTCCTGCATTGCAGCAATCCAATATTCATCTACCAACGCTTCTTTGTGATTTTTGGGTTCAATACCTGACACAAAGCATGCGAATCGTACCACCTCAGCGATCTGATCACTAGCCTCCTAAACATCATTTGTAGTATCCACTTTCGTTTTATCAACCATCTGCCTAAAATCAATCTGCTTCTTTCTGGTAATTCTTCCCCCCTGAATCTCACCTATAACATCTTGTTTAGAGTGATTCCTATGCACTTGGGTGAGTGGAGTCATATAGGCTTCCGTACAAACTTCTGTGTTATCCTCAGCAGTCTGTTCCACTTGCTCCTGTACATTATTATTGAGATTGTCTTGACTTTCTTCAGATGGTAACATTTGTTTATAAAAAGATGCATCATCAAATACCACATTGACTGTTTTTTGTACAATCTGAGACCTTCTATTAAACACTTGTAATGTTGTGCTGGTCGCTGAGTACCCCAGAAACATCCCTTCATCACTCTTGGCATCAAACTTTCCAAGTTGATCTTTATCATTCAGAATATAGTAGGTGCAACCGAAAATATGAAAATAACTCACTGTTGGTGTTTTACCTTTCCATAGTTCATATGGTGTCATGTTTGTACCTTTCCTCACATATATCCTGTTAATGATATAACATGCAGTGTTATCTGCCTCAGCCCAGAAGTGTTTCACAACATCATTTCCATGCATCATTGCTCTAGCCATCTCTAGCAACGTTCTTATGTTCAACCACACTATTTTGTTCTGGTGTCCTTGGTGCAGAGTACTGATATGTGATTCCATGACCGTTACAGAACAACTCAAATAGCTCATTCTGAAACTCACCTCCATGATCACTACGAATACTCTTGATATCCCACTTCTCATTCTCCAATTGAAGTGCCAGTATTCTGAAACTTTCCAAAGTTTCTGATTTTTCCCTCAAAAATCTTACCCATGTGTATCTAGTGAAATCATTAACTAGAACCAGAATGTACTTCTTACCAGACAGACTTTCCACTTGGATTGGACCCATAAGATCCATATGTACCAATTCCAATACCTTTGTTAATTTAACATCAGGAACAGCTTGATGTTGCACCTTAACTTGTTTTCCTTTTGTACACGGACCACATACAAAATTATGTTCTGGTCGCAGCTTTGGTAATCCTCTAACCACTTCTTGATTTGCCAATTTCACCATAGTGCGAATGTTCAGATGTCCTAATTTCTTGTGCCAGATCTTGTTTGAGTTTCAGCAACTGTGCTAAGACATACACTTCTAGGTTTCCACATATAGCAGTTATTGTCATATCTCTGTCCTTCCAACCTCACACTGCCCTTATCATCAACAGCCTTGCATTATGTCTTGGTGAACGTCACTCTCAACCCAATATCACACAATTGACTGATACTGATCAGATTCGCCTTCAGCCCATCAACCATGTAAACATTGTTTAGGTCAGGTTGGGTTTCTCCTCCAGTAACACATTTCCCTCTGATCTTACCTCTAGCACTATCGCCAAAAGTAACCTGGCCTGCAGAGATACGTTCAAACTCGGTTAACCTTTCCTCGGTTCCAGTCATGTGCCTAGAACATCCACTGTCAAAATACCATTCTTCATTCTCAGCACTTTCAGAGGTACCCTCTGCTGTGTATGCAACATGACAGTACAAATCCTGTTTTCTGATCCATGCATAACTCTTCCTCTTGTTATCTGGATAAACTTGAGTGTGTGTCATTGCTCAAGCACTGTGTGACACATATCCATAGCAGTAAGCTTTGTAATGACCAAGTTTACCGCAATACCAGCATCCATTCACCTTGTCTTGAACCGTACTGTAACCATTTCTGATCCATTTTTATTGTCTGTTCAGTATCCTGGGCACTTCTTGCTTCTGAATACGTACTTTGCTCAGCATACTGGGCACGCTTCTGTTTGGATTATGCATCTTAGTCTTCATTGGTAACATACCTGCCTTCACGAATTTCATGGAACCAAGTGACTCGTTTCCTTGATAGCCTAAACCCCAGTTTGTGTTGCTGGTCCTCCCAATTGACAGAATGTTGTCCAGATCTTTGGTTCCTCGGCTCAGCATCTTGATGTTTTTTAGTTGAGACTCAGACGTTTTTCCAACTCCTGTGACTTAGATTTCTCACCCAGTAGAGCTTTCTCCAGACTACTAACTTGAGCAACCAAGTGTTGTTTCTCTGCAGTCAACATGCTTTTTTCTTCTTTTAATGTTGCTAACTCATCAATCATTGTCGTGACTACTGAGAACTCAGATTGTTCTTCATCTGATTCAGACTCTTGATCCATGTTGACTTTATTCATAGATTCCTCATCTTCGTCTTCATCAATAACACCCAGATATGCCACAAAGTTATTAAGAATTTCACCTTTTTCCTGGTCATCTTTATCTGAATCACATTTACTCAAGGTGACGTATGATTTTTCTTTCTTCCCAGCAGAAGTAATACAGTAGATCTTGGTGTGACCATAACCATTACACTCAAAGCATCATAGAGAATTTTTCCTCTTGATGGTTGGACACTCTAACTTGTAATGACATTTTCCTTCACACTCAGCACACTGTTTCTCCGATTTGTGAGATACTTTCTCAACACCATGTCTCGGTTGGAAGGAGCTTCCACCACCTCGTTGTCCTTTCTCAAACTTCTTAAGATACTTCTTAACAATCACACTGACTTTGTCTTCAATCTCATTACTCTGATCAGCCATCAAAGCTAATCCTTTACCAACTGTCTGTCCTTTTTTCTTGAGTTGTAACTCGTAAGCTTGCATCATTCCAACAACATGGTCAAACTTGAGGTCATCAGAGTTTAAAGCAACCTTGATGGTGGATTTATGAGACTGAAACTTGTCCGGTAAACTTCTGAGGAATTTCTTGACGAGCATTTTTGTCTTTGTAGGTCTTCCCTAGCACAACAGTTTCTCCACTGATTGAGCTCAGTTTGCTGCTAAACTCTTCAACAGATTCTTCATTACCCCATTGTCAACCTCTCAAACTCAGACGCAAGCATATCAATTCGAGTTCTTTTGACATTGCTCGTTCCCTCAAACGAGACATTCAGAATGTCTCAAGCCTCTTTGGCTGACTTGCACCCTTGAACCGTGGTGAACTGATTCTTGGGAAGGGAGGTAAAAATCGCAGACAGCGCCTTGGAGTTAAACTTGGCTTCACGTTTTCTTCAGCACTCAATTGCTTCTTTGGTTTTGGTACTACCTTCCCTTCTTCATTAGTCATCGTTGGATGAGTCCACCCTTCTTCAACAGTTATCCAAGCCTCAAGATCGATACATTGGATCAGTTGTTGCATGTTCACCTTCCAGTGCCTATAGTGTGCTGCTTCCAGCTTCAGTGGCTTGTTAATCGCAATGAATTGTTGTGTGTTCTCCATATCTTTGTCGCAAGATCTCACCTGTTTTTAAAGATAACAATTCTTTAGTCAGGCGTCTGCTCCTATACCAATTGTAAGGGTATAGAGACTTAACAACACAATGAATTACACTTGGAACGTGCCAAGCAAACGCTTAAACTATTTTATTCATACTATAGTCTTTCGATACAAAGATTTATATGTTTGGTGTTACACAATCTATTCTACTAAATAGACTTGACCCCAACTAAAATAATTCTAAGCTATGATTATCCTCCTAATCAATCTTCTCAAAGATTTCAGAGTCTAGTCACAGCAACACCTATCTTAACTTTGAATCTACCCACCCAAAGCTGTCAAAGAGAAGATACATCACTCATCTTTTTAGCTTTATTCTTTAATTAACCTTGAAGTTTACAATCTCACAATATAGCTTAGGAGTGATGATCGACTGCTACAACATCTCTAACCTATATATGCTAAACCCTAAAACTCTAGGGTCGTAAATCCCCAACCGAATCTCCTAAAGGATAAAACTTAATCCTTTCCTAAAATGGCTCCAAAGTATATTCTTCAATGAATCTTCGAGTATCCTTTGAGTCCATCATAAATCTTCAGCTCCAAGCAAATCTACGCCTTCCTTGAGCTTGCCACATCATCCGCTTTAAGTATGCCATGTCAGCTCTCGCCTCCACGTCAGTTTTACAACGTCTTGATATGTTCTGATGCAGTCTTTTGATCCAGACAGCCAACTGATATGGAATTTGCATCTTCACTTAAGAGTACCTTGACTATTTTTTTTAGCTGAGCTCACCAGAAAATAGAGTTTTTTCTTTTATATTCTCAGACAGCCAGATCAGGAATCTGCATCTTCACTTAACTGAGTCCACCAAAAAATAAGAATAAATTTTTTTTGTATTCATGATTTTTTTCCAGCGTAGATGTTTACTCCATAATACATACATATTTGTACTCCAAAATATTAGGTCATTTACCTTTTTTGTACTCTAAAAATGCTTCAAATCGGACCCATAATTTTTCTGCTTAATTACTCTAAAAGTTCGAATAGATGCGGCAGCCATGGTAGACTTACATTTACGGAATAAATCATTATTTAATCACTCATAAATTAGTGTGAACAGAATAGTTTTAAAAAAAAATAATCCGATGTAGACAACATACAATCCATTTTTACAAAAAAAAGTATTAAAATGCTAACCAACTGTAAACCTCTAAAAATAAAAGGATTTAATCCGTCAATATTTTAGTCCATTCTATCTAAAATAACTCTTGGAATCCTAGGAGCATCCCTATTAAAGGATTCTCAGTGAGTTTCTATCCATTCAAAAAATAAAATTAATGAAATAGTAAAAAAAAAGAAAAACATTTATCTAAGAAGAACATCTCTACTATTTTGTAAAGACTCCAATGCCCATGTTTCCTTTTCTTAATTTGGATTAATTTATTTTCATAATTATTTTTAATTAGTCAATAAATTTTTATTAAGAAGGAAAGATCGAGTTTATGTAATTTTCTTAAATGGGTGATCAAGTTAGGGGTTTTCTTCAGGATTGTGCGAAGGTTGAAGAGTATAACATTTGTGATATTATTATATTCTTGAGAAACTATGGTAAGAAATTTATCTGCTGAAATTTCTCTAATATATCCAATCAAACTCGTACAAGATAAGTTTATAATATTGAGAGTAAAATGGGTGAATATACATGAAAAATCTTTTAATTAAGTAAGTAAAAGTAATAAATTAATAATTAAGTGTGTGTGATGGTGGCACAACATTATAACGAATATACCCTTACTGAAGATAGGTGAAGTAAATTTATGTAATTATTAGATAAATACCCATGCTATGCTACGGGTTTTTAATTTTTAATTTGATTATGTTTAATTTTAGTAAAATGATTTTATTGAACAACTGAGTATTTTTTTAATAAATCAATTTGTATTTAACTATTATAAATTATTTTAATATTTTCTTGGATTAATGAATAATTTGTTAAAATTGTATTTGATTTGAATTTTATAATTTAATATTATTTGTGTAAATATGCCATATGTTGTTATCAAAATAAAACATATTAAAGAAAGTAAGGTTTCCCATAGTTTTCTCCATAGTATCAATGTTTCCCCAAACTTTTGTATTTTATTTGTTTTAATGCCACATTAGTATATAAGTTATCATGTGATCTTTTTTAATGTAGCAAAATAAAACTATTTTAGAAAAATAGTTATGGTTTATCCTGCAAAACCATTAGAAAATAGTTAATAATTTACATTTTACTAAAAACACTTATTTTTATCAAAAAGTTTAACTATTATGTGTACAAATATATTTTAAACTCTATAAAAAAGTCTAAAAACATTCGAATAAATAACAAACAAACCGTAGTGGATACTTTGTGGACAAAATTCATCTCTTACTTTGTATCAGTGACACAAAAGTGAAACATATTAGAATGTTTTGATGTACAAAATAAGTTTATAGTCAATTTTTTTATTAATATTTCATATAAAATGTAACTCTTACCCGATACTTTTTTTCTCTTCTCCTTCTTCTTCATCCATTGTTGTCTCAACAATCTCCATTACTCATGTTTTTTATTCATATCTAACATATCAAACAATTTTTTTGACATGTTTTTTTTTTTAGTTTTTATTCATTGGAAAATATTCATTAACAATTACTAAAAATTTGATTTATGAGGAAATATTCTTAGAGTTGATATTCATGGATGTACAATATTGAAAAAACTCTAGATATTCAATACAATTTGAGGATTCCATAATCAAATCTAATTCTCAAATCTCTGTCTAAGAATTTTACAATTTTCTTTTCAAAAAAATTCAGATTGAAGGAAATCCAAGCTCTGTACTTTCAACCCAACAAACACAAATTAGTTTAAGAAAACTTAAAACCAATGCTAATCAAAGCCATGAGACTCGATTAGTTTGGTTAAAAATCAGGTAATCAACATATGAATTTTTATTCATGGTAAAAGATAAAAATTATATGGTATGTATAATTAAAATGATTTGGTTTGTTTATAAAGATTTCCATTAATTTATTCATGGTAAAACGAAATATTATATGATGTATATAATTAAAATGATATGGTGATAACACCACATTTAGCACGTTTTTGCCACCCTTTTTATCATGCCTTAGTGTAGATTTTATCCATTGTTCATACCATTTTATGCATTTATCCTACATATAGGATGTTTAGTGTTTCTGTATAGGCATTGCATGCATTTTGTATATTTGGGGTCTTATCAGGTGCTTATGGAGTGAATGGAGCATACTTGGATTTTGGGCTCATGGAGTGAAGCTTGGATCAAGCTGCTAGACTGAGTGAGGATGTGCAGTAAAGCTGTATGGACAGAATGAGGATGTGCAGTGAAGCCCTATGGACTCGAGTGAAGATTGCAGAGAAGATAGACGGCTCACTCGACCTGCCCACTCGACCTGGCACTCGAGTGAGCGCTCACCACATGCTCACTCAACCTCACCACCCCAGGCCCACTCCACCTGGCACTCGAGTCAGCACTCATCACCAGCCACCAGACGGCTCACTCGACCTCACCACTCGACTGCTGGGTCGAGTGGGAACTCCTCCAACTATTTTTCCTTAAAACTCGGATCTTTGTTAAAAATAATTTTGTCACTTAGTATATAAGGGGGCTGATTAGGTTAACATCATCCACCAAGTAGAATCGCCGTTTTTAGTATAATCTAGGTTTACCTCTTAGTTTTCACTCTCTTGTTCTTCATCTTGTTCTTCATTTTTGTAACTTTGTAACCTTGATAACTTTCAATAAAATTAGTACTTGATTTTTAGTTCTTCTTGACTCTTTTTCACAAGATCATCAGCTATCACATATGTCTCTTTCAAAGAGATCTGGGTTTTGGATCCAAGTTATGATCTTGGTGAGTGAGTAGATTTGTTTAGGGTTTTTAGGGATGGATTAGGCTAGCTTCACTCTGTATTGCCATGGTTTAGATTGATTAGTCATCACTAGGTTTGATTTCCTTCTTGGGTGAGTGTTTTTAATGCTTGTTCTTCCCTGATCAAGGAGAACAAGATTTTAGATGGTCTCATGAGCACGACCCATGCCTTGAGCCATTAGATAGACTTTTTCCAGGGTTTAGAGTACAATAGCGTGAGGGTGGATGCATCAGACATTGATTTATGTCACGAATCCACCTATTCACTTGTTATGAACTCTTCTCGACTTGAATAGACTGAATCTTTATGCCTGATCCGATCAACTCACACTATGCTGACCGGGTTGGATCTTGAGGCTCTCTACCACGACCCATAGATCGAGCTGGCTATGATGTCTGTTGTCTTGGGTTGTCCTGTGATGAAATTGCATGTTGATAGCTATAGTAGTACAGAGTGTTGGTGAACCTATGATTTCATCCCTAAAGTCCATATTGTTTTCCCCATAGTTCACAGTCTTCTTAGTAAGCGTTCACTGTAGTTTTTCTCTATTTTCACTGTAGCACTCGACCTCACCACTCGATCAGTGTGGTCGAGTCGTCCCTAGTACTGTAATTTTGCGTGCTTAGTTCCATGATGTGCTGAAGTGTGACAGACTTTGGTACCTCTAGTATCAATTAGGGTTTTTAGTAGAATTCTCATTTAAGTTGTTAATACTCACACCCTTTTGAGAATTGCTTGAATAGCTCGCTTTAATCTTGTACTAGTTGTTGTAGACCACTCTTGATTGGTTGGACAAGTTACACACCCCTACCACTATACTTCAATTGATAAACTTGTGTTTTGTCTCTATGTGTTTAGGATGATAGCCTTTACTGTCAACTTTTGCTACACCTTGACTGATAAAAATGTTAGTTTCAATTTGGCACCGTTGCCAGTTTTTAATGTTTTTGTCTACATAGTTAGTACTTTAGGGCTTACTAGATCAAGCTTGTTACGTTTGAAATCTGTGTACTGATTCGGTTTTGAAATTTTGTATGTGTTGCACTAGGTACTGTAGCACTCGACCCCCACTCGACCTACCCCTCGAGTACTAGATCGAGTCACTACTTCTCTGAATGCAAACACGTTCTCAAGGCAGCCAAAACCTAATCCAGTTACTTGATCACATACATCCCATCAACCAGCATACTCGTCAAGCCACAGCTGCACCTGCTACCCCCATTCATGCACAACTAGTTCCAGAGACACATGTAGTCATGGCAAAAAACGTTCCAAACACTCACTCTCAGAGGCAGGGAATCATAGCTCTTCCAATCAACAACAATAACTTCAAGATCAAGATGGGTTTGATCTCCATGGTCCAGAACAACAAATTTCATGGACTTCCTATGGAGAACCCGCTTGCTCATTTGGACCAGTTTGATAGACTGTGTGAGCTCACCAAGATCAATGGGATCATAAAGGATAGCTTCAAGCTACGCCTCTTTCCATTCTCTCTCGGTGACAAAGCTTCCTACTGGGAACGAGCACTGCCTCAAGGTTCTATAACCACCTGGGAAGACTGCAAGAAGGCTTTCCTACTGAAGTTCTTCTCTATGTCAAGGACTGCCAAGTTCAAGAACGAAATCTCTAGCTTCACTCAGAGGACCAATGAGAGTTTCTCTGAAGCAAGGGAGAGATTCAAGGAGTACACAACCCAGTGTCCTCACCATGGTTTCACTAAAGAATTACTGCTTAGTACGCTGTACAGAGGAGCAAGCCCAAAGATTAGGATGTTGTTGGACACTGCCAGCAATGGCAACTTCCTTAACAGAGATGTTGTAATTGGCTGGGAGCTAGTGGGGAACCTTGCAACCTCTGATGGCAACTACAGTGAGGATTTTGATAGATTTACCAGAGGATAATCTTCGTCAGCTGATAAGACTAAGCAGAAGATCCCGTCTCTTAGTGATAAACTTGACAAACTCATCCTGGCTCAGCAGAAATCTGTGAACTTTGTGGGTGAAGCTTTTGCTACTCATGCTCGGGATGGTGAAGACAATCAGGTTGAAAAGATCCTGTATATACAGAATCAAGCTAGCTTCAACATATGGTACATCAACTATAGGAACAATCCTAATCTCTGCTATAGGAATCTTAACATAGCTAACCCTCAGGATCAAGTCTACCCAACTCATAACCCAGGCCAGAACAAGCTTTTTGTGCCAACAGCTCTAGCCAATCCACCTAGATTTGCTCCAAGACTAGCTCAGCAAGCTGATGGTGACCTTAAGGCCTTCTATTCTAACTTCTTCAAGGCCAGAGTACCGTTACTTAAAGAGGTTCACTGAACTCAGAACCCACATCGATTGCTCTTATGATGATTTGAACCATAAGATTGAGGTCCTCAACAGCAGACTGAAGTTTTTTGAGTCTAATGCTGCATCAGCCTCTACAAAGACCACTCGAGTGAGTGGTCGAGTGGAACCGGAAACTGCAAAAGAGAAGCGGATAATGGACCTGCATGCGATGATGACAAGAATTTTCCTAGGAAGGTTCAAAGCTGAGATTGAGAAGGAGTATGCCATTATGCTAGAGGAAGAGCTACTAGAGCTGGAAGCAACTATGACTTGGGATGAAGTTGTGAAGTCACTAGGGCCATTTGAGAGTGGTTTGAGAAGAAGAGCCTTGATGAAAATTCAAGAGAAGAGGGCCGCAGCTGCTAAGGTCTATGAGTGTAAGATGATCATTCAGCAGGAAATGGTAGTGCAAAGAAAGCTGAAGGATCCTGGATCTTTCACAATACCATGCTCCATCAGAAATCAGATGTTCAAGAGCTGTTTGTGTGATCTGGGTGCTTCAGTGAGTATAATCCCATTGACTGTGGCAGAAAAGCTTGGATATCACAAGTTTTCACCCAGCCAGCTGTCTTTAGTCTTAGCTGATAGAAGTATCAGGCATCCACATGGTTTGTTGGAAAATATTCCAGTGAGGATAGGCCACATGGAGATCCCCACAGACTTCATAGTGATGAAAATGGAAGAAGAGCCAAAGGATCCTCTGATACTAGGAAGACCATTCTTGGCATCTTCTGGGGCTGTTATTGACACTAAAAGTGGTGATATCATTCTTCGAACCGGCAATGACTTGGTGATGCGTTTTAACACCTCTTCCGACATGAAGAACACAACTTTTAAGGGTCAGCTATTTTCCATAGAAAAGGTTGAGTATGATAAAGAGACTGGGCCTGAGGAGTTTGTGCAGAGTTCACAGACACCATCTTGACCCCCAGGGTTCACAGTCAACATAGGCAGTCACTCTGATCAAGCAGTGCAAGAGTTTGAGGCGTATGCAGCAGAAATTGAGTCTGATGAGGACAGCACATGGCACACTCGACCAGCCCACTCGAGTCCTCACCAGAAAGCACAACCGACCCCTACAAAACCACCTGGTTCGATTTGGTACTCGAACCAGGAATATTTTTGTACATGGAAGAGCAACTCAACATACCCACTCACAACACCAGGCTCAGACCAGAGCACAATCCTGGCTTTACAAGGTGTTGTTGTTGAGTTGGCAGCAGAGAAGGTGGAAAATAATGAGAAGGAAGTTATGAAGCTCAAGGTGGCTCAAAAGCCTCCAGAAGGACAAAGGATGAGGATCAGGCCACAAGGAATGAGTGATAAATTCTATCAAGCCAGCAAGGTATCAACCTTCATACCAGAGAAGCTAAGTCCAGAGGGGTCAACACAGCCTCTCCAGACCCTTCCACCTGCCTAAACAGTGTGAGAGTCAAGCTATGGGACTTTATACAAGCTCACTTGGGAGGAATTCTCATGCTTATCATTGTATATACATGCTTTAATTTATCTTAAGTTTTTATGAATTTTGTTATTTTTGATGTGTTTTCTTAGTGTTGTGAATTTTACGAAAGTATAGGAGCTGAGTATAAGTCAAAGTGCAGTTTCAAAAAGGTCAGCCCAAACTTAAAATTTTCCACTCGACCCCCACGTCGAGTGGCCCCGGTTTTGTCTGAAATCCCAACTTTCATGTCACTATCTATTAAACCACTTGACTTCTTCTTCCTCATTTCTCACCCAAAATTTTATCTCTCTAAATAAAAAAAAACTCTCAACTTCTCTCTAAATTCTTTTCAAAAACTCATCAAGTTTTTCATCAAATCTGCATCATGTCACACTATTCTCAGGATTCCGAAACTCACTTGTAAGTTTTTAAACCATTTTGAACCCGTTTTTGCGAAAATCCGGGTTCAAACTTTTTGAATTTTTTTGAAACTTTTCATCAAATATTTAGCTTGCATGTGGTTAAAATCGGTTGATAAAAGTAGTATAAGGAATCGGATGAGCTATGCATTGATTTCTATGGTTAAAATTGCTTGAAATTGAAATTTTGTTCTTAGTGATGCACTTGAAATTTTTTGAAAATTTTATGGAACTTTAGAAAAAATTTCACTTTAACTATTGCTTGTTTGATGATTGAAGAACCCATACTGATCCCCACTGTTTGAATTGTACAAGTTGTAGAACTTTTGAAACCATGCATAGGAATATTGAATTGGAACTTGATGAATTTAGAAAATTTATGAGCCTAAGTTGTTTAAATCATTGCTAAGCTTGAAATTTGATGATTATAAGTGTTAATTTAGTTACTCGATCAAGCACTCAAGTGGGTCAAGTCGGGCAAAAATGTATTTGGACAATTTTTGCCCACTCGACCTCACCACTCCAGTGGCTTGGTCGAGTGGTCCAAATTTTTGCTAAATTTTCATTTATTGAATTTGTTTCAGGCACTCTAGCAACACAAGGTTAAGGGTAACGAGAAGCCAAACCTCAGCAAGAGCCACACAAGCTGGAAGCACCTCGTCTGGGTCACGGCTAGAAAAGGCTAAGGGCAAGAGGGTTCAAGAAGAAGAATCAGTGAGAAGGGATAGTGAGGAGGAGACTGGTTCCGAGAATCCAGAAGAGAACCAAGCTGAGATATCTGAAGAAGCTAAGCTCATTTCTATCCTTGAGAGGGTGAAATTCCTTGGGACTAGGTATCCACATCGCCCCACCATGCAAGCTTTGGGAATTTGCAGAGAGGTGGGAAAGCTCTATGAGTCTGCTGACATCGTGGGACTCACCCAAAACCCATGTGATGGTTTCAAGACTGAGACCTGCCACTTCTTGGCAACAGCGGATCTCCACCTCTATGAGACGAGAGACATGGCTGGTACAGCAGAGTTGGGGCATGTGAGCTTCAAAGTCATAGGGATAGAGTATCATCTACCACTCAATGTGGTTGATATAGTGTTTGACTTCCGCAGAGGAACAGGGCATGCTCAAGATTTTGAGAAGAAAGAGCTCAACGAGTTGTGGTTAAAGCTTGGAGGAAGGGAACACTATCAGTCTGCTAGAGCCAAGAGCAGTGAGATCAGGCACCCAGCGGTGAGATATCTTCATAGGACCCTCACAAACACAATGTTTGCAAAGAAGTCCATAGGCCCAGTGAATGAAAGCAAGCTGAAGATGCTTGACAAAGCTCTTTGTGATTACCTCATCTACTCATCTGAGGAGAACAAAGCTAATGGGATTGAGATGCGAGGTGATAAAGCTTACACAGGAAATCCATTATCTTGGTGAGGCATCTCATGAGCTATATAGTGAATGCCATCAAGAATGATAAGATGTTGAACAAGGTAGAGTTCACTGTGGGAGACATCGTTACTCCATTTTTGGAAGCTGCTGGAGTTGAGCTCATATCCGCCCCTACACCATACACGTTCATGGATATGGATCACATGAGAGATACTCAGACTATTGGTGTCGGAATAGACGGAACCACTCGCTCAAGCTGGGCAAATAGACGGAACCACTCGATCAGCTGGGTCGAGTGAGCCACTCGAGTTCTACACAGGATTCTATCCTAGTGCACCAGTCACGCCTTACCCATGTTATGATCAGAGTGCACAGCTTCCATCTTACCCGGGGTACTATCGGAGTGTACCATTCGACCACGCTGGGTCGAGTGTACCATTTGCACCTGCCCACTCGACTGCTAGGTAGAGTGGCCCAGTCGAGTCACACCGTGGAGCTGGGCAAATGCATCACGTTGATCCTCTCACCACCAGAGTACCAGCTTACACCTAGGAGAGTATGGAGGTTAACACTGATGCCTTCTTCACTCCATAAGAATGAGGTATCACCCCACTTCCTTATCAATGTATTTACCATTGCATTTTTTGTTCTTTTTTGTTTTAGTCTCTCAAATCATCTCTTGAATTTATTTTACAAAAGGGACTGTGTAATTTAAGTTTGGGGGAGGGTTTGAGAGACAAATTTGACATATCTTTTATTTTCTTATTCAAATTTGCATCATACATGTGCACTGAAAAAACCTAA
The DNA here is from genome assembly GCA_963555745.1 of Cardamine flexuosa. Classification (NCBI taxonomy): domain Eukaryota; kingdom Viridiplantae; phylum Streptophyta; class Magnoliopsida; order Brassicales; family Brassicaceae; genus Cardamine; species Cardamine flexuosa. The sequence goes on along the minus strand of OY743217.1, from coordinate 20,693,566 downwards.
AAATTTGAAAATTTTCAGAAAAATATTTCACAAAAGCAGAGTGTCATGTAGTTGCATTATCATTTTAGGATTGAGTTTTAGTACATCACTTAGGATTGTACATATGCATAGGAGATGATGATGAGTTAAACCGTAAAAAGCTTAAGAACCAAACATATAATTTCAATGCCACGGTTACAAGTTGTCTAATGCATTCACCTTAGTTTGAAACATAAAGCTGCACCTTGCTTGGAATTTAGATTTATGACTCTCACTTGGTTGAAGCTAGCTGTGACTTGTCAAACTATCCCTATGAATTAGAACCTAAATTTGAAAATTTAAATTATCATGATATGCTTTAAACTTTAACTCATGGATACCTAAAAATACTTGGATTTTCTTTCACCTTTTACCACTCTTGCTAATCCAAGTAGATGTCTCCACCATTGAGACAGTTCCACAAAACCAAACCCAAAACTTCATTTCACACCAATACATAAATTGTGAGAGAAGTGAGGCCTATTTTTGGATTGAACTAGAGAGAAAGTGTTAGGTTTTGCCGACAGGAGTAGCCTCTCATGTAGTCTCTGGTTCACACTTTTTGAATCAGATTTAGGCTAAGAGTTTGAATAAGTTGGGGTTTGAGTCTGGGAAAAGAAAGAAACAGAGAAAAAGAGTCTGCTAAAAATCATAAGCCTTTGGAGAGGATAGGTTCAAAAATATTAGTCTAGTAAAGGATTTGGAAGAAAAAGATAAGAGTTGGCTAAGTGAAAGAAAAGAAACGAATCGTCTACACACCCACTCGACCACTCGACTCGACCATGTGGTCGAGTCATGGCTTAGTGAAAAAAATTAAAAATTCCAAATCCGCTAGAAGTAAAAAGTGTAAAGTATCCTCTCCTTAGAAGAAAAAAAGAAATCAATCCTTGAGTCAAAGAAATGAAAGAAAATCTTTTAAGCAAAAGGGTAGAACTAGGATGAGTTTCTGGGATTTTAGAGTTAGGAGAGTCATTTGTTCTTCATGGGTAGATGATAGTCTACTCCTATATGCACCAGTTGGCTCTACCTTTAACATTCTCTTTAAATTCAATCCACTTCATTGAGAGATCATATTACATGTGCATAACCCAGAGGAAGAAGAGATAATTTTTATCTCTTAAAACTTGTCCCTCAACCAAATGAGTTACAGTTATTGCATATCATGATTCACCAGTTCGTGTTTAATTAATGTTAAAGGGATAGTTTGCTTTGAATGTTTGCTTGTGGCTGAGTCTTAGTGTTAAATTTGCTGTGATGAGTATGGCTAAAGCTTTTAAGTAGAACTTCTGTGAATTGTATTCTAGAACTATTAACTGTGAAAGTGACATTAGAGGTTTGTTTAGTTTGCTTAGGTTCTGAGTCCCTATTTTTCACACTACTCTTTTCATCTTGTTCTTTCTATTTGCTTGAGGGCAAGCAAAGGGTAAGTATGGGGGAGTTGATAACACCACATTTAGCACGTTTTTACCACCCTTTTTATCATGCCTTAGTGTAGATTTTATCCATTGTTCATACCATTTTATGTATTTATCCTACATATAGGATGTTTAGTGTTTCTGTATAGGCATTGCATGCATTTTTCATATTTGGGGTCTTATCAGGTGCTTATGGAGTGTATGGAACATACTTGGATTTTGGGCTCATGGAGTGAAGCTTGGATCAAGCTGCTAGACTGAGTGACGATGTGCAGTGAAGCTGTATGGACAGAGTGAAGATCTGCAGTGAAGCCCTATGGACTCGAGTGAAGATTGCAGAGAAAATAGATGACTCACTCGACCTGCCCACTCGACCTGGCACTTAAGTGAGCACTCACCACAGGCTCACTCGACTGCTGGGTCGAGTGGGCACTCCTTCGACTATTTTTCCTTAAAAGTTGTTTTGTCACTTAGTATATAAGGGAGCTGATTAGGTTAACATCAGCCAGCAAGTAGAATCGTCGTTTTTAGTATAATCTAGGTTTATCTCTTAGTTTTCTATCTCTTGTTCTTCATCTTGTTCTTCATTTTTGCAACTTTGTAACCTTGATAACTTTCAATAAAATTAATACTTGAGTTTTATTTCTTCTTGACTCTTTTTCACAAGATCATCAGCTATCACATATATCTCTTTCAGAGAAATCTGGGTTTTGGACCCAAGTTATGATCTTGGTGAGTGAGTAGATTCGCTTAGGGTTTTTAGGGGTAGATTAGGCTAGCTTCATTCTGTATTGCCATGGTTTAGATTGACTAGTCATCACTAGGTTTGATTTCCTTCTTGGGTGAGTGTTTTTAATGCTTGTTCTTCCCTGATCAAGGAGAACATGATTTTAGATGATCTCATGAGCACGACCCATGCCTTGAGCCATATAGATAGACTTTTTCTAGGGTTTAGAGTAAAATAACTTGAGGGTGGATGCATCAGACATTGATTTATGTTACGACTTCATCTATTCACTTGTTATGAACTCTTCTCAACTTGAATAGACTGAATCTTCATGCCTGATCCGATCAACTCACACTATGCTGATCGGGGATCTTGAGGCTCTCTACCACGACCCATGGATTGAGCTGGGTATGAAGTCTGTCGTCTAGGGTTGTCCTGTGATGAAATTGCATGTTGATAGCTATAGTAGTACATAGTGTTTGCGAACCTATGATTTCATCCCTAAAGTCCCTATTGTTTTTCCCATAGTTCACAGTCTTCTTAGTAAGCGTTCACTGTAGTTTTTCTCTATTTTCACTGTAGCACTCGATCAGTGTGGTTGAGTCGTCCCTAATACTGTAATTTTGCCTACTTAGTTCCACGATGTGCTGAAGTGTGACAGACTTTGGCATCTCTAGTATCAATTAGGATTTTTAGTAAAATTCTCATTTAAGTTGTTAATACTCACACCCTTTTGATAATTGCTTGAATAGCTCGTCTTAATCATGTACTAGTTGTTGTAGACCACTCTTGATTAGTTCGACAAGTTACACACCCCTACCACTATACTTCAATTGATAAACTTGTGTTTTGTCTCTTTATGTTTAGGCTGATAGTCTTTACTGTCAACTTTTGCTACAACTTGACTGATAAAAATTACTAGTTTTATATGGTTGGTTTATAAAATTTGTTTATTAATTTGTTCATGATAAAAAAAATATTGTGATTATTATAAGTGTATAATTAAAATGATTTGATTGGTTTATATAATTTTTTTATTAACTAATGAGTCATCAAAAATTTAATTTATTTATATGTAAAAAAAATAATGTTCTCATTAGGTTTTCAACTTTTTCATTAATTGATATATCACTTTCATAATCAAAGTAAAAATTAATGTGTCAACACCAAAAAAACATCTACTTTATTATTGTGTTGGTTTAGATAACATTATTAACTTTGTACTTATCTGTATAACATTGTTACCAGGTTATAAATCACTATATTTGGTAACATTATTGACATCATCATCTCACAATGTTTCTTAGTGTGGTAAGTAGAGATTGTTAATTTTCCAGTAATTAGGTTTCACTTTCTGACCTATTGACACAGTTCATATTATTTATTAATTGTGGTAACAATATATAATGTCAGTAACATACAAATACCGGTAACTAACATTACGTAAAATTTAAGTTGATTTTAGCGCGATAAAATACATTTTTAATTGCTCAAAGAATTATACATGTTTAAATATTTGTCCAACTATGGTTGTTCAGACTAATTTTTTTTGTTTTGTTAAAAGTTCAGACTAACTACCATGGTAAAAATAAATAAAAGTCAATAACATATATACACGGATAATATTAGTGTTGCATACCATTCCACTTGCATTTACGTACATGTTAACAAATGATTCTTTAACCTAAGTGATGAATATTAATATACATTGTGGTTATTATTTTAACACTTTATCGACTTATATGCCAATTTATTGGGTAGTATTTGTATCAAGCTACTTAATTATTTGGGATGGTAAATTATATACTTGAAAGATTACTATACTAAGTAGTTAACTTATCTGTATAAATATAACATATAACATTGTTAACGTTAACAAAATCTAAAAATCCAGATTTTATACATCAATCCACTCTAACAACTTAGAGCAGCTCCAATGGTAGAACCCCTTATGGGGTTCTATCCATTTATTTTAATATAAATGTTGTAAAATTTGAAATTTAGAGATTCATGAAATTTTTAAAAAAATATGAAAGTCCAATGGTAGAATCCCAAATAAGATTCTAAAAAAATATTTTCACACTTTATAATGATTGAAATTCATAAAATCTTAAACATACATGACATAAAAGGATATGAACAATAAATTGGAAATCATATTAAACATAAACAAGCAAAACTATTAGTTGTAATTTTGATTGCCAAATTTGTGCCATATATGCTTAACCAAATCAGCTTTCAAATTTTGATGCATTGTGCGATCACGAACTCGAGTACGAATGTCCATCAAATTGCCGAGATTTGAAGGGATATCTGTCGAATACGTCATATCAACGTGTCAAGTTCTGGTTGCTTGTACTTGTGCGAATTCTGCAACATTAAACTGAGTGTATCTATCTCGTTCATCTTCTACTATCATATTGTGAAGTAGTATAGATGCTCGCATAATCTTTCCTATTTTTACCTTATCCCAAATAAGAGCAGGATTTTTGACAATGGCAAATCGAGTTTGTAAGAATCCAAAAGCACGCTCGACATCTTTACGGACTGCTTCTTGTTGTGAAGGAAATAATGATGCTTTCAGACCGTGTGGAATTGGAATAGATTGGATAAATGTTGCCCATTTAGGATAAATTCCATCGGTGAGATAGTATACCAAATGATACTCATGTCTGTTGACAAAGTAAATAACTTTTGGAGCTCGACCTTTTAATATATCATCAAAAACTGGTGAGCGATCAAGAATATTGATATCGTTTAAGGTACCTGGAGGTTCAAAAAATGCATGACATATCCAAAGATCTTGTGAAGCTACGGCCTCTAAAACAATTATCAGTTTCCCAGATCCACGTGTATATTGGTCTTTCCAAGCAGTGGGGCAATTCTTCCACTCCCAATGCATACAATCGATGCTTCCTATCATGCTGGGAAATCAGTGTATCTCTCCAATATCAAGTAGACGTTGAAGATCTTCTGGTGTGGGTATTCTTAGGTACTTCATTGGAGAGTCGCTCAACAATACGCATGAACAAGGGCTTATTCATTCTAAAACGGTGTCAAAACATTTGAAAAGGGTATGTTGCATCTTCTCGGAAATAATCGTTCCATAAGCGGTTGTGTCCTTCTTCACGATCTCTTTCAATATAGGCTCTTTTTTTCTTCGTTGATTATTGACGATCAGCTTGATCAACGAAACGATTTTGAAACTGTTCATCAATATATTGTTCAAATATATCATCCATTATATTATCCAAATTATTATGAGAAGAAGATCCCATTTTGTTTTGTGTGCTATGTTAATAGAATATTTGAGAAACAAATTTAGAAAGGAAATAGTGATCTTGATTTAGTCTTTGTATGAGAAAATATATAAAGTTTGGAAGCAAAAGAAGTGTTTATTTTATTTAGTGTTGTGTTTGTCGAGATTGAGAGAAAGAAGTGTTGTGTTTGTTTTGTTGTGTGAACAAACATTTATATAGACAATCAAAAGTGTAGTTGAAGACAAAAAATCAATGTTATTACAAGTTACAAGTGAAGACAAACAAAGCATATTACATATTGTATGGTATACAAGTGTGGTTTGATTAAAAAGCATATTACAAGTGACAATAGAATCAATGTCATATTAGCATCACTTCTTTCTTCAACTTGTTTCCTTCGTCTCATTATTGTATCTTCAAAAATCCTATAGAAGAACCACAAGACAACAAATTAAGACAACATTGTATAACTAGTATTAAGACAACAAATTTATAACTGTACCGTGCACAAAAATTCCTATCTAACCAATCTATATAACTAAACCAATCTAAATGACAATGTCAGACAAGACCAAAGCTAAACCCAGACAATTCAAATTCACTATGATCTATTATATGCCCAGACAATAACAAGATTATATGCTCAGACAATGACCACAAAGAGCTACCAAGCATTAATCACAGAACCCAAACCAAGAAAAAGACAGATGCAGCTAAATGTCAATGTCAAAGTTGAAACTGAACCTAAACATTTTCATTAACTCAATAAAGTTGAAACTTAACCTAATCTGATCTAACAAAGTTGAAACTGAACCTAAAAATTTTCATCAAGTCAATAAAAAGTCAACAGACAAGAGAGAAAAGTAATGTGGATGATATTTGTGAATTTGGTACCTTCTTTAGTAGCTTCTCCGCATCTTCATTGATAATTTGAAGACAAATGTGGATCCAGGGACTTCATAATCTCTTCATACTTGTCTTCAGCTTCTGATATCCAATTCGCCTGTTAAAAGAAAACAATGAGACTATTTGTTGATAATTGAAACCAGTAAACCATATAAGTAAAACTGTTAAATTAATATATCATGAAACTATTTGTTGTCAATATATGATTATGTCTAACTTTTGGGAACAGTAATATTAACTTTTGACTATGTCTAGATAAGCTCTCATTCACAGAACATCTCTGCAATTCAGATTAAACACTCGTTAATACAAAACCATTCTCTTGATCATGAAAACATCCATCTCATATTTTTTTCAGTTCCTTACCTTAACATTGGTGAGATCTACATTGTGCTCCTCTAAGAAATGTATAAACTCGTTGAAGTTTTCTTCTGTTGGGAGATAGTGTCCACTGTATGGCCATATAGCCTGAGAAAACAAAATTGTGAATGAGACCTTTTAGTTTACATAACATAAAGAGATTCATTCATGTGGGGAGAAGCAAGAGATGTAAGCTAAGTACCTCAAGGATCCCATCGCGCGCTACCAATCTTCCTGCAGCGGTTATGGCACCTCCAAATAAGAAACTTGAGTGCTGGAAACGGCCTTTCTTTTTATTCCCAACGTATAAGGTTCTAGTCGTGCTAAGTAAAAAAATCGACTTGGATTCATCGGTTGAATTGATCAGAGTCATGCTCTGTTTATGCATCAGCCTCCCATCTTCCACTATCACTTTATATGCTTCTTTTTCAATCTGCAAGTTTCAAAGAAACACAGACAACGTTAATGTGTAACCAAGAAGGTAGAGTTAGCTACTTAGTATGGTCAGATAAAAAAAAACACTCACTGGTCCGAGATATCTGATCAATTGTTTTTGAAGAACACTTCTTGGGTGTTTCTCAAAATTTACATCTTTGCCATCTCCTATATCCAACATTTAGTTTCAAATCAGTGGAAACAGAGTTTAGAAGAGATTCAAAAACAGCTTCAAGCACATGAAGATCTAAAGATGGATTTTAAATTTGAGTCTTTACCAATAAAAGAATGGCTGTGAGCTCTTGCTCTCTGACCAGACATCGCAATAGAAATGCAAGTTGTGTCCACAACGATGACGTGGGTCAATCTGTAAATGCAAGAGAGGGACAATTAGGCTAATGGATAAATTTGAAAACGTTTATTGACTATGTTTTGAATTTAAATCGAGTTCGCCGCATTGTTGTACCTTGAAAGAAGAATCAAATTTAGTATTTTTGCAGAGTGTTAAAGTGAGAAATTTAGTATTGATCGAGCCTAATCTACATCTTTCATCGAGAAATTCTCAGCTCTGAAATTACCACCATTCATATACAATAACAACGAAACCAAACCATAAATCTACACGAGAAACACTAACGATCAATATAAGCATAAAAACAGATGAATCGAAGCCAATTTTAATGAAATCGAAATTCAAAATTTCTGAATAATCACATGAGCACGAGGAAAACGGCTAAGAAGAAGAAGAAGAATAAACTGAAACAATGCCGGGAAATCTAATGGAAGCAATGCATATAAGAAAAGAGGAAGGGAGGGAGGAGAAAGTACAGTGGGAGGAGTGTTTCTGACTCAGTAGATTCTGCATGCAGCTCATTTGCAACCGCTCATCGCTGACTCGCCGCCACCGCGAACCCAACACATGCGATCGCATCTATAGCCACCGCACCTTTCTACGCTTTCACATCTCTTCTAATTATCATGTTTCGGGCTCAATTCTCCTCTCAATCAACGGATTGAGACTCAACAAGAAAAAAAGAGAAGAAGATCTTGCAATCGCCGACAGCCACACCAAGAGACAAATCGGGAAAAAAAAAATTGCGAAGAAGACAGAACAAAGATTTGTCGTTTTTGTTAAAAATGGTCATCCACTCAGCTTGTGACACGTAAGGGGTTCTAAAAGTTTCTATAATCTCCAATTTTAGAACCGGTTCCATAGACTTATACCACCATTTCATTATTTTTAATCTTTTTTAATTGATTTTAGATTTAGAACCTTAGTTAAATCCGTCGTTGGAGGTTCTCTTATATCTCATTTCTATAAAGGTTAAATATTCTTATTTTAATATAGAGTGCAACTTTAAAAAGTGTATAATATTTTATTTAATTATGAAGTTTTTTGTTGTTAGTTTGTATAGACATCCTAAGATTAATAAGATTTATTTACTTTCCAGTGCCATCTTAGCTTTAAAAAACAAAAGAAAAACATAGGGTTATTAGTTATTACAAAACATGTCCAAAAGATGTCCACGTAGTCAGTCACGCACTTTCCGGTGGTAAAAAATAAAATGTCCAAATGGATTTATCTATGATATCCCCATGGATCTTCTCCTTCTATCTTATTGGGTCCCACTTTCCTATCTCTTTTTGCTCATTTTTCTATCTCTCTCTCTCTCTCTCTCTCTCTCTCTCTCTCTCTCTTTCCCCAAGTCATCTTCTTCTTCCTCCGAATCTTGTTCATTTTGCTCTCTCTGCTTAAACCATCTCTACTTGATTTACCATCTCTCTTAATTTATCAGCTCGTGGAGCTCTCATATCCTTCGTTTGATTTCAGTTCACTCGGTTTTAAAACTTTGTTTTCTCTGATTGGGGAGATCTACCGTAGTCGGTGGTCAATTAGTGGGTTTTGTTTTGAGTTTCATTTGATTTGTGGGTTTAGTTTTTTGAAGCTTATTGTTACGAAATTTTGGGTCTTTTTCAATTTTAGGTCAAATAATTGGGGAAAAGTTGAGAAATCGTGTGAAATTAGGTTATTTGGGTTGAGAAATTTTGAAGCAAAGTTTGTGAGTTGTGATGAAGAGAGGGAAAGATGATGAGAAGATACTGGAACCTATGTTTCCTAGACTTCATGTGAATGATGCAGATAAAGGAGGACCTAGAGCTCCTCCTAGAAACAAGATGGCTCTTTATGAGCAGCTTAGTATCCCTTCTCAGAGGTTTGGTGATCATGGAAATTTGTCTCTGAGTTCTCGTAGTAACAACACAAGTACTTTGGTTCACCCTGGACCATCTAATCAGGTATGGAGTTGTGGAAATTGATGTTATATAGCTTGCAAGAGAGTAGTAGGAGTTGATTGTTCAATGTTTTCAGTTGTTTTTTAGCTCATTTTAGCTTCTTTTGTTCATGGATTGAACTCACTTGTAGATATCGGAATATAGTGGATGTATATCTATTCTAGTGTGGAAGATTTTTTATGTTTGAAAGTTTTATGGATGCTTCTTGTGATTGGCCTGAACATTCTGGTTACTGTATTCAACTTGATAAGGACATTGGAAATAATCGTTTTTGGTGCTCTTTCCTGCAGCAGTCTTGTGGTGTGGAACGAAACTTATCTGTCCAGCATCTTGATTCTTCAGCTGCAGTCCATGTAACTGAGAATTTTGTCTCCCAAATGCCCTTCATGGAAAATATGAGATCTTTGGCAAAGCATGATCAGAGGAAAACAGTAAGAGAGGAAGATGACTTTGCAGTTCCAGTGTTTGTTAACTCAAGAAGATTCCAGAGTCATGGTAGTACCAAGAGTGGGATTGTGATTGAAAAACACACGACATTGGCTACTTGTTCAAAACTTGTTAGAGATAAGGTGAAGATGAACGCAAAGTCAGGTGGCTTTATAGATTTATCATCAACAGAGGAAGTGGATCTCGAAAAATCAGCATCAAGTTATGACAGAGTAAATGATTGTAATTCTTCCTTGAGACAAGAGTCTAGAAATAAGTTATACCGAGATGGTGGCGAAGCTCATATGAAGGACACTGCTAATAGAGTTGAATCTCACTTGGTAACGGAAAGTCATTCTGAGGAGGGTCATGGCAGTCCTGATGATGATGACAACGGTCATGAATACTGCAGAAGCAGAGGAGGCGTCTCTCTACAGCAGATAAATGAAGATGCAAGAGATGACATTTCTGATAATTCGATGGTGGATTCTATATCCAGCATAGATGTTTCTCCTGATGATGTTGTGGGAGCATTAGGTCAAAAACGTTTCTGGAGGGCAAGGAAGGCTATTACCAAGTAAGTTCACTAGTTTTTTTTTACGGTTTAGTTAACTTTGTTATTTATTTTCCGCTCTTTCTATCCATCTCTTTCTTTGATACCGACTTTGCTACTTGCAAGAAGTTAATGCTGAAGCATAGTTACCTAATTAGACTGAAGCTTTCCTCTGCTGTTTTTTGGACACTTTCTTTTAGTTTCTTTGCTTTTTCATGCATACTGATACAATGGATATATAACTCGGTTTATATTGTGTCTCAATTTGGGAGAAACGATTTCGGGTTTTTGGCTTGAGACATGATGGTACTATAGTGGAGAAGCCCCCCCTTGATTCCTCGTAAAATGGTCCTGTTATATGTTAGTTGACGAGCCCTCGGTAGCATATTAACGCGTTGGATCATGTTATAGCAGGGAGGGACATTCTCTGTTGACGTACATTGTACAAGGTGCCCGCCGAGACAGTTCATGGCTTTATACTCTTGTCTTCTTTGCATCTGCTTGTTGGAACATGTCCCTGTCTCGGTTTGGTATTGCTTTTATTCTGCACTTTCGTCTTGGGCATTTTCCCTTCTTGTCATTCAAGGGGTTGAACCAGGTAGGGGAACTTGTTTTCGAGGACCCTGGGATCTAAATTTTAGTTAACCGTACATAGAACCTAGTTATGAGTCTTATGACAGTGCAGAATTATAGTTGCTTTTTGCTACTGCTTAATAGGATCCTTAGAGTGGTTGTGAACTACGGTTTTTTCTATGGATTTTAGACTCTAGGTGTTCTTATCGCTACGATAAGGTATCACGATACATGACCAACTCATATAACAAGCTTTTTCTAGCTTTTCGTTGAGGGTAAGCTAGAAATCTATTAACCCATCCTTTGCTTAACCCATTCTTGCATTTAATTTCTTTTTGTGTTATTGCTTCTGTTTTCCCTTCGTATTTCTTCATTTTACTATTCGATTAGCTGGTCATATTCCTTATGAAATTCCGTTTCTCATTACAGTCAACAAAGAGTATTTGCTGTTCAACTATTTGAGTTGCACAGACTGATTAAGGTAAAGTAATTCAGAAAACTTCTCCTATAAATATTTTTGCTGAAACAAACGTCTTCATCTGTGCTTTGTTTCTGTAATACTCAGGTTCAAAGACTTATTGCTGCATCACCGGATATCGTGCTCGACGAAATCAATTACCTTGGAAAAGTTTCTGCTAAAAGCTATCCAGTGAAGAAGCTCGTTCCATCAGAATTTATCGTAAAGCCTCCTCTACCACAAGTTGTCGTCAACAAACAGCACAGGAGCGACTCCGAAAAGACTGACCAACATAAAATGGAATGCTCAGCTGAGAATGTTGTTGGTAGGTTGTCAAACCAAGGACATCATCATAATCATCAACCTTCCAACTACATGCCTTTTCCAAGCAACCCACCCGCTTCACCAGCTGTAAACGGATGTTGCTATCCTCCTCAGCCTCCTCCTTCAGGAAACCAGCAATGGTTAATCCCTGTTATGTCTCCTTCTGAAGGACTTATATACAAGCCTCATCCTGGTATGGGACACACGGGGCACTACGGAGGATATTATGGTCATTTTATGCCTCCGCCGATGGTAATGCCTCCGTTTCATCCGGGCATGGGATTCCCACCTCCTGGTAATGGCTACTTCCCTCCTTATGGTGTAATCCCAGCCATGATGAACCCTTATGGTCCAGGCCAACAACAACAACAACAACCACAAGCCAATGAACAAACGAATCAGTTTGGGTATTCTGGGAATCTTCAGAACAACACCCATCAAGAAAGCTCCGTTAATGAAGCTGCTCCTCCACAGGAACCACTAACAAAGTCTTATCCGCGGGCTAGAAAGAGCAGGCAAGTGAGCACAGCAAGCAGTGCAAGTGGGCGAGAGGGAATCTCCGGTAGCACTTCCTTTCGTCCATTCTCAGCCGTTGATGAGGATAACAACGATAACAACAACGACGCACCTGATCAAATGATGACAACCACCACGACCACGACAAGAACAACTGTTACTCAGACAACAAGAGATGGAGGAGAAGTGACGAGAGTGATAAAGGTGGTTCCTCACAATGCGAAGCTCGCTAGTGAGAATGCTGCTAGGATTTTCCGGTCAATACAAGAAGAACGTAAACAACACTACGACTCCTCAAACCTTTAAAGCCTCTCTTTTTCGTATATTGTGTTTGCAACTTGATATGTATTTTTATAAGTAGAAAACTGTGATAGATGTTATCCTCAAAATATGTACCATGTAATGTAATGATGTATGCTTAAAGCATGGCACTTACCACTTATATGTATGAAATGTCTTAAAAGCTTGAAAATCATTGGACCATATTACGTTTATCTCTGAGACTGATACCATATTTACACCAACTTCTGTACATAGGAAGAACCATATTTGATAAGGAAATAGGTAAAGAGAGATATACAGAGAGATAAGAGATGTTATTATCATCATGAACCTATGATAGGTATAAACAAATATTGGGTGGAAGTGAGGATCAAGCACTGAATCCGCGGTGAAGAGAGCTCCAAGGACCTACAGGGATGGTGGGACAAGCCTGCATTGCTGCCTCTTCCATCTGCTTAATTTTAATCCCTGCGTTGCATATGTTTGCGATGGACCTCATGTGTTTGATTCCGTACTGAGACAATGATCCACAGTGCTTCTCAAAAGCTCTCACCTAACAACCACACGAAAGAGAAGAAGATGTGAATCATGTGATCACCACAAGACTTTATCATCATTGTATTGACCGGAAAAGATTACCATAGTTTTAAGGCATTCCCAATCGTCGACAAGCGGTTCTCCAGACGGCCGGACTTTATTTAGCACCGCAGGAGCATCCAAGATTCCAAACAAGAGTTTTCCAATTAGTTGAACACTATTGTCAACATGAAGTCTATGAGACATTGCTTCAAGAACTTGCTTCTGAGCTTCAACTTTTCTTGCAGAACCTTCTGGTGCCTTTCGATACTACATGTAACAATAACTTGCTAGATTAAGTTATCAGATTCAATATCAAAAACTACATAGTCCTAAGAGAGTAAGATTAAACCTTCTCCCAGAAATGAACAAGATCCGCGTCACGCTGGTTTGTAACTCTCAAGTGTGGCAGCCTTAGTGCATTTTCATTCACAAAGGTGAAATTTTCATTAGCTGGGTTTGTACCCATATAAAGAACAAGCTTCTCCTTGCTGAGTTCTATATCACCAAATTCCATAACATGAGAACCATAAGAAGAACCAGAACCAGCAGTTCTCTTTTTCACCTGAAACAAGGAACAGTTGTCACTTAACAAAGGTCAATACAAAAACTTGAATCACTTACATACATACAAAACTTGAGCAAGCTTACCAATTCATATTGCTGATGCAAACTCTCTGTCTGTAAATTATGTTTATCACTATGCATAAAAAACAAAGCAATTAGGATCCAAATCAAAACTCTTATTATTGTCATATTATAATAGTTCTTCAGCATATACCTATCTTCCATCCAAGCAACACTGTATAAGTCACCCAAACAAGTCTCATATTCAGAAGGAGGACTAGGTTCCTCTCCAGGACAATAAGTACCCCAACTACTTTCTTCTGCGTTCGATGCAGTTGTCGCGTAAATATTTAAACCTTCTGGTAAAAGACCTTCAAAAATACTTCCAGACTCACAAGCCTCTAAGTAAAACACCTGCATTCACAACATTGGTTAAGACAAATCACAAGTACCTAACCAAAAAAAAAAAAGTATTTCAGAAAAATCTTGTCATTATACCAAGCTCTTATATGTTCCAGAAGCATGTTTTTTCTTCAAGACATCGTTGAGATCATTTGCATAAAGGTATGGAGAAGTTGGCATACCTGAAAAACAAACATGTGAAGACTCAAATCATCAAAGTTTTATTTATTCAAAAAACAGAAACTTCAAACTGCAACAAAAACAGAGAAGAACTTACCGAGAACTCCCGGGCCGCCGTGATCGCTATAGTATATAAAGATATGATCGTTTGGACCGCTATCTACAACCTTCCCGCTACCTCCTTTAAGAGCTGTTTTATTTCCAAGTAACACAGCAAATAAGTTATCAACATTAACATCATCTCCAGTGTAATCCTGCCACAAGAAAATCAAATTACAAAGCCGTTTTTCAATGGTCTATAAACGCAGCTAAAAAACGAAACAAAAGCCAAAGCAAAAGAAAAAAGAACCTTGGGAACTCCATTATAGACATCTTCTCCATGAGGACTGTTGATAATAACTCCAGGTCTTGGGTTCTCTTCGTTCTTGGCAATATCATCATACATGAAGACTACAATGCTCTCTTCTTTAAGTCCACCTTTCCTGAGTAGCTGATACGCATGACAAATATCTGCCTGCAAAATATTACTAACTCATTTTTTATGGTCTCTGTCAAACGAACTTAGCTCACAAAAGCTTCATAGTAAAAAAAAGAAAAAAAAAAAAAAAGTTAAAAGAGTCGACTAAACCGAAGAAAACTGAACCGAATTACATTTTATATGGTTTAAAGTTTTTATAAAACCGACAAACCGGATAATTCGGGATTAGAAAGCTTAATCAACAATTTGTGCATGGATTCTGGTTCGGTTTAATTCGGTTAAATGCCCATTCTAAAATTAAGAGATCTCCTAAGAAAATCTTCAAATTTTACAACCAACAACCAGAATTGACTAAAACACTAACAAAGATCATCATCGTAACAAAACAAAGAATCGGGTCGGTACCTGATGTCTGTAATTCCAGTAACCGCTGGATCCGGCGACCAAAACAGCCCACCTCGTACCGATGGAAGGATCATCGTCGTACTCAGCCGTTCGGAAGAACTTAGAACCTTCAGAAGGAAGTCTAATGACGTCACGAGAAACAGCAGTGACTAGCAAGAAGATGAGGGAGACAAAGTAAACGACGACGGCGATGTGTTTCATTGTTTAGAGATTTTGATCTACCGGCGAAGAAGAAGATGACGTGGATAAGAATCCTTGGAGAGCCAAGGCCTGCTATTTATAATAACATATATATATATATATATATATTATCAAGAGACCCTATATTCAATGAATCTTGGTGATGACAATCTAACGTATGCCTATTACTTTGTTTATCTAAACAAACACGCAAGTAAATTTAGTTATTTTTTCAAAATGTTAGATTTATTCTATATTTTCTTCAAACTTTTTACATTATGCTATTTTTAGTAAAACTTTGTTTTAAATTTTGGATTTAATTTCTGATGTAATTGTTCTTTTAACAGAAAACTAAAATAAAAACTAAACTAAACCTTTTTGTATGTTTGTATTTTGTTTTACAAATTTTTTAGGTATATATTTTTTATTTTATTTTTTATTATCTTATAAAATACACTTTTAAGTTGTAAATCAAGATTAGGTACAATGGTTGTTATTTACATCTTGACATATGTCAAGTTCTTGCGAGTGCAACTAAATTTTATATAATAAATTACTTTTAACTAATAAATATAAGATAATTTATAGAAACAAATTATAAATTCAAAAAGATGATTTGGAGTAGGATTAGATCTATTCTACTCAAAAGTTGAATGGTTTGAAGCTTCTGGGTTGGATCGACCTAGTCGTTACATATATAAAGTTAAATAGAGGTTATTCAGCTTTTGATTGGAAATTATATTTGGTGGAAGACATTTCCAACCCATTTTCCCATTTTTGTTTTTCAAATGGATTCAGCATTTCTTAAAAAATGGAGTTACTTTATTGTTTTTACGTCCTCGCTTACTATTTTATTTATTATTTTTCTATCCCTTAACATTGCTTTCCTTCTTCTTGTCCTAAATTTTTAATTATTAATTATATGACTGATTGATAAAAAAACACGCTTGGGTAAACACGAGATTTTTCCTAGTTCTAAAGAGGAACAATAAAAATTGTTTGGTTTTCTTGTGAAAAGGTAAAGAAAAGGTATTAGTTTGGGCTTTTGCACAAAATCATGCTTATGTTTTGCCTTTTGTGTTATTATGTAGCGTAAATGCTACTATAAAGCAATCAAACTTGATTCGTCCATTAATGATCATTTTCTTTAAATTGTTAAAATAATAATAATAACTATTACTCTCTCTGTTTCACACAGATCTTATTACTAGAATTTTTTCTTGTTTGAAAATGATGCTATTTCTACATTTTCAATGCATAATTATTCTCCGATTTCCCACTATTTTGATTTAATTCTTTCTATTTTTCCTATTTTTATTCTTACTTTTACGTGAAATCAATATTAAAACAAATAAAAAGTCAATTTCTCATAACTGACTATTGACATTCTTGTTTTATGTCATTATAAAAGAAAAAAAAATGTTGTTATTAATTTCCACAATTTTTCTTGTCATCCTCTTCTTTTTTTTGTTTGTCCTCAGCTGTCATCCTCTTCTTATAGTAAGTGTTTGGTTTCATTTCTTATACTGAATGTTCTGTTTCATTCCTTTTTCATTCAAATTATGGGTTTCGTTGATTAAGGCTATCTTTCTCTTCTAACTCAGGTTATTATTATTTTTATCTTTTTTATTTGTTTTGACTTCAAATTTCTTTTTTTTTCTTCAAAAATTCTTGATTTCTCTTGATAAGAAGATGAATGAAGAAAAAAATGTGAAAAATATTCAACAGTTCATATTAAACATGAATTTGACTTGAACAAGCTTCCCGAGATGAATGAAGAAATAGCTAGGGTGGAAAATGTTCAACAAGTTCAAGCAGATCATTTTAACGTCAATCAAGAATTTGACTTGAAGAAGATTCCCAAAAAAGAAATAGCTGTGGAGGAAATTGTTCAACTAATTTTGGCTCCAAGACAAATTTTTTGTTAAAATGTTACGTAGTGAGGGGAAATGAGAGTGTGTACTAAGTACATAGGTCATCACATGCGTAACTTTTTAACTAGCATGCGTGACTATTGAATTTCTGTGCTACATGTGTTTACTGCAAAAATACAAAATTATCACAATTATTTTTAAATAAAATTAGTTAAGATTAAAATTGTAATTGTAAACCCTTTCTTAAAATCTGGAAAAATCCTAAAAATAGCATCTTTCTAAAACAAAGGGAGTATTATTATCTCTACTAATTAAAAGAAGGAGTTTGAGGCATCATGTTTCACATCAACTTAAAAAAACTCTTCCTTAAAACCTGTCATATTAGTCGATTACAAAAACGAGATCTTTCACGTTTGTTAAGGCTCGCCACATCGTCAACACAACCTTGAGTTTTCTTAAAATATTTGAAACATTTTGTTTTTCCATGTTCCAGAAGCAAAACCTTCATTCTTTCTCATTTCAATATTATTTGTCTTCTTTTTTTCTTCCTCTCTCCACTATTCACTTTTTATTAGAGGAGCAAGATTTGTATCTTGCGAATCAAGTTATATAGACCGATAGAATTCTTTTATGAAATGAAGTCGTGAAATCCAAAAAATAATATTCTATATTACTTGTTGTGCAAATATTTACCTTATATGTTAGATAAGGATTATGAAGGTATACATTATTTGGTGTTAGCAATATGTTAATGCTAATCACTATATATATATATATATGTGTTTTAGGACCTTGTATCAAAACAACTCAATAATATATTCATTCCATTATATTTATCATTGTATAAGAGCCTCGTTTGTTAACCCAAATAGGGTAGCCCAAAAAGAGTTTATTATTAGTCCTAAAGTGGAATTCGGTTCAAGATGGACTGATAAGACCCATCATCTCAAGGGAGCATGTTAATATCCCACATCTGTCATATGAAAGGAGTAACACTAGTATATAAGGGATATGTGTCAATCTACTCATTGCCAGTTGATTTTGAGTCAAAAGTATAAAGATCCATCCCAAATTTTTCTAAGTCCGGGACAATCTTTATACTACTTAATCCGTTTTAAGAGTCTGATTCTTTATCAAGTCATTTTCGAGGTTCATTCTATGATTCATGATATTTTTAGAGTAAATAGACAAACTTAGAGTAAAAAGAAACAACTGGATATTTTATTTATTAAACATAGGATTCAGCACAACTTATGAGTTTGCGAATAAGCTATTACAAGTTTATAAGATCGATCCTAACTATCCAGCATCATCACCACCAATCTTCCCGGCTTTGAGTCTCTTGCGCCTAAGCCCGATCATTCCCACGATCACCATCCTTTCCTGCATCCAAATATGCATCAGTTTTCCGTAATTCCTTAGTATTTTTGGATGCATGCATATGCAAGGTATGAACGTTTTAAACGCTTTAACCCTAACCCAAAATCCCCCTTAGCCATTCTTAGACTTTTAAGCAAGAAATCGGTCCAGCATAAGGCAATTGTCCCGATCTTACCTCGATTCTCATGGATTGACCTTGATTCTCACGGATTCTCTGTTTCCCAAGTAGCTTCTTCGTGATCACCATAATTCCACACGACCTTAACCATCTTGATATTTTTCTCCCGAGTTCCCTTCTCCATTCGATCAAAGATCGGCATAGGTTCTGCTTCCACCATTAAGTTCTCTTTCAACTCGGCGGGTACATCCTTCACGATATTGTCTTGATCACTTAGGCATTTTCGAAGTTCTGAAACGTGAAAAACCTTGTGGAATGCATCCAATTTTGGTGGAAGTTCAAGCTTATATGCGACAGCCCCAACTCGTTCTATGACTTTGTATGGACCGACATATCTTGGGCTCAACTTTTTCCTCTTTGTAAATCGTCCTTTCCCTTTGTAAGTGGCCGCCTTTAGGAATACCAAGTCGCCCACTTCGAATTCCAACTCTTTTTAACGTTTGTCCGCATAACTCTTTTGTCGATTCTTAGCTTCCTTTAACTTGATCTTTAGGAAATTTCAGCCTTTCTGTTGTTTTATCGACTATGTCTAGACCAAACAAGCTTTTTTCACCCACCGGCGTCCAGCATAATGGGGTTCTACATGCTCTTATGTATAATGCTTCATATGGCGACATTTCGATACTAGCTTGATAGCTATTATTGTAAGCAAATTCGGCCAGCATTAGATACTTCTCCCAGTTTCCTCCCTAATCCAACACACATGCTCGTAGCATGTCTTCCAGTTTCTGGATCTTTCTTTCAAATTGTTCATCAGTTTGCGGATGGTAAGCCGTACTCATATTCACTATTATTCATAAGGCTTTTTGAAAAACCCTCTAGAAATGTGAGGTAAAACGAATGTCCCGATCCGAAACTATGCTCACTGGAACTCCATGTAAGCGGGCAATCTCCTCTATGTATCTTGCAACAATTTCTTTGGCTCCATCCGTATTGGATATGGCAATGAAATGGGAAGATTTGGTTAGTCGATCCACCACCACCCAAACCACGTTATGCTTAGATTTTCCCATAGGCAGTCCGGTAACAAAATCCATGGTGATATGATCTCACTTCCATTCCGGCATGGGTAAATTTTGTAGTAACCCACTTGGCACTTGGTGCTCGGCCTTACCTTGTTGGCACGTAAAGCACTTAGAAACCCATGCAGCCACATCCTTTCTCATCCCCGTCCAATGATAGTACCTTTTTAAGTCCTGATACATCTTGTTTGATCCGGGGTGAATTGAGAACTTAGATTGATGTGCCTCCTTAAGAATTTCTTCTTTCAGTCTCTTATCATCCAGAACACACACTTTGCCCCTTGACCACAATCGTCCCATTGTTTGAAGTTTGGTATTCTGTCTGGTCAATCTTGACAACTTTGTTTAAATACTCATCTTCTGCCTGGGCAATTTGGATTCTACTAAGTAGATCAGCTTGGTCTGCTGCGGCCAGGCCCAATGGTTCCATTTCCCCGGACAATACATTTAAATGCAAAGTCCCTATCATGTTAACCAAACTTTCATGGTTTTTCCCTGCTTCCACATCAAATTATCTCCGACTTAACACAGCAGCGACTTGGTTTGCTTTTCCGGGATTATAAGCAATCTCCATATCGTAGTCAGCAACTAACTCCATCCAACGTCGTTGCCTTAGATTCAACTCCAGCTGGTAATAATATAATTTAGGCTCTTGTGATCGGTGTATACTTGAACCTTAGCCCCATATAAATATGATTGCCATATTTTTAACGCAAAAACCACATCTGCAATTTCTAGGTCATGCGTCGGGTAATTCCATTCATGCTTACGCAATTGCCTTGCAGCATAGGCAATGACGCTTCCTTTTTGCATCAATACCCATCCTAAGCCTGTGATTGAATCATCCATGTAAACTACGTAAGGCTCATCTGCTTCTGGTAAAACCAATACCGGTGCATTTGTAAGCATCTCCTTTAGCTTCATAAAACTGGCTTCACATTCTTCCGACCATTCAAACTTTGTGTGTTTTCCCGGTCAAGTGAGTCATTGGTTTTGACATGCTTGAAAATCCTTTCACTAATCATCTATAATAACTAGCCAGCCCAAGGAAACTTCTAATCTCCGAGGCATTCTTAGGCCGTGGCCAATCCTTAATGGATTTAATCTTTTTTGGATCTGCGGACACACCTTGATCGGAAACAATGTGTCCCAAAAATCCGCTGCTTCTTTGCCAAAAACTGTATTTGCTTAACTTTTCAAAGAGTTTGTTCTCCCTTAATCGCTCCAAGACTGCTCTTAAAAGTCCTTAATGCATTTCTCGACTCCTTGAATATACAAGTATGTCATCGATGAAGATGATTATTGATACATCTAAGAATTCGCAGAAAATGTCATTCATCATTTTTATTAAAGCTGCTGGAGCGTTGGTTAATCCAAACGACATCACTACGAACTCATAGTGACCGTATCTTGTTCGGAAAGCTGTTTTCCAAACATCCAATGGTTCCACTGGAATCTGGTGGTAGCCCGAGGCTAAATCTATCTTTGAGAACCACCTTTCTCCTCTTAGTTGATCCAGTAACTCATTGATCCTAGGCAACGGGTATTTATTTTTCACTGTTACCCGGTTCAACCCTCGATAATTGATACAAAGCCTGAAGCTACCATATTTCTTCTTCACAAGACCCTTGACAAAAGCTGCTGTGCAAAGAAACCAAATTTAATTTTGATGCAGAGTGCCTGAAGGCTTTCCATATGATAAAGGAGGCGTTAATATTAGCTCCAGTAGTTCAAACTCCAAACTGGAAGCACCCTTTTGAAATAATGTGTGATGCTTCAGATTATGCAGTAGGAGCAGTTCTAGGTCAGAGGATAGACAAGAAGCTGCATGTCCTCCACTATGCTAGCAGAACCCTGGATGAGGAACAAAGCAGATACGCTACAACAGAGAAAGAGATGCTTGCAGTGGTATTTGCAATAGGGAAATTTAGTAGTTCTTTAGTGGATCAGAAGATTATAGTGTACACTAACCATGCCGCACTTAGGCACATTTATGCAAAGAAGGACACCAAACCGAGGCTTATGAGATGGATCATCCTACTGCAAGAATATGATTTGACAATAGTAGACAAGAAGGACATAGAAAATGGAGTTGCTGATCACTTGTCTAGGATGAGAATAGACGACCCGACACCAGTAGATGACTCTCTGCCTGAGGAGCAGCTCATGTCCATAGGAATTCTCACTCGACAGGCCCATTCGACCTCTCACTCGAGTAAGGCTGTCGAGTTAAAGCACTGTGAGACGCCTTGGTACACAGACATGGAAAACTACAAAGCCACTGGTTACAAGCCCCTACACCTTGATGCTCACCATAGAAAAAAATTGTATAGAGATGTAGGACACTATTTCTGGGACGAGCCCTATCTTTACAAGAGAGGTCCTGACAGTTTATTCAGGAGTTTGCATCACAGAGGAGGAAGTACAGGGAGTGGTTGAACATTGCCATGGTTCTTCCTATGGTGGACATTTCACTATCTTCAAGACTACGCAGAAGATCCTTCAAGCAGGTTTATGGTGGCCAACAATGTTCAAGGATACAAAAACTTTCATTGCTCAGTGTGATGCATGCCAGAGGATGGGCAACATTAGTAGGAGAAACGAGATGCCACAAAACCCAATCTTGGAAGTGGAAGTTTTTGACTGCTGGGGGATATACTTCATGGGACCTTGCAACCCACTATCTCATGGAAACAGCTATATTTTGGTAGCTGTTGATTATATCTCCAAATGGGTGGAAGCAATAGCATCTCCAACCAATGATGCCAAAGTAGTTTTAAAAATGGTCAAGACCATCATCTTCCCCAGATTTGGAGTGCCAAGGGTTGTAATAAGTGATGGTGGTTTCTATTTCATCAACAAGCAGTTTGAGATCCTACTAAAAAAGCATGGAGTGAAGCATAA
Source organism: Cardamine flexuosa (assembly GCA_963555745.1). NCBI lineage: Eukaryota > Viridiplantae > Streptophyta > Magnoliopsida > Brassicales > Brassicaceae > Cardamine > Cardamine flexuosa. Next base: position 20,670,876 of record OY743217.1, on the reverse strand, counting down.
AGTCGCAACTCGTTACCACCCTTAAACAGGTGGTTAAGTTGAAGTCTCCAACAAGCAGATTAAAGCCATCTTGGCTAAAGTAGTGGGAACTTCCAAGAGAGACTGGGCAACTAAACTTGACTAAGCTTTATAGGCCTACAAAACAGCATATAAAACGCCCATAGGCAGGACTCCATTCCAACTCCTATATGGTAAATCCTGCCATCTACCTGTGGAGATAGAATACAAAGCCCTCTGGGCAACCAAGCTGCTGAATTTTGACATAAACTCCGCCCAGGAGAAAAGAAGGATTACTCTGCATAAGTTAGAAGAGATAAGGCTGGATGCATATGAAAGCTCAAAGGTGTATAAGGAAAGGACTAAGGCCTTTCATGACAAAAGGATCACACCTAAAACCTTCACAGCAGGAGACCAAGTCCTCTTGTTTAACTCCAGGCTAAAACTTTTTCCTGGAAAATTGAAGTCAAGATGGACAGACCCATTCCAAATCAAAGAAGTTCTACCCTATGGAGCAGTCACTTTGCTTGACACTGATGGTAAAGAATTCACTGTGAATGGTCAAAGAGTCAAGCCATACATGGCAGATCAAGGTATACCAGGAGACACCTCAATAGATGTGGGTGATCCTGCTAAAGCCTAAGGTATGAAAGTCAAGCTAAGAGATTCTAAACAAGCTCACTTGGGAGGAAGTTCCATGTTTATCAATGTATATATTTTAAATTATTTTCTTCCTAATGTTTTGATGTTTTCACCTTTCTATTGAGAGTTATGATGTTTCAGGAAAGCTAACTAGTCCAAGTCAAGAATTTTCGGCCCAAGCACCACACCACTTGACCAAGGTGGTCGAGTGCCTACTCGAGTGGGCCAGGATAAGCCAAAAAATCACATGCGATCTGAGCCGTCTATCCCATCTTATCCGCACCTACCTACCGGCCTACGTGACTACAATACTCGACTGTTCCAAGATCTATCATCTTTATCCCATCTCATCCTCATTCCACTTCATTTTTATTCCATCTCTCATCTTTCATCACTTGCAAAACGCTTCCAAGCAGAAAAATCTTTGAATCTTCCAAAACAAATTTCATTGCATTTAAACTCATCTCTAATCCGAAGTCATGTCTAGAAGAGGTCATTTCGTTCAGTAAGTGCATGTTATCGAATTTTTGTTCTTTAAAAGCCAAGGTTCATCTTTGAAAAATTCATAAGTTTTTCTTCAGATTTATAGATTTTGAGTTTATGATTTAGTTCAAAGTCTTGGTTGCTCTATAAAAAAAAGCATTTCATATGAATTTTCGAGAAAGGTTTTGTTGGAGGCTACTGTAGAGATCTATGGCACTGTTCATGCACACTCGACCAAACCACTCGAGTAGACCTGTCGAGTGAACCTCATTCCACTACTAAACCTTCCAAACTCATTTTGTTCTCAGGTCAGCAGAGCCAAAACCAGCTGCAGTGGTAGCAAGGCGCATAGCAAAAGCAAGGCGATCTCTTCAGCACAGAGGAGAGCCCTCTCTCAAAGATCAAACTCCAGTTAGGAGAGACAACATGATGTGTGAGGAGACACCGAGATTTCAGAGAAGAACAGGCCGAAGCTCGCAAGCAGTGATACTGAGTGACGATGAAGAGCCTCAACCTATGGAAACAGATGAAGTAACTGAACAGGGCGCCTAACGTGCCTCAGAAGAAACAGAGGAAAACCTGATCAAAATTTTGAAGACCATGACTTTCCAAGGTACTAGGTACCCTCACCGTGAAACAATGGAAGCACTTGGGATAAGAGAAGAAGTGGAAGGTCTGATAGAGGCAGCCAACCTTCAAGTTCTGATGAAGCAAAGATTTCCTACTTATAAGGATGAAGCTTGCCAATTTTTGGCAACAATTAAGGTGTACCCCTATGTTGAGAACCACACCATGGTCTCGGATGGAAGTTTGGGATACATCTATTTCAAGATAGATGGGGTGATTACACAATGAGCTTTTGACACCTAGACGCTTTGTTCGGCTTTAGAGAAGGATCAGGCCAGAAGCCAACTTTTGACACTGCTGAACTTATCAGCCTGTGGTAGACCCTAGGAGGAAGATCAACTTTCAGGACGTCCCAGTTTAAGAGTTCTGACATCAGACACCCTGCTTTGAGATATTTTCACCGAGTGGTTGCAAGTACTATATACGCAAAGAAGAGTCTGGGGACTGTGAATGATCAAGAGCTACAGATGATGGATTCAGCTCTTAAAGATTTCCTTGTGTATGCCTCGCCAGATAAAATGGACAGAGGAATAACTATGAAGGGCGACATGGGCAATGCAGGGAACACTGCACTCTTGCTAGCAAGTCTTTCATACTGAAAAGCTTATGCATTTACACTCCACAAGAATAACCGCCGATGTGACATCTCTATTGGAGGATTGATAACACCAATCCTGCTTGCATGCAAAGTTGATTTGAGTTTGACTCTAGAGATTGAACCATTGTGGCTAGACATCTCTCACTTACAAAGCTCTAAAATTTTGGGATCCCGCATGGTTAGGGACAAGTATGTTTACAACTTTGGACATCCTTTAGTTGGGAGAGCCAAAGTCCTCCTCCCACTTCATGGAATGCTAAAGATTACGCAAGGAGAAAGTATCAACTTTGTTCCACCACCTGAGTTGCTCTACACCACTAGGGCTCAAAGAGATGCCCAACAAGCCGAGATAAAAGAAGAGATAGATGACACCATACTTGAGCCAGAGAGGTATGACTTTGGTGATGAAAAATGCTCAAACTTGAAGCAGGTGAGTAAAAAGTTGAGTCTTGCAAAGCGGTGGTCTATGTGGGAAGACAAAACCATAAAGACACTCTCAGGAAAGGTAAAGGAACTCACCATAGCAGTGAAGGACTTGACAACCAGTGTCAAAGATGTTATGAGAAATCACCGTGGCTCCCCACCCTCTGGCCCCACTCATGACCCAAGGAGTTTGACAAGGACCAACTCCCTCAACATGCATCAAAGACAGACACGCCCAAGCCAACCTAGACGTCAATCATCAGTTGAGGACAACCAAAGAAGGAGAAGGACTTACATCCAAGCTCTATCCTCAGATGAAGAGGAGCACTCACTCGACCAGCCCACTCAAGTACACCAGTCGAGTGAGCTATTCGAGTCGACACAGAGGAGGGTGAACATTAGGGTGTCAGACAAAGAGGAAGAAGAACTTGAGGAAAGATGCCTCATCCGACGTAGGAGCACAATGAAACTAACTCAACCTGGGCACTCGAAAGAAGCAGTCGAGCAAGCCATACCACTCGAGACAGCACCAGTCGAGCCAGCGTACCCAGTTGATCCAAGCGACTACCTCAGTGCTTACTTCTCATGAGGTACCACCCCAAATTCGCCATCATTATATATACCATTGCATTTTTTTTATTAACCTTTGTTTTAGTCTCTCCAATCATCTTCCGGACTAATTTTACACAAGGGACTGTGTAATTAAGTTTGGGAGAGGGTTCGAGAGACGTACTTGACATATTTCTCTATTTTCTTATTCGAATTTGCATCATATATGTGCATTGAAAAAACCCTAAAAATTTGAAAATTTTCAGAAAAAACTATTTTACAAAAACAAAGTGTCATGTAGTTGCATTATCATTTTAGGATTGAATTTTAGAATTTCTCTTAGGATTGTACATATGCATAGGGGATAATGATGACTCAAACCGTAAAAAGGTTAAGAACCAAACATATAATTTCAATGCCACAGTTATAAGTTGTCTAATGCATTCACCTAAGTTTGAAAATTAAGGCTGCACCTTGCTTGGAATTTAGATTTAGCACTCTCACTTGGTTGAAGCTTACTGTGATTTGTCAAAATAGCCCTATGAATTAGAACCTAACTTGAAAAACTTAATTATCATGTTATGCTCAAAAAATTTAACTCATGGATACCTCAAAATACTTGGATTTTCTTGCACCTTTTTCCACTCTTGCTAATCCTAGTAGCTGTCTCCACCATTGAGACAGTTCCACAAAAACCAAACCCAAAACTTCATTTCAGACCATACATTATTTTTGAGTGAAGTGAGGCCTATTCCCGGATTGAATTAGAGAGAAAGTGTTAGGTATTACCGACAGGAGTAGCCTCTCATGTAGTCTCTGGTTCACAATTCTTGAACCAGATTTAGGCTAAGAGTTTGAATAAATTGGGGTTTGAGTCTGGAAAAGAAAAGAAAAGAGAAAAAGAGTTTGCTAAAAATCATAAGCCTTTGGAGATGATAAGTTCAAAAATATGAGTCTAGTAAAGGATTTGGAAGAAAAAGATAAAAGTTGGTCCGGTAAAAGAAACAGAAGAAATTATATAGTAGCCACTCGACCAGACCACTCGAGTGAGTGGTTGAGTCATAGCTTAGTGAAAAATCAAAAATTCCAAATCCGCTAGAACTGAAAAATAAAGTATCCTCTCTTTAGAAGAAAACAGAAAAATCGATCCTTGAGTCAAAGAAATGAAAAGAGAAGCTTTTAAGCACAAGGCTAGAACTAGGATGAAGTTTCTGAGATTTTAGGGTTAGGAGGGTCATTGGTTCTTCACGGATGGATGATAGTCTGCTCCTGTATGCACCAGTTGGCTCTACCTTTAGCAGTCTCTTATAATTCAATCCATTTCATTGAGAGATCCTGATACATGCGCTTAAAACCAGAGGCATAAGAGATCATTTTTATCTCTTAAAACTTGTCCCTCAACCAAATGAGTTACAGTTATTGCATATCATGATTCACTAGTTCGTGCTTAATCAATGTTAAAGGGATAGTTTACTTTGAATGTTAGCTTATGGCAGAGTCTTAGTGTTGAATTTAATGTGATGAGTATGGCTAAAGCTTTTAAGTAGAACTTCTGTGAATTGTATTCTAGAACTAATAACTGTGACATTGACATTAAAGGTTTGCTTAGTTTTCTTAGGTTCTGAGTCCCCACTTTTCACACTACTCCTTTCATCTTATCCTTTCTATTTGCTTGACGGCAAGGAAAGGGTAAGTTTGGGGGAGTTGATAACACCACATTATGCATGTTTTCATCATCGTTTTATCGCCGTTTAGTATAAACTTTCATCCATTGTCCATATCATTCTATGCATTTATCTTTCATATAGGGCGATTAGTGTTTTTGTATAAGCATTGCATGTATTTTGCATATTTGGGGTTTTATCAGGTGCTTGTGTAGCTTACGAGGCATACTAGGATTTTTTGAGGTGTCCAGTGAAGCCTTACGTACTCAAGAGCCCACTCGAGCCACCTACTTGAGAGCCTACTTGAGTGCCTACTCGAGACACCACTCTACGCAGACCACTCAACTCACCTACTCGAATGCCTACTCGAGACACCACTCGACTGCTAGGTCGAGTGGACCTATTTCTCTCTTTTCCCTTAAAACTTGGATTTGAATTTAAGACTTGATATAAAAATCCTTGATTAACCTAATGTCAGAGGTACGCCGCATTGTAGTGTCTTAACCTAGTTTTTAGACTTTCTCTCTCTAGTTCATCTTTTGTTCTTGATATTTCTCAGATTCTGTCACTTTGCACCTTGGATAACTTTTTATATAATTTGTATTTGCATTTGATTTCTTCTACAAAGTTGTTTATCACCCCCTTAGTTATCACATATGTGAAATTTAGAGATTTCTGGGTTTGAGTCGATCAACATGATTTTATTGTGTGAGTAGTTAGATTAGGGCTATTAGGGGTGGATTAGGCTTGTGATGTTCTTGATCGCCTTGGGTGTCAAAGTTTGTTTGCAAATTTTTTGTTCTCCCTCTTGGATGAGTGATTTTAATGCTTGTTCTTTTCTGGCCAGTTAGGGCATAATTTTAGGTTGTCTCATGAGCACGAACCATACCTTGAGCCATCAGATAGACTTTTTCCAAGGTTTAGAGTACAATAGCGTGAGGGTGGATGCATCAGTCATTGATTTGTGTCACAACTACACCTATTCACTTGTTATGAACTCTTCTCGACTTTAATAGGCTGATTCTTCATACCTGATCTGACTCCTCACACTATGCTGACTGGGTTGGGTCTTGGGGTTCTCTACCACGAACTATGGATTGAGCTGGTTATAAAGTCTGTTGTTAAGAGAATCCCTTATTGTTTGAGCATGTTAGCATCTGAGACTTTCTAGAGCATTCACTAGCTAGTTAATTCACCCCTATGATCCCTATAGTTTTAGTATCGCTTGTCTCACCAGTTTAGATCAATTGAGTAGTAGTCCAGTAGTTTCACTTGCCCACTCGACCATACCACTCGAGTGGACCAGTTGAGTGGCTCTGTCTGCTTTAAGTTTTCTGTGTTTTTGTGTCTCTAGCTACTTACTAAAGTGTGACAGGCGTTAGTGAGCTTAATCTTTAGTTTTATCTTTTATTTTGCATTCATTTAGGTTTATAGATTTCACTAAACAACTTTCATATTTGGCTTGAATTAATTGCTACTGTACACATCCTTTTTGCTTAGTGTCATTCACCTAATGGATTGATTCATATCTATACTATGATTGATTGAAAAACCTGTGTTCTGTTTGCATGCTCTGTTTAATTGTTTTCATTCTTAGCATATAGGCAAAACCCTTGTTTCACCGATCCCTTTCGAGATTGACCGATCCAACTTTGTGCTAGATCCATCGATTCTATTTTATCGATCGATCCTACTTCTCTCGACATTGACCGATCTCTTCCAAGATCGTTTGATCCCAGAACCTTTTAATTGGATCTGACTTTCAAACTCTTATACTTCTCAGGTGTAAGCAATTAAGGAGCAAGAGCTCTAAAGATTTGTAAAACCTAAGCATAGAAGAGTTGACAAGGGAGATCTCACTTCTAAGGTGAACATGATTCAAAAAACACCAAAAAGGTTAGTAAGGTTGGTTGATGATTTTGAATATGACGATAAAACTGAGTGGGTAGAGGCTATTAATTTTCTAGGTAGACAAAGAAACTTTCCAAGCGGATGTTTCAACCAAAACTTTTGGAGCACTCCTAATTCTTCCTATAATGTCTACCCAACTAGAAATCCAAGGGAATAATAGAATAATCTTTATAGCACTCAATTAAACTCTTTAATTCAACTTCCAACCGAATCATACCAACTAGAGTATCATGAAAATGTTGGATATGGATTCAATCAATATGAGAATGCTGGTTCTCTTGGCGAAATTGAATCTATGTTTCAGCATATCAGAGATGCATATGAGAGATGCCAATGAAATCAACACCAATTTAGAAAGTATCTCTGAAAATTTAAATAAAAGACTTGAAATTCTGGATACCAAAGTGAATCTTCTAGAAATCAAAGCCGGCGAGACAAGAGCACTTGCCGAGTTTTGCTCTTCAATCTCTCAAGAAGTGTTTGAGGATATACATGGATTTCAAGACAGGACCACTGGTTATGGTAATACGGGATGTCAACCTATGCAACAATTTGAGAATGATGGTTCTCAAGATAGGATTGAACTCCTGTTCCAGCAGGTTCTTGATCATCAGAAGAAGTTTGCTGAAGATATTGATGCTACGGTGGATGTGATGTACAAAGATTTTGATGGGAAGATTGAATCACTAAGTACTCACATGGGAATGACGGAAAATCAACTTGCTCAGACTGCTGCCACTGTCAGAATGTCTTCCAAAGAAGATGGAAGCCAATCCAAAGGAGTACATCGGAACCATCATTCTCACAAGTGGAGAGGAAGTTGCTCCAAATTCACAAGGCACTGAGATTGATCGATCCACCCTACAGATCGATAGATCCCATGAGACAATATTTTCGGAATTGTTGGATGCAGACGAGGATCGACCGATCCAATCTGGGATCAAACGATCCCATGAGTCTGCGCATGAGAACATATTCAGATATTTTTCTTCTGGAACTAAAATTGTTGCTAAAATGAAACCACCCTATAAGCCCCCACCACCTTATGTGCCTAAACCTCCATATCTTCCATGCAAACAGGGAAAGATGCGAGAGAAGATGTCAAAATACCTTACTGTTTATGACCATGCTTTTTGGATTGGTACCATGGATAAGGTTAGTGGAATCAGTTCTCAAGTGTGCCAAGATGATCCTTTCCGTACTCATCGGAGTGAGCTGAAAGCTCCAAAGTACATTATACCGGGACAAAGAGTGAGCGGGGATCTTGAGAAGATCAATACTGCATTGCCAATTGGACACTTTTCCCGAGAGGATCCACACTTGAAGCTGACCTCGAGCACGCGTAGTCTCGAACCACCTCCACCAAAACCACCAGATGAGGAAGACTTTATTCCTCTAATGGACCCAGACCCTACCTAAAGTACCAAACAAGCGCTTATTGGGAGGCAACCCAAAATCTTTTATTTTTCTTTTATTTATTCTTGTATTTTTAATATTTTTCAAAATAAGATATGATGATGTTTTGGTGTTGAGCTGACTGAAAACAGCTGCAAAACGCAGAAGATGCGAATATTCAAGAACTTCCAAGATGCTGGGATCGATCGATCCCCAAGACGAGAAAAGCTGAAAATTGGTTCATGAACAGACCAATGCTCCCTTTTGGTCGTAAAACTCCTTTAATGGTTTATGATTTGCTTTCTTGTTCACAATTCAATATCTCTAGTGTTGTTTCGCAGCATCCTTTTTCTTTGATTTTATATCACAGAGCGATGCAATGATATATGTCTGGGGGAAGGGATGTCTGCTCTCATATGTTACTAACATTGTGTTTTCTTCTGTTTCCTTGTCAAGAAAAATTTTCAAAAATTTTCAAAAATAAAACTTTTCATTTTTTCTTGAATCGTTTTATTGATTCAAAACATGGGAATTGTATTACAATTTTCTTGGTTTCCATTTTATGTTGACATTTATTGGACTTAGTTCAAGAAGATTGGAAACACCATCAGTGGATCAACTTTACCAGAAGCGACCTATTCTTGGAAATCTGAATGATCCAACGTTGGCTCTATCTACTTGGACCTTTAACCGGACTAATCTTCCCACTTAGGGGCTTGATATCGCATAAAGGATCATATATATATCCGGAGTTCACCCCATTCTTATTGGAGCTCCAGATAGTCAAGCTCATTTTTAGCTTGGTTCCACACCCTTACACCCTTTTTCATTCAGACCCCAGTCTTCTTTTGCAACATTAGAAGCATGTGCAACCAAGTGAAAAAATGATGAGTGTCTATTTTCACCAGTTATATTATTATTTTACTTGTCTTATTGAGTCTAGAAGGTAGGTTTTGTGTTCTTTAGGCCGGTTTTAGTGTCTTTTCAGCTTTTCACTTCCTTGGAGCTAAAATGTGCAAAATGGAGCAACTTTAGACGTTTATACACATCATTGGATTTTGGAGACATCCTAGATTGATCAATCCTGAAGAGGATCGACCATCCATGATGAGGATCAACTGATCCCGAAGCAGATCGGTCAATCAAAGGAATCTATGAGGTGGCACGGATCAGAGGAAGAAGATCGATCGATCCAAGTCTGATCGATCGATCCCAGTCACGAATATTCTCCAAATCACACATTAACTCCAAGTTTTGACCTAGAAGACACTCTATAAATAAGGCTCATTTCCTGAGCCGTCTGGGAGACCTAGACACGATTTTTACTGTTACTCTGCCACTTTTATTTATCATTTCAGATCTATAAACTTTTCACATTGTTTTTCTCATATCTAAAGTATTTTCGTTGCATTTTCAAGATCTACAACCTATTTTCATCTCTTTCTTTGTGTTTTCAACCATACAACATAATGATCTATCAACCAATTATCATGGTTGTGTAGATCTATATCTTGGGGGATGAGATTTATTCGAAGGGATCTAATGTTGAATTAGGTTATTATTATAGATAAGAATTATGGTTAATAGATCTCTACATCTATGAATCAAATGCTTTTGTTACGTTGACGAATCTATCAGATGATTCATAGGGTTTTATAGTACAGCTAGCATTCACTATTCTACCCGGTATCTATAGTTTGTAGGCTTGATTTCCAGATTTTCAAGAGTTGAAGCTGGATCTACAAGTGAACTTTATCAAACTAGCGCAAAATATGCTATCATAGTGTCCTAGCGGATTTATGATAGTATAATATTTGCTTTTATTAAAAAGATCTATTTTGGTACAGTGTTTGTGTTATAGATCTAGATCATTTAATTGCTAATCCGGTTAGATATCTTTTTTATTTATTTAAATCTGTGCGATTTCCCAGATCCCAACATTTGTTTTAAATTGATTTCTTTCCATATTTACTTTATTCGGATTTTATTCGGATTTGATTTTCTGTGATAAAAAATTTCCATATTTTCATCCTAGCTTTGTTTAGATCTAAGGATCTATAGTGCTCTTTACTCTCTGTGGATTGATCCCACAACTATACTGCCGCGCACAACCGTGCACTTGGAGTTTAGATGTTGGGTAAAACCTGATGCATAAAATATCACATCAAGTTTTTGGCGCCGTTGCCGGGGAGTAATTGTAGCCTTTAGATTTAAGTTTTGAACATAGTATAGGATATTTTATTTTTGCATTTTTTATTTACGTCTCTGAGATCGACCGATCCCCATAAGATCAACCGATCCTACTTCTTGCATGATTGACCGATCCCTAAAGATCGACCGATCCTACGTTGTGAAAGATTGATTGATCCCTCTTTGATCGTTCAATCCTTTTTCTCTCGAGATCGACCAATTTCTTCCAAGATCGATTGATCCGAGAGCCTCTTTTTCGGATCTGATCTTTAAGCTTCTTTTGCTTCTCAGGTGTATGCAATTAAGGAACAATGCTTCTAAAGATCTACAAGACTTGAGTATAGAAGAGTTAACAAGGAAGTTCACAAGGAAGATCAAGGAAACAAAGAAAGCAAAAGATAAGATTAGTATGGCTGATCCTAATAACATTAGACACATTCCCCCCGTTGTTGATGGTGAGAATGCAGATGCAGTCCGACAGAGAGAGGGTCAGGATAATAGAGGATCTCTCAATGATGCTGGAGCTGCTGGGGTTGGAGTAGATGCTGTGCCGGGACTGTATGTCCCGCCACGCAGGGTTACCTTAGACAAGCAAGATGCCCGCACGCCTACTATAGGAACCGATCTGTTATTATTCCCCCTCTTATCGAGAGGCAAGATTATAAGATTAAACCTCAAATAATCGACCTAGTTAAATAGAATCAACACTATGGGCTATCTAACAAGAACCCAATGGACCATATTGATATCTTTGAGGAGATCTGTAGTACCACCAAAGCTAACGGAGTCCCCCAAGACTACCTCTGTTGTAGACTATTTTCCTTTTCCCTCGCTGATAAGGCTCATAGATGGCTGAAATCTTTGATTCTCGGATCTATCACAAGCTGGGTTGAATGCCGAGCTGCTTTCATACATCAGTTGTTCACCAAAGCTAGATCCGCAATGCTAAAAAACTAAATAGCCACATTCCGCCAAGCTGGTACCGATTCCTTCTATGAAGCTTGGGAACACTATAAGGAATATCTAAGGGACGGTCCCCCTCGAAGCTACACCGAGTCGGACAGGATGAAATTTTTCTACAATATAGTTGAAATGAAGTATCAAATGGATATGGACACAGCCAGTAGGGGAGACTTCATGAGCAACACGCTGGAGGAAGCAATGGAGCTCATTGAAAACCTGGCAGCAAGCGACTCTAACAGATCTTCTGACTATGATAGGAGAGTCAACCCCACTTGGGTGAGTGATAAGATCATAGAGGAGCTTAATGCTAAGGTGGACATTCTGATGAGAGCCCAAAAGAGATATGTTAATCTCTTGGAAAGTGATGAGTTTAATGATGAGGGGGATCAACTTTCTTGGTGGACAGGGAAACTACCAAAACCGGGGTTTTAACCTGAATTTTAGGAACCATCCTAACCTGTCCTACCGCATCACTAATGTTGAGAACCCCGAAGATCAGTTTTATCCATCTCGGAGTACTCAAAACCAAGGGAACTTCCAAAACAATGCCGGTTATGGTAAAATGGGATTCTTCTCAACCCAGAAATGCTGGTTCAATAGATAGAATTGATTCTCTGTTCCGGTAAATCATCGAAGGACAGAAGAAATTCGCTGGGGATATCAACGCTAAGGTTGATAGAGTTTATGAGAATCTCAATGGGGAATTCGATGCCTTAGGAACTCACGTAATGGTTTTAGAAAACGAAGTTGCTCAAACTTCTGAGAAAATAGGGCCCCAACCATAACTTTCCCAGGGAAAACTGAAAACAACCCCAACAAATCTCTACACTTCGTTGAACTTAGAAGCGGAAAATGCGATGTCCCAAAAAGCTATCCTGCAAGAGGAGATATGATGATCATTTATCTGTCTGACGATGAAGAAGACGTTTTCTTCAATGATGACATAGAAGATAGCTTTTACAACATGGAGCTGACAATTCCTGAAGAACCTGAAACATCAGTAAATAGAAGTGATCACTGCATGGATGATGAGGTAGAAGAAGCGAGAGCGTTATTACGCTAATCTCAGAGAGATGGAAATTGATCAAGAGTGGTCGACCCCTAGTGAAACTGATAAATCCCCTGTGTTTAAAGAACAGGATTTCCCGATCGAACCCATTAAATCAATCACAGAATTTTCAGCACCCTCTAAAAATAAGTTACTACCGATCGCTAGATCTACCTACCATGAATTTGGATAATTGGAAATGTGAAGAGATTAAGATGAGAGTTAAACTACCCTTTCCAGAGATCTACTCAATGATTCACTTAGTGGAAGATCAATTAAAGAAAACTTTCACTAGGGAATCAACTATGGAGGACTCCGTCAAATTCCTAAAGGAAAATTGCGATGAGCAAATGCACAAAAAACTTCCAAATAAACTAGGAGATCCCGGGGAATTCATCCTGTCATGCACCATTAGAGATACCTGTTTCAAAAACAGCTTGGTGGATTTGGGAGCAAGCATCAACGTACTACCACTATCTGTTTTGCATAAGCTTGGACTGCTAACTATGAAGCAAACCACCAAGAAAATAACCATGGCTGATGGAACAACTCGGAGACCACACGGAATCCTAATTGATATCCCGATGTTGGTAGGCTCGTACTACATACTCGCTGATTTTATGGCTTTAGACTTGGACGATAATGGTACTGACCTTATCCTAGGACGTCCTTTCTTAGCTATAGCTGGAGTTTCCATAAATATGCCAAAACGAAGGATAAAAATAAGTCTCAGAAAAACAGTTGTGAAACTTTACGTTGAGACTGTTGATATGCAACCTACCGTCAATGGTCAAACATTCGTGATTAACGATTTTGATGCTATCGATGTTGTTTACTCAGTGAACGAGATCCCAGAAGTTTCCACAACTGAGAGGGTTCTAGAAATCAAAGAGCATAACTCCCCTGAGATTGATCGATCTGAAGGTGGGATTGATCAATTCAAGATGGAAACCAATGTATTCTCGATAAGAAGATCGATCCAGATTCCGCCAGGATCGACCTGCAGTGTGGGATTGATCGATCCCACTTCCCCGATACTGATATTAAATAAGGGAAGATCGACCAATCCAGGTCGAGATCGATCGATCCTCGTGAACGCAGCTTTATAAGCCTCCCGAGAACAAAACCCTAAAAGAGTTTAGAAATCAGGGAGAGGGAAAAAAAACAACTCCTAAGAAGATGGATCCTGTCACAGAGAGAAAGGTTGATGAGATAGTTGGTGAGTGGGGAGCAAGGTTATCCTTTGAGGAGATTAGATTAAGTCTGTGTTACCTATGATGGCAGATTTCACATTCGATATCCTTGGTGGTAGGATTACACTTCAGGGAGCAACTGACTCCCTCCAGGATTACCTAAACAACAAGAAGCAGGATAAACTCCCCCCCCTCCCCCCCCAAAAAGGGATGATCCAGGTGATTTCCATATACCCGTCACAATTGGAAGGATTCTTTTAAGGAACTGCTTGATAAACACTGGAGCTAGTATAAATGTCATATCGCTCAAGAATGCAAGGTTATTGTGTCTAAAACACATGGTACCAACCAAGTCCCAAATAGAATTGGTTGATGGACCACTACAAAACCCTGTAGGGATCCTATCCAACATACCAATTCTTCTGGGTGGAAGCTATATTCTGATAGACATCTTTGTGCTGGATATAAACTGTGATGGATCAGATCTAATCCTGGGACATACATTACTAGTGACCGCCCGCGCATCTATCAGGATACCCAAAAGGAGAATAAAGCTGCGAGTTGGGGACAAGGTCATATGCTTTCCCATTGAGACTATCAAGAGATACCTAATTGCGCTTGGCCAAACTCCCACTATGAAGGATGAGGAAGATACCATTCCTCCAACGAACCTATAACCCAATTGAAATAAAACTAAGTCAAGCTAGTGACTTTGCAAAAAGAAGCGCTGGTTGGGAGGCAACCCAACATGTTCTTTTAAATTTATTTTTTGCTTTTTACTTTTGAATTAATAAAACTATTTTATTTTATTTCCCTTCAGTTATTTTATTTATTTAAGATATGATGACGTTTTGTTGAGCTGACTGAAAACAGGTGCAATACGCAGAAAATGCAATTTCAAGAACTTTCAGTATGCTGGGATCGACCGATCCTACCCAGATCAATCGATCCCCGAGACGAGAAAAGCTGAAAACCGGTTCATGTACAGACCAATGCTCCATTTTGGTCTTAAAATTCCTTCCACGGCTTATGGTTTGCTTTCTTGTTCACAATTCATTATCTCCAGTGTTGTTTTACAGCACCAATTTTCTTTGATATTTATATCACTGCGGGATGTAGTGATTTAAGTTTGGGGGAAGGGGTGACTGCTTTCATATGTTACTAACAGTGTGTTTTCTTTTCTTTACTTGTCCCAAAATATTTTTGAAACTTTTTCAAAAATAAAACTTTTTCATTTTTCTTGAGTCATTTTATTGAGTCAAAGTATGAGATTTTTACAATTTTCTTGGTTTCCATTTTATGTTGACATTTATTGGACTTAGTTCAGGAAGATTAGAAACACCATCAGTGGATCAACTTTACCGAAGCGACATATCCTTTGGAAATATGAATGATCCAGCGTTGGCTCTATCTACTTAGACCTTTAACTTGGACTAATGTTCTCACTTAGGGGCTTGATATCGCAAAAAGAATCATATACATCTAGAGTTCACCCCATTCTTACTGGAGCTCTGGATGGCCAAGCTCATTTTTAGTTTGGTTCCACACCCTTACACCCTTTTTCATTCAGACCCCAGTCCTCTTTCGCAATATTAGGAGTATGTGCAACCAAGTGCAAAAACTACGGAGTATGGGAGCCGGAACAACCAAATGTTCTAAAGATTTTCGAGTAAGCTTTCTAGTATCAGTACTTCATCTATATTAGTCAGGGTTCTCTATTGGTGCAGTTTTTAGTAGGATTGAGGTACATGGTTAGAACTGGTTCCAACTTTCCCTTCTCAGAAAAATTGCTCTGGGATCGACCGATCCTACCTTGATCGATCAATTCCATCTCATCATGAGACTCTCTTTAAAAAGAAAAAAAAATGAAAAGTACGAGAAGGGAAAGAAGTCTGAATGAACCATAATAAAATCTTTTATTTATTTAGTTAGTTATTTATTTCTGTTATCTATTTTATTTTAGCACCAATAGCAACTCTATTAGGATCATTATTTAGAAGCTTGCTTGGGATCCAAGGTTCAGAAGGTTGTGCACCATCTTTGGTTTCCGTCTCACTGCGATTTTGCGCATTGGCTTACACTAGAGTTCATCTATCATGCCTAACCATCACCCTTAAAATCGCCCCCGTTACTAGCCCTTAGCAATTTCGACTCCCTTTGTGAGACTGCATGCAACACTTAATGAATATTAAAGGGCCAACAATGGAGATTTTAGAAGTTCCCTTGGATCTCGGATGCTAGAGTACGGTAGTGTTTGCTATGCTTATGGTAAAGTACATGTTGTACTGCTAAAGTTCGATTAACCTTTCACAAGGTTTCATCTTGGTTTACATGATCAACATGATGGATTTCTAAAGCTAAGCGTGAGTTCCCGTTTTTCAAACTTTCACTTCTGTACTTTGTTTCATTATCTTGTTTTTTACTTGAGGACAAGCAAGGAGTCAAGTATGGGGGTGTGATGTGTCTATTTTGACCAGTTTTTATTATTATTTTACTTGTCTTATTGAGTCTAGAAGTTAGATTTTGTGTTCTTTTGGCCAGTTTTAGTGTCATTTCAGCTTTTCACTTCCTTGGAGCTAAAATGTGCAAAATGGAGCAACTTTGGACGTTTTAACACATCATTGGATTTTGGAGACACCCTGGATAGATCGATCCTGAAGAGGATCGACCAACCATGATGAGGATCGACCGATCCCGAAGCAGATCGGTCAGTCGAAGGAATCTATGAGGTGGCATGGATCAGAGGAAGAAGATCGATCGATCCAAGTTGGATCGATCGATCCTAGTCACGAATATTCTCCAAATCACACTTTAACTCCAAGTTTTGACCTAGAAGACACTTTATAAATAAGGCTTATTTCCTGAGCGGCCAAAGAGACCTAGACATGAATTTTACTGTTACTCTGCCATTTTTATTTCTCATTTCAGATCTGTAAATTTTTCACATTATTTTTCTCAGATCTAAAGTAATTTCATTGCATTTTCAAGATCTACAATCTGTTTTCATATCTTTCTTTGTGTTTTCAACCATACAACATAATGATCTATCAACTAATTACCATGGTTGAATAGATCTATATGTTGGGGGATGAGATATATTCAAAGGGATTTAATGTTTAATTATGTTATTGTTATCGATTAGAATTATGGTTAATAGATCTCTACTTCTATGAATCAAATACTTTTGTTAGGTTGACGAATCTATCAAATGATTCATAGGGTTTTATAGTACAACGAGTGTTGGCTATTCTACCCGGAATCTATAGTTTGTAGGTTTGATTTCCAGATTTCAAGAGTTGAAGCTGGATCTACAAGTGAACTCTATCAAACTAGGTCGAAATATGCTATCATAGGGTCCTAGCGGATTTATGATAGAATAATATTTGCTTTTATTAAAATGATCTATTTTGGTACAATGTTTATGTTCTATATCTAGATCATTTAATTGCTAATCTGGTTAGATATCTTATTTATTTATTCAAATCCCTGAAATTTCCCAGAACCCAACATCTTTCGCAACATTAGGAGCATGTGCAACCAAGTACAAAAACTACGGAGTATGAGAGACGGTACAACCAAAAGTTCTAAAGATTTATGAGTAAGCTTTCTAGTATCATTACTTCATCTATATTAGTTTGAGTTGACTATTTATGCAGTTTTTAGTAGGATTGATGTACATGGTTAGGACTGGTTCCAATTTCCCCTTCTCAGAAAAAATGCTCTAGGATCGACCAATCCTATCCAGATCGATCGATCCTGTCTCATCCTGAGACTCTCTATCAAAAAAAAAACATGGAAAAGAAAGAGAAGGGAAAGTAGTCTGACGGAACCAGAATAAAACTTTTTATTTAATTATTTAGTTATTTGTTTCTGTTTTTTTATTTAAGCACCAATAGCAACTCTATTAGGATCATTATATAGAAGCTTGCTTGGGATCCACGGTTCAGGAGGTGGTGCACCATCTTTGGTTTCTGTCTCACTGTGATTTTGCGCATTGACTTGCACCATAGTTCATTTATCATGCCTCACCCTCAAAATGGCCCCCCGTTACTAGCCCTTAGTGATTTTGACTCCCTTTGTGAGACTGCACACAACACTTAATGAATGTTAAAGGGCCAACAATGGAGATTTCAGAAGTTCCCTTGGATCTCGGATGCTAGAGTACGGTAATGTTTGCTATGTTTATGGTAAAGTACATGTTGTACTTCTAAACTTCAATTAACCTTTGACAAGGTTTCTTTTTAGTTTACATGATCAACATGTTGGATTCTAAAGCTAAGCAAAAGTTCCCGTTTTTCAAAGCCATACTTCTGAACTTTGTTTCATTATCTTGTTACTTACTTGAGGACAACCAAGGATTCAAGTCTGGGGGTGTGATGAGTCTGTATTTTCACTAGTTTTTTTACATTATTTATTGAGTCTAGGATTAAGTTTTTGTGTCTTTTCGGTTTTTTAAGGCTTTTACATGTTTTTACCTCAATGAAGCTGATATGATGTTTTATGCATCAGGTTTTACCCAACATCTAAACTCCGCAAGTGCACGATTGTGCACGGCAGTATAGTGGCAAGATCGATCCATAGAGAGTAAAGAACACTATAGATCCTTAGATCTAAACAAAGCTAGGATGAAAAATATGGAAAGTGTCACAAAAGGAAATCCGAATAAAATCTCTTAAATAAGAAAATGAAATCAATTAAAAACAAATGTTACGATCTGGGAAATTGCAGGGATTTAAATAAATAAAAAAGATATCTAACCGGATTAGCAATTAAATGATATAGATCTAGAACACAAACACTGTACAATAAATCTTTTTAATAAAAGCAAATATTATTCTATCATAAATCCGCTAAGACCCTATGATAGCATATTTCGACCTAGTTTGATAGAGTTCACTTGTAGATCCAGCTTCAACTCTTGAAATCTAGAAATCAAACCTACAAACTATAGATTCCGGGTAGAATAGCCAACACTCGCTGTACTATAAAACCCTATGAATCATTTGATAGATTCGTCAACCTAACAAAAGTATTTGATTCATAGAAGTAGAGATCTATTAACCATAATTCTAATCGATAACAATAATATAATTAAACATTAAATCCCTTTGAATAAATCCCATCTCCCAACAGATAGATCTACTCAACCATGGCAATTGGTTGATAGATCATTATGTTGTATGGTTAAAACACAAAGAAAGAGGTGAAAACAGATTGTAGATCTTGAAAATACAATGAAAA
This sequence comes from Cardamine flexuosa, assembly GCA_963555745.1. Taxonomy (NCBI): domain Eukaryota; kingdom Viridiplantae; phylum Streptophyta; class Magnoliopsida; order Brassicales; family Brassicaceae; genus Cardamine; species Cardamine flexuosa. The sequence goes on along the minus strand of OY743217.1, from coordinate 20,651,952 downwards.
CTTTATAGATCTGAGAAAAAGCAATGTAAAAATTACAGATCTGAAATGAGAAATAAAAATGGCAGAGTAACAGTAAAAATCGTGTCTAGGTCTCTGGCCGCTCAAGAAATGAGCTTTATTTATAGTGTCTTCTAGGTCAAAAATCGGAGTTAATGTGCGATTTGGAGAATATTCGTGAATGGGATCGATCGATCCGGCTTGGATCGATTGATCTTCTTCCTCTGATCCGTGCCACCTCATAGATTCCTTTGACTGATTGATCTGCTTCGGGATCGGTCGATCCTTGTCATGCTTGGTCGATCCTCTTCAGGATCGATCTATCCGTGATCTCTCCAAAATCCAATGATGTGTAAAAATGTCCAAAATTGCTTTATTTTGCACATTTTAGCTCCAAGGAAGTGAATACCGGCCAAAAAGAACACAAAACCTAACTTCTAGACTCAATAAGAAAAGTAAAAGTATAATAAAAACGGGTCAAAATAGACACTTATCAGGAGCTAAAATGAACAAAATGGAGCAAAACATGATGATTTGTGATGAATTTAAGGATTTGAAGAGGCAGAGCAATGCAGAGGCTTTAGAAGTTTGACATTTTTCGGAGGTCTTCCATATATCGGATGGCGATGAGATTATGATACAAGATAGACCTTTGAATTAGCTTTCATTTGGCACCGATTTCAAGTCATACGCATTATTGGTTCAAGATTTATGCCCGTTTTTCTGAAGACATGTCCATCTGGCGGCAAACGAAGTATTTACGGGAATGCAATGGGATTGACCGATCAAAAACAGGATCGATCAATCCCGATCCCATATATTCTCCAAATCAAGCATTTAATCTGATTTTAACCTAGTGAATCCCTATAAATAAGAGGAGTTTGTCCCATACACGACCTAGGCCATTTTTGGCCACTTTTTCAGTGTTCTCTTTTCATCTTTTCAGATCTATAAATTTTTTCTTTGTATTTTCATTTCATTCTAAGATCTAAACATTTTTCTTATTGAATCTTTGATCTACACTCTATTTTCTTCTCTTTCTTTGCATTTTATATCATATAACATCATGATCTATCAACCCATTGCCATTGTTGAGTAGATCTACATGTTGGGAGATGAGATTAATTCAAAGGGGTTTAATGTTTAATTATGTTATTTTTTATAGATTAGGGTAATGATTAATAGATTTCTACTTCTATGAAATAAATGATTTTGTTAGGTTGACGAATCTATCAAATGATTCATAGGGTTTTATAATACATCTAACGTTGGTTATTCTACCCGGAGTCTATAGTTTGTAGGCTTGATTCCCAGATTTCCAAGAGTTGAAGCTGGATCTACAAGTGAACTCTATCAAACTTGCTAAATACATGCTAGCATAGTGTCCTAGCGGATTTATTTTAGAATAATATTTAATCTTTAAAGATTTATTTTGGTACTGTGTTTGTGTTATAGATTTAGATCATTAAATTGCTAATCCGGTGAGATATTTTTTTATTTAAATCCCTACATTGATTTTAATTGATTTTTATTTCCTTGTTTAAATATTTTATTCGGATTTTATTCGGATTTTCTTTTGTGACAACTTTCCATATTTTTCATCCTAGCTTTGTTTAGATTTACAGATCTATATTGCTCTTTACTCTCTGTGGATTTAATCCCACCATTATACTACCGCGCACAACCGTGCACTTGCGGGAACTATTGGTTTGGGTAAAACCTGATACATAAACCACGCATCACATGTTGACACTATTCACGACAACGGAGATGCCCCAGACAATTCCGGATAGATACATTGCTTGTCTGCCGGCTGCCACAACCATTCTGTATTCGGTGTTTGGTTCTTTCTTTAACCCACCTTTACCTCTCATTTCAGAACTCATAGCTCCCGAATCAAATAATGTGTGTATTTCTACACCACCAATATTCAAGGTCCCTACACATTCCCTAGAATGCTGAGTACCCCATAATTTATGCTTTATACCATGTTATGCACGAATTTAAATGGAAAAGTCTATAGGCTTACCAGTGACCGCCTTGAAGTGTCCATATTTCCCGGTTTCTTCAGACAGCTCATAAACGCATGGTGCTACAGCCTGCGTCTTAGGTGGTGGTGGCAATGCATCCCTTCCACGATTTGGGCATTCCCTCTTAAAATGCCCGGTTTTTCCACACTGGTAACAAGCCTTAGCTTCCTCAGCCTTATCATTTTGTTTCCCTTGATTCATTCGTTGACAGTTTTGGATCGAATGATCGTTACTACCACACGGACCACATGCTCATATGGCCTTCCAACATGTCCCACTATGATTCTTTCCACAAGTTGCGCACTCCCCACGTTTTGCCTCGGACTTGTCTTCCATTTTGTCGAACTTCCTTTTTAGGTCAGCAGATTTTCCTTGGTTACAAGATCGAGCCGCAAATTTCTCTTGGTTCATTTGCTTTTCTTCCTCTAACTCCAATACGAAGTTGAACGTGCATATCAGGCAATGGTTACGGATCTTGATCCTTAGCCCGCAAATGAAACACCGGACTTGAGCTTGCTCTTCCTCGAGCTCTCTTCCCACATATCGCCTAAGGTGATTGAATTCTTCATCGTATTCCCGCACAGTCCTATTTCCTTGTACCAGGTCAAGGTATGCGCATTCTTGCCTGTCCCATGACTCGGGTGGGAAGAATTTATTGTTAAACTCCCTTTCAAAGTCCCCAAATGTTTTGATCTCATCACCTTTACGTTTCTCCACGGACAGCCACCAGTTGTGGGCATCCCCTTCGAGGAAATGTACCGTGATATCCTTTCGATAATCCTCCGGGCATCACGTGGAGTTAAAATTCCTCATGATTTTACTCCTCCATTCATCAGCAACAGTGGGGTCAGAACTACCGGTATAAATCCTCATACCCAGCCTTGAGACATGTTCCAGCAATTTCAAGTAATTCCCACTTTTTCTCGATGAGCTCGGTGTTGGAATATTTTCACCTTCCTCCGCATTATTGTGGGTTTGTTTCTCTACCGCTTGTATCACAGGAGCCGATACAATTTCTTGGGACAATGTGGACAACTGAGCCATTATTGCCTTCATTGTTTCCCATTGTTCCTGGGATGATGGCACCAAATTTGGATTCTCCATTGTTGCTCCATTTCCATCAGTACCCTGGTTAGACTGGGGTGCCGCATTGGATGTTTTGGCTGCCTCATCCTGAACGTTTTGTTGTTCATCTGGATTCTGGAAAACTAGTGAACTTGGAATTTGCCCAGACTCAGGTCCAACTGGGTTTTGTTCAATACGCTCTTCATGCGTTATTATGACATGAGTTTCCTCGGCAACTTCTTTTTCCTTGCCTTTTCTCTCTTTCTTACTTCTTTCTGACTTGCTCTTACCCATCTGCAAAAGTTGTCGTTAGACAAAGTATTTATATGAGAGAAACCGTTTTAAAGGTAAGAAGTACTACTGCGAGAACCCACAAGCCGACGAGGGTTGATTTCTTAACCCCTCCCACTATAATAATCCTAGAATCAAGCATGCTCTGATACCAACTTATAAAGATCCATCCCGAATTTTTCTAGGTCCGGGACAATCTTTATACTAAATCCGTTTTAAGGGTCTGATTCTTTATCAAGTCATTTTTTGAGGTTCATTCTGTGATTCATGATATTTTTAGAGTAAATAGACAAACTTAGAGTAAAAAGCACAACTGGATATTTTATTTATCAAACATATGATTCGATACAACTTATGAGTTTGCAAATAAGCTATTACAAGTTTATAAGATCGATCCTAACTATCTAGCATCATCACCACCCATCTTCCCGGTTTTGAGTCTCTCGCGCCTAAGCCCGATCATTCCCACGATCACCATCCTTTCCTGCATCCAATTATGCATCAGTTTCCCATAATTCCTTAGTATTTGTGGATGCATGCATATGCAAGGTATGAACCTTTTAAACGCTTTAACCCTAAACCAAAATCTCCCTTAGTCATTCTTAGACTTTTAAGCAAGAAATCGGTCCAAGCACAAGGCAATGGTCCCGATCTTACCTTGATTCTCAGAGATTGATCTGGATGTCCGGTATTTCCCGTGAAACCACCAATCCTTCCCTAAAACAACAACACTCATCGATACTTCGTATCGGCCTTCAGATTTCTTTGATTCTCCTTTGATAATTTCTCGGAATTCTTTGTATTCTCTGGTGTTTTTCCTGGGTTTTTCCGTGCCGAAAATGGAGTCTGAGACACGTTATTTATAAGGATTTTTGGGGTAACCATTTTTGAAACCGTCCATCCTGATTCAATGAATCTTGTAACTTCCACCCGCATCCCATACTTGTGCCCCTTCGGTAAACTCGGTAAGCGTTACCAGCTGACCCGACTATCACTCAGCTGCCGAGCTAGTGTCCCAGTCATCCCAGCTGGTCCAGCTAGCTATCAGTCCTTCCAGCTAATCTGAGCTTCCGGACTGATTTTTTAGCTAGCTAGCTCGATCACTTAAGCTTTTTATCGTTTGTTGAGCTGGCTTAAGCTTGATTTCTCCTTTCCAAGCTGATGGGTAGCTCTCCTTAAGACTTGTCCGAGTTTTCCCTCATTTTTCTTGGACCAAGTCCTGGCCAACGATCCTATTGAGGATCGCGGCCGTCACAAGAAACCCATATAACTTAACATGTTATTCAGAGCCCAGTTCACACATGTCCAATCAGATCTATAATAGGCCCGACCCAATAGCTGGCCCGCTGATCCTTGCCTGAAAATACCGAGATTAATGGCTAGAAAAGACCATCATCTCGAGGGGGAGTATTAGGGATAAATGTCTCACATCAGATATAGATGAGATATTAAGTTATATGTAAAGGATATGGGCCAATCCACTCATTGCCAATTGGTTTTGAGCTGGAAACCCATATCTAATATGGTATCAGAGCATTCGATCTAAACCTAGGGTAGGTGCTTAAATTCCGCATTATAAAACTTGTGATTGAAAAGAGATTATGATGACAATGATGACTTTTGATGGAGAAGACGAGGGAGACGGCCGGCGGAGACGATCTAGAGGACGATGACATAAACAAAATTTCCTCACGTGATATTGTCTTTACCTAATCACGTGAGGAAAATTTGTTCATGTTATCGTCCTCTAGATCGTCTTCGCCGTCTCCCTCGTCTTGTCCATCAAAAGTCACCGTCGTCATCATAATCTATTTTCAATCACAAGTTTTATAATGTGGAATTTAAACACTGACCCTAGATTTGGATCAAATACTCTGATACAATATTAGGGTTTTGATTAGTAACTTGCATAATTGCCTAATTGCGTTTTTTAATGCGATTATGCAAGTTTTTTACCAATCACAAAAATTTCCTTCTGATGTATCATTAGGCAAAAAAGCAAGATTTGCTTTTTGCCTACAAAATTACAAGTAAAAATATGTTATGCAAATATGCATACTTTTAGTTGCTTTTTCAATATGCATGCCTAATATATATATTTCATATCCTGAAAATTAACTATTAAAACTAAAACAAAAAATATGTTATTTCTTTAATATTTCAAATAACTTTTAGTCCATGTTACAATTTTATATTATTTTATAATAAATAGTAAAATCAATTTTTACATATGCTCAATATTAAAAACTGAACAAATAATTGTTTAAAGTAAAAATATATTTTAGAATATGAAAATAGCTAAAATATATGAAAAATTTATGTAATAAATATATTAATTTAATAAGTAAATGTGTATATTTTTAATTTAATATTATATTTCGCCATTCTGCAAAATTTATCCAATCGCCCACAAATTTCATTCTACCATTTTTCATTATGCACCTTTTTATTCTGCAATTTTTCATTCTACAATTATGCTATTAAGCAATTATGCAAGTGTTACTAATCAAAGCCTAGATATGGGCTTCCAACTAATTTAAACACCAACCAGAGAAAATATCATCATCTCGAGGGGCGTATTAGGTATAAATGTCCCACATTAAATGTAGGTTGAGTTATTAAGTGATATATAAAGGATATGAGTCAAACTACTTATTGTCAATTGGTTTTAAGTTGAAAACTTATAACTAATATGGTATTAGAGCACTCGATCTAAACCTAGGACCGGTGTTTAAATTCCACATATAAAGCTTTTGATTGAAAAGAGATTATGATGATGACAGTGACTTTTGATGGAGAAGACGAGGGAGACGGTCTAGAGGATGATGAAGTGAGCAAATTTTCCTCACGTGATATTGTCTTTACCTCTTCATATTATTAGGTTTTCTTTTTCTTAATGGTGGTCAAATTAATTATATACCCACGCTGGGTTTTTAATTGAAAAGTCATTGATTTTTGGTTTTGATTATCTTATTATATAAATTTGGGTTACACTCACACCAACACGTGTTAAAATTTTAACTTACAAAATCTTGACATGTGTCACTAATCATTCAGATCTTGCCACGTATAAAATTATAAAACAACTATATATAAAAAATGATTTAGTGAAAAAGAAAATTCAGTAATTGTTAATATATCAAATCATCAATTAAAATTTATAAATCCCAACAAAATGGGAAATCACAAAAATGTTTAATTATATAATCAATAACTAAATTTTAAAAATATATTTTTAAAAAATAAAAAATATAAATATGTAGTTTATAAAAAAGGAAAAAAGGAAATCACAAAATTGTTAATTTAACTAATCAATAATTAAAATTAAGAAATATATTTAAAACAAATACCAAAAAGAAAATTGAACCTAAATTTAGTTTATTTGTAATGATCGTTTTCCAAGTTTCATGGTTTTCTATTAAATTACTAATACTGTTGTTATTTATTTTTAATTTTTTATAATATAAATTATATATGCATATTTGTCTGATATAATGCATATTATTTTGATATAAAAGTTTTGACTTCTATTAATTTATATGGAGTATAAATTAGGTTAGAGTAAGATTTTAATATGATTGAAAATTGAGTTAAATTTTAGCAAAATATAGTGTGTATGAAGAAACGCTGATTTAACATAGAGTTAATAACCTAGACCTTTCAAATATTTTGGTTAATTCAGTTATTTAATATAAAAATAATTGATTTCGGATATATAATTGTTGGGTAATGGAGTTATATCAAGTCTAAATATTATTAATATTTTTGGGTATATAATTGTATTCGAGTATTTTGGATATCCATTCGGTTTTTGGTTCGGTTCAGTTCATGTTTGGTCTTTCGGATATAGGAGTCTAGGATCCATTTGAATTTTTTGGAGGTTAGTACCCCTTTCTGGACTAGATTTGATTTAGTTTTTCGGGTTTCTGATATTTTGTCCACTTTATCTAACATGATAGTCGAAAAAAATAAACAACAAGTGGAAACCAAAAGCTTTTGGACATTATATATATCTTTTTAATATTTTTATAAGAAAATTTTAATGTAGAAAGTTAATTAATTTATTCATGTAGAAAATAAAATTTTATAAATAACTATTTTCTTTAACAAAACATAAATTCTATTTTTTCCTTAAAACAATTTAATATATTATTAATAACAAATATTTAATTGAATAATTTCTTTTAATTTATTTTTAAAAATTTAAAACTCTTCCACCGGACGGGTCCTAATCTAGTACTTAATCTGGTTTTGTTTTTATGAGATTCTTATGACGTGATCATGGTTAAGGGTTTGGATTATCACAAATTTTTGAGATTTTCTTTAAGTTAAGAAAATCTCAAAGTTTTTATTTATCTATGTTTTAGCTTCTCTTGTTACGGGGGAGTTTGATTATAGTTTAACCATTATGGAGAAGTTGTTTGGAAAGCTCAATTTTTTAGGCCAAATTTTTAGTCCGGTTAATAGACTATCCGAGACAAGGACAATTGTTTGTGGAGTTGCATGATTTGCATCCACGAGATGTTCTTATTCCCTTTATCAAGACCTAGACGAGATGAAGTTTCACCCCTACTTTCAAGATTGAAGTTTCTGTCCGGAGGATTCGTTTGACATGTTGTCTGTCCTCGACAAGTTGTCCACGACATACGTTATGTGCTTTGTGATTGCAGAGTTTGCATTTCGCGTACCATGTTTGTCGTGCGGGGGAGTATTTGAGAAGCAAAATGTGTATCTTGCAGATCAAGTTATGTGGACCGGTAGTGTGACGACTGCATTTTTTTTTTTTTTTTGAACATGGAAATAATGAACTAATGCCCATACATTAAACATTCAAAACCATACAATAGCAACCATTTACATAAACGACCACGAAGGTCAACCGTTCTACCGGTTCTAGCAATCCTTCGAAAGCTAACAAAAACCACAAAACTACCGGGTCCTAATTATCCCCTCTTCACTGCCTCGATTCCACGATCACGCCATATCTTTACCTGCATCAACAAAAGTGATGCATCAACATTTGGTAAACCAAACGCTGAGTGAGATTGATCCTCCCAACAACAGGTTATATGAAAGCCACAAACAATTTCAAACAACCACAACAACAAGAAATCAAACACACCACGCGTTACTTTCTACTCGATCAAATTCACGCATGAAAATAATCCACAACCACAGCCCTATCAATTCCTAATCATCAAGCCATGAAAAGAAAATCAATAGCATATATGACTAACCACTTAGCAATTCAAAACCTATGAAAAGCTAAAACTCACAAGCTTAGTAAACACACACTAAAATTCCACAATAACCCATGGAATTCACCAATAACCCACGAAAATCACCATCACAAAAAGCCAAGCAATAATACAAAATTAAAGCTTATCACCATCACCAAGCCAAGCAATAATACAAAATTAAAGCTTAACAAGGCACAACAAGCAACAATCCATGCTTCTCTAACTACCCCACAAACCCCCACACAAGGCTTAATGTTAACCTTTGATCAGAAACTCACCTTGAAAACAAAGATGATTTTCTGAACCAAAAACAACAATCACCCAACCAGCAGTGACTTCCCACTCGCCAAAAGTAGCTCAACTCACCCTACAGCCAACCACAACAACCAAAAACAACATTTAACCTAAACTGAAAAAATTCTGGAAACATCACAGAACGGTCAGCCTGAAAGATGGGATCACGAAACGAAATCTAACCGTCCACCTTCAAATCCCACCGTTGAAAATATTTCCCTAGATGTCCTGAAGCTACCCACAAAATTTCGTAGTGATCAGACCGAAGGTTCACTTGCGATCTTCCTTTGAATAGACGCTGGTCCAAAATCACGTCTTTGCCTACAATTTGCTAGGTCGAAACTCTTTTCTACCAGACTTTGACAGTTCTGTCTCTCCCTCCCTTCACCAAAGCTATGAAGGATCTAGCCTTAGATGGACTCCCCAAGCTCAAGAAGATCTCTCCTCCTCCTCCAAGCTCCACGCCCAACCCTAAGCTCCAACCACTCACTTTTTCAAGCTCCACAAGCTTCACACATCTTTGATCTCGCAAGATCCAAGCTTCTCACAAGCTCACCAAGCCTTCCTCTTCTTCTTCTCTCTTCTTTATCTTCTCTCACAAGCTCAAGAAAACTAACTCTCCCCCCTCACAAATGGGGAGCTCAAGAAGGAGAAGAAGAAAAACCAATTTTGTTTTCCACTTGTTAGTTTTGAAAAAAATCCCCATAACTTTCGAACCAATTTATGACACCCCCGGAACCAATCCAAATTAATTATTTCAACCCCATAGTTAATTTCTCGAGACTTGTCTAAGGTTCATAAACTCGAAAGAGTTTCTAAATTAATTAAATTACTTAATTTCCAGAACACGGGCGTTACAATTCTCCCCCACTAACATAGATTCGTCCTCGAATCTTACGTTACCATTCATCTCCAATGAACCCTAATCGTCGCAACGATTACTTCAGCCTTGGCCAACCTGACCAACTCAACACACACACGAGGTTTACTACCAACCTCCGAGGTTTTCCCACTCAGTCACTATGCTTATGACACCGCAGCATCATATGTGCTTATTGTTTACACGCAGACCAAATCCCATCACTCAAGACACCACAGCATCTCCGAGTTCCGGGCATCTGCCATACCCCCGCAGGATATCAACCATACCTCGCATGGTATTACCCATACCACAGGACCCAAGACACCGCAGCATCTCCGAGTTCTGGGTATCTGCCATACCACTCCACTCGGGGTAATATAACCTACATAAGTCTTGATATCCCATACCCCTCAATTCTGGGCAATATATCCTACGTCTAGGATATACACCTAACGAATCCACGGTATCACATATCACTCTAGACTATACACTTTACGAGTCTGGGTACATCACCAGTCACACTCTCAAGACACGCGGTCCTTCGAGCTATCGGCACTAGAGGAACTAGTCCTCTCATCGAGCAATAAGTCACACATCTATAAGCACCTCGACTGAACTACCTCCCATGATCCGTGTAAATCCTCGCAAGGTAACACCGGCATCACCCATATTCTGCACCCGGAATATCTGCCGTGCATACCCAATACCAAGGCTATCGCACCTATACCCAGTCACTTCAGGTACACCATAATCTCTTCCCGATTATGAACCAAACTTTTTTAAAAAAATTCTCATAAAAACTTCCCATGACACTCGTGCCATCAGCAATAAGAACTACTATCTTATTACTCCCATGCATTATCGCTTTTTAACACCGAAATGAAATACATACTCATGACTCCCAAAGTCATCAATAATAAGAAATACTCATCTTATACATAACGGAAATACAAAATGAAAACACATAGCATACAGCTACACCCCGAAACTGGAACCTCTCGATGGAACTCAAGCCGCAGCTTGCTTCTGGAACCACTTCCGGAACCTCGTTTCCATCCTAGCCTCTGGCTCCCAAGTTTCCTCCTGATCTCCGTTACAGTCCCACAGAACTCGCATCATCGGAATCTTCTTCCGACGAAGCTCCTTGACCCTCCGCTCGAGAACTCTCAAAGGTCTTGCCTCAACAGTCATATTGAGCTGGAGATCTGACGGAATCTCAGCCAATACCTCGTCAACCCTATGCAAACACTTCTTCAGCATCGACACATGAAAGACCTTATGAAATGCCTGCATAATCTCGGGTAACTCCAACCGATACGCTACCGGTCCAACACGCTCTACAATCTGGAACGGCCCCATATACCTTGGACTCAACTTAGTCGCAGTAATGGACCTGTTCGGACCTCTCAGAAAAGCCATCTTGAGATACACTCTATCTCCCACCTCAAACACAAGCTCTTTCCGCCTCTTATCGGCATAACTCTTTTGCCGATCCTGGGCTTCTTTCATGTTCAGCTTCAAAACCTGAATCTTTTCCGTGGTTTCCTGAACAAAACTCGCACCCAATGTGCTCCTCTCCCCCACTTGAGTCCAACACAAAGGTGTACGACATGGCTTCCCATACAGAGCCTCGTATGGAGCCATGCCAATACTCGCATGGTAGCTATTGTTATACGCAAACTCTACCAAGCTCAAGTGGTCTACCCAATGACCACCCCAATCCAGCACACACATCCTCAATAAATCCTCCAGAGTCTGGATAGTCCTCTCGGACTGCCCATCTGTCTGAGGATGATAAGCCGTACTCATGTGCATCCTCGTGCCCATCTCCGCCTGAAACACATTCCAGAACTCAGATGTGAATTTAGGATCTCGGTCCGAGACAATGCTCACCGGTACTCCATACAGTTTCACAATCTCCTGCACGTACTTCCTAGCCAATACCGCAGACCATCTGTCTTCTTAATGGCCAGAAAAAGCGCACACTTGGTCAATCGATCAACGATGACCCAAATAGCATCCTTGGTCCGAGAAACTGATAAGCCTACCACAAAATCCATCATGATCATATCCCACTTCCACTCTGGAATGGGTAAACTCCGCAACAAACCACTCAGGACCTGGTGCTCTACCTTCACTAACTGGCACACGATGCATGCCACAACCCAGTTAGCAACATCCTTCTTCATCCCGACCCAATGATAATACCGCTTAAGATCATGGTACATCTTAGTCGCTCCTGGATGAATCGAGAACATACTCGCATGAGCTTCACTCAGGCTCTCGCGCCTCAAATCCTCGTCCAAAGGTACGCATACCCTCCCAGTCACAAGGATAGTGCCATTCGCACATACCTGATACTCAAAACCCGCTTCTCTCGAAGCCTTAACCAAGCCCTCATCTTTTTCCTGAGCCAGCTGAACTCTGCTCAAAAGATCCGCCTGATTAGCTGCCTCTAAGCCCAAAGGTTCCTAAGATACAACACTCAACCGCAATGTGCTAATCTCGCTCACCAAAGACTCAACCTTATGCTTCCGAGCTAAAGCCACCCGCTTCCGACTCAACGCATCCGCAACCAGATTAGCCTTACCAGGATGATAAGCTATCTCTAGATCAAAATCGGCCCCTAGCTCCATCCAGCGCCTTTGCCTCAAATTCAACTCAGACTGAGTGAAAATGTACTTCAGGCTCTTATGATCTGTGAACACCTGCACCTTTCCGCCATAAAGATAAGATTTCCAAATCTTTAAAGCGAAAACCACCGCAGCCATCTCAAGATCATGGGTAGGGTAGTTGCCCTCATGCTTCCGCAGCTGCCGCGAAGCATAGGCAATAACCTTTCCCCGCTGCATCAACACACAGCCAAAACCAAACCCCGATGCATCGGTATACACCACGTAAGGCTCGCCCGGATCAGGCAACGCCAATACTGGAGTACTAGTCAACAAGTCCTCCAGTTTCGCAAAACTCTCCTCACATTCCGAGGACCACACGAAAGGAACATCCTTTCCTGTCAGCTTCATCATAGACTTAGCCAAACTCGCGAAACCCTTAACAAACCGCCGATAATAACCTGCCAACCTGAGAAAACTCCTAATCTCCGTGGCATTCCCCGGTCTTGGCCAAGCACTAATGGCCCGAACCTTCTCTAGATCCACCAAAACCCCCTCCGCAGAGATAACATGACCCAAAAAACCAATCTCATGCTGCCAGAAGTTACACTTGCTCAACTTAGCAAACAACTTATGTTCCCGCAGCTTCGCAAGAACCACACGTAGATGCACGTCATGCTCCTCCAGGCTCTTCGAATACACCAAGATATCATCAATAAAGATAATCACAAACTCATCCAGATACTCTTGGAAAACGCTGTTCATCAATCTCATAAATGCAGCTGGTGCATTTGTCAACCCAAATGGCATCACCACAAACTCATAGTGGCCATAACGAGATCTGAAAGCCGTCTTCCGGATATCTACCTCATTGATAGGAATCTGATGATATCCCGATGCCAAGTCAATCATGGAGAACCAAGTAGCCCCTCTCAACTGATCCAACAACTCATCGATCCGAGGAAGAGGATACATGTTCTTCACTGTGACTCGGTTAAGTCCCCGGTAGTCAATGCACAACCGAAAACTCCCGTCTTTCTTCTTCACAAACAACACCGGTGCTCCCCACGGTGAAGTACTCGAGCGAATAAATCCCTTACTCAGCAACTCCTCCAGCTGCCTCTTCAGCTCTGCCAACTCTGCTGGAGCCATCCTATAAGGAGCCTTGGATATCGGTGTCGTCCCCGGTTCCAACTCAATCGTGAAAGGATCCGACCTAGACGGTGGTAATCCTTGCAACAACTGGAACACATCCTGGAACTCTCGAACCACTCAAATATCCTGAACCTTAGCCTCTCCAACAGCCTCCGGCAAGGAAATGGTAGCCAAATACGCCTCACAACCCCTCTCGATCATACGCTCGGCTTGCATAACCGAGATCGTGAGACTCCCGGAAGTCGGTCTCACCCCCTGATACACTAACTTGCCCTTGCCTCTGTGGAACTCGACACGACCTCGGTGACAATCCAGATGCGCTCTGAACTTCCCGAGCCAATCCATGCCCAAAATGACATCGTACAGCTCCACGGAGCAAATAATCAAATCAGCAAGCATAGACTCTCCCGCTACCTGAACATCCCCGTCTCTAACCCGACCGTGAATTATCAGGAGCTTCCCTCCAGCAACCTCCACGAAACCCAAACTCACACTGGGCTCGCTTCGAACATTAGCCTTCTCAGCTAATTATGGAGTAACAATGCAATGTGATGCTCCCGTGTCAAACAACACATGACACTCAACACCCCCAATACACAAGGTCCCTGCACATACACATGTGCCGAGAACCTTAACACCCCAACAAGCAACCAAATTCCCCAACACATGATTAAATTTAGATAACTCTAAGAAAATACCTGTGATCGGCCTGGAACTCGACTCTCCGGACTCAACAATGGAATACACTCGAGGCGCTGCTGCCACCTACCTAATGGGCTGCACCATTGTGGCCTCACTCTGCCGCAGCTTGGGACACTGAGGTCTAATATGCCCCGCCTCCTTGCAGTGAAAGCACACCCGAGAATCCACTTGTACCCCAGCCTTCTTAGGACAGCTCGCCACTCTGTGATCCATGCTCCCATACCCGAAGCAACCCTGACCACCCCGACTGCCACTCGAACCGCCATCCCGCTTCCGTTTCTGTCCTTGCATCGGCTTACCACCTCTGCTCAGACCGGACTGCTGCGGCATGGATCTCGCCTGAAGACTTGGTGTAACCGCTACAACCTCGTCTTTCAGACCCTCCTCAAGCAATGCCGCAGTCTCCACCAACTCATCAACAGTGCAAAAAGCCCTAACCATGCAACGGTTCCGCAAGTCAACCCTGAGACCCATCAGCAATCTCTGCACACGGGCCGACTCACTCTCAACTGCCCATCTAACATAAGACCCGAGCCGGTTGAACTCCACCTCATACTCGCATACCGACCGATCTCCCTGAGTCAATCTCGCAAGCCTCGACTCTAACCGGTTGAACGCCTCCTGAGGGAAAAACTTGGAGTTAAACTCCCCCACAAAATCCGCCCAAGCCATCTCAGCCTGAACTCTCTGGGCTGCCACACCCCTCCACCAGAGATGCGCATCACCCTCCAGATAATGGACCGCAATGTCCACTTGGTATCCCGCGGGACACCTACTCGAGAGGAAATTCCTCTCTATCCTCCTCAACCACGCATATGTGTCCTCAAGATTAACACCTCCAGGAAAAAACCCCGTGCCTATCCTCTGCATCTGCTCCATCATCCTGAGGTAGGATGGGAGCTCCTCAGCAACCGCAGCTGCAACCTGAGGCTGAACCTCAACAACCACCGGAACCACAGGAGTCTGAGCTGGTATCCTCTCTGAAAACTGCTCCAACAACCTCGTCAAAAGATCTGCAATGCGGTCATTTCCAGCATGAGCATCACCCGCTGCTAAACCCGCAGCACCCGCTGGAACACCAGCTACACTGGCACTCACACCGGCCACACCCTCAGACCCCACCTGACTCGCATGCGACTCCTCGACCCGCTCATCCGGCACACGGCCACGACCTCTACCCCTGCCATGATCTCTACCACACCCTCTAACCATCTGCATATGTAGAGGCAAGGACTAAGAAACACTAAAACACAATCATTCCAATAAAGATAACTAACTGTGGAATCCCACAAGGCTCGAAGAGGATGATTCTATGACCCCATGCAACACCCAAACTATCCTAGAACCATATATGCTCCTAGAACCGTATGGGCTCTGATACCAAAATGTGACGACCGCATTTTTTTTTTTTTTTTGAACATGCAAATAATGAACTAATGCCCATACATTAAACATTCAAAACCATACAATAGCAACCATTTACATAAACGACCACGAAGGTCAACCGTTCTACCGGTTCTAGCAATCCTTCGAAAGCTAACAAAAACCACAAAACTACCGGGTCCTAATCATCCCCTCTTCACTGCCTCGATTCCACGATCACGCCTTATCTTTACCTGCATCAACAAAAGTGATGCATCAACATTTGGTAAACCAAACGCTGAGTGAGATTGATCCTCCCAACAACAGGTTATATGAAAGCCACAAACAATTTCAAACAACCACAAAAACAAGAAATCAAACACACCACCCGTTAATTTCTACTCGATCAAATTCACGCATGAAAATAATCCACAACCGCAGCTCTATCAATTCCTAATCATCAACCCATGAAAAGAAAATCAATAGCATATATGACTAACCACTTAGCAATTCAAAACCCATGAAAAGCTAAAACTCACAAGCTTAGTAAACACACACTAAAATTCCACAATGACCCATGGAATTCACCAAGAACCCACGAAAATCACCATCACCAAGCCAAGCAATAATACAAAATTAAAGCTTAACAAGGCACAACAAGCAACAATCCATGCTTCTCTAACTACCCCACAAACCCCCACACAAGGCTTAATGTTAACCTTTGGTCACAAACTCACCTTGAAAACAAAGATGATTTTCTGAACCAAAAACAACAATCACCCAACCAGCAGTAACTTCCCACTCGCCAACAGTAGCTCAACTCACCCTACAGCCAACCACAACAACCAAAAACAACATTTAACCTAAACTGAAAAAATTCTGGAACATCACAGAACGGTCAGCCTGAAAGATGGGATCACGAAACGAAATCTAACCGTCCACCTTCAAATCCCACCGTTGAAAATCTTTCCCTAGATGTCCTGAAGCTACCCACAAAATTTCGTAGTGATCAGACCGAAGGTTCACTTGCGATCTTCCTTTGAATAGACGCTGGTCCAAAATCGCGTCTTTGCCTACAATTTGCTAGGTCGAAACTCTTTTCTACCAGACTCTGATAGTTCTGTCTCTCCCTCCCTTCACCAAAGCTATGAAGGATCTAGCCTTAGATGGACTCCAAAAGCTCAAGAAGATCTCTCCTCCTCCTCCAAGCTCCACGCCCAACCCTAAGCTCCAACCACTCACTTTTTCAAGCTCCACAAGCTTCACACACCTTTGATCTCGCAAGATCCAAGCTTCTCACAAGCTCACCAAGCCTTCCTCTTCTTCTTCTCTCTTCTTTCTCTTCTCTCACAAGCTCAAGAAAACTAACTCTCCCCCCTCACAAATGGCGAGCTCAAGAAGGAGAAGAAGAGAAAACCAATTTTGTTTCCCACTTGTTACTTTTGAGAAAAACCCCCCACAACTTTCGAACCAATTTATGACACCCCCGGAACTAATCCAAATTAATTATTTCAACCCCATAGTTAATTTCTCGAGACTTGTCTAAGGTTCATAAACTCGAAAGAGTTTCTAAATTAATTAAATTACTTAATTCCAGAACACAGGCGTTACAGGTAGAGTCTGTTTATGAAATGATGCCCGTAAAGCCCAAAGAATATTATTCTATATTACTTATTGTGCAAGTATTTACCTTATATGTTAGATAAAGATTAGAAAGATGTACATTATTTGGTGTTAGCAATATGTTAATGCTAGTCACTATATATATATGTGTCTTATGACCTTGTATCAAAACAACTCAATAATATATTCATTCCATTATATTTGTTACTTCTCACCCATATCAGTTATATGGAAAATTTTATTGAAATACAAACTAAAAAAACTGAAGTATAAAAAAAATTGAAAGTTCAAAAATGCATCAGCTTTTAGAGCTAACAGAGAAAAAGCAATATGAGTCATTTTCTTCTACGAACCTTTAAAGATCAGCCATGAATGAAGAGTATGAGGTTATTGTTCTCGGCACTGGTCTCAAGGAATGTATCCTCAGCGGTCTCCTTTCCTCTACAAACCTTTAACGATCAGCCATGGATGAAGAGTATGCTGTTTGTTTTTCTCTATATTTTTTCGAAACCTTTGAATCCATGATCGGTTTTCAGATTCATATTTCTATTTTATTTGGTATACGATGAACGGATCTCGGTGAGATTAGATCTCCAATTGTATAATCTGAGCTCGATTTGATGACCTTAATATGGATCAGATATGATGAAAGTGATTATCGAGTTTGACTTAGGAGATGATTGGAAATGTTTGCTTTGTGATGATTTCAGAAATGTGATTGATTTTGGTTTGATATTGGTGTATTGGTGTTTTACCTCTTCTTCCCGCTTGTCTCGTCAAAATCATCACAAGAACATCAGAAACCGTTTCAGCTCTATCAGGAATCAAGGATACTACGCTTTTGATGATGGTCTCACCATGTGGTTCTATGCTCGGCTCCCTTAATATCTAACAAAGAAGTGTTACACTTGTGTGCATCAAACTATTTTAGAAACTTTACATTTCATTTCAGCTCTTAAGGTGACATCCATTGTTAAAAAAAATGTTTGAGTTTGAAATAATTACACTCAATTCAAAAAAAAAATGAGCCATTGTTTAGTGTTGGTTGTTTGATATTACGTGTAGGTGATGCACATGGACATGATTAGGAATTGACTACTATGATGGAGAATAAACATCGCTTCATCTCAATCAGGTTCTTCATCAATAAATAAAAACAATTCTCTAAGGGTTTGTGATAGTTTACCTTATTTTGGTTTTTTTTTTTTTTACAGCTTTGGAAAAATTTCTGGGGAGAAGATAAGGCTCCTGAGCATTTAGGAGCTAGAAGGGATTACAATATTAACATGATGCTAAGGTTTTATAGACTCCATTTTATTTTATTTTATGCTAATAACTATATCATTGCCACTTTCATTTTTATGCTAACAATATAAGCCTCCACATCAGCTCTTTAGTAAACTTTCTCAAGATGCCACAGCTCATTTCAAACATCACTCTTAGAATTCTTTTCCTCCATCTAACTCTCATATGACTGTCCAAGTTCTTCATCACTAGTTCTAATAATTTAGATTTATTCTGAACTCTTTTGGTTCTCTAGGGTTTTCACTTCCTATCTGA
The DNA here is from genome assembly GCA_963555745.1 of Cardamine flexuosa. NCBI lineage: Eukaryota > Viridiplantae > Streptophyta > Magnoliopsida > Brassicales > Brassicaceae > Cardamine > Cardamine flexuosa. The sequence continues at coordinate 20,633,159 of OY743217.1, read as the reverse complement.
AAATCGATGACATCCCTCTATAGAGTCTTTGGTCCGAGGAAAAAGCAGTTTCTGTTATAACTTCTAAATAGCTGCGCAGATGAGAGAAAGACGGAATCAGTAAAGATTGGTGATCATGATAAAATGCTCAGACCAAGGAATATTTCTCAGCTTCCCATAATCAAGAGAATTCTTTCTACTCTGCTACATCAGTTATCAATCATCACATCAAGCTCGTTTTAAACGAGTTGGCTTTAGCCAAAAGGCTAAGTAGATCAGTTTCAAACATTCCTCTCATACCCACAAACCAGAATAATAACAGTAGTAAGCTAGAGACTGATCTCATGTAATGAGAATACAAAAATACAGTAACGTCAACAGCTTAATAGTTAATGCAGTAATTTCTATTAATTTCAATTTTTCGTATAATGGAATCATATAGTTTGAACTAATTTCCCCATAAATTTGAAACTTAAGGTCTTGAAGTTTGATGGCAAGGTATTATAAAAAGGGTTGAGCGAGGCATAAATTTGCAGATGGGTTGATAAGAAAAGAGAAAAGCTTATGGCTACAATCAATAGTAATAGATTTTGTATGCGTTGATTAAAGATGATGATGATAAATATCACAAAGCATTCATCTCTGCAAAAACTCGAGATGGTGCCGTGTTCTAAAGTTGTTTGTTATGCTCTGTGTTATGTGCTATGTGGTCATGTATGATCTCATCGTCTTAGCTTCCGATCAGGCTATTCCTGTATTTAAATAAAATATATATTTTATAAGTATTAGTAATTGAGTTATATCTTCTATCTGGTTGGTGACATTTTTAAACGTTCAACTTGCAAGTTACAAATTCTGCTGCTTCTCAGAGTATTAAACGAATCTGAGATCTCAAGATAGTTTACTCATATAGAAGTCATTTGCTACGTCGTCGTTCAAATTTAAAGCCAAGGTACGTAAAAGGTAGTTTCTTTTTTTCTTCATTGAAATTATGTTACCTTGCCTTGATGTGAACTATCTCTGTCTTCCGATATGTTCTATAACCAAAAAATAGTCTATATATACATTAGTCTATCTTTATCTTTTTTTTTTACGGCAAATAATTATTTATTATACACTTCAGTAAACAAAATCACGATACAAAGTTTGTTAACCAATATGGTGGGTAAATTAGAAAAGAAAATATCGTTTGGTGAACCATGTCTTGCTATTAAATGTGCAGCTTCATTCTTGTTTCGAGTTACATGATTGAAACATATATCATGATACTTGCTTTTCCATGCCCTCAAGTCTTTGCAGACGTTTAGTATGGAGATGTCTTCATGCTTTCCTTCCATAATTCTTTGTATATTAAGGCAATCTCCTTCAAAAATGATATTGTTAAAAACTTTATACCACACGGTTTGTAAAGCTACCAGTAATGCTTGGCTTCTGCTTCTAGTGCTGTTATAGTGTTGCCAAGATTTGTTGCTCGCCAAATTTTGCTGCTGCATCTCCGTCTCAAATTATCCATCCTCCACAGACCTGATTGTTCGCGTAGTTAAAAGAAGCATCGTAGTTACATTTGAGCCATCCATCTAGAGGTCTTGCCCAAAAGGTTGGAGACAGTTTTTTTTTTTCTGGTAGTTTGTTATTTCTTATCCAATCGCAAACATCTGCTTTAGAAATACTAACTTTTGTGTGAGGTGCAATCTGTTTTTTATTAAAGAGTAACTCATTTCTTGATTTCCAGATTCGCCATAATACCCAAAAAGGTAGGAGTTTGTGTACCTTCATTATATTTTCTTCATTTTGGATATTAAGTAGGAAGCTTATGTTTTCTCCTATATTGTCTGAAGGCACATAATGATACATAAATGGCAATTGTGTTATTCTCCAAATTTAGCAAGAAATAGGACAAGTGAACAAAGGATGATTTATTGTTTCTTCTTCTACACAACATCTTTGACATTTTTATCCACTCGCATTCCTCGTGTATTTAAGCATGTTGCCGTTCCTATAGCTTTTGTATAAAACTCGCCAGATGAAATGTTTTAACTTTGGCATGATCGGTAATTGCCACACTTTATTTTTTGTTATTGTATTTCCATGTGGAGCGAGTAAAGGACGGACCTCATAGTCTTGTCTTGCTAACCAGTAACCAGTTTTAACAGTATATTGTCCATGTGGTGTATAATGCCATACGCGATTATCGCCACCTTCCTTTTGGGTTAGGTAAATGCCTTGAGCATGAATCTAGAGTCTATGCAGCATCTAAAGCTTCTTCATTCCATGGCATGTGGTTTAAAGTATGATTAAATAGATTGTTGACTAACATATCTGGAGAATGTTGTTGGTACGTCACTGCTCTTGGTGGATCTGTTGTTAGCCAGGCATCTTTGTAAACTCGTGTTGAAAGTCCATTTCCTATTACACTTCGACAACCTTTTTTCAATAAATTTATCCCAACCAGAATTGATTGCCATCCATATGATTGATATAACCTTGGTTTTGCTTCAAATAAATGGTCATCTTTATAATATCATGATTTATTTTATTTTGCAAAAAGGCTTGTCGGGTGTTTGAGGAGGCGCCATGATTAGCTAGTAAGGCATCGTTAAATTGTTCAAGATTCCGAAATCACAGTCCTCCATCCTTCTTTGATAACTGTAATTTTTTCCATGTTAGCCAAGGTATTCCACGTTGCTTTTCACCTCTTTCCTCCGATATTACTTGATTCAGTAACTTAAAACAGGACATCGAGTAGACGGGCATTGCTAATGCAACTGATTTTAGCAAATTGTCTTTGCCTGCAGGAGATAGATATCTTGTACTCCAAGAGCTGGTACGCTGACGGACTTTTCAATAATGGATTGAAATATTTCAGTTTTTTTACGATCAAACTGTTCTGGAAGGCCTAAATATTTCCCCCCACCGCCATGTTTCATTATCCCCAATATTTGTTTTAGACGTTCTTGAGTATGTCCAAATATGCGGGAACCAAACGTGATAACCAATTTATCTTGATTGATAATTTGACCCGAACATAGTTCATAGACTCTAAATATTTCTTTTAAAGCCAAACATTTTTTTTGTTTGCTTGGCAAAAGAATAGAGAATCATCAGCAAATAAAAGATGGGTAACTCGTGGCACTCTATTCTCAATCTTTATACCTTTAATTTTTCCTTTGCATGTGTTAACATCTAAATTATGGCTCAGTACATCTGCACAAAGGATATATAGTTATGATGACAAAGGGTCACCTTGCCGTAGACCGCGTTGGGGTATAATATTTCCTTGAGGGTATAATAATTTACCGTTCGCACCGTAGCCATAATCCAACCAATCCATATGTCAGAAAATCCAAGAGCTTGCATAGTCCATTCTAAGAAATCCTATTCAACACGGTCATATGCTTTACTTTTATCTGTTTTGATTGCCATATATGTTTGGGAAACATGTTTCTTTGATTTTAAAGAGTGCACAAGTTCATGAGCAACCATAATATTATCTGATATCATGCGACTCGGGATAAAAGTGGCTTGTAACCAACTTCATTACTTGTGCATTATCATTTAATAACTTTGCATACCCAGCAGCTTCTACATCCAAATTCTGCACTTCTTCACTAGATGCAACCAAGGCTCTTTCCATTAGATCATCTAACTGAATTTCTTTGAAGATATACTCAGCAAGGTTGGTGAGTATATCCACATAGTAAGTCTGTCCATCTATGGTTGGTCTTTGTACCAGCTTATTCATATCAAAGTTCATCACCAAATCACCAACATTCAAACCAATCTTTCCACCTCTCACATCAATCATAGCACCAGATGTACCTAGGAAAGGGCGTCCTAGAATCAATGGGTCTTTGGGTTCCTCTTCATATTTAAGTACCACAAAATCTGTAGGAATCAAACAATTTCCTATCTTCACAGGAACATCCTCTAGAACACCATCTGGAATGCAGGATGTTATTTCAGCTAATATAAGAGTGATTCGAGTTGGTTGAAGATCAGTCATATTCAGCCTCTGCGCAACTTATCAAGGCATCAAACTCACACTAGAACCAAGATCACAAAGAGATTTGCCAAACCTTTCAGAGAAGATGGTACATCCTAGAACAAAGCTTCCTGAATCTGAATTTTTTTCTTGAATCTTGTTCTGAATCACAACACTAACTTTAGCTGAAATCATCATTACTCCTTCCTCAGTGTTCAAGTTCTTGGTGACCATTCTCTTAACATACCTTCTTAACATAGGGGATGTCTTCACTGCTTTAATAAGTGGGATTTCAACAATGAGTTTATCCATAATGGCCTTTCATCTAGCATCCTATAACTCCTGTTTGGTCTTCTTAGGAAACTTGGGGAATGGTATCTTTGGTCTGTAAACTCTTTCCTCAGGTTTCAAAGTTGATGTTGGCAATATCCGACTGGTTTTGGCATCGCGTCGACTGAAATCAAACGTCTGTGGATCGACGTGCACATGACTTTGGTTCTCATCTTTCAGAATTTGTATAGCAGGATTTTCTCATGCGTATCGACCAACATGGTGGCTCTGTGTTGATCGACGCGGGAGCACTTTTCTCGGGAAACTTATCTTCTTCCACTTCTTCAAGATCTATTATGACCTCAGATGACAATTCTTTCCTCACAACAGGTTCCAGTTGTTTTCCACTGATAGGTGTCAAATTAGAACCTATAACTACTCTCTCAAATTAAGAGATCACTGTAGTACTGAGGTATCGAATTCCACAGAGACTCTGAAAACTCAAACAACAGATGTGACATATTCGAATTAAGTTAGACAATAAAAAGTAATTTAAATAAAACAATGCAATAAGAAATACTAAAATGAATGGGATAATTCAGATGATTAGGAAGCTAGACCTAGGAAAGATCAATTAGGAAAAATCTGGAGTGTGAACTGGGCAGTTCAGTAATTAGGATGCAATATGTATGATCGGTTCTTAAACTCATAACACAACTATAATATCATCCAATTCTCGTTGTGATGATATCTATCCTTTAAACATAGAAAACCAAATCTCTTTGCGAGTTCTAATGAATGAAGCAATGCAGGAAAGTCAAGCATGATATGTTCACAAAATCCCTAAACCAAATCTCTTTGTGAGAAGGCTATTTTCCTCATCTATGATTAGGTCAGAATATCAATAGCACTCTCACGTCTACTAACATTTTTATGATACTCGAATTTAAGTGATCAATCTCAAGTCTTAGTGTATAATCAAATATAGATGAAGAACATTATAGAATTCCTAATATGTTTATGCCCAATTCAACAAACCATTATAAACCTTTGAAATCCCTAGATCTAACAAGGTGATTACTCAGACATAGTAGATGAAAAACACAAATCATTGTCTGAATAATACTCATAAAATAAATTAAGAAATTAAAGGAGTTCAGAATCTTCTCTCTACAAGGTGAGTTCTGATTCTTCTCTCCAATACAAAACTTGAATCCAAAACTTGCTTAATTGAAAACTTAGTCTTCTCAGACTTCTAAAATAAATATATAACCTAAAACACAAACATGACTTGAATTACAAACAATAGAAACTTCTGAGGCAAAGTTGCAATTATTGAAACTTGATAAAACTCGAAGGCATCTTTACGTCGCCATGTGTGTCAACCGACACAAGATATGTGTGTCAATCGACATGGACATCAATATCCGTCTCCAAGTCGTTTTGCTCAGCTATAAGCCTCCAAAAGCTCTAAAGTGATCATCAAGGTCCATCTCGCATTTGCACCTAATAAGACTCAATATATAATAGAAAAGACTCTAAAACCAATGCATATATCATGACTAAAAACCATAAAATCCATGATATATCAACTCCCCCAGACTTAGCTTTTGCTTGCCCTCAAGCAAACAGAAAACTGAATCAAGGAAGAAGTTTGAAAATCGTGAAACTCACATACTCTTTAGAACATTGTGCTTACCAGTCATCATGTAATCCACATGGTACAAGAACAAATCAGAGACTAACCACCATGTACATTCACCATAGTCACTTGCAGTCTTCTCAATTCCCACCACAATTTAACAACATATCCCTTTAGTAAGCCAATCATCGCTGGGTCTCATATTTGATATCAATGTTAAGAACCTTGTAGACTCAGCTGTCATCTTATACCATAACAAAAAAAATCTCACAACAACAATGGTACTTTTGTCTCCCCCACACTTATATCCTTTGTTATTTGGGATTTTATTTTCTTTTGTTTATGAAGGTAGAGATGGAAGTGAATAGTGGTCACAGGATCACTCTTACCCTCACAACGATCTCTACATTCATCATCTCCTTATGAAGTAAAAATAGTGGGGGCTTGGATTTCTCCTACCCTCTTTTACTTCAGAGAATCATTTGGTCATTCATAAATTTAACCATAAAGTTTTTTATTATTATTAACTTTGGAGAGACTAGATACCATAACTTACTTTGGTTTATCAGGTCATGTATGAATGAAAAGTCAAGTCTTAAACACCAATCTCATCAATGAGGTAGAAAGGAACTGAGAGAAATTAGCTCAGGCTTTAGCGGGCATCTGTTTTAAGTATGGGAGTCTCAAGTTAACCGGTCAAACTTGAGGCTTTTCCATTAGTTGAATCTGAATAAGTTATGCAACAATGGTCACCAGAAAACATAGCAAAGACAATAGACCAAGAGATAGTTCATAGTTTCTACCTAGATTTTGACTCAGTAAAACAAAAATTTGAAAAATAAAAGAAAAATTGGGATTCACTCTCAAAAGAATAAATAGAGTTAGTAACAACCTCCCCCAGACTTAAACTACACTGTCTCCAGTGTAATCAAGCATAAGGAAGATGATAAAAAGAAATATGAGTGAAAAGTTATGCATGAAATTCGTAACCTAATCTGAGTGTGTGTGTCGGTTGACATGAACAACAATGTCGAGCAGTGAAATTTCACACCATTCAATTGGTCATTCAATCCGTTTTCTTACAATGAATCCTGATTAAGAGCTCCAAAATATGTCAAATAACAAGATAATATGATAACATAACAAGTTCAAACAATATTCAATGAAGATCAGAAACAAAAACAGAAGCAAAAGCAAAAGAAAAAGAAAAAAAAACTAGTACTCATCACTAGTCGGATCTGAAGTCTGTGATGGAGTAGGAATAGGTACTGGTCGGGGCTGAGAGTGAGGCGGAGCTACTGCATCGGTGCGACAAAAAATTGGGATTGACTCTAAAAAAACACATACAGCAGTCTCCATAGGAATAGGAAGTATGGCAGGAAGCGCATACTGAGGAGTAAAGTCAGGGATATGATCATCCTCTGCATCTGTAAGGACAGCCTGTGAAAAGGCTCCTCTCCTGCGTCTGGTCTGAGGTGTACGGCAATTAAGTGTGTGATGAGGCTGAAAGAGGAGGCGTGCTTGGGCGCTTGTGATGCCGACGAGCTGGCGCTGTTGAAGCTGAATGGTGTAGTCCGCATCCTCACAGCGATAACACCAAATCCACTCAGGTTTAATCCATCCAGCACTCTTGAGAAACTCCTCGTCCATACGGCTGATATCTGTAACAATCTCATAATCCACAGTGCTAATGCCAGAAAACTGAAAGATAGGGGTGATGAGGCTACCAACACTCTCAAACTTACCCTCTGATTTACCTGTGAAGGGCTTCGTCTTCAGACTCACCAGATGATGTGCAAAGATAGCATCCAATTTCACTGATGAGTGTCTATTTTGACCCGTTTTTATTATTCTTTTACTTGTCTTATTGAGTCTAGAAGTTAGGTTTTGTGTTCTTTTGGCCGGTTTTAGTGTATTTTCAGGTTTTCTCTTCTTTGGAGCAAAAATGTGCAAAATGGAGCAACTTTGGACCTTTTTACACATCATTTAATTTTGGAGACATCCTGGATTGACCGATCCTAAATAGGATCGACCAAGCATGACGAGGATCAACCGATCTCGAAGCAGATCGGTCAGTCAAAGGAATCTATGAGGTGGCACGTATCAGAGGAAGAAGATCAATCGATCCAAGTCGGATCGATCGATCCCAATCACGAATATTCTCCAAATTGCACATTAACTCCAAGTTTTGACCTAGAAGACACTCTATAAATAAAGCTCATTTTCTGAGCGGCCAAAGAGACCTAGACACAAATTTTACAGTTACTCTGCCATTTTTATTTCTCATTTTAGATCTGTAATTTTTACATTGCTTTTTCTCAGATCTATAAAGTTTTCATTGCATTTTGAAGATCTACAATCTGTTTTCATCTCTTTCTTTGTATTTTCAACCACACAACATAAATGATCTATCAACCAATTGCCATGGTTGAGTAAATCTATATGTTGGGAGATGAGACTTATTCAAAGGGATTTAATGTCTAATTAGGTTATTGTTATAGATTAGAATTATGGTTAATAGATCTCTACTTCTATGAATCAAATGCTTTTGTTAGGTTGACAAATCTATCAAATGATTCATAGGGTTTTATAGTACAGCTAGCATTGGCTATTCTACCCGGAATCTATAGTTTGTAGGCTTGATTTCCAGATTTCCAAGAGTTGAAGCTCGATCTACAAGTGAACTCTATCAAACAAGGTCGAAATATGCTATCATAGGGTCATAGCGGATTTATGAAAGAATAATATTTGCTTTTATTAAAAAGATTTATTTTGGTACAGTGTTTGTGTTCTAGATTTATATAAATCCCTGCGATTTATCAGATCCCAACATTTGTTTTAAATTGATTTTTCTTTCCTTATTTAATTCTTTTTGGATTTTATTCGGATTTGATTTTGTGACAAAATTTTCCATATTTTAATCCTACCTCTGTTTAGATCTAAGGATCTATATCGCTCTTTACTCTCTGTGGATCGATCCCACCACTATACTGCCGCACACAAGCGTGCACTTGCACAGTTTAGATGTTGGGTAAAACCTGATGCATAAAACATCACATCAAGTTTTCGGCGCCGTGCCAGAGAGTAATTGTAGCCTTTAGATTTAAGTTTTTAAACCTAGTCTAGGATATTTTTATTTTCTGCATTTTTATTTACGTCTCTGAGATCGACAAATCCCCATAAGATCGATCGATCCTACTTCTTGCACAATCGATCGATCATAAGATTTACTCTCTGTGGATCGATCCCACCACTATACTGCCGCACACAACCGTGCACTTGCACAGTTTAGATGTTGGATAAAACCTGATGCATAAAACATCACATCAAGTTTTCGGCGCCGTGCCAGAGAGTAATTGTACCCTTTAGATTTAAGTTTTTAAACCTAGTCTAGGATATTTTTATTTTCTGCATTTTTATTTACGTCGCTGAGATCGACAAATCCCCATAAGATCGATCGATCCTACTTTTTGCACAATCGATTGATCTCTAAAGATTAAGATCGTCGATCCCTCTTTGATCGTTTAATCCTTTTTCTCTCGAGATCGACCGATCCCTTCCAAGATCGATTGATCACAGAGCCCTTTTGATCGGATCTGATTTTCAAACTTCTTTGCTTCTCAGGTGTATGCAATTAAGGAGCAAGACTTCTAAAGATCTACAAGGAGCAAGGTAATCGGGGAGAGAGAGGGTCAGGTTAATCATGGACCTCTCAATGATGCTGGAGATCCTAGGGTAAGAGTTGATTCTGTGCCGGGACTGCAAGTCCCGCCACGCAAGGTTACCTTAGGCGAGCATGATGCCCCGCACGCCTACTATAGGAACCGATCTACTATTATTCCCCCTCCTATCCTGAGTCAAGATTATGAGATTAACCCTCAAATAATCGCCCTGGTTAAACAGAAAAAATTCCATGGGCTATCTAACGAGAACCCAATAGACCATATTGATATCTTTGAGGAGATCTGTAGTACCACCAAAGCCAACAGAGTCCCCCAAGACTACCTCTGTTGTAGACTATTTTCCTTTTCCATCGCTGACAAGCTAATAGATGGCTGAAATCTTTGAGTCCCGGATCTATCACAAGCTGGGGTGAATGTCGAGCTGCTTTCATACAGCAATTCTTCATCAAAGCTAGATCCGCATCGCTAAAAAACAAAATTGCCACATTCTGCCAAGCTGGTACCGAGTCCTTCTATGAAACTTGGGAACGCTATAAGGAATACCTAAGGGATTGTCCCCCTCGAAGCTACACCAAGTCGGACAGGATGAACTCTTTCTACGATGAAGTTGAAATGAAGTATCAAATGGCTATAGACACAGCCAGTAGGGGAGACTTCATGAGCAACACGCTGGAGGAAGCAATGGAGCTCATTGAAAACCTGGCAGCAAGCGACTTTAACAGATCTTCTGACTATGATAGGAGCGTCAACCCCAATCGGGTGAGTGATAAGATAATAGAGGAGCTTAATGCTAAGGTAGTCATTCTGATGAGAGCCCAAAATAGATCTGTTAATCTCTTGGAAAGTGATGAGTTCAATGATGAGGAGGATTAAACTGAGGAGATCAACTTTCTCGGTGGACAGGAAAACTACCAAAACCGGGGTTTTAACCCGAATTTTATGAACCATCCTAACATTTCCTACCGCAGCACTAATGTTGAGAACCCCGAAGATCATTTTTATCCATCTCGGAGTACTCAAAACCAAGGGAACTTCCAAAACAATGCTGGTTGTGGTAAAACAGGATTCAACCCCAATCAGGGAATGCTGGTTCCATGGGGAAGATTGAATCCTTATTCCAGGAAATCATGGAAGGACCAAAAAAATTTGTTGGAGAAATCAACCTTAAGGTGGATAACATGTACAATGATTTGAACGGGACGCTTGAATCCTTGGGTGCCCATGTGAGGATATTGGAAACCAAAGTAGCAAGGTCAGCCGAAATGGTTAAGGTATTACCAGGGACCCTCCCAGGGAAGCCTTAAACCAATCCCAGAGAATATCTGAAGTACATCGATCTGTTCAGAGATGAGGAATTTTTTACGAAAATATCCGCTGAGATCGATCGATCCGAAGGTGGGATCAATCGATCCATCGATGAGAGCCATTTCTTTCTCTATGAGAGGATCAACCTAGATTTTATCAGGATCGATCCGCAGAGTGAGATTGATCGATCCTACTCCTCCAACAATTTTTTAAAAATTGGGCCGGATCGACCGATCCAGATTGAGATCGATCAATCCTCACAGACACTATTTCGGGATCCAGTGCTTAATAAAAACCTAAAAAAATTCAGAAATCACAAAGAATTTAGAGGATCAACCTTGCAGCCTCCTAGAGAGATGAACTCTGCTGAGAACATGGAAGCCAATGAGAATCAAGGAGGGACTGGAAGAGATAGCCCACAACCACCTGAAAAAGAAAACCTTGAGATGCAGAGAATGATAGATCAGGTAATCACTGAGATGAGGGTGAGATGGCCTTTCATGGAAGTTAAATCAATGACCCCTCAAGTCATGGATTCAATGAGAGATATAATTGCTGGAAGGACAACTATGCAAGAAGCAGCTGATTTCCTTCAAGAGGAATGTAGCAAGAAAATGCCAGAAGGACTTCCCCGAAAATTAGAGGATCCCGAAAGGTTTAGTCTCATGGTCAGAATAGGGCAATATCAATTTAAGAACAGCCTGATTGACACTGGAGCCAGCGTTAACATGATGCCACTCAGCCAAGCTAGGAAGCTAGGATTGCTCTCCATGAAACCAGTTACCATGGAAGGTTAGATGGGTGATGGTACATCAAGAAAACCAATAGGGAAACTCTTAAACATTCCTGTCAAACTTAATGGAAGTTATGAGCTGGTAGACATTGTTGTCCTCGCATTGGATGAACAATGAAAATGAGTTATACTTAGCAGATTTCACTTTGGATATCCTTGTCGGTAGGATTACACTTCAAGGCGCAACTGACTACCTCCAGGATTACCTAAACAACAAGAGGCAGGATAAACTCCCCCCCAAAAAGAGACGATCCAGGTGATTTCCATATACATGTCACAATTGGAAGGACTCTTTTAAGGAAATGCTTGATAGACACTGGAGCTAGTATAAATTTCATATCGCTCAAGAATGCAAGGTTCTTGTGTCTAAAACACATGGTACCAACCAAGTCCCAAATAGAATTGGTTGATGGACCACTCGAAAACCCTGTAGGGATCCTATCGAACATACCAATTCTTGTGGGTGGAAGCTATGTTCTGATAGACATCTTTGTGCTGGATATGAACTGCGATGAACCAGATCTAATCTTAGGACGGACTTTCCTAGTGACCGTCTGCGCATCTATCAGCATACCCAAAAGGAGAATAAAGCTGCGAGTTGGGGACAAGGTCATATGATTTCCCATTGAGACTATCAAGAGATACCCAATTTTGCTTGGCCAAACTCCCACTATGAAGGATGAGGAAGATACCATTCCTCCAATGAACCCAAAACCCAATTGAAATAAATCTAAGTCAAGCTAGTGACTTTGCAAAAACAAATACTTGTTGGGAGGCATCCCAACATGTTCTTTTAATTTATTTTTGCTTCTGAATTAATAAAACTATTTTATTTTATTTCCCTTCAGTTGTTTGAATTTATTTATTTATTTTCCAAAATAAGATATTGTGATATTTTTGTGTTGAGCTGACTGAAAACTGGTGCAAAACAAAGAAGATGCGAATTTCAAGAAGTTCCAGTACGCTGAGATCGACCGATCCTACCCAGATCGATCAATCCCTGAGACGAGAAAAGCTGAAAACTGGTTCATGTACAGACCAATGCTCCCTTTTGGTCGTAAAACCCCTTCAACGGTTTATGTTTTGCTTTCTTGTTCACAATTCATTATCTCCAGTGTTGTTTCGTAGCATCTATTTTCTTTGATTTTATATCACTAGGGGACGTAGTGATTTAAGTCTAGGGGAAGGGATTACTACTTTCATATGTTACTAACAATGTGTTTTCTTTTGTTTACTTGTCCCAAAAAAAAAATTTCAAACTTTTTCAAAAATAAAACTTTTTTATTTTTCTTGAGTCATTTTATTGAGTCAAAACATGGGATTTTTTACAATTTTCTTGGCTTCCATTTTATGTTGACATTTATTGGACTTAGTTCAGGAAGATTGGAACCATCAGTGGATCAACTTTACCCGAAGCGACCTATCCTTTGGAAATCTGAATGATTCAGCGTTGACTCTATCTACTTGGACCTTTAACTTGGACTAATCTTCTCACTTAGGGGCTCGATATCACAAAAGGAATCATATACATCTGGAGTTCACCCATTCTTGTTGGAGCTCCATATGGCCAAACTCATTTTTAGTTTGGTTCCACACCCTTACACCCTTTTTCATTCAGACCCCAGTCCTCTTTCGCAACATTAGGAGCATGTGCAACCATGTGCAACCAAGTGCAAAAACTACGGAGTGTAAGAGCCGGTACAACCAAATGTTCTAAAGATTTCCGAGTAAGCTTTCTAGTATCAGTACTTCATCTATATTAGTTTGAGTTGACTATTAGTGCAGTTTTTAGTAGGATTGATGTACATGGTTAGAACTGGTTCCAACTTCCCCTTCTCAGAAAAAATGCTTTGGGATCGACCAATCCTACCTTGAAAGAGAGTCTCATGGTGAGACGGGATCGATCGATCAATGTAGGATCGGTCGATCCCGTCTCACCCCGAGACTCTCTAACAAAACAAAACAAAAAAAAAAAAGAGAAGGGAAAAAAGTCTGAAGGAATCCGAATAAAATCTTATATTTATTTAGTTAGTTATTTGTTTGCTATCTACTTTATTTTAGCACCAATAGCAACTCTATTATGATCATTATATAGAAGCTTTCTTGGGATCCAAGGTTCAGGAGGTTGTGCACCATCTTTGGTTTCCGTCTCATTGTGATTTTGCGCATTGGCTTGCACCGGAGTGCATCTACCATGCCTAACCATCACCCTTCAAATGGCCCCCCGTTACTAGCCCCTAGCAATTTCGACTCCCTTTGTGAGACTGCACGCAACACTTAATGAATGTTAAAGGGCCAACAATGGAGATTTCAGAAGTTCCCTTGGATCTTGGATGCTAGAGTACTGTAATGTGTGCTATGCTTATGGTAAAGTACGTGTTTTACTGCTATAGTTCAATTAACCTTTCACAAGGTTTCTTCTTGGTTTACATGATCAACATGATGGATTTCTAAAGCTAAACTTAACTTCCCATTTTTCAAACTTCCACTTCTGTACTTTGTTTCATTGTCTTGTTTCTTACTTGAGGACAAGCAAGGATTCAAGTCTAGGGGTGTGATAAGTGTCTATTTTGACCCATTTTTATTATTCTTTTACTTGTCTTATTGAGTCTAGAAGTTAAGTTTTGTGTTTTTTGGCCGGTTTTAGTGTCTTTTCAGGTTTTCTCTCACTTGGAGCTAAAATGTGCAAAATGGAGCAACTTTGGATGTTTTTACACATCATTGGATTTTGGAGACATCCGGGATCGATCGATCCTGAAGAGGATCGACCAAGCATGACAAGGATCAACCGATCCCGAAGCAGATCGGTCAGTCAAAGGAATCTATGAGGTGGCACGGATCCGAGGAAGAAGATTGATCGATCCAAGTCGGATGATCGATCCCAGTCACAAATATTCTCTAAATCGCGCATTAACTCCGAGTTTTGACCTAGAAGACACTCTACAAATAAAGCTCATTTCCTGAGCAGCCAGAGAAACCTAGATAGGAATTTTACTGTTACTCTGCCATTTTTATTTCTTATTTCAGATCTGTAATTTTTACATTGCTTTTTCTCAGATCTATAAAGTTTTCATTGCATTTTCAAGATTTACAATCTGTTTTCATCTTTTTCTTTGTGTTTTCAACCACAGAACATAATTATCTATCAACCAATTGTCATGGTTGAGTAGATCTATATGTTGGGAGATGGAATTTATTCAAAGGGATTTAATGTTTAATTAGGTTATTGTTATAGACTAGAATTATAGTTAATATATCTCTACTTCTATGAATCAAATGTTTTTGTTAGGTTAACGAATCTATCAAATGATTCATACGGTTTTATAGTAAAGCTAGTGTTGGTTATTCTACCCGGAATCTATAGTTTCTAGGCTTGATTTCCAGATTTCCAAGAGTTGAAGCTGGATCTACAAGTGAACTCTATCAAACTAGGTCGAAATATGCTATCATAGGGTCCTAACGGATTTATGATAGAATAATATTTGCTTTTATTAAAAAAAATTATTTTGGTACAGTGTTTATGTTCTAGATCTAGATAATTTAATTGATAATCCGGTTAGATATCCTTTTTATTTATTTAAATCCCTGCGATTTCCCAGATCCCAACATTTGTTTTAAATTAATTTTTCTTTCCTTGTTTAATTATTTTTGGATTTTATTCGGATTTGATATTTGTGGCTAAACTTTCCATATTTTCATCCTAGGTCTGTTTATATCTAAGGATCTATAGCGCTATTTACTCTCTGTGGATCGATCCCACCATAATATTGCCGTGCACAACTCTGTACTTGCGGAGTTTAGATGTTGGATAAAACCTTATGCATAAAACATCACATCATTCACCCTAGCATCAAGCTCGTGCCATCCACCAATGAACAAGTCCTAAGAATAGGGTGCCTAATATCAGAATGAGTGGACCTGTTGGGGCTGTAAATTCCATTCACAAACTGTGACCAGAAATATTTTCATCCTAGCTCTATTTAGATCTAAGGATATATAGCGCTCTTTTCTCTCTGTGGATCAATCCCACCACTATACTGCCGTACACAACCGTGCACTTGCAAAGTTTAGGTGTTGGGTAAAACCTTATGCATAAAACATTGCATCATTCACCCTAGCATCAAGCTCTTGCCATCCCCCAATGAACAAGTCCTAAGAATATGATGCCTAATATCAGAGTGAGTGGACCTGTTGGGGCTGTAAACTCAATTCGCAAACTGTGACCAGAAATCATTGATATCCAACATGCTCAACTCCAAAGAAGTATCAAACCCAAAGAGATCGCATAGAACCAAAAGAGGAATCCTGTGGCGCACTCCATGAATCAGAAAAGTCAGAGTATCGTCAGGTGCTCTATTTACCCTCTCATTTCTGTAATAAACATGCACCGTTTCCATGAATTGATGCACCAAATCTGGATAAATATCATAGTGCGTGGTGCACATGGTGCCTAACCCATTCTTCTCCAAGGCATATATACACTCATCCGTAATCTGCATACGACGCATAGCAAGCGAACTCATAATCCGTGTTGGCTTAATAGCCACTCCCAACCAAGCATTGTAGAACAATGTATCGTACTTGTCCCAATACTCAGTGATATGTTGCTGACTGCAAGCTGGTTTCACGACCTCTTCCCGTGGGGTTCCTTCCCACTCCATCTGAGACATGATGAGTGTACCCTCTCTCCAAGGCCAAGGTGGATGATACTGACAGGTGGGGTTAGAGCTCGATGCTCCAGCTGTCCTCTATCGCATACCACAAGTGGTCATCTCTCAATCCTGAAAAGGCACATGTGAAAACACGAAAATTAGTCCATTTATGAAAATCCGGGTTTGCGTGTTGATCGACAATGAAACCGTGTCGATCAACACGGGCAATCATGTCGGACACGTTTAAACAAATATCGACAAATTTTATATCAAATCGAGGCCAAAATCACACAATCATCAATAACAACCATCAAATCACATTATAAACATCAATCCATCATCCTAACACTTCTAAATTCCGATTTCAAGTCAAAATCTTTTCAAGTTTCATCAATAAAAATTCATGAATTGTTTTATCAATTCAACCTAAATTAACAACAGTCTACACTAAAATCCTTCTAAATTCAACCTAAACAACTAAGATTACCAAGTATTAAGAGGGAAATTGTATTATAAAAGTGAGAATTTAACCTTGAAAATTTCGAAATTAGGGATGAAATTTTGATGATATAGGAGTATAGAGAATGAAAATCTCTTGAGTTTATGAGCAAAAATCGATTGATTTGGTGAAAAATTAGAAAATTACAATTTTGGGTGTGGGTTTGCGGCCGTTTTCGCGAAAAGAGAATAAGGAAAGTGAAGGAGAAGAAGAAAAATCAGGTATATGTACTAACCTGGGATCTGTGTCAACCGACACGAGGTAGTCATGTCGATTAACACAGACACTTACCTTGTGTTCTCTGGCTGAAAAATTATGTTTAAGTCTTCCACATGACGAGTAATCCTTTCCAAATTTGTCATTAAGGTCATCTAGTTCCTGATATAAAACAAAATAGAAAAAATTAGTAAAACAAGACACAGAAAAGCGTATCTACAGACTTACCGGTGGGTTGCCTCCCACCAAGCGCTTCTTTTCAGTCATTAGCTTGACTTTTTCAGGTATCAGACGAGTGGAGTATCTCCGGAAGAATCCGAATGTGATGATGAAGTCTTTGAACTGAGATCATCTTCACTGAGGTCCAGCATCTTGGGTTTCAGAACCATGTGCATCATCTCATCCATTGCAGCTTGTCCTTTTGCTTTAAATTCATTAGTGATGATAGCTCTAACCTTGGCAAATGGCCTTGAACCGCTTCCATACTAAAGCTTATACTCAATAGTATCACCATCTTGTCTCACAGGAGTTAAAGTCACAAGAGGTTCTTCAATCATTGCTCTTCTCTGTGGTTTCTTCTTCATAACCACAGCTTTTAAATTTTTTGCAGTGAATTCCTAAGAGTGAATCTTATTCAGCTCTTGGTTACAAACCTTCTCAACCTCTTCAGCAACAACCTTAGGGCTTAGCACAACACAACCGTCAGAATGACATCATAGAACATATCAGGATCCAGATGCTTCAGAGAAATCCTTCTACTTGGCAAATCAACTAAAGCTCCAACAGTAGCAAGGAATGGTCTTCCCAAACTCAATGGCATATGAGAAGCCATCTCAGCAACATGAAAATCAAAAGGAAGAAGACAATCTCCAATCTTGACTTGCAAGTTCTCAACCAATCCTGTTGAAGTCTTCACCGAAGCATCAACCAATGTAATACCAACCAGAGAACCCTTGATGTTACAAATACCCAACCGTTTTGCAATGTCCTTAGACATGAGATTAGCACTAGACCCAGTATCACACAGAAAATCATTGAGTCTAACTCCAACAATGGAAAATGACACAACAAACCTTCCAAGATCTTCCAACTTAGGCAGTTTTCAGAGAAAGACCATCTTAGCAGGATGTGGATATCGACCGACACAGCAGGTGCTTGTCGATCGACATGAGTCAAATCATGAGTGTTCTTTGTCATGATTTTCAGCAAAGTCTCATAATCTTTGGTGCATGTCGGTCGACAGGATAAAGATGTGTTGACCAACGCAAGCTCCTTGACAAGATTCTCAACTTTTTCCTTAGCTGCAGAATGCACCAGACTCTCTTTGGTGATTTCTCTCTTGACCATATCACCCAGGACATAACAGCTCTACACTAATACTTAGGATTTGCATCAGGTCTTCTAGGTAAGACATCATCAGGGCATTTAGTGTTCATAGTAGATTGAGCAAATTGGGTATCCAACCTCTTGATGTGGTTGTTCAAAGTCTCATACTTCCCATTCAAATCTGCATACATAGCATCAATCTTACCATTGAAATCAACAGTCATCTTATGATGTCCTTCAAGAATCTGTTCAAGCATATCATTTATCTCAGAATATGGAGTCTTTGCAGGTGGATTCTGGTAGTAAGAACTTCCAAAGTTCCTTGTGAAACTGTTGTTGCCTCTCCGAATGTTTTGAACATCAGTCTTAGGCGTGAATCAAGAATAGTTACGGTTGTTTCCGTAGCTGTTCCTCTTACCATTACTACTGAAGTTTCCTTGATGTTGCCAAATCTTTAACCATTAAACCCATAACCATTCACATAGTTCACATATTCTTCAATAGGTTCATCTTCTGGTTCAAAAACTTCAACCTCTTGAGCAAAGTGAACTGATTTCTTGTTCACCAGAAGGTTTTGCACAGTATCAAGATTAGCCTTAACCTCAGCCATCTGACCATTGTCTAAACCAGCAGTTAACTTCTTCTTCTTAAAATCAGCATTCTTGGTGCTATTACTAGAGGCCAAATTCTCAATCAACTTGCTAGCTTCTCTTGGTTTCCTGGTCTTGAAGTTACCATCACTGGCAGCATCCAAAGCAACCTGATATCTCCAATCAACTCCACTAAAGAAAGTCCTTAAAAGCTGGACTTCATCAAAACTATGATGCGGACAATCTCTTTGGTAAGCCTTGAATCTCAACCAAGCAGCCTTGAAAGTCTCTGCAGGTCCTTGAGTAAGTTGAAAGATCATGTTCCTCAAGTCTTCATACTTAGCATCATCATAGAATTTGTCAAGAAAAGCAGTCCTTGGTGTCCTTCCATGTAGTTAAAGAGCATGGTTTCACTTGCTTCAACCAGCGAGTAGCTTCCCCAGCAAGAGAGTATGGGAAGAATTTACAGAAAAGATAGTCCTCAGACACTCTATTGGCTTTGATACTAGAAGCCAAGTCTTCAAACTTCTCAATAAGGTCCATAAGATGTTCAGTAGGATGAACATGAAAAGTGTGTTGTCTCACAAGAGTGTAGTATTGGAGTTTTAACTCAAAATCATTCCTCTGAAATAGAGTAGGACATATAGCAGACCTATTAGTGTAGAACTCGTTGGATCTGTTATAATCAGCTAGTGTTCTTTCCTTAATGTTAGCTCCATCATCCAAATTCCGTGGACCATTCACGTTTAGTCCATGTCGACCAACACAGCTAGGTGCCTGTCGGTCAACGTGCTCAATCTCGTTGACAGCTTCGACAATTGGATTTCTTGTAGCATCAAGCTTCTGACCCAGCTCATTGCATAGGTTGCCCTCTAAATCATATAAGATCCCTGCTTCATCCCTCAAGAGCACAAGAGTGTTAAGCGTCTCTGATTCCCTTTGTGCTCTTCGATTAGCTCTCTCTAACTTTCCAATCTCTTCAGTAGCAACTAGTTGTTTATTCTTGTTGCTCCTAAGATTCATACACTTGAGATAAGAGAAAGTAGAGATGTGAGTAACAAAAAAAAAATCTAGACTAAACTCTAACTAAAATTTAATGGTGAATTTAGAGTCCCCGGCAACGGCGCCAAAATTTGATAGGTGTCAAATTAGAACCTAGAACTACTCTATCAAATTAAGAGATCACTGTAGTTTTAGGGATCAAATTCCACATAGACTCCGAAAACTCACACATTATATGTGACAGATTCAAATTAAACTAGACAATAAAAGGTAATTTAAATAAAACAATGCAATAAGAAATACTAGAATGAATGGGATAAATTCAGATGATTAGGAAGCTAAACCTAGAGAAGATCAATTTGGGAAAACTCTAGAGTGTAAACTGGGCGGTTCAATAATCAAGATGCAATATGTATGATCGGTTCCTCTCGCTGTGATGATATCTATCATTTAAACATAGAAAACCAAATCTCTTTGCGAGTTCTAATGAATGAAGCAATGCAATAAAGTCAAGTATGATATGTTCACAAAATCTCTAAACCAAATCTCTTTGTGAGAATACTATTTTGCTCATATATGATTAGGCCAGGATATCTAATAAGACAAATATATAATAGAAAAGTTTCTAAAACCAATGCATATATCATGGCTAAAACTAAAAAATTCATTATATATCATCAACTCCATAAATCCTTTTGAAGAATTAGCTGTTTGTGAAATCCAAATGTCCAACTTCTTAACATGACTATCCAAATGTTCAAACTTCCCATTAAGATTAGCATACAAAGCATCAATCCTGCCATTGATGCCCTTCTAATATTTTGTTCAACAGAGTCTTGATCTCATAATCTGGAGTCTTTGCAGGTGGATTCTGGTGAGAAGAATTCTTCTTACGTTCTGTCTGTGTCGACCGACACAGCCAGGTGGCTGTCAGTCGACTTGAACATCCTCGTCGACATTCTCAACAATTGGGTTTTCCTCAGCATCAAGCTTCTGACCCAGCTCATTGCGTTGGTTGCCCTCTAAATCATGATAGATCCCAGCATCATTCCTCAGTAGCACAAGAGTGTTAACCATCTCTTATTCCCTTTGTGCTTTCTGAATAGCTCTCTCTAAATTTCCAATCTCTTGAGTAGCAACTTGTTGTTTATCCTTGCTGCTTCTAAGATTCATACACCTAAGATAAGAGAAAGTAGAGATGTAAATAACAAAATAAAAGAAAAATCTAGACTAAATTCTAATTGAAATCTAATGGTGAAATTAGAGTCCCCGGCAACAGCGTCAAAATTTGATAGGGGTCAAATTAATCCTAGAACTACTCTCTCAAATTAAGAGATCAATGTAGTACTTAGGGATCAAATTCTACAAAGACTCTGAAAATTCACACAAAAGATATAACATATTCGAATTAAGCTAGACAATAAATAAGTAATTAAATAAAAGAATGCAATAAGAAATACTAGAATGAATGGGATGTAAGTTCAGATGATTAAGAAGCTAGACCTAGGGAAGATCAATTAGGGAATACTTTGGATTGTGAACTGGACGGTTCGATATTTAAGATGCAATATGTATGATTGGTTCTTAAACTCATCATATAAATATAATTTCATTCAATTTTTGCTGCGATGATATCTATCCTTAAGACGTAGAAAACCAAATCTATTTGCGAGTTCTAATGAATGAAGAATGCATTAATGACAAATATGATATATTCACAAAATCCTTAAACCAAATCTTTTTGTGAGAAAGCTATTTTGTTCATCTATGATTATTAGTTCATAATATTAATAGCACCCTCGCGCCTACTAACATTCCTATGATACTAAAATTCAGGTGATCAATCTCAAGTCTAGTGTATAATCAAATCTAGATGAAAAAACATTATTTATATCCTAATAATTTATGCCCAAATCAACAAATCCATTATAAACCCTTGAAATCCCTAGATCTAACAAGGGGATTACTCAGACATAGTAGATGAAACACAAATCATTGTCTGAATAATACTTATAAAAATAAAATAAGAAATTAAAGGAGTTCATAATCTTCTCTGTACAAGATGAGTTCTGATTTTTCTCTCCAATACAAAACTTGAATCCAAATTGCTTAATCAAAACAAACTTCAAAACTTAGTCTTCTCAGACTTTTAAAACCTAGATATAGCCTAAAACACGAACATGACTTGAATTACAAATAATAGAAACTTTTGGGATAAAGTTGTAATTCTTGAATCTTGATAAAACTCGAAGGCCTCTTTACGTTGCCATGTGTGTCGACCAACACAAGTCAACCGTGTCGATCGACATGGACATCAATATCCGTTGCCAAGTTGTTTTGCTCAGCTATAAGCCTCCAAAAGCTCCAAAGTACTCCTCAAGATCCATCTTGCATTTATACCTAATAAGACTCAAATAATAATAGAAAATACTCTAAAACCAATGCTTATATCATGGCTAAAAACCATAAAAACTATGATATATAATTAAATAAAAAGAAGGTGAAAAAGATGTTTCATCTCTACAAGTGAATCAAGTATTGTTCGAATTTAAGGAACAATACTTGGGTTCACTCCTAGTTCTAATTGTAATCAACACTATAATATAATAAATTAGTGTGTCTTTCTTGAGATAACACATCATTTTTTCTGTATTGTGAGCTTGACATGTCAATAAATGAAAAATTTTGAGTTTACAATCAAATTTTTTTATTTGTACACATAAGTAAACACATCAGATTTTTGCTGTCACATCTTTTAATGAAAAAAACATATGTAAACCAATCAAATCATTTTAATTATACACATAAGATATTAATCATAATATTTAATTTTTACCATGAATAAATTAATAATCAAATTGTATAAACTAATCATATTATTTTAATTATACACATCCTATAGTATTTATTTTATACCATGAATAAATTAATAAAAAATTTATTAAAAAATCAAATGGTTTTAATTATACATACCATATAATATTTATTTTTTACCATGATCTAAAATACATGTGTTGATTAACTGATTTTTAACCGACCAAATCGAGTCTCATGTCGTTGATTAGCATTGATTTTAGGTTTTCTTAAGCTAATTTGTTTTTGTTGGATTAAGAGTCTAGAGATTATATTTTCTTCAATCTGAGTTTAAAAATAAGAAGATAATATTAAAATTCTCAGGCAGAAATTTGAGAATTAAGATTTTTGGATTGGGGGAAGGGGTTTTTTAGATTATGGTATCCTCAAACTGTTTTGAAAATCTAGAGTTTGTTCAATATTATACATCCATGATTATCAACTCTACAAATATTTTATTGTGAATAAAACTTTTAGGAATTGTTAATAAATATATTCCAATGAATGAAAGCTAAAAAATTATTTCTAAATCATATTTGAATAAGCCCCATAAATAAATAAAAACATATCAAAAAATTGTTTGATATGTTAGATACGAATAAGGAAGCATAACTTATGAAAATTGTTGAGACAACAATGGATGAAAAAAAAGGAGAAGAGAAAATAGTTATGGGGGAAGAGTTACATTTGATGTGAAAAGTAAATGATAAGTGTGGATGTAGAACTTATTTTGTAGTCCAAAACTTTTTAATATGTTTTATTTTTATGTCATTGATACAAAATAGGAGATAAGTTTTGTCTATAAAATATCAATTACTGTTTTTTGTTATTATTTAATGTTTTTAAATTTTCTTATAAAATTTAAAATATGTTTGTATTTATAATATTTAAACATTTTGATAAAAATAGAAAATTTTAGTGAAATGTAAATTATTAACTATTTTTTAATGATTTTGCACGATAAATCATTAACTACTTTTTAAATAATTTTATTTTGATATATTAAAAAAATCATCTGATATCTAATACATCACTAAAACAAAAAAAATATTATGCTTTTAAGTTTTAATTCATCAGTAATATATTTTCAGATATCCAAAAGAAGAAGAAAAACACCTCATAGGCTAATACGTCGTCGTTAATTCGGATTCTCTCTTTTACGGGATTTAAAGCGAACCGATGATATTCGTTCGTTGATTTCCACCATCTCTGCTCTTATAGTTTCTCGAATTTTCTGCTCTTAGAAATCCTCTGATTAGTGTTTAGCCTATGAGATAATCATCAGTAGTTGATAATGTCGTGTACGCATGATCACAACTGCGAGGATCATGAGTGTTCCTCCGATTGGTCTCTCTACAAACACATTGATCTCCCCAAGGTCTCTCTCTGTCTCTTTTCTACTATCACTTTCCTCTTCCGTTTTTGCTCAAATTATCTTCAATTATCAATCCAAATTACTAGAACTTTCCCAATTGATGCTGCGCAAATGTTAACTATGTTCTGATTTAGATTTGAAATTGGAAACGGTGTGTGAATCTTTAATTAGGGATTCCCAATACTGAATTTGGGAATTAAAGTGTTTTTATTTTTATTTTACTTAATTGTATAATTTGGTCTCTCAGGTGTCTGCTCTGAATGAATCTGTTTCCGGTAGTGCAAAATCAGTTTTCAAAGCATGGGAACAACGATTACACTCTTCTGAGGTACTTCAAAATAACTTGTTTTTTATTTTTTTATGGAGGATAACTTAAAGATTGGTGTAAGGTTCATAGCAAATGTGTAAAATTTCAAATCAAAATCTTGTAGACTAATATCCCCTTATATGATTCTGTAAGAACTAAGTCCTTAACATATTTTTCTGAAGCTCACATTAAGTCTTAAAAGACTTAGCCTTTAGTGTGAGAAAGCTCATTTGTTTATAAGTAATTAACCAATACCATGTTTAAGCTAATGGAGGATCCTTAATTTATATGTACACTTGGTCGAATAACATGTTTATATGCAGTGTATATGTATGAAAAGCTAAGTCCATGATAATGTCTAAAGAAAATGGTATTTTTTTTCTTGCCTTCAGGAGCATTTGGAGAGCAATGAGGGAGACCCTGAATTGCTTGTTTTTGTACCGTAAGTCACTTCTTTCTTGTTCTTCTTCTAACTATAGCGTTTTCTTCACAAACTTCTATTTTTTTGGCTGAATACACCAATTACTGACCTGTGACTTCAAATTCCTACCGATAGTATTGGTATGCATATTGAAATATAGTGACTTCAGATCATTGACTTGAAAGAAATAGATACAGTTCATGTTTTACTTTTGGATGTTCTGCTCATTTATCTCGGTACTGTCATGCTTATTATAGATTCACGTCAGATGTCAAAATCAAGAGCATTTCGATTATTGGTGGCCCTGAAGGAACAAGTCCTTCTAAGCTGAGAGTGTATGTCTACACTATTTTACAAAACTTTTTCCTGTATCCATGTTTTTGAATTCTGGATACTGTTTCTTTCATTTGGAAACACACAGAAAGTTGATTCTTGTCTCAAAATTAGGTTCATCAATCGCGAAGGGATTGACTTCTCAGATGTAGAGAGCATGCAAGCCGTTCAGGTAATACCTTGTTGAGTATTTTTCCTTACGAAAATGCCAAAGGAAAATTGCACTAATGCAGAAAACGTTTGTGAATTCTTTTCAAGGAATGGGAGTTAGCTGAAAATTTGCAAGGGGTCTTAGAATACCAGACCAGGTATATCGTTTTCACTAGGTTCTAATAGACTCTTATGTAATAAATCTTAAGAAGTCTATATGAATCAATCATTACCCTTTACTGAAGTATAAATGCGTTTGCTTGAACTTGTCAAAAGTGAGAGAGGTCTGATACAGTGAAAGTGTGGAATGTGATTAGGTATTCAAAATTCCAGAGTGTTGGGAACATCACATTGCATTTCCCTGAGAGTTTTGGAGGTGACATAACCCAAATACGTTATATCGGGTTCAAAGGTGAAGCAACACAGGTAAGTTTGCTTTTAAAATGCATGCTGCTACTGTTATATGGTTATGGTTATGGTTGTTTCTTAACTCTCTTACCTTTGCTTATCTTAACAGTTGAAAAGGGATGTTGTTGCGACAATCGTATATGAGATCAGACCAAATCCTTCAGATCACAAGTAAGCCTCGATGCTTGAAATCCTCACAACCAAATTACGCTTTCCTTCAGTTGTGAACTCTGTTTCTTTTGTAGGACAAAGGCTGAGACTGGTGGAGGTTTTTCACAAGTTGAGTGAACATTCACCCTTTAGACTTCTCAACATACCATCTGCTTAACAAACTTATATGTACCGAATAAAAACAACATACACTTGTTGTGTTAACATTTATATATCTGAGATCTTTCACTTCTTTTATATTCTGAAATTTGGTGTATGCTTGCCTAATCACCCCATAAAGTTCCATAACTAAAAATTAATCACTCTTTTCCTAATAACTCTAGTTACGTAGTTAACCAATATCGTGAAAACAATTTTGTTTAGTCGTTGGCCATTCATAGTTTTAAGTTTTGATCTTGGGTAAATTTGAAATCAATGTAAAAAGAGACATTGGAACAAAGTAAAACACAACCATTATCTTTAATATAGAGAAAAGTTAAAGAACTAAAATATCAAACACAAACATTAAAAAATCCCTTGTTGATAAAGAACAGAGCAAGAAAGCCTGTAATTGTATAACTGAAACTTATCCATAAACATATCAACTTTTTGGTGATGCCTTGGGCGGTCCAGCTGGTGGAGCACTTTGTGGAGCCGGTGTACCACCACCACCAGCGGTGGCTGCTGCTCCAGCAGACCCATCGGAAGAGTAACCTCCACCAGCTGCAGCTTGCGGGTATGCTCCGTAAGACCCATATCCCTGTTGTGGTGCTTGACCATACCCATATGATGGAGGTGGTCCATATCCTGACGCAGCTGGTTGGCCATACCCAGACTGACTACCATAGCTGCCAGGAGCGCCAGGAGATTGCTGGCTCTGACCATAAGCTGGTGGCTTTGCAGCTGATGGTGGTGCTCCATAGCCTGAACTGTAAGCTGCTGCTGGCTGGCTACTGTAACCGGCTTGAGAAGTTGGAGCAGCTCCATACCCTGCTTGACCAGTACTACCTTGAGGTGGTGGCTGTTGACCAGCTGTACCATACCCAGTCTGTCCTGACTGAGCCGATGCTGGTGGAACGGTTTGAGATGCATCTTCCTCTTGGCTTGGATTAGTAGTGCTGCCGTAACCACCTTGTTGTTGATCATACCCAGCAGCTTGACCATATGCCTGCTGTGAGGCATTGTAAGCACCATACCCATCTTGTTGGTATCCTTGACCAGCTTGACCATATCCAGCATGCTGGTAGTAATTGTACCCTGTGGTATCTGTTGGTGGGGCTGAGCTACCACCACTGTTTTGTGGCTGTGACTGTTGCTGACCGTAATAATTATCATACTCACCTTGCGCAGTCTGCTGAGATGGTGGCACAGAGGATTGATCCCAGGAAGCAGAGTAGCCAGCTGAAGCTTGTTGAGGGTAACTTCCATAAGGAGATTGACCATACTGAGGTGGCCCCGGATATGCTCCTGGTTGCATGTAACCAGCATAACCAGGTTGTGCTGGTGGAGCTCCAGTTGGTGCCCAGCTTGATGGAGGGCGGGCTTGGTAACCACCTTGTTGTGGATAACCTCCACCCATTGATGAGTTTCTCATACGGTTCTGCATAAAACAAACCATTAAAATAATAAACTTAGGTAAACCTTCTACGGGGAAAGAAACACACAACACAGCATAAAAACACATGAACACAGAGGCAGAGACATATAGAGCAGATACAAAGACTAGATTGAGAGATACATACAAGGTTAAGTCATTTACCAAGATCTGTCCATATAAGATCAACCAAGATCATATCATATTCTAGAAGGGTAATAATGGTAACGCCTACATACCGTACTCACTGGTGAAATTATTGGGTTACTCCTGCAGAAGCCCATCCCTTTCCCTATCCGAGATAAAATGGGTGCAAGAAAAACCAGGAATACTATAGAAGCTTTTGCAGTACACAGCAACATATATATACATGGAACCTATTTTCTCAAGCAAAGTTTAAGTAGCAAAATAACCTAATAACAACTAAAAGAGTGCCATTACAGTATGGCTAACGGGTTCAATAAGAAACGAATTCAGGAAAATTTGAGGCAAGCAAACAAGGCAGAATAAAAACAGTTACTAGGTTAGCAAAATATTGAGATGAAGAAATGGCTAATAGGTCTGCATATGTCAGTCGCCCACCTTTTGTTATACCCTGATGACGGAAACTAGAAGTAATAGCTGAAGGGAAGAGATTTTGACAAACAAAATAATGGAGCACAATGAAACAAAGAGTATCATATTTATTTGCAAAACTGTTTAGAAATATTATCACAGGAGGTTAGACTGAAACTATTCAGCAACCTCACAGAGGCTACCCATACCAGTGAAGGATTAGTCATCTTTGCTGTGACCAGAAGCGAGGAAACATAGATGTCTGCATATACTCCATAATTGTAGACAAAAGCAGTTTCTACTATGAAAATATCATTTAAAAGTGAATATGCTAAAGAGTATATCATGGTAACAATAATAGTCATGAACATTAAAATTTGGATTATTAAAAAGATGAGTGAAAATATAAGGAAAGGCCGTTAAAAACTGCAATAAGAAGATGGTGACAGAAGCATGAATCTTGGTGTATGAAGGTATGACAAACAGTGAACAGAGGATGAAGAGAAAACATATAATCTTACAACTTCAAAGCTAAGGATTATCAAGATGAAATATCTTTAAATAAGAAGTTAAGAAAAAAAGAAAAAGTCAATTTGTAGATGCGATTATCATAAAATAGATAACCTTACCCTGCAAATAAGCAGCTAATACTGACGGATATAAAGGCATAAGAAGAGTATCATCAGCACAGTTAAGTACTTAGCAGCTGATACATTGACTAAGTGAAACTAGAATAACCTACATCACCTATCATCTTATAATTGTGACTCTGACGTTAACAGATTAAGGGATATGCTAGACAAACCTAAAGTCGATGACAACTAAACTATGTAATCAAAACACAATATCAATTTCAGGTAGTAAAAAAAAAGAGACTGCAGAAGCCTGCCACAATCCATAACAAACACAACAATCAAACATACCTCGCCACTGATGATATCATTAACTAAAGTTTTAGCATGTTCAATCTGATCAGTTGTCCCATCAATCTGCAAAGTTCGTTCTGGCGTTGGATCTCCAGGGGGCAAATGCAAAGGAATAACCTGCAAACAGTTACAACGGCTTAGATATCATCATGTAAGCTGTGGTTTCACTAGAAAGCGGCACTTATGAAAAAAAAATTACACACCTGAATTCGAGCTCCAGTCTGAGCTTGCATAGATTTGATAGTTTCACCTCCTTTACCAATCACCAAACCAACCTAGAACAGTTTGTGTATTACATACAAGAACAATATTACAGAAATGGGTCAATCTCCAGAGCATTAAGTACCTTATTATTAGGAATTTTCATAACATATTGATCAGCTCCTGGCTGTCCACCCATCCTACGTGACCCTCCACCTGAACCAGCTGAACCACCAGACTCAGCCTAAAACCAAAATCATCATTAGTAATCAAATTCAATAACTTTCACACAAAACTAATCAACAAAAGATTATAAACAATAGCTAGTACCTCTTGAAGAACATCACCAATCAACTGCTCAGCCTTTGAAATCTGATCAGGCGTACCAGTCAAATCAACAGTCCTAGTAGTAGCATTAGGATCTGCATCGTTATCCCTAGTAACCTGAATCTTAGCTCCAGACTGAACTTGAAGATACTTAATGGTTTCTCCACCTTTACCAATAATAACACCAACTCTCATATTCGGGATATCAATCTTCTTAGTAGTTCCTTGAAAGCTACCATACGAAACCGGAATCGAAGACGGAGCCGTCCCTGACATCTGCTTACTCTCTAAAAAACAAAAATCACAAATCAATATAAGTTTCAATTTCGAAACCCTAATTCCATAACATAATAATCAAGAGAGTTGAAAGAAACGAACCAGAAGGATATGAGCTAAATCCTTTATTATCATTATAATCATAAGAACCACCATTGTTCTCAACACGAGGACGTTTAGCATCAGCGCTATTGAGAAGACGAGCAGCGATCTCTTGAGCTTTTTGTTTAGCTATTTGGATTTCATCCAATGGAGGAGGTACGCTGTTGTAAGAAGACGGCGGTGGTGGAAGGGCGGCTGCGGTGAGATCAGGTGAAGCAGATGAGATTGGACCTGAAGAGAAACCTGTAGGTCTACGTGTTGATGGAGGAGGAGCGGCGGTTTGTTCTTCGTATTTCCGTTTGTTGGAGTAACTATCGGATGAGTACTGAGATTCGTCCGCCATGGTTTCAAAGCTTATTTTGGATTTGGATGATAGAGAAACCCTAGAGGCGGAGATAAGGAGACGAAAAAAGAGTGAGAGGTGTTTGGTATATAGATGCGATTGGTATATATATGTGGACAAAACCTTTGTAATTATTTTTTTTTGTGGGTCAACCTTTGGTTAATTTTCCTTTTTTCTTTAAATTTAACAATAGGTTAATTTCCAGCCGTCAAAAAAAGAAAAAAACAAACAAATAAAAGAATAGGTCCAATTTAAAAGAAATTATATTGTTGACTACAATTAGTCCTGCGAGTTTGGTTACCGAAACTGAACCGAGCTGGTTTATTTGGTTTTCGGTTGTTTGGTATGGAATAATACCACCAAAATAATAGAATAAAAAGTCAGTTCGGTTCGGTTTATGGTTAATTTTGGTTATTGAAATTGCATCGAAATAACGAAACTTTTTAGACTTTAGGTTAAAATTCGGTTAATTTGGTTTATTCGGTTTAATTTTCGGTTAATTTTTTCAAACAAGAAGCTGATTTTGGGCTTTTGTTTTAATTTAATGTTGGCCTGCTATAAGATAAAAATATATATAGACTAAACCCAACAACTAACAAATCAAATTGCAGCCCAATAACTCACTAATGAAACAAAATAAAAGATTGCGCCTCTTTTCTTTTATTTTAACAAGTTACTAGGTCTTTTACACCCGCTACACACAGGTTTATTTTTAATGATTTGTTTGATATATTTTTGTATTTATTCAATTTTATATGTAGCTAGAGTATTGAATAATATTTTATTTATACTTTTATAAAATAAATTTCATATAGAATGAAGAATAATGAAATATAATGTATCATTTTTAATATAAAGTTAAGATTTCTGTTTTTGTAATGCTTGCATATGTATTTTTGATAAAATGTCATATGCCTTTATGGATTGAAATATGTCTTACATATTATTTCCACTTACATATTATTTTCACTTGATTGTATTAGAAATTTAGGACCACCAACCATCACCTTCATTGACCTCTTTTGTTTCACTTATAGGTGCATTTTTATCTCCTAACACTTAGCAACCATGCTGCAAAACATCATTTTGAATCATTAAGTTTTATGTTTTGCTTCAGAGCGAAAGATTTGCAGGAAGCCAGAAAATATGATTGTCTTATTAAAATTTCCACATCGTCGTCATTGTTATAAATGTTTACATTATTTTTGCAAGCATAATTGGTTATCACGACTCCTTTCCTTTCTCAATGAGATTCATCTGTTTTCTGGAAAAAAAATTAAGACTAATATGAGAATTTCACCTCCAATACCTCCAAAATATTAAGAATCATCATGTTTAGATCAAACTGATCTTCTTTTAGCTACCATGGAGATTGAAATAAAATAAATAACTAAATGGTTACGACATATGATGCCACTAAACTCTTCTTAATGATGTTGTAAAGTGTTGAATCCATGTATTCATATGTTAAAGTGTGTAAAAGCAAATACACATTATTTAAAATTTATGAACTATTGAACCATTTTTTCTCAAGTTGATGGGAAAAATAATGAGGGTAATGAAATGTTATGGACGGTTTTGCATTTTTTTTTTGTATTTTAAGAATCAATATATTTGTAAGTCTTTTTTGATCAAAATCATTCTTATGTTTAGTTATTTCTAACAATTAATGTGTTGTTTGAAGTATTGATGTACTTTTTAACATCAAATGTGGCAACGTTTTAAACATAGATATATATAGTTATACAAATTTATGTACAACACTAATCCTATTTTTTTTACATCATTATTAAAAGAATCAATAACACAACAAACTTCTTCAACGTTTAGACATTCTAAATTAAATTATTCTCTCCTCAATATTTTGTCGTCTCATAGTGAATATATATATTACCTATAGGAATAAGAGTTTTGATACAACTGTTTTGAAGGCAATGAGAGGTTTTATGGCCAAAAGAAAATAAAAAGGCAGGATGAAAATAAAAGGAGCAACATATAATTGAGTTTGGATTTATGAGTAGGTGAACCAGCTGAACAGAAACCCACAACAGCCTTTATCGTGGTATCGGTAAGGGAAAAGTGTAGCACGAATATTCTATATATCTGACGAAACAGAGCTTTCGGATAGATAGAGATACTGCTATGTAAGATTGTTGATTGCATGGCCAGTTTCTTGAGAGTTAGGGCAGCATGACCAGATCAAGATGAGAGCCAACTTATCAATATGGACTATTCTAAAAATTTCAGCTAGGCTGCCCAAGCCGATGCAGAACATGTTCACAGTATTCGCAATTAAGAAATAAATGATCCCTCATATCAGGATTGATATTACGGAGGCAACAATAATTTCCAACATTCATTCCAAACAAATTTATACCTAGAACAATTGGAGTTGAAGGTCTTAAAAGCTCCTAGGCAAACTGGTTCTACATCCATGCACGTCTGCGGTTTCCACTAGTTTCTCTGTTTCACTATTTACTCTGCAACTCCATTTCCTTCTCCATTATATCCAAATCAAGCTTCACAAAGGCATCTTCTCTATTCTTATCAAATAACTGTTTGCACAAACCTTCGATTTCAGATTTAATTATCTTCAATTCTTTTGCTAATTTGGACACTCTCTGTGATTATCTTGGTTTAACCTCTTTTTGTTAGTAAAAGTGTCTTATGCAGTTTATCTTGGTTTAAGCTCATTTTTCTGTCTTATGCAATTTGATTTGTATAATAGTCTCTTCTGTTTCTCACTTCTTCCAAAAAGTTAAAATAACATTTATACACAAACAAACAAAAACACATTGATTTTGTTATTTAGTCAAATGGTGATTGTTATTATAGACAGAGGATGAAGAACAAATCAAATAACATAATCATTGAATACCTATTTGTATGATAACATAGAACTAAGTAACTACATTGATTCTACTAATTTGGTTCATTATAATCACATCAAAATTTGGTATTTCTCTCTCAACCTCTCCAGCAGGTTTCTTACCAGTGGCACAGTTGAGAAATTACCAAGAGATGCATTGAAAGAACAATAGACATATACTGGATCTTAAAATTTTATTATTTTACGGAAATATTTAGATCTACCTTTATTACTAAAAGATTAATATATACTTTGAGTATGCCTTTAGCAATGAATTATGGAAGATGACATTTGAGCACTTATATGATGGCTCTTTTATCAAACTATAATCTATCTCTTGTGGAAGTAGAGGAAAACACGACTCCACTCATCAATCTATCGGCAGTGTGATTCAATACACATTTGGATTAAACATAGAATTAGGTTGATATTTCAACATAAATTCTAAAAGTCTGTATCTCCGTAAACAACGTCAAATACAACTATAACAAAATCATTAATAGACGAAGTAAATAATTACTAATCTTCGTGACCAATGGGCACCGCCACTGGAATGAGCTGATGTGTCTAATTCACGGATGTACTTAGATTGCTGCAACATTGACATGATGTCCATAAATAAATATAACACACAATTACATGCTGACAAATGATTTTTTTCAAAAATATTATGGAACACACTAATCAAACAACTAAACACAAAACTAAGCAAATCAATAAACAGAAAGAAAATAAATAAAAAAGAACTGAGATATAAAATTATGAAATGAAACGGTTTTATGTTCAAGGTTTTCAATATTTTAAACGATTTAGGGTTTTGAATATAACTAAAACTATTATTAATAAGCAATATAGTAAGGAACGAAAATAATTTATTATTATTATTTTCATTAATAAGCAATTCTTGTAATTATAAATCCCTTATATACTAAACTCATCATTTTAAGTAATTTATATTATTTATTGGGTATTTGGGTGATAATTTTATTTTAAATTTTTTGGCAGATGTCAATTTTATCCTCAATTTCATTGAGAAAATGAAAGAATCATGAGAAATAATTAAAATTGCAATAATTAAGTAAATTTGTTTTAGAAAATATGAAGTTATGCAAATGGAAATACATATTTTTAGTAATTCACTAATAAGCAATTAAGTCATAATTTCTTTATATACGAAACACATGATTTTGGGTAATTTCTATGATTTTGTTGCTTATTTGGTGATTATTTTCCTTTTAAGTTTTTGGCATAAATCAATTTTTACTTGTTAAGTTTTGGCAGAAATCAATATTTCCTCTTTTAAATTTTGGAAGAAACAAATTTTTCTTTTTTAGTTTTTGTAAACTTATCATCATAAAATATGTTTTGCTTATGTGGACCAATAATATCGACTTTTTTAAATCCTATGTGGATGGTCTAAGAGCATTATAGCTTCAATTTTTATATAATATTAGATTTTTATTATTTTGGTGATGACTTTTCTATTAAGGTTTTGCCAGAAAGAAATTTGTTCTTTTTAGTTTTTGGCAGAAATGAAATTTTCCTTAATTTAGCAAAATATCGTTAGAATTTATGTTAAATATTTATGTGGACCAATAAGATCAGGTTTCTTAATTCCTTTATACTTAAAATCTATACTGTTTAAATCGGAATTTAGAATTATTTATGTGATCAATTTTCTTTATTTTAAAGACCAATGTTTTAAAAAAAATAATGTCTTAATTATTAGGAAAATATGAAGCTATGAAAATATTTTATTATTATTCATCAATAAGAAATTAAGTCACAATTCCTTTATACTTACATACGAAACTCATGATTTTTAGTAATTTATTTTCTTTGTTTTTCTTATTTTGGTGATGATTTTCCTTTTAAATTTTTGACATAAATCAAAAATTTTCTCTTTTAGTATTTGGCAGCAACCACATTTTTCTATTTTTAGTTTTTGGCAAATTATTGTCATAACTTATGTTAAATGTTGACGTGGACCAATCATATCAGCTTTTTTAAATCCTATGTGGACGACCTCAGAGCGCTATAGCTTTAATTTTTATATAATATAGACTAGATACGAACCTGCGGTATACCGCGAATCAATTGTTTTCATATAAAATTGTAGTATTTTATTAATTTATTTATTGTTTATAAATATTGGTATTTTAAACTCATTATAACTTTCTATGTATAAATTTAACATATAATTTTTTTTCTTAACTGTTTGTGAATACTTTTATTTTGTTTATTTAATAAATGGTTGCTTATTTAATATGGGTTCGTCACCGAATTATAGTTTAAATAGTTATAATATTTAAAAGTTTTCATTTTAAATTTTATATAATATTTTAAAAAGGTTACTTTGTTCAACTAAAAACAAATTAAACTGAATAAAATAAAATATTTAAAATTGGATGCATTATAACTTTATAAGTCAAGCTTCATGCTCATTTGTATTTGAAATCATTTTGGTCATTTTTATAATATCATTTTAAACCATTGTTCAATTTTTTAGCTGATATAGCACATTGAACACATAATTATTTATTCATTGATTGAGTAATATATATTCATTTTGAAAATTTTAAATCATGACATATGAATAAAAAAAATTAAACTTCTAAAAATAATGTGTTATGTAATCATTAAAAAATATTTAAAAATAAGACCAAACAAAACTGATATAAGAATCATAATTCATAATTTTGTTTTGGTGAATATCATAATTCATACTATTAAATCATAATATTAGATAAAAAAAATCATTGTATTTGGTTGTAAGGATTAAAGAGATTTAATTAGAAGTTGTTTGGATACATGGATAACTTGTGACATTGAACAAACAACTTTTTCACTGATCGAGTAATATATGTCTATTTTTAGAAATTTTAATCACAACATATGGAGAAAAATTTTCAAAAACTTATTAATAGTATGTATTTAAAATAATTTAAAATAATTTAAAATAATTTAAAATAATTTAAAATTAATACAAAATAAAGGTGAAAACGGAATCATATTTTTCAATATATAGGTTTAAATTAGGTAGAATATTTTAGAAAATTTGAAATTAGTGTTAGTTTCCATAATATCAATATATAGGTGATTGTTTGGATGTAAGGATAGGAATATGGTGTTTGGAAACATGAATAACTCAAATTTGTACTTCAATTTTAATAGTATATAAGATACATTCTCGATGAAGAACAAAGCTGGAAAACACAGATCTGGACTACGAGGCTCCATGACGGCGGTTACAAGGGTTAATTTTTGGTTAACCGTTCGGTTACCCAGCAACCGAACCAAACCGAAGAGCTAACCGATCTCAATTTATATTTTGCCGATTGGTTCGCTTCACATAACCGAATCCAAACTGAAAATCAAAAATTTCTGTTCGGTTGGTTTCGGTATTATCGATTCGGTTATTTATAGCAGGGTTAACTACAATTGTTAAATATTGAAATTTTCTAATCATTTTTTAACATTTGCTTTATTAACAACACTAGATTAGGACCCGTCCCATAGAAGAGTTTTTAGATATTAAAATAAATTAAATTGGAAAAAGTTAAATTAAAATTTATTATAGGTGATATATCTTAATGTATATTTTTATGCATAT
Organism: Cardamine flexuosa; assembly: GCA_963555745.1. Lineage (NCBI taxonomy): Eukaryota > Viridiplantae > Streptophyta > Magnoliopsida > Brassicales > Brassicaceae > Cardamine > Cardamine flexuosa. The sequence continues at coordinate 20,596,417 of OY743217.1, read as the reverse complement.
CTTGAACTATATATCTGAAATGATTGATTTTCACAATTTTTTTATTTTTTGTCTATCATATGTTTATCAATCGCATCATTTTCAATCTCTAATAGAAATTCCACCATCTTCCTCACTCATTCGGATTCATATTTGTACATGAAAAATGGTTATGATGTAATCAACTGTTTCAGAGTGGATTTATGTTTCTTGTTTCAATCTCCTCTTTCTGGGAGAGATCAATTATGATGTTCACCCTTTGGAAGAAATTTGTCCTCTATTCTTTTAGAATTTCTTCTCTAAATGTTTCATAAATCTAAAATACTATGCAATTTTTTTAACCAATTTGTCATCTTACGTCTATTATATGAAAATTGTGTTATAAAACTATACATAATTGTTTAGTATTTATCTTGAATCTCATTTCGGTACTCCTAACATTTCATATATGAGATCAGCTCTTCACATTTTTCATGTCATTGGTTTGTGTATTTACGTCCCTAAGATTGACGTTGATGCTCTTTCTCTAACTCAATCAATTAGTATAATAAATTTGGTTTGATTATATTCGATCAGTTTTTATTTGTTTAATTAATTAGAAGTTTTGTGAAAAATATATATTAGAATGAAAAGTTTAAATTTTGTTGAAAAGCTAAACAATAAGACTTAATATATATCTTAGAAAAAGAAGTAAAACATACATATTTATCATGTATTTAATTTTTCTTTTTTGGTTTTTAATTTTTTTTGATTAAGCAACTATAATATTTTTAAAAAGTATTATCAAATATACACATGTCAGAATCTAGTCGATCAACCGACATGTTATATTTTTAACCGGATATTTATTGATTATTGAATTTCTTTTTTACTAATACTAAAATGAACTTTTACTTTATTTTTATAAAGTTTTATAGATATTTTTTTTAGGATTGTATTTCTTTTTAAATTTCCTTTATTTTTCCTGATAATTTCTTGTTTTATTTAGTTAAACACATATCAAAATCTGATTGTCTTAATTGACATGTGTCACGATCATGTGAATTACTAACTTTGAATCATACGTCTTTATATAATAAGATATTGACTTTGAATAATCATACAATATATTGTGTTGTATAGATTATTAGAAAGATACACCAAATTCAGGTAAATGTTTCTTTTCTCGTTTTAGGCGATGGGCAAAGAAACCTCTCCGGAAAAAAAAACTTTTTTATTCGCCATTATTTCTGGTCTCTGACTTTTCCAGCGTTGGACTGTTCATTTTTTCTTATAGTTTTTCAATTTTCTTCCTAAATTTCTTTAAATAAAACATGGTTTCCTTATCTTCGGTCTCTCTTCATCATTATGTAATGATACAATTTGTGATTTGGGGGTTTACATATCTTATCCACACTGCAAAAGTGGAATCATTCATCGATATAAACCCAAGAGAGTCTCGTATGCAATCTATCTTTCTCCAAATGAGCATTTGTTTGGAATCTGTTCATCGATTTCTATGGATCAGATCTTCCGGTTTGAGTCCATTGAGTGAAATCTCAGATGTTTTGTGGACTTTATCCCTTTTGATAGAGTTCTATCTCATAAACCGCTATGGAATTCCCTTCTTAAATTTGATTTTGATGGAGATCTTTAATTTTTGCTTATGTCTAATGGAGATCTTTGATTTTGTTATAATTAGCATTGTTTGATGTAGGGTTTTTCTTGCAAAAAAAATAAACCTCTATGGTTTTTTTGCACAAAACCCATGGATTTACATATCATTAACCGGATTAATCAATGGATATACGCACCATTGACGGAAATGAGAATCACTCAAAACTTCCAAAAATAATAAGAAAGTTGTGTGATTTGATTTCTTTGAAAATGGCTCTTCTCATTGTATTTTGGGGCTTCAGAATATTCCAACACTAAGAGATTAAGCCCACGAAATCCTCATGCTTCTTATTCTCAAAATCTTAAGCCCACAAAATCTTCGTGTCAAGAAAATTAAGCCCAATTTCCCATGATCGCAACTCATTGATAGGTTGGCATTATTGCATGTTTTATTGTATTTTTTTTATAGAAGTCTTTTGTTTGGTTTGCATATTTAGGAGTTTAGTTGCATCATTTGCATATGCATCCTTGTCTTACAAGTTTTAAACTGAATTGAATAATATGAAGTGGGAGAGGAACAAAGGAGGAGAATTGTCGAGGAAACAAAGCATGCAGAGGCTTGATCCAGCAGCATCTTGACGTTGTGGGCTTGCAGTGGTCTAGTGACATCCTTGGAGATAGGAGGAAGTTGCCTGGAGATTCGGTGGTCTTGTTAATGTGGGAAGGCAACACCGTGTAACTCCAGTGGGGTGATCGAGCGGTGAAGTAACGTTGTAGAGCTTAAACATTCTTGAAAAATTACAAATATGATATCATTTATGTAAAAAATGATTTTACAGTAAAGCTTTTTGCAAGTGGTTGTTTTTGTTTGGCAAGATTGTGTGGAAATTTTTTTCTTCGTTGTTGATATCAGATATGCACCGAGGATCTCATCTCTCCAGATTACAACACGTGTCATTATGTTTAATATATTTAAAATTTATTTAAATATACCAAAGTAAAGAAGAGAGGGCAAACTAAACAAGAGCTCGGTCAAGCGAAGAAGGATCCGGGAGTATTGAAGCCTCGTGAAGAAAGAAGCAAGCAAAGCCATGGAATGTCCGCAAAACGAGGTGGATATGCTCATCGGAGAAGATTATGTTCAAAGGAGAGAGCGTTAAATATTAAAGCTTGGGTCAAAATCGACGACTTAAAGGTGAAATTATATAATCAGTTAGTCATTATTCTTAGAATTTATTTCCTAATTCATGTATTAATATCGACCATCATAGTCTTGTAACGGGGTCGCTCATTTTTCACAAAAGAGCAATATACAATTTTTTTAATCATTTTCTCTTGTTATACTTACATTTTATTTCAAGTCCATTTTTTTACACAATTCTTATTTTTACTTAATAAACTTTTCATTATTTATTGGATGTGAGATCTTGTATCCACATTTTGGCACCACCTGTGGGGAGAATCAAAATGTCAATTTGCAAAATCACCAGATTTCAGTTGAGTTCTCTTCATCTAGTTCAAAATTGTGAATAATACCGGTGATGATCAAGATGGAACCAACCAAAATCATGCTGATATTGCTGCCATTCAAGCTACTCTTACAACAATCAGTCAAACTTTGACGGACCTCACTGCAAAGGTAGGAAATGTAGAGAATGACATGACTTCATTGATGAGTAGTCATACAATCTTGGCCAATATCCAAGCATTCTCTACTCTCAGTTGGATTCTTTGTCTACCGTCCCTTGATCTGGGATCTGAAGCTCTCGAGTTCTCTACCAAATTCCAAGAAATCCCAGTACCCGGAGTCCTGCAAACTCATCTCATGTCACTGAAATTGTATATTTTCATGTTCTAAGTGTGAGTTCAGAGGGTTTCAGTTCCTCAAATGCAATTGTAGTAGATGAGGTATCAATCCAATCAGGTGATGTGCTAGCAATCAAAATGTATCAATGCAACTGATGTGGTATCAGATTTCACCCAAACCAAAAGACTCCACAAGTGCACGAGTGTGCATGGCAGTATAGTGGTGGGATCCACAGAGAGTAGAGTGCAATTTGGATCTATAGATCTAAACAAAGCTAGATCAAGAATATAAAAATGGTGTCAAGGAGAAAATCTAAATATAAATCCGAAAATAATAAAATAAGGAAATAAAAATTAGTTAAAATAAATGTTGGGATCTGGGAAATTGCAGTGATTTAATAAATAAAATAGGACATCTAACCGGATTAGTAGTTCAGTGATCTAGATCTAGAACTCAGAAGACTATAGACAAACAAACAACCTCTCGCATGATAACATCATCTTGGTCATACATCCGCTAGTACCCTATGCCAGCATTTATTAACATGTCTGATATTGTTTACATGTAGATCCAACATCGACTCTCGTCGGCTGAAAATCCCAAGCAAATTATAGATTCATGAAAGACTAAACAACGCTAGTTGTATTAGAAACCCTAGAGATCATTTGATAGATTCATCAACCAAACAAAATCATTAGTTTCATAGAAATAGATATCGAATAATCATAACTCTAATCTATAACAATATCCTAATTAACCATTGAAATCCCTTTGAATATATCTCATCTCCCAACAAGCAGATCTACTCAACCATGGCAAAGGATTGAGAAATAATAGTAGAAAATAATATAAATTGCATAGAAAGAGATGAAGACATAGTATAGATCTAAGATTCAAAGTAAAAATGTTTAGATCTGAAAATGAAAGAAATACAAAGGAAATGGTAAACAATCGTGTCTAGGTTTTCTTGGCCGCTCAGGAAATGATCCCTTTTTATAGGGAGGTGTTTAGGTCAAAACTCAGAGTGAATGCTTGATTTGGAGAATATTCGCACGGATCAGGATCGATCAATCTTCTTTTTCAGATCGCGCCACCTCATAGATTCTTCTGACTGGTCGATCCTCCTTTGGATCGGTCGATCCCAGAGTATCTCCATGAATTCTTTGAAGTGTAAAAACATCTAAAGTTGCTCAATTTCATCCATTTAAGCTCCAATTAAGCCTCAACCTGTAAAAACATTAAAACAGACAAAAAGGACACAAAACCTAACTCTAGACTCAATAAAAACATATGAATTTAAAGGTAAAAATGGATAAAAATAAAGACTCATCATCAACTTTAGTCAAGCCAATTTAGGGTTGATGTTTTAACTAACAACCTATGGAAACTGAAATGCAATGCAATAAATAAGCTAATCACTAAGAATACTTGAGTTGTCAATTCAAGTAAGCAAGCATAAAGAACAAATAATGCAAAATAGAGAACCACTCGACCATAGTGTTCGAGTGGAGTGATCGAGCGGTAATGCGAATTAAGGAAAACAAGAAATCAACAAGGCAAATGAACGATTTAAATTATAGAGAGGATATAGGGATTATAGGGATGGATCGATGGACTATGGGATGACTTTGAATGACCTGGGTACTTAAAAAACAGAACCAAACATTAGGCTAATCCTTCAACAGCAAATCTCTAAAACAATCCAACCCACTGTTGTGGTGATAGATCTCGAATTCAAAGGTTGACATACCTATTTTGCTAGAGCCAAGTAATTGAACAAGCAATGCAAACCGATTTACTAAAGTCAATAAACATTTCTAACAAATGGGTCCTTAGATATGAAATACTCACTTCATTTAATTATAAATAACCATGCTAATGCAAATCTCTGGAAATAGATGATTCAAGCAATCTTATACACATTTTCATGTGGAGATTGCTTAGGATCAAGTTCCTAGTGATCAAGGAGGAACAAGCATTAAACACTCTAACCCAGAAAGGATTAAAATCAATCAAGCACTTAAATACCTAGATTAATCAAGATCAATCCTAATCTTATCCATCCCTAATTATCCTAATATCAACTACTCACTAACGACAATCATCATAAAATGTTCAAACCCAGAAAACTCTAAATCTGACATTTGTGGTAGATCAGATTGAGATGAGAAGGTTTGTAGAAGAAAATAATTGCAAATACTTATTCAATAAAAAGTTATGAAAATTACAAAGGTCTAAGATGAAGAACAAGAGAGAGGAATAAGAGGCAATGAGATAGAATATTATGTTATTAAAAACGAGCATACCTTTATTAGGGTTAATACATGTCTTTTTATACTAAATGACAAAGTTTAATAAAGACAAAATACAAATCCTAAGAATCCGGAAATACCCACTCGACCACATTGGTCGAGTGGTGTCTTCTTCTTGAGCGAGTTCAAAGCTCCAATCCAGTTCCATCAGCTCCCTATAGCTCCAAAGCATCCATTTATACCTGCAAACAACCCAGAATATGCAATATGCATGCAATGCTAATGCAAAAGACTCTAAGACTCCTAAGTGAATGAAAGATGCATGTAATGGTGTATACAAGGCATGGATACTAGGTAATATGATGATAAATGCATGCTAAAAATATGTAAAATACAGAGATATCAACTCATCCAAACTTATCCCTCAATCAAATGAACAAGGATGATTCGGAGAAGAGGTATAAAAATGGGGATTCAGAACCAAAGCAAAATGAACAAACCCTTAACCTCAAAGTCGTAGTTAACAGTTCTAGAATACAATGCAATTGAATCCTACTTAAAAGCTTTAGCCATACTCATCACAACAGATTCACCATTCAGCCTAAGCCTAGATAAGCATTCAAAGAAGACTATCCCTTTGACATTCATTAAGCGAGAACGATGGATCAAGTTAAACATTGAATAAGAACTCATTTGGTTTGAGGGACATATTTTAAAAGACAAAAAGGCTTCTTCTTCCTCTGGTTTAAGCGCTTTAGTAACAAGGATCTCTCAATGAAAGGAATTAACTACAAGAGAATGCTAAAGGTTAAAGCCAACTGATGCATACAAGAATAGATTCCCATCTACCCAAGAACACACAACAGACTCTACCTAATTCTAAACTTCAAAATTGATCCTAGTTCTACAACCTTTTTTTTTTCTTTCAAAGCATACATTGCTTTTCACAGCCTGGTATCATTTATTTTCTGATTTGTTTCTAAGGAGAGGATTTATATTCTTTTTTATAAGCTTCTAGCGGATCTGGGAAATTTTTTTAGGACTTAGGCTTCTACTCGACCAGTTTGGTCGAGCCTTGTGGTCGAGTCACATACATGCATTTTTGTTTATCTTTTCCTTTTCTGCTTTCTGAGCTTATCTTTTACAACAACACATCCAGATCCTTTAGTAGACACTAATGAACATACTTTTGAAGTTTTATCCTCTCCAAAGATTTTTATAGCACTCTTTTGCCACTCAAAATATCAACCAACCTCTATATCAAACTCCCTAGCCTAGTCTGGTCCAAAAATTGTGAACCAGAGACTACATGGGAAACTACTCCTGTCGGCTTAGACCTAACACTTTCTCTTAAGTTCAATCCAGAAATAGGCCTCAACTCATGATTAATTTATGGTTTGAAAAGAAGGAAGGTTTGATGATTATTTGGAACTGCTCCATAGGTGGAAATAGCTACTTGGATAAATAAGAGTAGAAAAAGAAGTAAGAGAATTCAAGTATTTTATGGTATCCATGAGTTCATATGCAATGCTTAAGCTTGATAATTGCAATTTAAGATTAGGGATAGAACTACTTAGTCAAAGCAAGTTTTAACCAAAGCTTAAATGATAAGATCTAATTCCAAGAAATGTGCAGCCTTAATTTTTGAATTCAGATGCAAGCATTGAACAACTAAGAACCACGACAAAGAGATTAAGTGTTTGATCATGAAGCGTTTTGGTTTATTTCATCACTGTCCCCTATGCAATGAAAAAATCATAAAATGAATGATGCTACTCATTCCTACAAATGCAAATGAACTACATGATGACACTTTGTTTTTGTGAAATGATTTTTCAAAAAAAAAACAATTTTTTATGGTTTTATATGCACTTAGATGCATGATAAATTTGAATAAGAAAACGAAAGATGATTAGATGTATCTCTCAAACCCTCCCCCAAACTTAAATCACACAATCCCTTGTGTAAGAAAAATTCAAAGGAAGGTTCCGAGAGATTGAAAATAAATAAAAGATGAAACAAAAATATGCAATGGTTTATACAATGATTGGGTTGGTGCTGGTACCTTACTGTAATGGAGGTTGCTGTGATGGAAATGTAAATAAATTTTCAGCTAGTGCTGGGAGGTTGCCACTCGATTCCTCTAGTCAAGCTGGATCCTGCGGGATCTGTTCGTCTCCGGTATTGGGCTTGACCGGGGCACTCGACTCGTCTGGTTGAGCTGGAGTTGGGTCTTGCACATCAGACTCTAGGTGTTCCACTGGGAACTTGGCTTTTCTCTTCATTTGCCCTATCTCAGCAGATGATCTCCTTAATGGAGACTTGAAGCCATGCCTCATGGATCTCCCTATGAATGAGCTGCTTCTTCCCAAGAACCTCATTCTCATGTTTGTTTGGTTAGCAACCCTCCCCACCCCCCCCCCCCCCAAAAAAAGAAAGTACTGCAAGTGAGAGGAGTTATTCTTCTTTTGTAAGCTCTTTAGCTTCCCTGTGATGTCCTTGACAGTCTTAACCAAAGACTTGATAGTCTTGTCCTGCCATTTGTTCCATTTCTGGAGCAAGCTTATCTATTTGTTAGCTTCCTTAAGGCTCTTGCTATATCCTCTTCAAAGTGGCACACCTCAGGTTCCTTGTTTTCTCTCATCCAATCTTTTAGCTCTTGGTCGTAAGCTTTTATAGAGAGAGATGCAGCTTTATCAAAAAATAAAAACAGAGAGAGATGCAAAATTAGAAAAAAACATAAAGATTGTGAGGAAAAATTAGAAAATAACACACCTAAATAATCAAGAGAGACTTACAAAAGTCAGCAAAGTTCTTGTCCAAAGATATAGTCATGTTAGGAAAATAAAGATTACTGCAGGGAGTGAGTTTAACGGTGGTTAAATATCCTAATTTCAAAAGGATAACAGATTATAGGAAAAAAAAAAGATACCCTCTTGAGCAGATGAATCCAATTCTATGTGTTTTTACTCGATGCACACTGATGCCTCCACCTACGACAGGTCAGTGATGTTACAAACTGCATAAAAGAATCAAAATCAAAATCGTTAGATATAATCATTAACAAAAAATATAGATGATACAATCAATAAATCTTAACATGAATAGATAACATACAAAAGAACTAATAAATCCTAGAAAAATATAAAAAATAAAACTCTCACTACAAGAATATTGAGTATTTATAGCATTAAAAATAGCGTTTAATGTAGTTCTGCTATATTTAACTTAACTTGGTTTTTTAGTAGTATTTGTAAAAATGTAAACGCTATGATTTATGGTAAGACAGAAAAATTGAATACGAATTAATTTTTTTTTCTTAAGTTTTTATAACACCAATTGTAATTGCACAAATCACATATAAAACGTATTGAGGTGAATTTCGTTTGGTTTGATTTCATGACTGGGTTTACACGTATTGAGGTGAATTTCGTTTCTGGATTTAGCTAATTTTGTTGGCTTATTTACAGATATGTGCAAGAAGCTGGTTGATCGTTTCTTAGCTGGACTCGTTGATGAATGATGTGAAATACCTCCAATGAAGCGTCTACTTGAATTTTTGTAGAGAATTAGATCTAAACTAGCTAAAAGAATTACTTTTTTGCGGTGATATGATCTGATCTTCCATTGTGGAGGTATTTCTATTGCTTTTGTTTTTGTGACAAAATGGGATTATTCCAATGTTGCCACCATCTTAAACATGTATATGTCTCTGCTTTTTGTTTTCAAATTTCTTTGACTTTATCTTTGCAGAATAAAGAGGCTGAAAGGACAACTTTACGTTGTTGTCATTGTGTTCTTGTGGTATGGTTTGTGTATTTTATTTTGGTTTTTAAGTAATTAGATTCAGTGGATAGAAATCTTATGGTTCTAACTATAATCTATTGTTGTTTTGTGTGTGTTTCAGTTTCTTGAAAGCATGCCTTCTCATTGGTTATGCGTATAATGGTCTATGTATGTATATCATTATCTGAGTATATAAATAGCAGTGTTAAAAAAAGCGGGCTAGGCGGCTGCCTAGGCGTCCCTAACCCGCTTCGATTTTGTCAAAATCGGTCATATTAGGTGAAAAATTAAATTTGACGGATTTTATAATTATTAAGCGGTCATTAGGCGGGTTAGACGGCCAATAGGCGGGCTAGGCGGATTTAATAAATATATTCAAATATATATATTTTTTAAATTATTTTTAAAAATATTTAAAATTACAAAAAAAAATTCTTATTTAAAATTTTAAAATATATTTTTATCCATCTTTAGAAGTTTTAAAATAAAAGATATGATTCTTCTTTTTCTAAAATAAAAACAATTATGACTCATTATTTTCAAAAAAAATTAGTAAATTTTAAATTCAAACTTAAAGTAGTATTTAATATGAAAATCTAAGTTCATCTACTCTATAATTTCATTAGGTTATAGTATAATTTGTTATATATAGTATATATGTATATATAGTTTTTATTACAAAACCACCTAAAATTGCCTAGGCCCCGACTAAGCGTTCTAGGCGCTAGGCAGAAGGTCACCGCCCGCTTAGCGCCTAGTGCTTTCTTGAACCTTGATAAATCGGTATATGCAATGTTGTTTTTTGTGTTCTATGGATGTTAAGTCCATAAAGATACTGATTAATCCAATTTACTAATTTAGTATTGTTTTGGTTGTTGCTATGTAGATATATTAGCTTGAGCTTGTTGGGATCTTAGTCATGGTGAGACAACAAGTATGTTCAACAAGAGTCACAAGACACGTAGAAGATGGTGGTAGCTTGCCGTTTGCAGGAGATGGTAGTAGATAATCCATTTTAGTGTTTTTTGTTGTTGTTTAGTTATACATTTAGTAATATTAAGACAGAAAGTTGTATTTGTAAAATTTTATAATCAATATTATTGATTTTTTTGCCCTTGTAAATTATAATTGTAGATATTAAAACTGAAAATCGAAAATTGAAAATTTGAAAACTGAAAAATCAAAATTGATAAATTCAAAATTAATAACAAAATATATTCACTATTAAATATTATAAAATTGCATAAGAAAAGATGCTATAATACCTATAAATTATATAGTATTAGATTAGAACCCGCCCGATGAGTAGGTTTTAAATTTCAAAATGAATAAAAATAAAGTAAATCATGTTTTGTTAGAGAAAATAGTTATTTAAAAAATTTTAGTTCTCAATATGAATAAATTAATTAACTTTCTATATCAAAATTTTTTATAAAAATATTAAAAATTTATATAATGTCCAAAACCTTTTGGTTTCCACTTGTTATTTTTTTCACAATTACTATCTTTGATAATATGGACAAAATATCAGAAACCTGAAAAACTAAACCAAATCCTATCTGAAAAGAGGTATTAACCAAAAATAAATCCAAATGGATCGTATACTCTTATATCTGAAAGATCAAACATGAGCCAAACCAAACCGAGAACAGAATGGAAACCCAAAATATTCAAAATACAATTATATACCCAAAATATTAATAATATTTAGACTTGGTATAACTAAATTACCCATCAATTATAAACCCAAAAATATTAATTATTTTTATATCAAATAATTAAAATACCTAAAATTAACCAAAATATCTGAAAGGTCTAGGTTATTAACTCTTTGTTAAATCAGTTATTCTTCATACAGAGTTGATTTTTCTCTACAAATTCACTTAATTTTTAATCATATTAAAATCTTACTCTAACATCATGTATACTCTATATAAATTAATAGAAGTCAAAAACTTTTATATCAAAATAATATGTATTATATCATACAAATATTTATATATAACTAATATTATAAAATAATTAAAATAAATAAATAACAACAGTATTAGTAATTTTGTAAAAAACCATGAAACTTAGAAAACTAATATTGCAAATAAACTAAATTTAGGTTAAAGTTTTTGTTTTGGTATTTTCTAAAAATATATTTCTTAATTTTAGTTATTGATTAGTTAGTGATTTCTTTCTTTTTACCTTTTTTAAAAAGACCTACACTTTATTTCTTTTTTATTTGTTTTAAATGTATTTTTTAAATTTAGTTATTGATTAGATAATTTAACATTTTTATGATTTTTTTTTTCTCGTTTTTGAAAAACATCACTTTTTCTGGGGTTTTTTTTGTTGGGATTTATGAATGTTAATTGATGATTTGATATATTAATTAACCCAAAAAATCAAAATAGATCGTAAACTCCTATATCTAAAAGACCAAACATGAACTAAACCGAACCAAAAACAGAATAGATACCCAAAATACTTGAAATACAATTATATACCCAAAAATATTAATAATATTTAGACTTGATATAACACAATTACCCAACAATTATAAACCTGAAAATATTAATTATTTTTATATCAAATATCTAAAATATCTAAAATTAACCAAAATATATGTAAGATCTATGTTATTAACTCTTTGTTAAATCTGTTTTTCTTCATACATAGTTGATTTTGCTATACAATTTAACTCAGTTTTCAATCATAATAAAATCTAACTCTAACCTCATGTATACTCTATATAAATTAATAGAAGTCAAAACTTTATATCAAAATAACATGCAGTATATCATACAAATATCTATATATAATTAATATTATAAAAAATTAAAATAAATAAATAACAACTGTATTAGTAATTTAGTAGAAAACCATGAAACCTAGAAAACTAATATTGCAAATAAACTAAATTTAGGTTAAAATTTTTGTTTTGGTATTTGTTTTAAATATATTTCTTAATTTTAATTATTGATTAGTTAAATTAACAATTTAGTACCCAAAAATATTAATAATATTTAGACTTGGTATAACTAAATTACCCTTCAATTATAAATCCAAAAATCTTAATTATTTTTATATCAAATAACTAAAATACCTAAAATTAACCAAAATATCTGAATGGTCTAGGTTATTAACTCCTTGTTAAATCAGTTTTCTTCATACAGAGTTGATTTTGCTCTACAATTAAGCTCAATTTTCAATCATACTAAAATCTTATTCTAACCTCATGTATACTCTATATAAATTAATAGAAGTCAAAACTTTTATATCAAAATAATATGTATTATAATCATACAAATATTTGTATATAATTAATATTATAAATAATTAAAATAAATAAATAACAACAATAATAGTAATTTAGTAGAAACCATGAAACTTTTAAAAAACTAACATTGCAAATAAACTAAATTTATGTGAAAATATTCGTTTTGGTATTTGTTTAAATATATTTCTTAATTTAGTTATTGATTAGTTAAGTTAACAATTTTGTGATTTCTTTTTTTCCTTTTCCAAAATACTACACTTTATTTCTAATTTATTTGTTTTTAATGCTTTTAAACTTAGTTATTGATAAGATAATTTAACATTTTGTAATTTCCTTTTTCTCATTTTTTCTAAAAACATCACTTTTTCTGGGTTTTTTTTTGTTGGGATTTATGAATGTTAATTGATGATTGTATATATTAGTTAAACAAAAAAAATCAAATGGATAGTAAACTCCTATATCTAAAAGACCAAACATGAACCAAACCGAACCGAAAACAGAATGGATACCCAAAATATTTGAAATACAATTATATACCCAAAAATATTAATAATATTTAGACTTGACATAACTCAATTACCCAACAATTATAAACCTGAAAATATTGTTTATTTTTATATTAAATAACTAAAATATCTAAAATTAACCCAAATATCTGAAAGATCTATGTTACTAGCTCTTTTTTAAATCAGTTTTTCTTCATACACAGTTGATTTTGCTCTACAATTTAACTCAGTATTCAATCATATTAAAATCTAACTCTAACCTCATGTATACTCTATATACACTAATGGAAGTCAAAACTTTATATCAAAAAAATATGGAGTATATCATACAAATATCTAAGTATAATTAATATTATAAAATAAATAAAATAAATAAATAACAAATATTCGAAAGACAATTATATACCCAAAAGTATTAATAATATTTTGACTTGATATAACTCAATTACCCAACCATTATAAACCTGAAAATATTAATTATTTTGTATATCAAATAACTAAAATATCAAAAATTAACCAAAATATCTGAAAGATCTATGTTATTAACTCTTTGTTGAATCAGTTTTTCTTCATACTCAGTTGATTTTGCTCTATAATTTAACTTAGTTTTCAATCATATTAAAATCTAACTCTAACCTCATGTATACTCTATATAAATTAATAGAATTCAAAACTTTATATCAAACTAATATGCAGTATACCATACAAATATATATATATATATATATATATATGTATATATAATTAATATTATAAAATAAATAAATAAATAAATATCCACAGTATTAGTAATTTAGTAGAAAACCATGAAACTTAGAAAACTAACATTGCAAAAAACTAAATCTAGGTTAAAAATTTTGTTTTGGTATTTTTTTTAAATATATTTCTTAATTGTAATTATTGATTAGTTAAATTAACAATTTTGTGATTTACTTTTTTCTTTTTTAAAAAACTACACTTTTTTCTTTTTTATTTGTTTTAAATGTATTTTTTAATTTAGTTATTGATTAGATAATTTAACATTTTTGTGATTTCCTTTTTTTCTTTTTTGAAAAACATCACATTTCCGGTTTTTTCTGTTGGAATTTATGAATCTTGATCGATGATTTGATATATTAACAATTACTGAATTTCTTTTTTTCCTTAAATTTTGTTTTTATATATATTTATTAATAATTTGACATATGGCAAGATTTGAATTATTAGTAACACGTGTCGGCTTCTGGTGAGTGTAACCCAAGTTTATATAATAAGATTCCCAAAAACCGATATGTTTAATCCCTTGACCTATTATCATGGTCTCTACGATAACACGTCAAAACCGATATCGTATCATTAAATAGCGTTGTACAGACTCTAAGGATACTCAATATTTTTGTAGTGCCTAAACGAAAAAACTAATGATAAATTTTTTGCCTAAACTCATATTTATAGGTGGAGGCTCACATAATTAGGTTTAAACTAATGCCGACTAAAAACTATCACACTTTTTAGATACATATCTGACTAATTAATATGTTCGGTTGTAGTTATTAAATAAAAACATAGATTGAACTGATTGTACTCTTTTAACTAAACCGATAAATATAAAATTAAAACCTTAAACCGATTATAGTATTATTAGGCCTAATATATCAAAATTTCGGGCCATTAAAAGGCTTAAAAGTATTGTTAACACCATAATTCATTAATGGTATTTTGGTAATCTTTTCTCAACTTTTAATGTGGTGCATTCTCACTATACTTTTAATGTTTAGTATACATAGATTGTAGTACATCTTTGCTTTATGAATGATGTTTTTGGTCGTGAGAAATCAAGAGAAAATTGTTCTCTTAAGCCAATGAACAAAGGAATAAGCTAAAGACATAATTTGCTTGTATGACAAGCTCAACCCTAAAACCATGAAACATAGATATGTGCATGTGAATACCGATAGAGACACAACACTTAGGATGCTCAAATAACTTTGAATCGCTTTGATTCACCGTTCAAATATCTAGGTATATTCCAAACACTTGTAGTCTAGATTTAATTCAAGTATTTTTTTTTTCCACGAATCCTGGCAACTAAATTTATAATTAGTATTTATAAATTGTTGTAAATCGGTATGAACTCCAACAGTGGTATTAGAGCTTACGTGTATAATATTAAAATTAAATTTAGTTTAGTTTATATATAGGATATATATATATATATATACACATATATATGTTAATTCTAATTTGGTAGACAAATGTTTTGAAATTTATTACGTGAAACATGTTCATGTATCATTTTTGCATATTAAGAATATGTATATGTTTGCCTTTTATTAGTTGTTAATATAAGATTGAATTAAATATAAGAGAAATTCCTTAAATTACCACACTTTTATATTTTGTTTCCAAAAATACCACTATTAATTAAAAAAAGTTCCAAAAATACCATCAAAAATTTTAGTTTACAAAAATACCACAAACACAAAAATTGATTTTATAAAATTTATAACTGAAATTTTTAAGTTTGGGTTAACTATTTTAGATTTAGGGTATAGTTTTTAGGGGGTGGAGTAGGGGTTTAGGGTTTAGAATTAAAAGTTTTTAAACCCTAAATCGTAAATCTTAAATCCTAAAAATATTAACATAGTTAAGGGAATTTATGGTCATTTTGTGGTATATATGGAAGTTTTTAAAATTAGTAGTGTTTATGGACGGAAACATAATTTAGTGGTATTTAAGAGAATTGTCCTAAATATATAGATATTTTTGTGATCAGTTTGAATTTGATGAGTTTGAATTTTTTTCATATCTTCACATTAATTTATATTTAATTTGTTCGATATACAGTAGTGGAGAATATTTCAATTATAGTAACTAGGGATGGATGACCCGCGCGTTGTGCGGATTGTTTGCTATACAACTGTGTTATTGTGTTTGGTATATTTTCTTTTGTATTATTGTAGTATTGTATTTGTTTTTTGATGTTTTGTTTAATATGGTATGATTGTTATTTTAGTAGTGGTTGATTTCTTAGTTTGAGCATATCTATATTGCATAGAGTTTATAATATGTTTTTTGTATGTGTTATTGTTGTGACTTTGAGACTTTAATTCCAATGGTATTTTGTTTTTGTAACTTTCGAACCGGTATTATATATTTTTTTAATCCAGAGTTGTTGCTTTGTTAAATTTTAGAAATAAGTCATATATGAAAAAAACTTGTAATACACATGAAATTCAGCTTTACGGTTAACAAAAAAAACTCTATCACTCTTTGAGGTTACTTCTTCATGAGTTCTTCTTAATAGTGGCTTAATTTGTCCCAATCAGTTATATCACCAAACCATTAAGTAACTCCTCGTACCTCAACTTGTTTTCTTCTTTAATTTGATATTTTGTTCAGTTTCCACCATTCTGTACACATTGTTGGCCCATATCTTTTCCCATATTTCACTATTTCAAGACTTTCCTTGGTTTTTTTTTTGCTTTGGTAAATGGACTGCAAGTCGTTGAACAGTTAGGTTGTGGTGTGGAATATGCACCCATTATATTTTTCACATGGCTTCACATGCTGATAAGTAGCGACACTCGAGATAACCATTTATCACATTTCTTGTTTTTCCTTCAGAACCTTCAGTTGGTCCTTGTATTTTCCCCTGATTTCTATTGTGGATTCTAAATATTGGTCTATCCACTCTTTTAATGATGTACTTGAAAAGAAATTTGATTGCTTTTGACCTATTGCAGCATTCGATATTGATATGTGAAACATGTATTTGGCTATATGCTAAGAATGAAAATAATCAAACAGAGCATGCAAACAGAACACATGTTTTTCAATCAATCATAGTATAGATATGAGTCAATACATTGGGTGAATAGCACTAAGCAAAAAGGATATGTACATTAGCAATTAATTCAAGCCAAGTATGGAAGTAGTTGTTGTGAAAACTATCAACCTAAGTGAAGGAAAATGAAAATAAGCTAAAGACCAAACCTACCAAAGGCTGTCACACTTTGGTATGTTATCAGAGAAACAAAGAGACTACAGAAAAACTACAGTGCTCGAACGCTAGGAAAACTGTAAAAGCAGGGAAAAGCAACAGTGCTCAAACGCTAAGAAAACTGTAAAAGAAGGGAAAAGCAACAGTGCATGAGTGGTTCGACCTGGTGCTCGAGTAGCAGGGTCGAGTGAAATAACTATGGAAACAAACCGTGATTAAAACGTTCTAAGCAAGTGAAAAACTAGTGATATTAAAGCTATAGGGATCATAGGGGTGAATTAACTAGCTAATGAATGCTCTAGAAAGTCCCAGGTGCTAACATGCTCAATCAATAAGGGATTCCCTTAGCAACAGACTTCATAGCCAGCTCAATCCATGGGTCATGGTAGAGAGCCTCAAGACCCAACCCAGTCAGCATAATGTGAGGAGTCAGATCAGGCATGAAGATTCAGCCTATTCAAGTCGAGAAGAGTTCATAACAAGTGAATAGGTGGAGTCGTGACATAAATCAATGTCTGATGCACCACCCTCACGCTATTGTACTCTAAACCTTGGAAAAAGTCTATCTAATGGCTCAAGGCATGGTTTGTGCTCATGAGACCATCTAAAATCATGCCCTAACTGGCCAGAAAAGAACAAGCATTAAAATCACTCACCCAAGAGGGAAAACAACAAATTTGCAAACAAACTTAGACACCCAAGGCGATCAAGAACATCACAAGCCTAATCCATCCCTAATAACCTTAATCTAACTACTCACACACAGATTGCATCGACTGAGGCTCAAACCCAGAAATCTCTAAGATTGACATAGGGTGTAGATAAAGAGCCGATGAACAACTTTGTAGAAGAAGTCAAACGCAAATACAAATTATATAAAAAGTTATGAGCAATACAAAGTCACGAAATCTGATAAGTCTCAAGAACAAAAGTGATGAACTAGAGAGAGAAATTCTAAAAACTAGGTTAAGTTAATAAAATACGGCGTACCCCTGACATTAGGTTAATCAGGGGCTTTTATACTAGGCGTTAAAATAGATAAAATACAAGTCCGAGTTTTCAGGAAAAATAGTAGGGGATTACCACTCGACCCAGCAGTCGAATGGCTTGGTCGAGCATCCTCTCGAGTGGGAGGTCGAACGGTGTCATCTGGTTAACCGTTCGAGTGGTCTCTCGAGTGGTATGGTCGATTGATCGTACTAGTACTCGTTCGAGTGCCCTGGGTCGAACGCTTGTGTCGAGTGCTCGTTTGAGTACCCTAGGTCGAACGCATGTGTCGAGTGCTCGTTTGTGTACCCTAGGTCGAACGCCTGTGTTGAGTGGTCGTTGGAGTGGTCGTTCAAGTGATCGTTCAAGTGGTCGTTCAAGTGCCTATAAGAGTGCCTGTGAAAGTGGTTGTAACTTCTCTGCACATCTATTCTAGGGACAGGTTTTAAGAGATAAAAGTGATCTCTTCTTACTCTGGTTTAAGCGCCAATATCAGGATCTCTCATTGAAATGGATTGAATTAAAAGAGAATGCTAAAGGTAGAGCCAACTGGTGCATACAGGAGTAGACTACCATCTACCCATGAAAAACCAATGACTCTCCGAACTCTAAAATCTCAGAAACTGATCCTACTTCTACCCTTGTGCTTAAAAGCTTCCTTTTCTTTTTCATGACTCAAGGATCGATTTTTCTGTTTTTCTTCAAAGGAGAGGATGTTTTACACTTTTCTTTTCAATTCTAGCGGATTTGAGATTTTCAAATTTTACTAAGCTCAGGCTCGACCACATGGTCGAATCACTAGTCGAGTGACTACTTCTGCGATTTTTTTTTCTTTCTTTAAATGAGCCAACTCTTATTTTTTTTCTTCCAAATCCTTTACTAGACTCATAATTTTGAACCTATCCTCTCCAAAGGCTTATACAATTTTCAGCAAACTCTTTTTCTTTTTCATTCATTCCCAGACACAAACCTCAACTTATTCAAACTCTTAGCCTAAGTCTGAATCAAAAAGTGTGAACCAGAGACTACATGAGAGGCTACTTTTGTCGGCAAAACCTAACACTTTCTCTCTAATTCAATCCGAAAGTAGGCCTCACTTCTCTCACAAATGATGTATTGGTCTGGATGAAGTTTTGGGTTTGGTTTTTGCGAAACTGTCCCAATGGTGGAGACAGCTACTTGGGTTAGCAAGAGTGGTAAAAGTTTAAAGAAAACCCAAGTATTTTGAGATATCCACGAGTTCAAGTTTTAGAGCATATACATGATAATTGAATTTCAGATTAAGCTTTGAATAGATAAGGATAGTTTCACAGTCACATCAAGCCTCAACTTAGTAGTAATGCCTAATAGGATTCCAAGCATGGTGCAGCTTTATGTTTCAAACTTAAACGAATGCATTAAACAACTTATAACTAAGGCATAGAGGTTGTATGTTTGGTTATTAAGCTTTGTTGGTTTTAACTCATTATCGCCTATGCATATACAATCCTAAATGATATACTAAGACTCAATCTTAAAATGTAAATGCAGCTAATGGACACTATGTTTTTATGAAGTAGTTTTCTAAAAAATTTCAAATTTTTATGGGTTTTTAGATGCACATAGATGATGCAAAATTTGACTAAGAAAAGAGTAGAAATGTTAAATACAGTCTCTCAAGCCCTCCCCCAAAATTGAATTACACGGTCCCTTGTGTAATAAAAACCCAAGAGAAGACTTGAAAGATTACAAGCAAAATCACAAACAAACAATGCAATGGTTTATATAGTGGGTGTAGTGGGGTGGTACCGCGCTAGCATCAGCTGAAGTATTCGCTGAGGTAGTTATCCATAGTTTCTGCAGTGTAGGCAGGCTGGACTGGTGGGTTCGAGTGCTCAGGTGGGGTGATGTTGGCTGGTTTAACTGCTTCGTTCGAGTGCTGTGGTCGAACGGGGTTGTCGTTCTTGTGTGACTGGTTTGAGTGCCCTGGTCGAACGAGCTCTCTAGTGCGCCTTTGTCTAATTAGACAGTTCCCTTCTGATTCTTCCTCACCTTCTTCAGCGTTTGGTGCGTTGGTGGTTGCTCTTCTCTGGGCTCGTTCGATTGGTCTGCTCGAACGAGGCTGTCGAATGGTGTGCTTGAGTGGCAACTTGTCTTCCTCTAAAGTCAGTTTTGGGACATAGGTCCTTCTCCTGCTGTGTGTGTCTTCCACGGATGACTTCCTCCTAGGCTGGATTGAGCTTGCATGCCTTATACATGTAGTGAAAGAGTTGGTCCTAGCCAAACTCCGTGGGTCTTATGGCGGGATGGTTGGTGGTGAACCTCGCTGGTTCCTTTGAATATCCTTGACATTGCTTGTCAAGTCTTTAACAGCTGAGGCGAGTTCCCTCACCTTTCCCGAGAGCTTCTTGATGGTTTTATCGTGCCACTTAGACCACCTTCGGGATAAGGTTAACTTCTTGCTCACCTCCTTCAGGGTTCCACAGCTCTCCTCACCAAAATTATATCGTTCAGGCTCAGGTATTCCCTCTTTCTCCTCAATTTCAACCTGCTGATTTTCTCATCGAGCTCTAGTCCTGAAGAGCAAGTTTAGTGGTGGGACAAAGTTGATACTTTCGCCCTCGGTGATCTTTGGCAGACCATTGAATGGTAGGAGGATTTTGGCTCTTTCCACCAAGGGGTGCTGGAAGTTATAGACGTTTTGGTCACCAACCATGGTTTGGTTCAGTATTTTAGAACTTTGCAGGTGAGGGATGTCCAACCAGAGAGGCTCAGTCCAATCGCTGGTATTCAGGTCTATCCCACAAGCAATCAAAAATGGTGTGACCACTCCTCCTATAGAGATGTCCCCCTCTTTGTTCTGCCTATGGAGTATGTAGGCATAGGTTTTGATGTAGGTCAGACTTGCCACCAAGACAGCTGCATTCCCTGCACCATTCATGTTGTCTTTCATTGTGATTCCCTCATCCATATCCTCAGATGAGGCGTATAGGAGAAAATCCTTAAGAGCTGAGTCAATCACTTGAAGCTCTTGGTCGTTTACTTTCCCAAGGTTCTTCTTTTCGAAGATGATACTTGCTATTACACGGTGAAAATATCGAAGGGCAGGGTTTCTAATATCAGAGCTCTTTACCCTAGAGGTCTTGAAAGTCTCTCTCCCTCCTAAAGTATTCCACAGCTTTATGAGTTCTCCTGCATCAAAAGATGGCTCTTGACCCGCCCCTTCTCTAAACTCAAATAAAGCTTCAATCTTCCTGAATCTCAGGGTGTAGTTATTCCCATCCACCTTGAAATAGATGAATTCCCTACTACCATCCAAAACCATATCCGGATGCTCATTGTAGAAGCAAGCCTTAATAGTTGCCAGGAACTGGCACGTCTCATCTATGTAGCAAGGATGATGTTGGGTCATTAGGAACTGAAGGTTGGCTGCCTCAAGCAGACACTCTACTTCTTCTCTGATTCCCAGCGCCTCCATATTGCCTCTGTAAGGGTACCTTGTGCCGTGAAATCGCATGGCTTTCAAGGCGGTGAGACAGTTAGCTTCAGTCTCTCCATACGCATTAGCACCCGTTTGAGTGCTGTTTTGACCTCTCACTGTCTCAGCTTCCACCTCTACCTGCTCCTCTTCCTTAGAATCACTCCGTATCACTGATCTCAAGCTCTGACCCCTTTGAGTCGCTTGAAGAAGCGTGTGGTCTTGCCGGTCAAGAGTCTCATCATCAAGAGTGGACTCTTCTCTGTTTGGTATAGAACGCTTGGCTCTAAGTAAGTTCCTTGCCACCACAGCAGCTGGTGAGTGTTCATTTCTCAAAACAAATTTTCCTCTGCTAGACATGATTCGCGATAAACGAGTGTTAGTTGATGAGTATTGAAATCGCAAATTGAAAGAGTAGAGAGAAAAGATGTGATTTTCAAGGACTGGAGATGGTGGGTTTTAAAGAGTTCAAATCGGGTGGTGGAAGACACTTGTAGGGGTTAGCATAGGGGACACTGGTGTTGATTAGCATGGTAGGAGGCACTTGTAGGGGTCAGCGTAGGGGACACTAGTGCTGAGTAGCATGGTAGGGGGCACTTGTAGGGGTCAGCGTAGGGGACACTAGTGCTGCGGGCTGGCCCACTTGAACAAGTGGTCGAACGGCGTGCTCAAGCTGTGTAAGTGAGCTGCACTCGAGCTTGGTAAGGTCAAGCCTTGTTCGAGCCACTTAAATTCCTGAAACGTCAAAAACTAAATAGAGACATAAAAATACCAAAATATTTTTTAAAAAAATATTTACAATGATAATCATGGAATTTTTTCCCAAGTGAGCTTGTTTAAAGTCTCTTAGCTTGACTTGGTACCTTAGGCTTTGTCAGGATCACCTATATCAATTGAGGTGTCTCCTGGTATACCTTGGTCTGCCATGTATGGCTTGACTCTTTGACCATTCACTATGAATTATTTACCCTCAGGGTCTAGTAGAGTGATTGCACCATATGTTAGAACTTCTTTGATGTGAAATGGGCATGTCAATCTTGACTTTAACTTCCCAAGGAAGAGTTTAAGCATGGAGTTGAACAATAAAACTTGATCCCCTGTTGTGAAAGCCTTAGGTGTGATCCGTTTATCATGGAAGGCCTTGGTCCTTTCTTTGTATACCTTTGAACTTTCATACGCATCAAGCCTTATTTCTTCCAATTCATGCAGTGTGATTCTTTTTTTCTCTTGAGCAGATTGGAGGTCAAGGTGCAACAGCTTAGTAGCCCAGAGGGCTTTGTATTCTATTTCTACAGGCAAATGGCAAGATTTCCCATAGATGAGTTGAAAAGGTGTTCTGCCTATAGGGGTCTTGTATGCCGTCATGTACGCCCACAGAGCATCATCAAGGCTCAGAAGGCTCTCAAACTGCCTATTGATGAAGTGGGAACCACCATCACTTATCACCACCCTTGGTACTCCAAATTTGGGGAATATGATCGTTTTGAACATTTTCAAGACAACTTTCGCATCATTTGATGGAGATGCTATGGCTTCTATCCATTTGGAGACATAGTCAATAGCTACTAAGATGTAGCTATTCCCATTAGACAGTGGGTTGAAGGGTCCCATGAAGTCAATTCCCCAGCAGTCAAAGACTTCTACCTCTAGGATTGGGTTCTGTGGCATCTCATTTCTTCTACTGATGTTGCCCATTCTCTGGCAAGCATCACAGTGGGCAATGAAGTTTTTCGTATCTTTGAACATTGTTGGCCACCATAAACCTGACTGAAGGATCTTCTGTCTAGTTTTGAACATAGCAAAATGGCCGCCATAGGAGGAACCATGGCAATGTTCAAGCACTCATTTCACTTCTTCCTCTGCGATGCATCGTCTAAATAAGCTGTCAGCACCTCTTTTGTAGAGGTAGGGCTTATCCAAAAAATAATGGTTTGAATCACTATATAACTTCTTTATATCGTGAGCATCAAGGTGTAGAGGTTTGTGACTTGTTGCTTTATAGTTTGCCATATCCGCATACCAGGGTGATTCACACTGCCTTGACTCGACTGCGTTGCACGAGTGAGTGGTTGAACGACAAGCGTGCCACTGGTCGTACCAGTGGTCGAACTGGGCTGTCGAACCAGAGTCTCTATGGACATGAGCTGTTTTTCAGGCAGAGAATCATCCACTGGTGCCGGGTCATCGATCCTCATCCTAGATAAGTGATCAGCAACTCCATTCTCTATTCCCTTTTTGTCCACTATTGTCAAGTCGTACTCTTGCATTAGAATGATTCACCTCATAAGTCTTGGTTTGGTGTCCTTCTTAGCATAAATGTGTCTTAGTGCAGCATGGTCAGAGTATACTATAACCTTCTGATCCACTAGGTAGCTCCTAAATTTCTCTATCGCAAACACCACAGCAAGCATTTCTTTCTCTGTTGTTGCATATCTGCTTTGTGCCTCATCCAGGGTTCTGCTAGTGTAGTGGATGACATGCAGCTTCTTGTCTATCCTCTGACCTCGAACTGCTCCTACTGCATAATATGAAGCATCACACATTATTTCAAAAGGGTGCTTCCAGTCTGGAGCTTGAACTACCGGAGCTGATACCAATGCCTCCTTTATCATATGGAAAGCCTTCAGGCACTCTGCATCAAAATTAAATTCGGTTTCTTTGCACAGCAGCCTTATCAGGGGTCTTGCAAGTTTTGAGAAATCTTTGATGAACCTCCTGTAAAATCCAGCGTGGCCCAAGAAACTTCTTATGTCTTTAACAGTCTTCGGAGGTTGCAGCTACATCATAACTTCAACTTTCGCCCTATCCACCTCTATACCCTTTCCAGAGATTGTGTGCCCCAGAACTATACCCTCTGTAACCATGAAATGACACTTTTCCCAGTTAAGGACCAAATTCGTCTCTTCACACCTTGCTAGTACCCTGCTAAGGTTAGACAAACAGGAGGAGAAAGAGGGGCCATAGACTGAAAAGTCATCCATGAATACCTCCACCATCTCCTCTATTAAATCCGAAAATATAGAGATCATACATCTTTGAAATGTTGCAGGGGCGTTACATAAGCCGAATGGCATTCTCCTATATGCAAAGGTGCCATAAGGGCAGGTGAAGGTTATTTTTTCTTGGTCATTAGGGTGTATTGGTATCTGGAAAAATCCACTATACCCATCAAAGAAACAATAGTATGGGTGGTTAGCTAGTCTTTCAAGCATTCGGTCTATGAATGGTAATGGGAAGTGATCTTTCCTAGATGCATCATTTAACTTCATGTAATCAATGCACATGCGGTGACCAATTATAGTTCTAGTTAGGATCAGTTCATCCTTATCAGTTTTAATCACAGTTATTCCTCCTTTCTTAGGTACACAGTGTACAGGGGATACCCCATGTACTATCAGAAATGGGGTAGATTATTCCAGCATCTAGAAGCTTAATGATTTCTTTTTTTACTACTTCTTTCAAGTTAGGGTTTAATCTCCTCTGATGCTCTACACTAGTTTGCAATTCGTTCTCAAGGTGAATTCTATGAGTGCAGAGAGATAGAGAAATTCCTCTAATATCTTCTAGAGAATAGCCTATCGCCTTTCTAAATTTTTTCAATTCTTTTAGCAATAGTTCGAGTTCATCTGGGTTTAGCTTTTCATTAACCATTACAGGGTAGGTGTTGTTTTTTCCCAAGAAAGCATACCTTAGCCCTGCTGGAAGTGGTTTTAGTTCAACTGTTGGTGCTTTGAGTTCAGACTACTCGGGTGGTTCAGCTGTGCCTGGTTCGAGTGGGTCATCGAACGACTGCTGAGGCTTGCGCTTCACAGGGTCGCTTGGCTCGACTGGTACGTTCAAGTCCTGAGGTCGACTGACATGCTCAAGTACTGCCATCCTTTCTGATCTTATCAAAATCTGAAAAGTATCATCAACTCCAAAGGGTTGCTTTGTGTTTAGCAAATATTTGTAGTCAGAGGTATCATAATGAACATATCCTCCCTCATCACTCTTAGTCAAAGCTGTCTTTAAATGATCTTTCTCAACTATCTCCCTATAGAATTCTTCAGCTAAATCATCTATCTCTCCAACCCCGAATATCTGCATCATGGGTTGTTTCATTGAGGATTTGATGTTAAACTTCATGACCTCCTTCCCGAGCTTCAAAGCGATGGTTCCACTCTGCACATCAATGGAGGCTCCAGCTGTTGCTAAAAATGGTCTCCCTAGGATCAAAGGGTCTTTGGGTTCTTCTTCCATCTCAAGTACTACAAAATCAGTGGGGACCTCTAGGTGTCCTATTCTGACAGGTAAATCTTCCAAGAGACCATGTGGTTGCCTAACAGATCTGTCTGCTAAAACTAAAGAGATTCTGCTAGGGGAAAACTTTGTGAATCCTAACCTTTGTGCTACTGAAAGTGGCATGAGACTCACCGAAGCTCCTAAGTCACAGGGACAATTTTTGAAGCTAAGGGGTCCAATTGAGCATGGCAGAGTAAAAGAGCCTGGATCTTGGAGTTTTTCTCTGCATATGACTTTCTGCTGGATGATAGCACTGCATTCATGAGTGAGGAGCACCATACTTTGCGCTTCTTTGGTCTTCTCCATAACCATATCTTTGATATACTTCTGGGCTGGGGGTATTAGCATCAAAGCATCCAACAGGGATATATGAAGCTCAACGTCTTTCAGATGTTTCTCAAATAGCTTCTTATACTTAACTACCTGCTGCTTCTTATTTCTTCCTGGGAAAGGCAAAGGAGGTACTTATGAGGATGGTTCAGAAGATTTGTCTTTAGGCTGCACAGAAATTTTCTCTGGGTTTGGAGCCGGTCGACCTGGTACTTGAGCAGTATGGTCGAGTGAAATAACTATGGAAACAAACCGTGACTAAAACGTTCTAAGCAAGTGAAACTAGTGATATAAAAGCTATAGGGATCATAGGGGTGAATTAACTAACTAATGAATTCTCTAGAAAGTCCCAGGTGCTAACATGCTCAATCAATAAGGGATTCCCTTAACAACAGACTTCATAGCCAGCTCAATCCATGGGTCATGGTAGAGAGCCTCAAGACCTAACCCAGTCAGCATAATGTGAGAAGTCAAATCAGGCATGAAGATTCAGCCTATTCAAGTCGAGAAGAGTTCATAACAAGTGAATAGGTGGAGTCGTGACATAAATCAATGTCTGATGCATCCACCCTCACGCTATTATACTCTAAACCTCGGAAAAAGTCTATCTAATGGCTCAAGGCATGGTTTGTGCTCATGAGACCATCTAAAATCATGCCCTAACTGGCCAGAAAAGAACAAGCATTAAAATCACTCACCCAAGAGGGAAAACAACGAATTTGCAAACAAACTTAGACACCCAAGGCGATCAAGAACATCACAAGCCTAATCCACCCCTAATAACCCTAATCTAACTACTCACACACGGATTTCATCAACTGAGGCTCAAACCCAGAAATCTCTAAGATTGACATAGGGTGTAGATAAAGAGCCGATGAACAACTTTGTAGAAGAAGTCAAACACAAATAAAAATTATATAAAAAGTTATGAGCAATACAAAGTCACGAAATCTGATAAGTCTCAAGAACAAAAGTGATGAACTAGAGAGAGAAAGTCTAAAAACTAGGTTAAGCTAATAAAATGCGGCGTACCCCTGACATTATGTTAATCAGGGGCTTTTATACTAGGCGTTAAAATAGATAAAATACAAGTCCGAGTTTTCAGGAAAAATAGTAGAGGATTGCCACTCGACCCAGCAGTCGAGTGGCTTGGTCGAGCATCCTCTCGAGTGGGTGGTCAAACGGTGTCGTCTGGTTAGCCATTCGAGTGGTCTCTCGAGTGGTATGGTCGATTGATCGTACTAGTGCTCGTTCGAGTGCCCTGGGTCGAACGCTTGTGTCGAGTGCTCGTTTGAGTACCCTAGGTTGAACACATGTGTCGAGTGCTCGTTTGAGTACCCTAGGTTGAACGCCTGTGTTGAGTGGTTGTCCGAGTGGTCGTTCAAGTGGTCGTTCAAGTGGCATTCAAGTGGTCGTTCAAGTGCCTGTAAGAGTGCCTGTGAAAGTGGATGTAACTTCTCTGCACATCTGTTCTAGCTCAGCAGCTACACAGCACTTCATATTCCAAAAACTCCATGAGCTCCATAAGTACCTGAGAACACCCCCAATATGCAAAATGCATCCAATGCTAATGCAAAAACACTAAACAACCTATATGAATGATAAATGCATAAAATGGTATGAACGATGAATAAAATCTATACTAAGTCATGATAAAACGATGGTAAAAACATGCTAAATACAGTGTTATCAATATGAGCCATGTCTTTCTTCTAAATTTTCAGGTTGTAAGACACCATGTGTTGGGTGGATATTGGCTAGCTCTTTCAAATTTGATCGTCAGACAATTTTACGTTATGATTTGTAATTATTTAATCTTTAATAATTTATATTTTTTAAGTAACCTTTAAGCTTCATTATGGATCTTTGTCCAACGTTATTTTAAGTTTTTCAATAGTTATGATTTTTATAGCTTGTATGTTTGTTTCAGATTTTTCATTTTATTTCATTTTAATATGTTTCAAATCATAATTATATTACACATCATTCCCTTTTTTTCTTGATATATTAGTTTTATTTTTAGTCATATAATAGCTCACATTATTTTTATTGTTTTAAATACTTATACAAATTTACATATCATTACCCTTTTTTCTTAATTTCTTAGTTTCATTTTAGTCATATAATGACTAACATTATTTCTATTATTTTAAATATTTATATAAATATACATATTTAAAGTTTAATATTACAATTAATGTTTGGTGATGATGTGAACAGCTTTACAGGAGAGAAAACTCTGTCATTATAACTCTGTCATTGTTGGCCCATATCCTTTCCCATATTTATCTCATTTTTTGTCTTTCCTTCACAGATGGTCCTTATATTTTCCCATGATTTCCATTGTGGATTCTAAATATTGGTCTATCCACTCTTTTTGTGATGTACTTGCAGAGAAATTTGATTGCTTTTGACATATTGCAGCACTCGATATTGATCTGAGCCATGTTTTTTTTCTTCTAAATTTTCAGGTTGTAAGGCACCATGCGTTGAGTGGATGTTGGCTAGCTCTTTCAAATTTGATTGTCGGACAATTTTAGGTTAAGATTTGTAATTATTTAATTGTTAATAATTTATAATTTTTAAGTAACTTTTAAGCTTCATTATGGATCTTTGTCCAACGTTTATTTAAGTTTTTCAATAGTTATGATTTTTATAGGTTGTATGTTTGTTTTAGATTTTTATTTTCTTTCATTTTAGTATGTTTCAAATAATACATAATTATATTACACATCATTCCCTTTCTCTCTTGATATATTAGTTTCATTTTTAGTCATATAATAGCTCACATTATTTCTATTATTTTAAATACTTATATAAATTTACATATTTAAAGTTTAATCTTACAATTAATGTTTGGTGATGATGTTTGGTGATGATATGGATAGCTTTAGAGGAGAGAAAACTATATCATTATATATATGACTAGGGGTTATCCTACGTTACGCGGGGCAGACATTAAAATTTGATTAAACGGAGCTATTAATTTGATGTATGAAAGAATATATTTTTCAAAAATTGATTCGGTTATTCGGTTTGATATAGTTGTTTTGAAATGTTTAAAAGTTATACCATGGTAGCTAATGGAGACTGAAATAGAATTTTTGTATTGCTATTTTCTAAAAGCAAGTCATATTCTTTATACCAACAATTTCTATCTCACCAAAGCAAAATACAATTTTTGTAGTGAACATTTCTTTTATAAGTTCCCATTATGTTGCATTGTAAGCAATAATTGTGTTATATTTGATAACACTTTTAAAAAATTAAAACAATCTCAAATAACTCTTATGAAATTGGAATCTTTAGAGAGAGCTCCATGCCAAAGTATTGATGTCCTCATCCCTATTCTTGAATGTAGCCATTTAATTAAAAATAAACTATTCTGACTAAAAATATTCTATAAAATCTGAAAACCCCCAATAAATTCTAAAAATGAAACTAACCTAAAATAAGTTATAAATATAAAATTTTAAATTTTAAATTTTAATTTCATAAATAAAATCCAAAAACAGATAAAACTCTTGATACTTTTTAAAAAGGTTAAAATGCAATTTTTTTAGTTCATAAAATTCTGTAATAAAGTTACCATTATTTTTGAAAATAAAACTGTATAATTGTACATAAGAGTATAGATTGTATTTGTTTGTGATTTAGGTAATTTCTGATGTAAATGATATAATATATAAATATATGATTTTGAAAAAGTTGATGTATGTGATGTACCTTATATATGGTAATAATAGTTTACGTATTTAAATATTTAATGAATTAAAATTTTCATAGAAGGTATAGTATACGAAAATATTTTGTATCGATAATATAAATGGTAAAATTTAGACTTATTTAATGATTTAAATAATTGAAACAAATATTTTGGTTTTCTGAATTTTATAATTTAGTATTTAAATTTCTATAATTGAACATAAATTTAAGAACTTAAAATAAGTTTAGAGCTTTTTCGGGTTTTATACTATTTAAATATTATTTTTTATCAAAACAATTAACAAATAAACATATTTTATGTTAAATGGATACTCCCTCCATTTCTTATTATTTGTAGTTTTAGGTTTTTAAATTTGTTTCATTTTATATGTTGTTTTAGATTTCCAATGCAGATGCTTGGTGAAACTTCTACTTTTACCCTTATTATTTTAATATCATGACCAATAAAATAAAAACATCTGTACATTAATTGAGGATAAAACAGACAAATTAAATGTTTTCTTAATATGTGTGAAAAACCTAAAACTACAAACAAAAAGAAACAGAGGGAGTACAATTTAAAAGTTTGTGTATCATAATGGAATAAAAAATTAATTCATGTATTTTTTTGGGTACTCACAAGTTTATATATTTTTATGAAAATCAATAAATAGTTGATGTATTTTTATGAAGTTTTCCCATCTTTTTTTTTACTCGGTTGTGAAATTTTTTTCTCGTAAGAACTTTTATACATTTTATCAAATATTGTGCTAAGTTGTTTAGACAAATCATTCCACGGGTTATGGAAAGTAAACAAATTTTTTTATAGTAAATTTACATTTTTGAAAAGAGAAAATTAAGAACTATATGGTACTTGTAACTCGTAAGAACTATTTGCTCCTTAACTTACAAAATAGTATTATGCTTCGTTCTGGTTTGGTAGGCATTACAGTGGGACTTATCCTTCCCCCCTTAAATGAATTAATGGCTGTAAAATATAATAACACAGTTTGAGACGATTGTAGAAGTTACGGAGCTATTAAACATGTATGTACAGAACAGATTTATGTGATGTATGAATTGATAGTGTGGAAATTATGGAGATGAAGGAGTGAGTAAATTATGGAGATGAAGGAGTGAGTAAGTTAAATTAGTAGATTGGTCCCTGAGGGTCTTAGATCCATTCCCCAGTGTATAGATCAATCTTCTCAATATCTGATACAAGAAAACAATAACAAAAAGCAGATTCTTAGCATCCTTTACCAAAATACAGATGAAAATCATAAACTATTTACAAACTTTTGATTAGATAGTTGCAGAAACAATCATAGAACATCATGTGAGAAATAAAATTAAGTAAATATATTAGGAAAAAAACACGAATTATAACCATGATCCAAGATGAGAAATAATTTGAGTAAGATTAAAAAACTGTCACATAAGGTCCATAATAGTCATCAAAATGATAACTGATATACAATCCACTTAAAATGTCAGAAAACATTGGAAATGAGCGAATCAACTCACCAGAATTCAAATCGTATATCTGAATCTCCGAACCAGAATCTAACTAAAAAAATGAAACCAAAATCACATCAAACGCTCTAGAACATCATTGCCAATAGAAATTTAATTTGAACAAACAAAAATGTTGCCATATAGCTGGAGACACTATTTCTATTTGGAGTTATAAACAAAGCACAGACGAATACCTATTAAGCAATCGGTGGAGAACATATAGTGAGATCTCCGAAATAAGCATTCATAACCTTTCAGAGGACGAAGACAGGGTCGAGCAGATGAGATTGACATAGATAGATGGTAACGGTTATCATATGCAATGAGATTAGTTTATTTGACTAGGCTATCAAAACGGTTTTGGGCTTAGAGACATAGGATTGGATAAAACATTAGGTGTCAACCACAACCAAGAATTATATTAGATATAATTAGCAAGGGGTGTTGCTTACCTATATAGCTAGATATTTGGGGGTGGAGCCAAAGCTCACTTGGATTTCTAGTGAAATATGGATCTTGGATCACTTTATTCATTTGAGAAAATTTTAGTTTTTGAGTATAGTGTGAGTTTCTCAATAATTGAGAATGCTCAAATTTCTGAACATTATATTAATTTTTGATGTTCTTTCCTGACAGTAATGTTGAATCCCCACAAGTCCTTTCCATTGCGAAGTGTTTCCTTAAGAAGAAAAAATCACATTGATCAAACTTCCTAGAATTGTATTGAAATATGAATCTCTTGAAAAGTTCAAGGAGTTTCAGAATGAAATAAAAATAAACTTGGTAAAATTGATGTTCTTCGATTAGATCGTGGGGGATAATTTTTTTAGCCGAGTTTTTTAGAGATCATCTTAGAGAGCATGAAAATGTTTCACAATGTATTCCTCTAGAAACACCAAAATTGAATGGTGTGATTGAAAGAGGAAATCAAACTTTTATAGATATAGTTTGATAGATGGGGAGTCACCGAGATCTTCCATTATCCTTTTAGAGATATTGAATATGCTCTTGAAATGTTTGCATTTACGCTAATGATATGTCCATCAAAATCATTTAGAAGACACCATATGAGATATGGGCTGGAAAAATGTTCCTTGAAAGTCTTTTGATGAATTTGTGGGTTGTGAAGCTTATGTGAAATGATTGTTTATTGATAAGCTTGTACCCAATTGCTACTTCGTTGGTTACCCCAAAGATACTAAAGTTTACTACGTTTACTATCCCACTAAGAACAAAGTGTCTGTTTCACAGAATTGTGCCTTTATGAAAATAAAGTTTCTTTTAAAAGAAAATAGTGGGAGTAAAGTAATACTCGAAGAAGTTCGAGAATAACATGAGGATGCTCAAACTTTTTAGAAAGAACATAAACTGAATCTACGAAGAGTCATAGAATACAGACTTGTAGAACCTGAGGTATGTAAGTCCGAAATGAGCCATCATGAACTTCATTGATTTGGGGATTGAGTGATGGATCATCATAATCTATTAATTAGAGAAATGATGAACCTACATTATACGAGGAAGAAGTAATAGACCACATTCTGGTAAATGGTTGAAAGCCATGAAATCCAAAAGGGAAACCTTGCGTTTACAAGAAGACTAGTGGGAGATCAGTTACATTTTGGCATTATATGTAGATGACATATTGTTTATTAGAAATAAATTTATTTTCTTCAGCCTATTAAGACTTGGTAAGAAAGTTATTTTTTAATAAAAAACATGAGGGAGGCTTCCTACATTTTTGGAATAGTGATATATAAAGATAGATTGAATGAACTTATTAAGATAAGCTAAGATGCTTATAAAGATAAGGTCTTGCTCATGTTTACCGTACATGATTCCAAGATAGGTTTTCTATCAACTATATGAAAAACTCTTAGCAAGACTCAGTGTCCTTGACACATGATGAGCAAGAGTGGACGAGAAGAGTCTCGTATTGTTTAGCCATGTGTCTCTCATGTAGTCATGTATGTCATGCTCTGTTGGCATCCAAATGTTTCATGTGTTTTGAGCATGACTAGTGAATGCTAATCTAGTCCAATGATAGTTATTGGTTTACAATTAAGATCATCTTTAAGTACTTGAGAAGAATTAGAGATGTGTTCTTAATTTATAAAGGAAGTGAGAAATTTATTGTGGGTGAGTTCAAAGATGGATTTATGTGATTCGGATCACAATTTATATTTATCTTTAAAATAAATGGATGATGCAAATGTTGGTTATCTTCGAACAAACATTTTTAGTAGCATAAGTATGAAAGTTATATTGCTACTAAGACTACTAAATTTTGAAGATGTGATCTTGATTTTAGTGGGAGGTTTGTTTTATGAATTGATGTTCAGGTAAACATAGAGTTTAATATGTTTCAAAGTAATAAACTTTGTTTCATATCTTATATGATTATTGGATAATTAAATAAGAGTTCCAAAATATTTTATGTAATTCTTATAGGTTATTAGTGACTTAGTCATGAAACCCTATAAATAAAATGGCATAATTTATTAAGGTCTCTAATCAACGTTATTAAAATTGGACATTACTAACCATGGGTGACTAGTATGTTAACTAATGACTAAGTTTCATGAGTCAGTATTGAAGTGATTAGTATGTGAGGTGACTAATGACTAAGTTTCATGAAATCAATATTAAAGTCATTGATATTGATATCTTGTATTAAAATCAATTGCATATTGTCGGAAAAAAAAAAAAAAAGGGATAAATCTGTCCAAAGCAAAGTTGTGATGGATTTCAGATTTGTATTAATATATAAAAAGCCTCATAGCTCCGCAAAAAGAAAAATATGCCCTTCTTCACATTTCTTTCACAAACTCCCCAATCTCCAACAAGAAGACTCTCTCCTCCACACCACACGTGTGATCTATCCATCATCATGAGCTCCTCCCCAGTCGTGAAAGGCCTAACTGACGAGGAACACAAAACTCTCGAACCGGTAATCAAAACTTACCACCGGTTCGAACCAGACCCAACCACATGCACGTCTCTCATTAACCAACGCATCGACGCCCCAGCTTCCGTGGTTTGGCCGCTCATCCGCCGCTTCGACAACCACGAACGCTACAAACACTTCATCAAAAGCAGCCGCCTTATCATCGGCGATGGCGACGTCGGAAGCGTCCGGGAAGTTACAGTAATCTCTGGTCTCCCAGCTTCCACCAGCACCGAGCGGCTTGAGTTCCTCAACGACGACCACCGTGTTCTGAGCTTCAAGGTGGTCGGCGGAGAACACCGGCTTAAGAACTACAAGTCAGTGACATCGGTCAACGAGTTCAAGAATCAAGATTCCGGCAAGGTCTACACGGTGGTTCTTGAATCTTACACCGTTGATATTCCCGAGGGGAACAGAGAAGAGGACACCAAAATGTTTGTGGACACTGTCGTCAAATTCAATCTTCAGAAACTCGCAGTTGTCGCCACTGCTGCACCTACGCTTGATGAATGATATTATTTTCTACTATTATCATCTTTTTTTCCTTCGATGAGATTTTTCCTTTATTTCCGCTGATTATTAATTATATTTACTTAATTTGTGGTTTTCTTTTTAACAACTATTGGAAGCAAAACGAAACTATTTTTGCATAACGCAAATCGGTTCTCTATTTTTTTTCATTATCTTTTTTTTCAAGAAATGGCCAAATGAATTAATTTGGACTATTTTTGATAATAGATTCGTTATTTAGTATGAACCATGCTATTCATTTCTGAATTCGTTCTATAGTAATTCAGCTAAAAAAAAGTCTAGAAATCTTGCATGTTATCTAAATCTTGCCTGGTAAACATTGGATAATGATATGGGGTTTAGTAGTTTGTCTTTATATGACTATTGTAATCATTTGGTTTAGAAGTCGTTCAAATTTAAGTTCGTATGGTTGATTGGTAACCAGCAGGGGCGGAGGCACTGCCATCAAAGGGGGGTCAGCTGACCCCAACTACTTTTTTTTTTATGTTATGTGTTTAAAAAAAATGTTATGACCTCATTTAAATAATAATTTGACCCCATTAATAAATTGGTTTAAAAAAAAAAGTTTATCTTATTTTGTGTAGTTGGGCTTATATATTTGGATGGTAAATTTATCGCCCAATAAAATTGTTATGAATTTATAATTCATTAATATAAAAGTAATATGTTTGATAAAAACACAAAAATTAGCAATTACCAAAACCTAATTACGTAACCAGAGAATAAATTTTTCGTCTTCTTCACTTCACATTGGCTCTGTGTCAACGGTTCTGAATTTTTATGAGCAACAACAACACCTAAATCATAAAGTATCAATGGATTTCAGGTTATGTTTCCATTGTTATATATTTTTTACTTTAATTGGTTAAGACTAAACTATAAATTTTTGTTAAATTTAGAATTTAGGATTAGTTTTTAAGTGACTGTCTAGTTTGTTTTAAGATTTTGTTAAACTACATAATCACATTGATGATCCATTTTTAAATGACTATCTAGTTTGTTTTATCGAAAAATAGTTATTTAAAAATTTAACAAATAAAACAGTGATAAACAAATTCTAAACTATATAAGTGATCGTAGAGTGTGGTTGTTTTTGTTTTTGGAATTTATAGATTATTTTGTTTCATATATTTTTCCGACCTCCATAAAATTATTTTCTGGCTCCGTCACTGGTAACCTGCATAGTGTTTTAAAATAGAAAATGTTACATAGTATTAACCAAAATACAAAATGTAGGATTTGTAGTTTAGTTTAAAAATATAAGTAAAAATTTCTTATAAAAATAAATGGTTATTGATAAATTTATTTTATTCTGCCACTTTTTAATCTGCAAAATTAGTTTATTCTATATTTTAATTTTATGTCATATAGCTATGATCATTTTCCTTGTTAATCTATACTAATAATAAGCGGCGAGTAAGCCTCCTCAGGGTGTCCACGTCGACACATTTTAAGCTTTCCTCGCTTCCCAGCATGTCCATGTCACCCTTTTTTCTCCTTCTCCTTTTATTGGCCTTTTTTTTTGTTTTTTTCTCCTCTAACCACCTTAACATGCCCTTATCCATCTACACTCCAAGGTCCGTTACTTCTCTGGCCCGCCCCTTCCTCTCTTCTCCTGCTAGCCCCAAACCGCGGTTATTTTCCAATGTGCCACGTGGTATTTTTCCTCACCTGTTGCTTTTCGCCCTTTCTCTCTCTCCCACTCGTAGCCGCCTTTTCCTCCCCTAGCCCCAAGCCGCGGTTAGTTTTCAATGTGCCACGTGACATTTTTCACCACATGCTGCTTCCCCTACATCCCAGCCGCCTTTTCCTCTCCCTAGACCCGAGCCGCGGTTAGTTTCCAATGTGCTATGTGGCATTTATCTCCACATGCTGCTTCCCCCACATCCCAGCCGCCTTTTCTTTTTTTCTAGCCCCGAGCCGTGGTTAGTTTCTAATGTGTCACGTAGCATTTTACCCACATATGTTATTCCCAATATGACACGTGTGGTTTTCACTCGGTAAAAAATATTTATTGTTCCCGGATTGGGATTTTTTTTTTTGTAAACCCTTTCTCATCATCTTCATTCTTCTTCTCATCTGTAAGTTATGTGGATTTTAATATAAACAGAATATACTTCCGTCCATGTATTAATAAATACATTCACTCATATTTTAAATACATATCAGATTTAGTTTCTTCCTCTGATTAGGAAGTGATATGTGTTTAAAAAACAATCTTTTTTAATACCATTCCTACGCGTATTTGAATATAATATAATTTTAAACAGAATATAGTTGCATTCATGTATTAATAGCTAGGTATTTTTTTTAAACTGTTATGTGGATTTTTATATAAACAGAATATACTTGCGTCCACGTATTAATAAATACATTCACTCATATTTTAAATTCATATCAGATTTAGTAACTGATATGTATTTTAAAAAAAATCTTTTTTTTCTACCAAATATACCATTCATACACCTATTTAAATATGCTTGCATCCATGTATCATATTTAGTTTTGTTAAGAATTACAGATTCCCTGGTTTCTGACGTGTGTGTTCATCTTGGGCCGATCGAGTTATTCTCTTTCTCGGGAAAGCAATCCGCTCATTGACTTTTGTGTCTCACCTACGAAACCAAATCCAAATTTTGTTTTGT
This sequence comes from Cardamine flexuosa, assembly GCA_963555745.1. Classification (NCBI taxonomy): domain Eukaryota; kingdom Viridiplantae; phylum Streptophyta; class Magnoliopsida; order Brassicales; family Brassicaceae; genus Cardamine; species Cardamine flexuosa. The sequence continues at coordinate 20,558,840 of OY743217.1, read as the reverse complement.
TTCATACTCCCTAAACTGATATTTTTAGCGTGTGCTTATGCCATGTGTCTTTTTCTCAAGTAAAAATATTTTATAGTTACTTAGGGTTTAAATTATTAGATTCTCAATCTATTGTTAAGAATAAAGATATGGTAGCATTATCTCCTCCTTTTTTTTATTTCATGTGCGTCCTTCTTGGGCCGATCGAACTATATTGTTTCTCGAGAAAACAGTCCGTTCTTTGACTTTTTTGTCTCATCAAGAAACCAAATCGAAATTGTCTTTTTCTTTAAAAGTAACTTGCTACAACTATCATTTTTAAAAATAGTATTTTTGTATATTTCCAGTAGAAAACTAAAATTTCATGCCACATGTAATCTTCTTATTTCAATATCAATGACAGCTGTGTGTACTCATGTTGTTCTTTGAGGGCTAGATGTTTGCGATCAAGTTTAGTCTCTATAAATATGGACTACTCATGTTGTAATCCCCTAATCACATTTTCCTGCCAAAATCTCAAAATTATCAAAACTCTTAAACTATGTCTAAAATATATTTCAATGATCTTCGTGTAGGTTTTTGCGAAGGGCCTGTGTTTTGCAGGCTTCTTCATTTCTGGGAGGCCCGGAATCATACCATAGGAAGCACTCTCATTGGTTTGGAATTGCTTCTGATCGACGAAAAGGTACTCTTTTCGCTGTTTTTTTTCTTTTTCTTTGCTAAGCATTTAAATTTAAATTTTAAAAATCCTTTGCTTATAACAGGGTACGACTATTCAAGTTTTCATATCCCGTTACCGGATTCAGTGGTTCAAACCCTCATTGAAGGCGTACGCGGTATACAATCTCAGAATGTTTGCTATCAAACTATAAAAAAAAAAATACAAAGTTTGTGATCACAGATTAGGTATAACTTTTACAAATAAAACTGGTTTTGATGAGGCAACTGAAAAAGTTGCGGATATAGCTCGCCAAAAGTTCAGGACACGGTTGTTCAAAACTTTTATGGACATCGCTGACAAGAAGGAAGACCTGTTTGATAAGTAATTTAACTATTTTGTAACTATAGTTATTATTTAAATGTTCTAATTTTTCATTTTTTTAAAAATTTTTTTCTTTAGATGTAGTTAGAAAAATTGTAAGCATTACCTCTGATAATTTCGAAATAAGTAGTTCGACCGGAGGAAGGATGAAATTTGGAAACCCTACTACGAAGGACCGGGTGTTTTTACAAATCTTGATGGAAGAGTATGTAACTATTTTTTTTTGATATACAATTCATTGTTTTAAAATTTAAATTTTATATATAATACATATTTTTGTTGTCTCTGTGTTGATTGGTTTTACATGATTTTGTTGTGTAGTTGTAAAATAATTCGTGTATCTTTATGGGAAGACGTGGCTACTTATTTCTTAAACATTTGGAAGGAAAGGAATTCTAAGCCCGTCATTGCCCTCATCACTTGTGTTATTTCAAAATCTATTGGAGGTTAGTGTGTTAAACAATTTTATTTTAAATCTGTTTTGTTTATATGTTTTTTCCAAGCTTTTTGTAAATTAAAAACAGGTGCTGTCGCATTGAGTATTTCGAGTGCTTCTCGATTGTTTTTCGATAATGATGTTTATGAAACAAATCAGTTTCATGCATGGTATGTATCCAATCTCTAATTATTAACTATAATATGATTTCTAATTACTATGATGTTCTACGTATTTGATATATATATATATATATATTATTATTTTGATTTAATATATTTTTTATTATTATGATTTAGGATGAGGCCAAATAAAGGATGGAATACAAAGCTTGGCACTACTGTCGTGGACGATTTTAAATCCAGTATTCTTTTAAAAAGTACTTCAGGTTTTGTTCTTGGTATATAATTATTAATTGTTAGTTCAATATAATTGCTATGCTTATATTCAGATATTGATAATGTTTTGTTTGAAACATGAAATATTTTCAGAATATAATTTCCTTCTGGGTTGAAGTCAATGAAGTTAATTTGGACGGCTTTCAAGGGATTTCATTATGGTTATGTTTGAAATGAAGTTTTAATCACCATGTCTGATTTTTGTTGTTGTTGTTGTTGTATATAGTTACGTATGTTAAAGACTTGAGTTATGTTTAAGAATAAATGGTGTTTTTGTCTAAGAACAAAGGGTGTTTTTATAACAATATATGTCGACAATTATTAATAAAAATTAAACTTATAAAAAAATGTCAGGCTACATATGCATTTCCGATATACGTTGCGTAAGTTAAAATCATTTTCATACAAATATATTCTACATGAGTTCAACAAAATATGTTCTAAAATTTAATTGCATGTAAACATTAGAGATTTTACCTTATTTTTTTAAAAAGACTATGTCAAACGTCATAGATAAGTGTGAAGGAAATGGGCTGAAAAGATATCGAGAAAAAGATGCGTCATTCAGCGATTGCGATGGTATATTTTTATCTTTAAACTTATGCTATATTAAGTCATAGTGAGAATTGCATAGAATAACACACATTTTATATGAAATTACTAGAATAACTCCCTTGTAAAAGGGATGAGTAGACAAAAAGGAAAAAATCTATCAAACCTATTATTTGTAACAAAATAACAAAAATGCCATTAATTTTTATTTCAAAAAATTAATAACATAATATTTTTTAAAAAGGAATTAAAATGATAAATAATATAAAGAATTATTTTATAAAACAAATAACTATAAAATATGTTATATTTTTAATAAATCAAAAATTAAAAAAGTGAAAAAATAAAAAAAAATGAAAAAAATGAAAAAAAATGAAAAAAAAATGAAAATATATATAAAATAAATAAAATAAAATAAAAATTAAATGAAAATTGAAAAGAGGATAAGGAAGAAAATAAAAAATGTTTTTAAAATCTAACATAATTCAACAATTTCTTACAAACCTAAAAAAAGAAACACAATTTTTTTATATCTTATTCAAAATAAAACTTAAAATAACTAAATTATTAATATAAATTAACATAATTCAGAATATTTTTCAAATAATATAAAAATAAATAAAAATAAATATTTTCAATTTATTATACATTTTTTCATTTTTTATTTTATTTTTCTCAATTGTTTTTAGTTTTTTTTATTTTTAAAATTTTAAAATTTTTATTTTTATAAAAAATATAACACATTTTATAATTATTTTTTTTATAAAAATAAGAAATTGTAAAATCTAACATAATTCAAAAATATCTTACAAACAAAGAAAACAATTTTTAATATCTTATTCAAAATAAAACTTAAAATAACTTAATTATTAATATAATTTAAAATAATTCAAAAATATTTTTCAAATAATATAAAAATAATTAAAAAAATATATTCAAAATGTACAAAAATAATTTTTTTTTTTTCAAATTCAAAGTGTTTGGATGAAGCCTTAAATCGTGTGGTCACGATTTAATTTTAGAATAAAAATGCGGTAACTCCCAAAAAGAAATCCGCCACCAAATTATACACAAAGCTGCCATCACTAATTTTCAGAAACAAAGCTGCAGTCAATGAACACAATCCTGAAGAATGAAAAAAAGCTGCAGTCACTATAACAAAGCTGCCATCACTAATTTTCAAAGAAAGCTACAGTCAAAGAAAACAATTCTGTAGGGTTCAAACAAAACTGCAATCACTATAACAAAGCTGCCATCACTAATTTTCATAAACAAAACTGCAGTAAAAAAAAACAATCATGTAGGATGGAAACAAAGCTGCAGTCACTGTGACAAAGCTGCCATCACTAATTTTCATAAACAAAGCTGCAGTCAAAGAAAACAATCATGTAGGATGGAAACAAAGCTGCTGTCAAAGAAAACAATCATGTAGGATGGAAACAAAGCTGCAGTCACTATAACAAAGCTGCAGTCACTATAACAAAGCTGCAGTCACTATAACAAAGCTGCAGTCACTATAACAAAGCTGCTATCACTAGTTATTTCAAACAAAGCTGCAGTCAAATAAAAAAATTCTGTAGGGTGAAAACAAAGCTACAGTCACTATAACAAAGCTGCAGTCACTATAACAAAGCTGCCATCACTAATTATTTCAAACAAAGCTGCAGTAAAAAAAAACAATTATGTAGAGTTCAAACAAAGCTGCAGTCACTATAACAAAGTTGTCATCACTAATTTTCACAAACAAAGCTGCAGTCAAAGAAAACAATCCTGTAGTGTTCAAACAAAGTTGCAGTCAGTATAACAAAACTGCCATTACTAATTATTTCAAGCAAAGCTGCAGTCAAAGAAAATAATCATGTAGGGTTCAAACAAGCTGCAGTCACTATAACAAAGCTGCCATCACTAATTTTCACAAACAAAGCTGCAGTCAAGAAAACAATCATGTAGGGTTCAAACAAAGCTGCAGTCATTATAACAAAGCTGTCATCACTAATTTTCACAAACAAAGCTGCAGTCAAAGAAAATAATTATGTAGGGTTCAAACAAAGCTGCAGTCACTATAACAAACTGTCATCACTAATTTTGACAAACAAAGCTGCAGTCAAAGAAAACAATCTTGTACTGTGAAAACAAAGCTGAAGTCACTATAACAAAGCTGCCATCACTAATTATTTCAAACAAAGTTGCAGTCAAAGAAAACAATCATGTAGGGTTCAAACAAAGCTGTCATCAATAATTTTTACAAACAAAGCTGCAGTCAAATAAAACAATCTTGTAGGGTTGAAACAAAGCTGCAGTCACTATAACAAAACTGCCATCACTAATTTTCACAAACAAAGCTGTAGTCAAAGAAAACAATCATGTAAGGTGGAAACAAAACTGCAGTCACCATAACAAAGTTGTCACCACTAGTTATTTCAAACAAAGCTGCAGTCAAAGAAAACAATCATGTAGGGTTGAAACAAAGCTGCAGTCACTATAACAAAGCTGCCATCACTAATTTTCACAAACAAAGCTGCAGTAACTATATTAAAGCTGTCATCACTAATTTTCACAAACAAAGTTGCAGTCAAAGAAAACAATCATGTAGGGTGGAAACAAAGCTGCAATCACTATAACAAAACTGTCATCACTAATTTTCATATTCAAAGCTGCAATCACTATAACAAAGCTGCAGTAACTATAACAAAACTGCAATAAATATAACAAAGCTGCCATCACTACTTATTTTCAAACAAAGCTGCAGTCAAAGAAAACAATCCTGTAAAAAACCAAAGCTGCCATAACTAAAACAGAGTGGCATTTTTGTAATTCATAATTACACGCATATTAAATATTAATGGCATTTTTGTAATTGAATTTTTGTTTACAAAGCTTCTGAGGGGTACTTTTGTGATTTCAAAATATCAAAAAATTCTCTAGTAATTAAAAACAAATATGAGTTATTCTAGTATTTAACAAACTTTTATGGGTTATTTTAGTAATCCTCCCTAAGTCATATTAATAAAATTCTTTAAATCTATTTGATTAATTAAACATATTTTTAGGTAGTCAAAGAGTAAAATGTCAGCGAACTGCTGATTTGGCGTCGTCCTCATATAATATAGGTTCGTTTACTCTTATAAGAGATTTCTATAATTTGTCAGTCGTAATATTTGTTATTCTTCTTTTCAAACTTACCAAAAAAAACCTTGGAATTTATATTTCAAAGAAAACATCGATAAATATATTACGGTGGATAGATTAAAATGTTAGCATATTTAAAATCACCTCTCATGCATATTATCCACAACATTTGAAACTATTAACCATCTTAGTATTTATTCACATCTTTGTTTGTAGGTGGAACTAAACATATTAGCTCCTATCTCATTTCACAGATACACAAGTATCATGACTGTAATTTTTTTTAACCTTTCCACCTTCTTTACTATACAAATTATTTAGTAAACTTATCTTAACAAGTTCATCAGTTCATATTTTTTAATCTTTCCAATTTGCAGGTGGTTGTAGTAAATGTGCAAATATTGTACGTTTGTTATTTCTTATTCAATTAAATTTTGTTTTATATTTATCTGTTATAATTTACAATTATAAATTTTATTGAACACATATTTATGGATGTAGTAATGAATAAAAATGCAAGAACGATTAGAAGAGGGATTGTTGATTCAAAAAGATCGTCAAAAAAACAGCATAAAGGTAAAATTATATGTAGTGAATGTCGGTAATACTTTTTCCGTTTCAAGCATATAATTCATTGTCTGTTGCAGTTGGCAGAAGAGAAGCTAGGGACTTTCTTCGACAAGTATCCAAATATTATGATTGTAAGAACATATGCTATCTATTTTACCATAGAAACTCATATATCAAATAAGATCATCTTCATAAAGTTCTAACATTTTTACTTATTCAAATGGTAGGTGGGTGTGATAAGTGTTCAGAATATAGTATATTTCTAATCATTTTTTTAAAATATAGTACAATATATTTTTCAAATTTATGTTATTTAAAAAATACTTACTGGAAAACTGTTATTGTTTTTAGTTATGGGAAAAAACAATTGAGGAATTAGAAAAGCTATTCTTCTATCAAAGAGATTGTTACGGAAGCAACAAAGTAATTTAACATTATTCTTTGTGCTCTATATTGCTCTGTTAATATGGAATTGTTACTAACAATTGAACAATTTATGGATGAAGCCTCTATGAGTGGAACAGCATTGACAAGGCAAGAATTAAGTAAAAAAAGAGGTTAGTGTATGAATAGAAATGTAATATATTCGAGTAAATAGTTAGTATTCAACATGTTTATATGTTTTGGTTACAGCTACATCTGCTCGTGAAAACCCTATTTTAGAATGCATTAAATGCAAAGCACTGGTATGGTATTGATACACAGAGTTTTAACCCAAATAAAAGACTGCAAGTGCACAGACAATCACAGTAGTATAGATGGGATCGAATCCACAAGGACCAAGTGTCACACTACAATTCTTGAGAATGAAACTAAGCTAAGACAATATTATGGTTGTTGGTTTGATGTATCACGAAAATAGCAAATAAAAACTATGTAAACAATGAATTAAAATGCGCTAGGTCAAGGGATATTCGCGGGAATTCAGAGATCATGAACCAGATAATTATTTAGGGGTAAGCAAGAACCGTCTAGAACTCAAACATAAATATTTAACTAATCTACTGTCGTAGTATCAGTCACTTTATCTAACAACCTAAGTATCTAAACTGTCGTTTGATCTTAGAGTTGTAAACAAGCATTAAAGAGCGAGTTTAATATGTTCATGAAATGTCTTAAACATCAGCTTTCGTTGGCTAAGGACAATCCATTCATCTAATGTTCTTTCAAGCATTTAATCAAACACTTTTGATGCATTAAAAAGCCTAATATCAGAAACTAAGTGATCAATTCAATTTCAGCAGTAAGATCAATAATAGATGAAGAACCCTAAATAAATCCCTATCTATATCTGATTCAATGATTCATAAATCCCTTTGAAACCCTAAACCTAACTATGAAATTACTCAGACATAGAAATAAAAATATAGCAAATAGATGAAAAGGAATTCATAATCAAATACAATAAAACTCCAAAAGGGTTGAGAAATATTCTCAAAGATGTAGAGTAAGAGATTTCTTCTCCCAAAAGCTTACAAAATCCAAAGCTAGAAGTCTGATGTAAAATAAAGCGTAATCTCCAAAAATTGGCTAAAAACGAAAATATAAGTCTAAAACACGTTCTGGGTCGAAACTGAACCGAAAAAGGGAATTAAGCCGAAATTTCCTTTTTTCTGCGTTTTGGATAATTGAGTCTGGATCGATCGACCCAGGGGTGGATCGATCGATCTGGGTCTGGATCGATCGTTTGGCGTCGGATGGATAGATCTGAAATGGAGCGTTCATTTGGCAGCGGCTTGGATCGATCGATCCAGGTGTGGATCTATCGATCTGGAGGGTCATCGATCGATCTGGTGGTCACGATCGATCTGGAACAGAGCGTAAACTTGGCTGGTAGCTGGATCGATCGATCCAAGTGGAGACCGATCGATCTGAGCATTGAAATGCTCCAAAAATGCTCAAATTCAGGCTGTTGTGCGTTCATCCTTGCTCCATGCGCATTAAACTCCATCCGAAAGTATTTCAACCTGATAAGACTCTGAAAACATCGAAAAGACTCTAAAAACTCTTTAAAAACAACTTAGAAAATCCGAAAATATGCAATACATCAACTCCCCCAGACTTAGTCCTTTGCTTGCCCTGAAGCGAACAAAGAAATCTAAACTAGTGAAGAGGTTTGAAAATCACGGAAACTCTTTATGATCAGAGGCAATGCTATAGATAGATGCCCTGCAGATTCGTTAGTACAAGAATCTCAGTTAAAACTTTACTCTATAAACCCACAACATTACCAACTCTGATCCATCCATCTCAAACCTGCAAGAGACCTTGGTTTTCACTTCACTCAACTCCTTACATATATTAAAAAGTGGCGTGGATTTCTCAAGAGAAGACATCACTCGGGGTAGACGGCGCTTGGTATAAAAACGCATTTGGTATTTAAGTGGAGTTAACATGTTTAGGGTATACCATGATTGAAGTGCAACTACGTCACAGGGCTGCGAGAGAGTATGAACCCATTGATGTTCACAACTTCCAACCACTTCTTCAGAACACCTTCTTTTTACTTCTTTTCTTCTTGGTTCCCCCAGATTTAGATATTTTTGGGGTCTTTGAGTCTTTGCACAGCTTCATAACCATTTTTTCTTCTTGCTTGGATTACCTGTGCTATGAGACAATTTTTGTAGCTATTTCTTTTCTTTTCGTTTTTTTTTTTTTTTTTTTTGAATTCACGAAAATGAGATGAAGGGGGAAACACTACGAAAATGTACAAGTCTCAAGCAGAAGATGAGTACCTTTTCTAAATTTTCCAAGGCGAGATAACATATAAGCCAATTTGTAACCATCTCTTATTTAATTCCTTGCATCTGCCATCTTTAGTGGTTGGAGAGCTGTGTCGGAAATTTCTCTCTCGCATTTCTGTGCATATCTGCCTACAAGCATGAGAAAGAAAAGAGTGGTGAAGGTCTGAAGGGAAATATATGGTATAAAGGTAAAACCACTAAAAATGAGTGGCCATTCAGGATCAGCAAATAGTGGTAAAGTGAATAACAAGTCCTGGATGTGCTGCTCGTTTCCCCAATATAATGTCTCTCATGAGAAATAATTGAAGTCATGATTATGGTCCAAGTAAAGTGGAGTTGACGTCCGGTCCAACCGTGTTCTTTGCACGATGAAACTTAGGGAGAAGGTTCTGCAATGATGTCTAGATGAGAATCCTACAAAACTCATCTTTAGAGAATGAACCCAAGCATATAAAAAGCAAAATTCATCATATTATAGAGTCATAATTTCCTACAAGTTTGACTCGATAGAACCAAAAACTCGAATAAGAAGTACATCAAAATGACTCAAGAGAAACAAAACAGAGAAAAGACATTAGTCCAACAAGCACCCTCCCCCAGACTTATTTCACACCGCCTCGGAGTGAAAATAAATCCAGAGAAGGATACGACAAATGCACAAAAATGAAAAGAAAGAAATAAAAATGAAATAATACAATGGATATAAAGAAGATACTGTGATCACTGGTCGCTCTCGGAGATGCCGCTGTGGTCCTCGCCAATGTATCTCTTACGCCTATGTCGGCGTATCTCACCGGTATCATCCTCGGTGGTCCCGTGTCCAGCAACGTCGGGGTCAGCAGCATAATGTCAGCCTCGTGAACCTCTGTCTCGGATGGCACTGTGGTCTCCGGTGCTCTGAAACAAGAAGGAAGGCGCGGGCACTGTAGCTTGGCGAGTGCGCCCCATATCTTCTGCATCATCGAACTTTGCCTCCTCTGTGACTCGACCATCCATTCCCAGCGTGCATTCTCAGTAGCATCTGTGGGTAAGGTAGGTAAATCAAACTCACCAGAGTAGGGCGGGAGCAGTGGCTCCATTGTGTCAGGAAAATGGTCTGTCACTCCAGTGGCCTCCAGGTGAGGCGGTGCAGGTGGAGCGTGTGAAGAACTGCCCCTCTGGCGCTGCGAAAGGGCTCTGCCGGTGACAGGACACAGATGCTCATGTGCAAGCTCAAACTCTAAGTTCTGGACCGAAGTGAGGGAAGTCATCTCTGGGAGGGGCAGCTGGCAGAGTCGCGGGATTCCCTCCATGTTAGTGAACATGTACCTGAGATTGGTCTTCAGGATGAAACACCGCCTGAGATACTCCTCATCTATAAGGTCAATCTGATCCTTGCACTCTGTAGTGCTGAGGTATAGGCGATGGAACTGGAAAATGGGTGTCAATAGACTCCCGACGAACTTCGTCTTCTTAGTCTTAGCACCAATACCGCGAAGCTTCTTCTGCACCAGAACAGAAGCAAAGATAGCACCAAGGTTGGTGCGAAGCTTGGGTGGTGACTCGGTCCTGTAGACGTCACATGCAAATGGAGGCAGCCCAAAATGCAGTAACATCAACTCATCCTCCCTCAAAGCTCCTGGTTTGTCCTTGCCAAACAGTGTAAGCCCTAAAATCTTCGCCACCACTCGAGCCACAGGGTTCCTGATCAAAGTGAGCTTGTTCTCCCGTAAGTTGCAGTCTCGTCGGCCACCAATGACGTTCCACAGCTTGTAGTACCCAGGAAAGGATGAATAAGGAGAGAAGGTGGTAAGCTCCTTCTCTTTGTCAAAACCATAGCGAGCACACAAGTCGGAAATCGAGATTTCGTAGAGTACACCGCTGGAGATGTATGAAAGTCGACCCTCACTTGCAATAGGGTGAGAAGGGCCGTCGTACTGGACCTCAACAGAGGCTAGAAACTGGCAAACTAGCTCGGGGTAGAGGGGATATGCCTGGGTAGCCAAAGTGCCCAATCCCATCTTGGCCAACATGGCCAATACGTCCTCGAAAATACCCATCTTCTGGAGTGTCCAGGCACACAGAAACTTGGTGGGCTTTGTCGACATTCAGAAGACCATTGTAGCATACACTGTTGAACATAACCCATGGACCTTCAAACTTTTGTCGGGTGTAGCGGATACTAGCAAGCAGCTTTTTAATGGTATACGGTACGTTGTCTCGCGCGGGAAAGATGAATGGCGTCTTGTCCGGTCTAGGCCATGGAGCTATGGTCCGAGTAGCGTCGTGTAATTCCTCTTCTTCAATGTGTTCCGAGGATGTGGCAATCTCCTTATCCTTCCGCTGTGGTTGCTTTTTCTTCGATGCTTGTGGTGCGCGTGATGGATTTCTTCTTACACCATCTTCTCCCTTTTTAGCCATAGCCTGCAAATTCAAAATTTAAAGGCATTAGCATCTTTAAAATCAATGATAGTAAAAAATTTCTGATGAAATAATTAAATTCCAAAATCAACCAAAATTGAATTTTCAGTACTCACATCCACACAAGAATCAAAATTAAGCACACATCTCAACTAATTTAATTACAATTTTCGTCCTAAACTAGAGAAAATTTTCAAACTATCTCATTAATTCACAAATTCAATTCCAAGCACAAAAATCAAGCAATCAAGTCATGGCTTCGTGCTATGCTAACCCAGAAATCATAATCAAGCTATGAAATCAATTAAGGATCAATCTAACAACCTAATTTTCCCAAATTTGAACATGATTTTTTGGAATCTAAAATTGGAGATAGAGCTTCATACCTTTGCAGATCGAGAATATGAATGGCAGAAACAGATAGAGGACGAAAAGTTATTGAGTTTAGACCCAAAAAACGTTGAAATCCGTTGAGAATTGAAGAAGTTATGGATTTTGAAAATTCTTGCTCAAGAACACCTTTGAAATCGCAATTTTGAGAGAGAGGAGAAAAATCGTGTTTGATCCGAAAATTCGGGTTTCTGAGTTTTAAAACGTAATTTCCGGTTTAAATTAAGTGAAATTAAACCAATAGAAAACCGGAGCTAACCGAAAGTTCCAAAATTGCGACTTACCTGGACCTGGATCGATCGATCTGAGTCCTTCGATCGATCTGAAACGCCGCGTTCAGTTGGCCCATGCTCGGATCGATCGATCTGCACCCCATCGATCGATCTGGCCGTGATCGATCGATCTAAAACGCTTCGTAGGTTTTTGGCTCTTGTGGTTCGTAGGTTTTTGGCTCTTGTGGACCGATCGATCTGACACCTGCGACCATTTATTTTTTTATTTTTTTATTTTTTTTTATTTTTATTCTTTTCGAAAAAAGAAAAAATATGATCTGTAATAAAAGGAAAAATAAGAACAAAAATATGTACACTTACCGGTGGGTTGCCTCCCACCAAGCGCTTATTTTAAGTCTTTAGCTTGACTTGGATGCTGTTTAGGCTTGAGATGGATCACTGAGAAGAATGGAGTCTCCTTCAGTGATTTCAGCTTCCGCAAGATACGGCTTAAGGCATTGACCATTAACTACAAATTCACCTCTTGTGGTGTCCAGCAACACTACAGCACCATATGGTTTCACCTCCTTTATGGTGAAAGGACCTGACCATCTTGATCTCAACTTTCCAGGAAAGAGTTTCAAACGGGAGTTGAAAAGCAGAACCTGATCATTGGCAGCAAAGTTCCTATGGATGATCTTCTTGTCATGATAGGCTTTAGTCCTCTCTTTGTAGATTCTGGAATTCTCATATGCCATGTGGCGGATCTCATCCAGTTCATTCAGCTGTATCAATCTTCCCTCAGAAGCCGGTTTAATGTCAAAATTCATCATCTTCACAGCCCAAGCAGCCTTGTACTCTAGCTCCACAGGGAGGTGGCATGATTTCCCATAGACAAGGTGGAAAGGGGTTGTCCCTAAAGGTGTCTTATATGCAGTCCTATATGTCCAGAGAGCATCATCTAACTTGACTGACCAATCCTTCCGCGTTGTGTTCACTGTTTTCTGCAGAATGCTCTTGATCTCCCTGTTGGAGATCTCTACCTGCCCACTTGTCTGAGGGTGGTAAGGAGTGGCGAACTTGTGGTTGACTCCATGCTTCCTGAGCAGACTTTCAAAGCACTTGTTAATGAAGTGAGAACCACCATCACTAATAACAACTCTAGGCACTCCAAGCCATGGGAAAATCACAGTTTTAAACATCTTCAAGACAACCTTGGCATCATTAGTTGGTGAAGCCATTGCTTCTACCCATTTAGACACATAGTCTACTGCCACAAGGATATACTCATTCCCATAAGATGATGGAAATGGTCCCATGAAATCAATTCCCCATACATCAAACACCTCAACTTTTAGGATAAAATTCGGAGGCATCTCATTCCTCTTGCTAATATTTCCCTGCCTTTGACATGAATCACACTTTAACACAAAACCATGGACATCTCTGAACATAGTTGGCCACCAGAAACCAGCTTGCAAAGCCTTGGACACAGTCTTGAAAGTAGCAAAGTGCCCAGCATATGTTGAACCATGACAATGAAACATAATACCTGAAACCTCTTCCTCTGAAATGCAGCGCCGGTAAATACCATCTGAATAATGCTTATACAAATATGGCTCATCCCAGAAGTAGTGTCTTATATCTCTCAAGAACTTCTTCTTCCTGTATCCAACAAAATTCTCTGGTTCTTGCTCTGCAGCTAAGTAGTTAGCAATCTCACCAAACCATGGCATTATAGGAGGCACAGAAGATATAGCAGATGCATAGCAGTCGGTTTCAGTCCCTATGCTAATGGCATACGCGTTCTCCTCTGGTAGGTTGTCATCCAAGGGAACCCTTTCCTCTATTCTCAGTGTAGACAAATGATCAGCAACACCATTTTCAATCCCTTTCTTGTCCTTAATCTCTAGGTCATATTGCTGTAACATGAGTATCCATCGCAGTAGTCTGGGTTTTGCATCCTTTTTGATTAGAAGGTACCTCAAAGCTGCATGGTCTATATGCACAATCACCTTAGACCCCACAAGATAGGACTTGAACTTCTCAAAAGCAAATACAATGGCCAGCAATTCTTTCTCGGTAGTAGCATACTTGCATTGTGCATCATCAAGTGTTCTGCTAGCATAATAGATCACATGAACCTTCTTGTCTCTTCTCTGTCCCAGAAAATCTCCCACTGCATAGTCACTAGCATCAGTCATCACCTCAAAGGGCAGCTCTTAGTCTGGTGGTTGGATAATTGGTGCACTCACAAGTGCTCCCTTAATGGTGTGGAAAGCCTCAAGACATGTGTCATCAAAGTTGAACTTCACATCCTTACACAACAGCTGTGTCAATGGCCTAGCTAGCTTGGAGAAATCCTTGATGAACCTCCTGTAGAAAGCCGCATGTCCTAGAAAGCTCCTAACACCCTTGACAGAATTTGGTGGTTGCAAACTTGTCATCACATCAATCTTTGCTCTGTCCACTTCAATGCCTTGTTCTGAGATCCTGTGTCCTAAAACAATCCCATCTCTAACCATGAAGTGACACTTCTCCCAATTCAGCACAAGATGCTTCTCCTCACATCTCTTTAGTACCCTGCAAAGATTAGTCAAACAAACAGATAAAGATGAACAATACACAGAAAAATCATCCATGAAAACCTACATTATATTTTCAATCAAATCAGTAAAAATAGACATCATGCATCGCTGGAATGTCGCTGGAGCATTACACAAACCGAAAGACATCCGGCGGTAGGCAAAGGTGCCGTAAGGACATGTGAATGTGGTTTTCTCCTGATCTTCTGGAAGAATGGGAATCTGAAAGAAACCAGAATAGCCATCTAGAAAGCAGTAATACGAGTGGTTAGCCAATCTCTCAAGCATTTGATCATTAAAAGGCAAAGGAAAATGATCTTTACGGGTTGCAGCATTCAATTTCCTATAGTCAATACACATCCTATGCCCTGTAACAGTTCTAGTTGGGATCAACTCATTCCTATCATTCTTAACAACTGTTACACCACCTTTCTTTGGTACAACATGGACAGGGCTCACTCAAGTACTACCTGAGATAGCATATATAATGCCCGCTTCTAGAAGTTTCATTATCTCTTTCTTTACAACATTGAAACTAGTATTTTTCGCCTAATATGCAGAGAAAGACAGTAAGAATTATCAGCCTAGGCACAGAGAGACAAAACACAAGTTTTTCAATCAATTATAAGTATAGAAAATATCGAAGCAATGGGTGACTAGAGTTATGCAAAAAGGATGTGATCAATAACAAAAAATTCAAACCAAATATAAAAAGGGTAGGTTTTTTTATCTAACAGCCTAAATGAAACTATAACCAAACCTTACGTGAACCTAGAACTACCAAAGTCTGTCACACTTTAGTAAGTTATGAAAAAACAAGAAAACTATGCTAAATTAACCACTCAACATAAGCAGTCGAGTAGGGTGGTTGAGTGCTACAGTAAAAACAGAGAAAACCTACAGTGAACGAATACTAAGCAAGCTGTGAACTATGGGGAAAAACAGGGACTCTAGGGATGGAAATCACATGATCGCAAACACTCTGTTCTATTGCAGCTATCAACTAGCAATTTCATCACATGACTACCCTAGACAGCAGACTTCATAACCAGCTCAATCCATGGTTCATGGTAGAGAGCCCCAAGACCCAACCCAGTCGGCATAGTGTGAGGAGTCGGATCAGGCATGAAGAATCAGCCTATTCAAGTCGAGAAGAGTTCATAATAAGTGAATAGGTGGAGTCGTGACATAAATCAATGTCTGATGCATCCACCCTCACCTTACTGTACTCTAACCCCCGGAAAAAGTCTATCTAATGGCTCAAGGCATGGTTCTTGCTCATGAGACCATCTAAAATCATGTTCTCCTTGATCAGGGGAGAAAAAGCATTAAAAACACTCACCACAGAGGGAGTCACAATTGCGTGATGATCAACCTATCTAAACCATAGAATAACAGAGTGAAGCTACCCTATTCCATCCCCAAAAATCCTAATTTTACTACTAACTCACCGAATTCATCATTTGGGCCTGAAACCCAAAAATCTTTAAAAGAGACATATGTGATAGCAGATGATCTGATGAGCAAGAGTGTAGAAGAAAGCTAAGGCAAATACTGATTTTATAAAAAGTTATGCAAGTTACAAAATTCGGGAAAATGAAGAACAAGATGAAGAACTAGACAGAGAAACTAAGCTAAACTAGGTTAAAATAATAAAATTGCCCCCCCCCCACCCCTTACATTAGGTTAATCAGGAGCTTTTATACTAGGTGACAAAAGAGAAATAATACAAATTCCGAGTTTTAAGGGAAAAAGAGTAAACGTGCCACTTGATTAGTCAGTCGAGTGGAGCAGTCGAGTGGGTGCTGTGGCTGACTCGACCACCCACTCGAGTGGCCGGTCGAGTGGCTCAGTAGAGAGGCTGACTAGACTACCCACTCGAGTGGGTAGGTCGAGGAGGCCACTCAAAGTGTCTCTGGTGTAGTGAAGGCTCAAGTTCGACATGTCTTCACTCTTTGGGATGTATCTTCCAAATGGAAGACTGGATTGCTTTGATTATTGTCCCATGTGAAACTTGACTCTTCTAGCTTTCCAAGAGTATACAGAAATCCAAATTTGGTCCACGGGAAAGTCTTCAAATGTTGCCAAACTTCTGATGCTCCGGAAGTCACTTGAGTGGTCTGGTCGAGTGATCATGTCTGAGAGTGCTTCACTTGAGTGGTCTGGTCGAGTGAGCCTATCTGAGAGAGCTTCACTCCAGTGGTCTGGTCGAGTGTGCCTGTCTGAGAGTGCTTCATTCCAGTGGTCTGGTCGAGTGTTCCTGTCTGAGAGTGCTTCACTCCAGTGGTCTAGTCGACTGTGCATGTCTGAGAGTGCTTCACTCGAATGGTCTGGTCGAGTGAGCCATCCATCTTCTCTGCAGGTCGAGTGGCCTGTCTAGAGTGCTCACTCGAGTGCCTGGTCGAGAGTGCTCACTCGAGTGCCTGGATGAGAGTGCTCACTCGAGTGCCTGGTCGAGAGTGCTCTCTGTCTTCTCTGCAATCTTCACTCGACTCCATAGGGCTTCACTGCACATCTTCACTCCATGAGCCAAAATCCAAGTATGCTCTATATGCTCCATAAGTACATGATAAGACCCCAAATATGCAAAATGCATGCAATGCCTATACAGAAATATGAAACATCCTATATGAAGCATAAATGCACGAAATGGTATAAACAGTGGATGAAATTTACTCAAAAGCATGATAAATAGGTGGTAAAGCCGTGTATAAAAGTGGTGTTATCTTTCAGATTTGGGTTTAACCGCCTCTGATGTTCTATAGAAGTCATTGATTCCTCTTCTAGATGTATCCTATGCATACAAAGATCAGGTGAAATTCCTGGAATATCATCAAGTGAATAGCCTATTGCTCTACGGTACTTTCTAAGTTCACAAAGTAGTAAAGCAGTCCCAGCATTGTTCAAGGCGGAATTGATGATGACATGGTAAGTAGAGTTAGGACCAAGAAATGCGTACCTTAGCCCAGCTGGAAGTGTTTTGAGCTCTACCTTTGGAGCTTTCAGCTCACTCCATAGATTAGCAGGAGGCGCAGGAGATAGGGCCGGTGGAGAATTCTCCGAGGTACTCTCCAAGCTCGTATAGGCAACCATCTTTCCTATAGCGTCACTTGAATCCAGCACCTTGGCATACCCAATTGTATCCTCACTCTTACTCACTCTCAGCTTTTGTCAAAAACAATACCCAATGGATCATCAACTATGATCTCTTCAGCCATCTCATTAGAGATTTTCAGTGAATCATCAACAAAGAATGTTTGGCCATCTATCATGGGCTTCTTCAGCAGCTTATCCATCTCAAACTTCATGATAATATCTCCCAGGCGGAGATCAATACTTCCATTCTGCACATCAATAAGAGCTCCTGCAGTGCATAAGAATGGTTTACCCAAAATGAGAGGATCTTTGGGTTCTTCTTCCATTTTCAGAACCACAAAATCAGCAGGGATGAGTACATTTCCTATCTGTACATGTAAATCCTCAAGAACACCAACTGGCAACTTCACAGATCGATCAGCAAACACCAAAGAGATTTTGGTGGACTTGAATTTAGTGAAACCAAGTCTTCTAGCCACAGACAAAGGCATCAGATTTACATTGGACCCCAAATCACATAGAGAACAAGCAAAGTTCATATCACCAATCTTCACTGACAAAACAAAATGCCCAGGATCTCCAAGTTTCTTGAGTACCTTGTTTTGAAAAACAGCACTGCATTGTTTGGTAACTTTCACATTGTCATCTCCAGCTGAGATCTTGCTTGTTACCAGACTCTTCATGTACTTCTTCATAGCAGGCATCATTTGAATACATCAACAAGAGGTATCCTCACCATGACATCATCAAGCATTGCTTTGCATTTAGCTTCTTCTAAGTCTTTGCGTGACTTCTTAGGGCGGGTAGGATATGGGACCTTAGGAGCATAGACCCGCGCAGGTGGTGGTGTGTCTAGCTTCTCTGGTTGAACTTCAGTCTCCTCAGTTTCTTGTTCCTTAGTCTCTTCCAGATCAATCACTTCCTCTGCATTATTCTCACTCCGCACAACAGGTTCCAACACTTTTCCACTCTTTAGCGCAATAGATTGAACATACTCTTTCTTAGGGTTTTGTTCCCCCTTTGCTGGAAGGACTCCTTGCTGTCTTTTGATTGCATCAGCAGTTTGAGCAACTTGAGTATCTATCAGCCTCATGTGGGTGGAGACAGCTTCATACTTGCTGTTGAGATCATTGTACATGTTGTCCACCTTCAGATTAATCTCATTTGATGACTTCTGTTGCTGTACCAGGAGCTGTTGCATAAGAGCCTTAAGTTCATCTTGAGAATTATTTGAAGAACTTGCAGGCGCTGGCAGGAAGTTATTGAATGGCAGTCTTTGCTGAAAATTTCCCTGAAAAACGTTTTGGCCCTGATTCTGCACGAACTGTTTTCCTTGAAAATTCTGAGGAAATTTTTTCTGGAAGCCCGGATTTTGCACGCCCGGATTTTGCACGAACTGCTTCCCTTGAGAATTCTGACCAAAAGCGGCTCCCTGCTGAGGGTAGACTTGATCCTGCGGATTTTCAACATTGGTACTTCTGTAGGAGAGGTTTGGGTGGTTCATGTAGTTTTGGTTAAACCCCCTGTTCTGCACAAAACCTTGCCCATTCACATAGTTCACCTCTTGAAACTCATCGTACCTTCTTCACCAGTCTCTTGACAAAACACAACATCTGATCCATCGTCAACCAGCTGAACACTCTTCTGATTTGCCTTCAACAAAAGGCTCACTTTAGCACTCAAATCATCAATCTTCTAAGAGTCCACACTGCTGACTCATCTAGACCGATCATACTCAGGACAGCGATTGCTGGAACTTGCAGCCAAGTTCTCAATCAATCTACTTGC
This sequence comes from Cardamine flexuosa, assembly GCA_963555745.1. Classification (NCBI taxonomy): domain Eukaryota; kingdom Viridiplantae; phylum Streptophyta; class Magnoliopsida; order Brassicales; family Brassicaceae; genus Cardamine; species Cardamine flexuosa. Next base: position 20,539,519 of record OY743217.1, on the reverse strand, counting down.
TACAGCTATACTTTGAGTAATGAAATCCCCATTGCTTGCAGCATTGAGCCCATTCTTGTGATCCCAGTCAACACCATCATAGAAGATGTGAAAAATCTGCTCGTCAGAATAAAAATGATGAGGACATTCTCTGCGGTACTCTTTGAACCTCTCCCAAGCTTCACAGAAAGACTCCCCTGAGTGTTGCTAAAAAGTGGTGATCCTACTCCTCAATGAAGCTGTCTTAGCTTTGGTGTAGAAGTAATCCAGGAAGGCATTAAAAAAAGTATTTTGGCCTACCTTGCAGAGAAAGACAGTAAAAACTATCAGCCTAGGCACAGAGACACAAAACATAAGTTTTTCAATCAATTGTAAGTATATAAAATATCGAACCAATGGGTGACTAGAGTTATGCAAAAAGGATGTGATCAATAACAAACAATTCAAGCCAAATATAAAAGAGTTGGTTTTATCTAACAGCCTAAATGAAACTATAACCAAACCTTAAGTGACGCTAGAGCTACCAAAGTCTGTCACACTTTTGTAAGTCATCAAAAACACAAGAAAACTATGCTAAACTAACCACTCAACCTAAGCAGTCGAGTAAGGTGGTCGAATGCTACAGTAAAAACAGAGAAAAACTACAGTGAACGAATACTAAGCAAGCTGTGAACTATGGGGAAAAACAGGGACTCTAGGGATGGAATCACAGGATCGCAAACACTCTGTTCTATTGCAGCTATCAACTAGCAATTTCATCACATGACTACCCTAGACAGCATACTTCATAACCAGCTCAATCCATGGTTAGTGGTAGAGAGCCCCAAGACCCAACCCAGTCGGCATAGTGTGAGGAGTCGGATCAGGCATGAAGAATCAGCCTATTCAAGTCGAGAAGAGTTCATAATAAGTGAATAGGTGGAGTCGTGACATAAATCAATGTCTGATGCATCCACCCTCACCCTACTGTACTCTAACCCCCGGAAAAAGTCTATCTAATGGCTCAAGGCATGGTTCTTGCTCATGAGACCATCTAAAATCATGTTCTCCTTGATCAGGGGAGAAAAAGAATTAAAATCACTCACCCAAGAGGGAGTCAAAACTGTGTGATGATCAAACTATCTAAGCAATAATAAAACAGAGAGAAGCTACCCTAATCCATCCTCATAAATCTCAATTTTACTACTCACTCACCAGATTCATCACTTGGGCTCGAAACCCAGAAATCTCTAAAAGAGACATATGTGATAGCTGATGATCCGATGAGCAAGAGTGTAAAAGAAAGCTAAGGTAAGTACTGATTTTATAAAAAGTTATGCAAGTTACAAAATTCGGGAAAATGAAGAATAAGATGAAGAACTAGAGAGAGAAACTAAGCTAAACTAGATTAAACTAATAAAATCGGCCACTCCTGACATTAGGTTAATCAGGAGCTTTTATACTAGGTGACAAAAGAGAAATAATACAAATTCTGAGTTTTAAGGAAAAAATAATAAACGTGCCACTCGACCAGTCAGTCGAGTGGATGCTGTGGCTGACTCGACCACCCACTTGAGTGGCCTGGTCGAGTAGCTCAGTAGAGAGGTTGACTAGACTACCCAATCGAGTGGGTAGGTCGAGGAGGCCACTCAAAGTGTCTCTGGTGCAGTGCAGGCTCAAGTTCGACATGTCTTCACTCTTCGGGATGTATCTTCCAAATGGTATACTGGATTGCTCTTCTTCTTGTCCCATGTGAATCTTGACTCTTCTAGCTTTTCAATGGTATACATAAATACAAATTTGGTCCACGGGAAGGTTTTCAAATGTTGCCCAACTTCTGATGCTCCAAAGTCACTTGAGTGGGCAGGCCGAGTGGGCACTCGAGTGGCTGGTCAAGTGGGGGTGTGTTGAGTGCTTACTCGAGTAGGCAGGTTGAGTGGGGGTCGAGTGGCCTGTCTAGAGTGCTCACTCGAGTGCCTGGTCGAGAGTGCTCATTCGAGTGCCTGGATGAGAGTGCTCACTCGAGTGCCTGGTCGAGAGTGCTCTCTGTCTTCTCTGCAATCTTCACTCGACTCCATAGGGCTTCACTGCACATCTTCACTCCATGGGCCAAAATCCAAGTATGCTCTATATGCTCCATAAGTACCTGATAAGACCCCAAATATGCAAAATGCAAGCAATGCTTATGCAAAAACACTAAATTCTCTATATGAGAGATAAATGCAAGAAATGATATGAACAATGGCTTAAAACTAGACGAAGACATGATAAAAAGACTCTAAAAGCATGCTAAATACAGTGTTATCAACTCCCCCAGATTTACCCTTTGCTTGCCCTCAAGCAAATAGAAAGGATAAGATGAAAGGAGTAGTGTGAAAAGTGGGGATCAGAACCTTGGCAGACTAAACAAACCTCTGACCTCAATGTCATAGTTAACAGATCTAAAATGCAATACACATAAGTCTTACTTAAAAACCTAGCCATGCTCATCACAACAGAACTTATCAATTAAACTCAGCCTCAACAAGCATTCAAAGTAAACTATCCGTTTAACATTAATTAAGCGCGAACAGTGGATCATGCTATGCATTAAGTAAGAACTCATTTGGTTCAAGGACTGGGCTTAGGAGATAAAAATGATCTCTTCTTCCTCTGGTTTATGCATTTAGTAACAGGGATATCTCAGAGAATTGATTGAACTTTAAGAGAATGCTAAAGGTAAAAGCTAACTGATGCATACAAGAATAGATTCCCATCTACCCAAGCACACACATACTACTGACTTTCCCTAACTCTATACACAGAATTGATCCTAACTCTAAACCCTATTCTTTTCACTAAAGGCAGTAATTCTTTTCTCATTTTGGGATCAATAGTTTCTGATTTTCTTCTAAGGAAAGGATTTACATTCATTTTATTTTACTTCTAGCGGAATTGGGGATTTTTCTTTACTACTAGGCTCTCACTCGACCCCTTTGGTCGAGTAGAGTGATCGAGTGAATTTTCACACACTAATAATAATAATAATTTTTTTTTTTTCATTTTCTCTTCATAGAGCCTTCTCATATCATATATAAACTTCCCAAATCCTTTACTAGACACAAATTTTTACTATCCTCTCCAAAGAAATGTTTTTAGCACTCTCTTGTCTTTTTGTTTCTTTTCTCACTCTCTTTTTTTCCTTCCCAGACTCAAACTAACATATATTTCGAATTCCCTAGCCTATTCTGGTCTAAAAAGCATGGACCAGAGTCTATATGGGAACCTATGCTTGTTGGCCTAAACCTAACACTTTTTCTTAAGTTCAATCGAAAATTAGGCCTTCCACTCAGAATTGATTTTGGTCCGAAAGAAGTGAAGTTTGGTTCTTTGGGGAACTTCTCCTAAGATGGTAGCAGCTATTTGGATCAACAAGAGTGGTAAAAAGGATAAGGAGATCCAAATACGTATAGGGTGTCCATGAGTTCATACTATAATTCATAACATGATAATTTTTAATCAGATTAGGTTCAAATTATTAGGGATAGCATTACAAATCACAACTAGTTTTAACTAAGGCAGAATGCTAAGTCTGATTTCAAACCGGGTTCAGCCTTATGTTTCAAACTTAGGTGCAAGCATTAGAGAACTATAAAATATGGCACTGAAGCCATATGTTTGGTTATTAAGCTTATTAGGTTTAATCCTCAATGTTTCCTATGTAAATGTACAATCCTAAACGAAATGATACTAGACTCAATCCTACAATGCAAATGATACTACATGAACACTCTATTTTTGAAAAACAATTTTCGAAAATTTTCAAATTTTTATGGTTTTATATGCACATAGATGCTGACTCAAGTATGCGAAATTTGAATAAGAAAAGAATAAAGATGCCAAATACATCTCCCAGACCCTCCCCCATACTTAAATTACACAGTCCCTTGTGTAACAAAAATTCAGAGGAAGGTTTGATAGATTGAAAACAAAGCTAAACAAAAATATGCAATTGTATATACAATGAAGGGTCTGGAGTTGGTACCTTATGGTGGAGTGAAGAGGGTTTCAGCAGCTGTATCCATGATCTCTTTGGTCTAGCTTGACTCTATACGTTCCACTGCTTATTCCCTGAGACTCTAAACACTAGAAACACATCAAAAATACCAAAAACATAAAATCTCGAAGCAATATATATATAGGGATAGACATGGGACTTCCTCCCAAGTGAGCTTGTTTTAAGTCACATAGCTTAACTCTTTACTCTTTTTAATCAGGTGGTGGATCATAGAGAGGTACTGGAGACTCCATTTGAAAAAGCTTAGGTGGGTAATGGAGGCTGGAAGCTGTTGTTGCAATGTTGAAAGCTCTAGTCTTCCCTGGTACACGTAACTCCTTGGTGACTTTCTTGGGAGAGGAACTATTGACATTACTCTTGAGCTCTAGTATCTGAAGCTTCATCTCTCCCAGTTGCCTTGTAAGCTCATTCTCAGCCCGTTTTGATGCCTTGATAATCCTGCTCGAGTAGCCATATAGTGCAGTTTTGACTGCGTTGATGGAAACGTTGAGTTTAGAAATCAAACTAGGCGTTTTTGGGCACATGGGGGTTTGGCTCGACCATGAGCTCGAGTCAGGTGGTCGAGTGACCTCTGAACCTTCTTCATTGAGCGTGATATCCTCTGTTTGTGACCCAACTGCATCCTCAGAAACTTCTGTTCCGATACCTACTTTATCTGGGTCTAAAACCTCTTCAGGGCTCAAAATCTCACTGTTGGGATCTCCAACTTCATCTTCTTTAGTCAAAGAAATATGAACGTGATCTTTCTTAGGAGGCTCCTTGAATGGTGCATCAAAGAGATGGTCCATTACTTTAAGAGAGAAAGGGGGCCCATCAATGGTTGGCTTTTTGGCAGCACTATCAAAATCAAACTTCAGCACTAGATCACTCCCCAGATGAAGATCTATCTTCAAATTCTCTACCAACTCCCATCCATCTTGTACAGCGGTATTAAGGAAATTTCCTTTGCTTGAAGTGTCAAGGCATACCCGGACCATTGGGAGTACTCCTCTGTATAGAATGCATAGTAGGGATTATTTGGAGAAGTCATGGTGTGGACATTGCCCTGTGTAGTCTGTGAATCTTTCCCAGGCGTCTGATAGTGTTTCACCTTTCAGCTGGTGAAACATTGCGATTTCGTGGCAAAACTTTTCTGTTCTTTTGTATGAGAAGAACTTGGTAAGGAAAGACCTCTTGCAAAAAATCCCAGGATGTTATGGAGCCAGACTGAAGATTGGTTTCCCAGTTGGCTGCTTTTTCTCCTAATGAGAATGGAAAAACTCTCAATCTGAAACCATCTTCAGTGATTCCTTGAATCTTTGTGAGGCTACATATCCTCTCAAACTTATCAAGATTCACTAAGGGATCTTCTGTTTGCCAACCATGGAACTGGTTGTCTCTGACCAAAGAAATAATGCCACTCTTTATCTCAAAATCATCACCTGCAGCTGATGCAACTATTCCAGGCCATTCTGAATAGTGAGTTGGAGTCTCGTTTGCTCCTATTGCTCCTGACATTGACTATCGGGTGGACTCGACCAGGTTACTCGAGCTACAGGGTCAAGTGAACAGTACCTGAGCAAAAAGAAAATTTTCCAGAGTCAATACCTGGATAGTAAAGTGAAAGAACTTGATCTTGTGAGTTGTGAAATCCTAATTGTAACTCTAAAATCACCTAAATGGCAACAACGCCAAATTGAAACAAGTATTTTGGCCTACCTTGACGAGAAAGACAGTAAAAACTATCAGCTTAGGCACAGAGACACAAAATACAAGTTTTTCAATCAATTGTAAGTATAGAAAATATCGAACCAATGGGTGACTAGAGTTATGCAAAAAGGATGTGATCAATAACAAACAATTCAAGCCAAATATAAAGGATGAAACTATAACCAAATCTTAAGTGACGCTAGAGCTACCAAAGTCTGTCACACTTTAGTAAGTCATCTAAAACACAAGAAAACTATGCTAAATTAACCACTCAACCTAAGCAGTCGAGTAAGGTGGTTGAGTGCTACAGTAAAAACAGAGAAAACTGCAGTGAACTAAGCAAGTTGTGAACTATGGGGAAAAACAGGGACTCTAGGGATGGAAATCACAGGATCGTAAACACTCTGTTCTATTGCAGCTATCAACTAGAAATTTCATCACATGACTACCTTAGACAACAGACTTTATAACCAGCTCAATCCATGGTTCGTGGTAGAGAGCCCCAAGACCCAACCCAGTCAGCATAGTGTGAGGAGTCGGATCAGGTATGAAGAATCAGCCTATTCAAGTCGAGAAGAGTTCATAACAAGTGAATAGGTGGAGTTGTGACATAAATCAATGTCTGATGCATCCACCCTCACGCTATTGTACTCTAAACCACGTAAAAAGTCGGTCTAATGGCTCAAAGCATGGTTCGTGCTCATGAGACCATCTAAAATCATGTTTTTTCCTTGATCAGGGGAGAACAAGCATTAAAATCACTCACCCAAGAGGGAGTCAAAACTGAGTGATGATCAAACTATCTAAGCAATAATAAAACAGAGAGAAGCTACCCTAATCCATCCCCAGAAATCCCAATTTTACTACTCACTCACCAGATTCATCACTTGGGCTCGAAACCCAGAAATCTCTAAAAGAGACATATGTGATAGCTGATGATCCGATGAGCAAGAGTGTACAAGAAAGCTAAGGCAAATACTGATTTTATAAAAAGTTATGCAAGTTACAAAATTCATGAAAATGAAGAACAAGATGAACTAGAGAGAGAAACTAAGCTAAACTAGGTTAAACTAATAAAATCGGCCACTCCTGACATTAGGTTAATCAGGAGCTTTTATACTAGGTGACAAAAGAAAAATAATACAAATTCTGAGTTTTAAGGGAAAAGAGTAAACGTGCCACTCGACCAGTCAAGTGGACCAGTCAAGTGGGTGCTGTGGCTGAATCGACCACCCACTCGAGTGGCCTGGTCAAGTAGCTCAGTAGAGAGGCTGACTAGACTACCCACTCGAGTGGGTAGGTCCAGGAGGCCACTCAAAGTGTCTCTGGTGCAGTGCAGGCTCAAGTTTGGAATGTCTTCACTCTTCGGGATGTATCTTCCAAATGGTATACTGGATTGCTCTTCTTTTTGTGCCATGTGAATCGTGACTCTTCTAGCTTTCCAATGGTATACAGAAATAAAAATTTGGTCTACGGGAAGGTTTTCAAATGTTGTCCAGCTTCAGATGCTCCAAAGTCACTCGAGTGGGCAGGTCGAGTGGGCACTCGAGTGGCTGGTCAAGTGGGGGTGCATTGAGTGCTTACTCATGTAGGCAGGTCGAGTGGGGGTCGAGTGGCCTGTCTAGAGTGCTCACTCGAGTGCCTGGTCGAGAGTGCTCACTCGAGTGCCTGGTCTAGAGTGCTCACTCGAGTGCCTGGTCGAGAGTGATCGGTTGAGAGTGCTCACTCAAGTGCCTGGTCGAGAGTGCTCTATGTCTTCTCTGCAATCTTCACTCGACTCCATAGGGCTTGACTGCACATCTTCACTCCATGAGCCAAAATCCAAGTATGCTCTATATGCTCCATAAGTACCTGATAAGACCCCAAATATACAAAATGCATGCAATGCTTATGCAAAAATACTAAATTCTCTATATGAGAGATAAATGCAAGAAATGATATGAACAATGGCTTAAAACTAGACGAAGACATGATAAAAAAACTATAAAAACATGCTTAATACAGTGTTGTCAGGCATATCTGGTTTCTGTCCAACCATTCAATGAATTTGCAGGTAAGGACCTAAGCCATCTGTGTGCTTTATCAGCCAAAGAGGAATGGAAAAGCTTGCACTTGATGTAGTCCGCAGGGACTCTATTTGACTTAGTAGTACTGCAGATTTCCTCAAAATTCTCTACGTGATCCATAGGATTCTTAGCAGGCAAACATGGAACAAGTGCTGCTTCACCAATGCAATCAGCTGAAATTTAATCTCATAGTCCTGTCTTGCAATCACTGGTGGAACTATAGCAGATATTTTCTGGTAGAAAGTGTGAGGAGTATCAGTATCCCCAATACCACGTTGTTGCTGAATCTCTGGTTGACGTTGCTGCTGTAGTATCAACTGATCCAACTGTTGCTTCATGTTCAGAATCTGAGCTTGGGCATCAGCCATTGCTTGATTGTCGATATTGTCTCCCATAGTGGCTTGTTTCGATTTATTCTTCTTTGTTTGGTTGTAAGTACGTTCTATCCTTGCTAGCTCATGATTGGTGAGTTGTAGGAGATTGTGAGAACCTTGACTTCTCCTCTGCATACACCTGCAACACACAAGCAAGGAAAGAAAACTTAATTAGTAAATCTTAGACTAAATTTCAATCCTAAAACTGAAGTTAACGTAATTGGTCCCCGGCAACGGCGCCAAAAACTTGATACACAGAGTTTTAACCCAAATAAAAGACTACAAGTGCACATAAAATCACAGTAGTATAGATGGGATCGAATCCACAAGGAAAAAGTGTCACACTACAATTCTTGAGAATGAAACTAAGTTAAGACAATATTACGGTTGTTGGTTTGATGTATCACGAAAATAGCAAATAAAAACTATGTAAACAATGAATTAAAAAGCGCTAGGTCAAGGGATATTCGCGGGAATTCACAAATTATGAACCAGATATTTATTCAGGGGTAAGCAAGAACCGTCTAGAACTCAAGCATAAATATTTAACTAATCTACTGTCGTAGTATCAGTCACTTTATCTAACAACCTAAGTATCTAAACTGTCGCTTGATCTTAGAGTTGTAAACAAGCCTTAACATCAGCTTTCGTTGGCTAAGGACAATCCACTCATCTTATGTTCTTTCATGCATTTAATCAAACACTTTTGATGCATTAAAAAGCCTAATATCAGAAACTAAGTGATCAATTCAATTTCAGCAGTAAGATCAACAATAGATGAAGAGCCCTAAATAAATCCCTATCTATATCTGATTCAATGATTCATAAATCCCTTTGAAACCCTAAACCTTACTATGAAATTACTCAGACATAGAAATAAAAATACAGCAAATAGATGAAAAAGAATTCATAATCAAATAGAATAAAACTCCAAAAGGGTTCAGAAATCTTCTCAAAGATGTAGAGTCAGAGATTTCTTCTCCCAAAAGCTTACAAAATCCAAAGCGAGAAGTCTGATGTAAAATAAAGCGTAATCTCCAAAAATTGGCTAAAAACAAAAATATAAGTCTAAAACACGTTCTGGGTTGAAACTGAACCGAAAAAGGGAATTAAACCAAAATTTCCTTTTTTCTGCGTTTTGGATAATTGAGTTTGGATCGATCGATCCAGGGGTAGACCGATCGATCTGGGTCTGGATCGATCGTTTGGCATGGGATGGATCGATCTGAAATGGAGCGTTTGTTTGGCAGGGGTTTGGATCGATCAATCCAGGTTTGGATCGATCGATCTGGAGGGTCATCGATCGATCTGGTGGGCACGATCGATCTGGAACGGAGCGTAAACTTGGCTGGTAGCTGGATCGATCGATCCAAGTGGAGACCGATCGATCTGAGCATTGAAATGCTCCAAAAATGCTCAAATTCAGGCTGTTGTGCGTTCATCCTTGCTCCATGCGCATTAAACTCCATCCGAACGTGTTTCTACCTGATAAGACTCTGAAAACACCGAAAAGACTCTAAAAACTCTTTAAAAACAACTTAGAAAATCCTAAAATATGCAATACATCAGGTATAAAGAAAAAACTGGCTATGATGAAAGAACGGGAGAGCCCGTTTTCTCTATATGTTGTCAACAGGGAAGAGTAAAGTTGGCACCAATAAAGAAAACACCACCATATTTGGATTATCTATTGCAAAATAATTTGGATTTTTGAGTCAATATCCGAGTATACAACTTAATTCTGGCATTTACATCATTGGGTGCAAGAGTTGATCATTCTGTGACGTCTACATACGGGCCTCCTACTTTTAGGATTCATGGTCAGGTATTCCATCGTATAGGTTCACTACTTCCTATGTCGGGTGAAGAACCAAAATATCTTCAAATGTATATTGTTGATGGAGATAATGAGGTATTGAATCGTTTGAAGACTGTGTCAAGGAAAGCAGGTTCAGAGTTGGATATAAGCGTTGTTAGTCATTTAATTCATATGTTGGACGAAAACAATTCTTTATGCATTTTTTTTTAGGAAGATAAGAGATCCGTACAAAGAAGAAATCATAGAAGACTTGCAAGTGAGATTAGTTGAGCAGAAAGATAAGGGTAAGCAGTATGAACTACCAACGTTTAAAGCAGTTGCTGGCTTAATTGTTGGAGATTTGAATGCTTATAATTGTCAGAAAGATATTATTGTTCAATTGCAATCGAATGAACTTCAACAGATAAGGGATAACCACCCTTTACTTATGAGCTTACAATACCCTTTACTTTTCCCATATGGGGAAATAGGATTCCACACTAAAATATCTCACGCAGTGTCTCATATTGGTAACAACAGCAGAACTTTCATTAGTATACGTGAGTACTATGCATATCAAATCCAGACAAGATTAGATGAAGGTTTGACTTTGGTTAAGTCAGGTAGACTTCTTCATCAGTATATTATTGATGTTTACACATCGATAGAGCAAGTGAGGCTCAGATGGTTTAGAGATAATCAAGAACAGATAAGAAGTGATCTCTATAACAATGTCTACGATGTTGTGGGTAGAGGAGAATCTGATTGTGCCAAAATTGGGAAACAAATTGTTTTGCCATCTAGCTTTACAGGTGGACCAATGTACATGGTCGAAAATATCATGATTCTATGGCAATCTGTAGAAAATTTGGTAACCCAAATTTGTTCATTACAATGAGTGCTAATCCGAAGTGGAAGGAGATCAAAGAACTTATTTCAAAATATGGAGGTGGTTTTGGAAATGAAAGACCTGACATAGAATCCTGGGTATTTAAAATGAAGCTAGATGATTTAATAAAAGACCTTGAACAAGGAACATTCTTCAACCGCTCTATTGCAGGTAATTTAAAACAATGAGTTTAAAATTATTTCTAATAAGTGTTTTCTTATTTTTATATAATAAACTACCATGAGTAATGTGTACAATTTGTGTTCTATAGGATTACATACTATTGAGTTTCAAAAAGAGGGTTGCCACATGCCTATATTTTGTTATGGTTATAGAATACTCCAAGAATACCATCTCCTTCTGAAATTATGCTATAATCTCTGTGGAATTACCAAATAAGATAGAGGACCCTCTTGGGTTTCATCTTGTGGAAAAACATATGATGCATGGTCCATGCGGTAAAGATAGACCGTCTTCCCCTTGCATGAAAAGAAGGTATGTTCAAAAAAATATCCACGTCAATTTAGCGATGATAGTGGAATAGACAAAGATGGGTATATCACTTACCAGAGCCGCTATGATAGTGAACATTTTGTTGTAAAGAGTGGTATCACACTAGACAATCGCTATGTCATGCCACATAATGTTCAAATGTTGAAAAAATACGAGGCGCATATTAATGTCGAGTGGTGCAATACGACGTATGCTGTGAAATACCTATTCAAGTATATCACTAAGGCGTGGATAAAGCAACGATTCTGATAGAAAATGGTTCAACGAGTACTTCAAAGAATAAGATCAACGGGAAGGTTGTAAAGGAAAGAAACGAAATACAAGAGTACTTAGATTGTCGCTACTTATCAGCTTCTGAAGCTATGTGGCGAACATATGCTTTCCATGTTCATAAGAGGAAACCATCGGTCCAAAAATTGATTATTCACTTAAAAGATCAGCAAGTGGTATCTTATAACAAAACAGATACACTAGAGCGTGTCCTACATAGATTTGGTATCAACAGAACTATGTTCACTGAGTGGATGGAAATGAATAAGAAATGTCCAACCATCCCTAGAGCCCTGTTTTTCCCATAGTTTCACAGCTTGCTTAGTATTAGTTCACTATAGTTCTTCCCTGTTTTTACTGTAGCACTCCACCTCACCACTCGATCAGTGTGGTCGAGTAGTTTTAGTACTGTGATTTTTCCTGCTTAGTTCCATGATGTGCTAAAGTGTGACAGACTTTGGTACCTCTAGTATCAATTAGGGTTTTTAGTAGATTTCTTATTTAGACTGCTAGTACCACACCCTTTTGATAATTACTTGAATAGCTAGCTTTATTTATCAACTAGTTTATGTAGACCACTCTTGATTGGTTTGACAAAGTTACAGTCAACAACAATAACTTCAAGATCAAGACGGGTTTGATCTCCATGGTCCAGAACCAAAAATTTCATGGCCTTCCCATGGAAAACCTGCTTGCTCATTTGGACCAGTTTGATAGACTGTGCGAGCTCACCAAGATCAATGGCATCTCAGAAGACATCTTTAAGCTACACCTCTTTCCTTTTTCTCTTGGTGATAAGGCTTCCCACTGGGAACGAGTACTGCCTCAGGATTCTATAACCACCTGGGATGGCTGTAATAAAGCTTTCCTGCTGAAATTCTTCTCTATGTCAAGGACTGCAAAGTTCAAGAATGAGATCTCCAGCTTCATTCAGCAGACAAATGAGAGTTTCTCTGAAGCATGGGAGAGGTTTAAGGAGTACACGATGCAGTGTCCTCACCATGGTTTCACCAAGGAGTCTTTGCTCAGTACGCTCTACAGAGGGGTAATCCCGAAGATCAGAATGCTATTGGATATAGCTAGTAATGGAAATTTCCTCAATAGAGACGTAGTCACTGGCTGGGAGTTATTGGAGAACCTTGCAGTCTCTGATGGAAATTACAGTAAGGAGTTTGATAGATCTGTCAGAGGACCATCTTCATCTTCTGATAAGACCAAGCAGGAAATCCAGTCTCTTAGTGAGAAACTTGACAAGCTTATCCTAGCTCAGCTGAAATCTGTGAACTTTTTTGGTGAAGTATCTGCTACTCAGGCTCAGGAGGGTGATGATGATCAGGTTAAAGAGATCTTGTATATATAGAATCAAGCTGGCTTCAACAGAGGGTACATCAACTATAGGAACAATCCAAATCTATCCTATAGGAATCCCAACGTAGCCAACCCTCAGGATCAAGTCTACCCTACTCAGAACCCAGGCCAAAATAAGCCTTTTGTGCCATAAGCTTTAGCCAATCCACCTGGATTCGCTCCAAGACCACCTCCACAAGCAGATGGGGATCTTAAGCCTCTTATACTCCAACTTCTTCAAGGCCAGAATACTGCAACTCAAGAGACATCAAAGAGGTTCACTGAACTCAGAACCCACATCGATTGCTCTTATGGTGATTTGAACCATAAGATTGAGGTTCTCAACAGCAGACTGAAGTTTGTTGAGTCCAGTGCTGCATCAGCCTCTACTAAGACCACATGCCAACTTCCTGGCAAAGCTGTGCAGAACCCTAAGGAACCTGCAACTCTCTATGCAGTGACCACAGTACCAGCTCTCCATCTTCTTCCTTTCAAGAAGAGATTCTCCAACATCACTGGGGACAGTGATACTCAAGTTGGGGGGGCAACCTTTTGATCTGCGGCTGAAACTCGCTCGAGCACTGTAGCACTCGACCACACCACTCGAGTGAGTGGTTGAGTAGGCACTCCCAAGACTGCAAAGGAGAAGCGCATACTGGATCTGCATGCGATGATGACAAGTCCTTTCCCAGAATGGTTCAAGGCAGAGATTGAGAAGGAGTATGCTATTATGCTTGAAGAAGAGCTATTAGAGCTTGAAGCTAAACTGAATTGGGATGAAGCTGTGAAGTCACTTGGACCCTTTTGAGAGTTGTTTGAGAAAAAGAGCCTTGAAGAAAATTCAAGATAAGAGAGCAGCAGCTGCTAAGGCCTATGAGTATAAGATGATCACTCAGCAGAAAGTGGTAGTGCAAATGAAGCTGACGGATCCTGGATCTTTCACAACACCCTGCACCATCAGAAACCAGACTTTCTAGAATTCTCTCTGTGATCTGGGTGCCTCAGTCAGCATAATGCCATTGTCTGTAGCAGGAAAGCTAGGCTATCACAAATTTCTGCCAAGCACCAGGTTGTTAGTCCTAGCTGACAGAACCATCAGATTTCCCCACGGATTGCTAGAGAATGTCCCAATGAGAGTAGGAAACATGGAAATCCCTACTGACTTCATAGTGATGAAGATGGAAAAAGAGCCAATGGATCCCCTCATACTAGGAAGACCATTCTTGGCATCCTCTGGAGCTGTTATAGACACCAAAAGTGGTGAAATAGTTCTTCAAACCGGTAATGACTTGGTGATGCGTTTTCACACCTCTTCCAACTTGAAGAACCTTGATTTTGAGAGACAGCTTTTCTACATTGAAGAAGTTTGAACAGTACTCTCAGATACCATCCAGACCTCCAGGGTTCACAGTCACCATGGGTAGTCACTCTGATGGAGCAGTGCAGAAGTTTGATACGTTTGTAGCAGAAGGTGACTCTGATGAAGACAGCACAGGGCACACTCGACCACTCCACTCGATTGCTAGGTCGAGTGACCACTCGAGTCATCACCAGAGAGCACAGCCGACCCCTACGAAACCACCTGGTTCGATTTGGTACTCGGACCAGGAATATTTTTGTACAGGGAAGAGCAACTCAACATACCTACTCACAACACCAGCATTAGACCAGAGCACTATCCTTGCTCTACAAGGTGTTGTTGTTGAATTGGCAGAAAAGGTGGACAGGCTTGAAAAGGAAGTTCTGAAGCTCAAAGAGGCTCAACAAGCTCCAGAATCTTTCAAGCTCAAGGAAGCTCAACAAACCCCACCAGATGGGAAGAAGGAGGCCCAAGCCACCAGGAATGAGTGATAGCTTCTATCGATGAAAGGTGAGACTAAGCTTTAATTCGGCTCCAGAATTATCAACAAACTATCGCACGGTACTATAATTCAAAGCTTTAAAATGGACCCCTTCAAGTTGGTGATTTAGTTTGGTGTAAAGTATTCAAGAATACTACAGAGATCGGAGCTAGAAAGCTTGGAATTAACTGGGAAGGTCCATATCAAGTAACCAAAGTAGTTCAGAATGGTGTTTAAAAATTAGCAGACCGAGATGGAGTTTCAGTTTGGAGGATGTGGAATATTCTGAACTTAAAAAAGTTTTATTCATAGAATATTACAATGTTATAACGAACTACGGTTTGGCTTGATCCCAACATGGATACGTAGGCAACTCGTTTAGAGTGCAGCTATCATTTTAATATATATATATATATGTGTGTTTAAAAGATAAAGGAAATATTCCTCACTGGGAAGCAACAACAGTAGTTCGCAAGAGAAAGCAATGAGAAATGATCATGGAGACGCATGATCGATCTTCTTGCAGAAAATCTTGGCTCCTTGCCCCGCTAGATCAACAATCCTGTACACAGTTGGCGGCATGTTATGCCAGACCTCTTCGAAGTTGAGTTCAATCCAATCCGATGGATGAGCTTCAAGAACGCACATTTCTCGGGAAATATGGAATTGTTTCTTTTCCATTCCCCAAACTCTCGACCGCAGCTCACTTCTTTCCCGATCAAGATCTTTATACTTGGCGACGAACTAATGAGACAAGGATTCAGATTAGATGATTGGAACAAAGGGAAATTATGAGTAAACCATAATGAGGCAAGAGTTCAGATTAGATGACTGGAACAAAGGGAAATTATGAGTAATAACCAATTATTTACCTTTTCCATAAATCTCATCGCTGTTTTTTGGCCATGAGGACGTAGCTGCTTCATCAAACCACAAGGAATGGTCATCAGACTCCCCCATCCTAATGGACGTTTCAATGAACCATCCTCGGATTTAAGCGCTGTGGTGGGATCGTCATGAAAACAAATGACCCTTTCGGTGGACATACCGGCGTGTTTAGGACAGCGATATTCATAAACCATTACGAAATAAGTGAAGTAAAGAAAGGAGTGAAGAACTTGAAAAAACAAGAGGAGTAAAGAATCCAGACTTTTGATTCGAATTGCAAAATAAAAATAAAATCAAGTTCAAACGAAAACAACAATGGGTCTGGGCCCAACAAGATTAAAAGTTATAATTACATCTACGATTGGAGCTCGGGAACAGTTTTTGTCATAGCCATGTCATCCTCCGAAGCGGCATCCTCCTTTGGTCCAGGTGTACCAGAACCCTCCATCAGAGCAAACTCTGGAGCACCTTACCGCTCATCCGGCTTGGCCGCTGTTTTTCTCTTTCTCAGGTCTCGAAGGTAGGAGCAAAGATCATTCAGAATAGGAACAATGGAGTCGATACCGTTCCTCTCCCAAGTAAGGGGATGACTTTCTAAATGGTGGGCCCTCTTTTCTATCTTTTAGAGCTTCTTCTCCAGGGCTTTCTTTTTCTTCCCGAGGTATTGACGGTCACCGGATGCACCATAGTGTTTGATCGCAAGCTGAAACATGAATGTACATCTAGAATAAGTTATGATCATAAGAAAATAAAAACAACCTGGGAGATTTTTTGTGAGAAAACCATATTCACGAAGATCATGGCTTCTTCCTTTTCTCTTCCAAAAAGAGTATTGATGAAGTGAGGAATACGGATCCTGATCCAGAAGAACCCATCGTCGGAGGCCGGAGGAGGACTCGGCGGAGAGTCAGAGTTGGATGCGTAGTGAGGATAGTATCTGTAAGTTTCCATGATAGAGAAAATGAAGATGATAAGGAGAGAGAAGAAGAAAACAAAGATAAAGGAAATTGTAGATATAAGCGGGATAATGAAATCCCAAACAACGGATATTTAATGAAAGTAATAATTACTTCACTAAAAGCAGACGCAAGTTTTGGAATTCGAGAAAGGTTTAAATGACACAAAATGATATCCTAAGGGGATGAAATCAAACTCAGCTCAGCCAAATCCTAAAACAAGGCCCAGCCATTTTCAACTAGTACGAACTATTGAGTCCGCAAGGTTCTCTCTCTTGTTTTGGATTATTTAAATAGTTTAATAAGGAATCATATAATTAATTCATGTGATATTCCGAACTGACAAAGCAATCCACAAGGAATATTTTCATACAATAAACGGTGCACCAAATTCAAATCCAAGCTCAGACCTTCCTTAAAGCCAAGCTCCATCCTCGCATTTTTACCGAGAAAGCTGCATATAGTTTTTCTTTAAAAATGGTAAGGGTCTGATAAACCCACTTATCTCTTGAAAACAACTCGACACAGAGTTTTCTGAATAAGCCGGACTTTGCAAACCCAGTCAGATACAAAAGTCTTATCAAAATAAGCAGCCAAAAATCAACTTTCTTAAATGAAAATGATTAAATCAATATTCAAAGCTCCATTGGGCAAAAAACAAAACACAAAGATAAGTTTGATAATATCTGGGACATATCCTGAGTTAGGTGGACACAGCCACGCGATTGAACTTAAGCAAGGTCAACCCTTACAGGGTCTTCGACCATTTCAAATACAGGTTCGGCAGGAGGATCTACAACATTCGTCTCCGGAAGATTGTTGCTGACATCCTATTGAGGAGACAGCTCCATGGGAAAAATTCCCGGTTCAGAAAGAGTAACCTCAGGAAAAATGTCTTCGGGCACATCCTGAACATTCCAATTATACTAGTTATAACAGATAACGCCGGATAGGACTACTGTTTGTTATGAGGGTTAAATTTGATCCAAAAATTGATTGAATTGTACCTTATCAGTAGGAGTAAGTGGAGAGGTGAGAGCTTCAACGGGAGGCAGAGAGGTTTGTTCAACGAATAAATCGAGATTAGGTTGAGGGAGAGGAGGAGAGTCCGCAAAAGCAGTGGCAAACTGTTCCTGATCCGAGGGCGCAATCACAAAATTCTTCAGCTCGGAAGCTGATTCAGAAAGCGAATTTTTCAGCTCGGCAATCTCCTCGTCTGGATTAATCTCGCCATCTTTAATTTTCTTGAGAAGTGTTAGGTTAATCCCAATTTCGTTGACATCAGCCTGAAGAATAGCACGAGCTTGGATGGAGCTAACATATTCTGATAGCTGACTTAGCAGAACTTTGTCGTTCTCCTTTACCTCCTTCCGAGCCGAACTAGCTGTTTTGTGGATATCGTAGTCACGGAACTTTCTCCCTCACTGCGGTTGCACAAAACCAAATCCTTCCTAATCAACTTGGCATGCGTCAAGAACCCCTTGTCCATGATGGATCTATCAGTGAGCACCTTGACTCCAATGGTGCTAATCTCGCAGAAATGGAAAATGGGTGTCAACTGGCTAAGCACAGACTCTGACTTGTCCCTCGTTCCCATGAATGGGCGGACCTTCAAGCTGACCAAATGATCTGCAAAGATCACGCCAAGGTTCACATCGGGATCTAACTCGGTCCACTCCTCAGTAAACAGCCCCGGAATCGCGTAACACATCAGAATCAACTCACTCTGCCTCATCTTGTTGGCCTCCATCTTCCAAAGCAGCGTGTTCGAGATGGCTTGAACCACACATCAAAGAACCGGATGCCGGATGTCAGAGTGCGTAGACCCATTGGGGCTGTAAACTCCATCTGCGAACTTACTCCAGTAAGTCTGAAAATCATTTGACCTGTTGAGGGCCAAAGTAGACCCAGTTGTGGTCGGGTCAAACCCGTAGACAGTGCAGAGGTTGGGAATAGTGATCCTGTACCAAACTCCTTGAATCATGAATGTGAGGATCCCTGTCTGAGCTAATCCCTCAGGTCAGGTGTAGTAGTGCTGCACAGTGGCCATGAACTACCGGACCAACTCCGGATAGACCTCACAATACTGAGTGCACATAGTACCCAGCCCAATCTTCTGCAAAGCTAGCAGACACTCATCCTTGATCTGCATACGTTGCAAGGCGACGTTGTCCATAAGCTGGGTGGGCTTAATCTCCATGTTCAACCAGGCATTGCAGAACAGAGTGTCGTACTGGTCCCACTCATCAGAGATTTCCCGGTTGTAACACTCGGGCTTCATCACCTCCTCTCTTGGGGTTCCGTCCCAATCATGTTGAGGTCTAATCCTTGTCCCCTCTCGACGAGGCCATGGACGATGAGATTTGATAGGCAGAGATGGTGTACTACTGGACTCTCCCTAAGCCTCTGAAGTCCGTGGTCGCTTTCCCTTACCAGACATGATGTACCTGAAAGAGAACAAGAGAACAAATCCCAAAAATCAGCCAACATCCGGAACAAATGGCATCGTGTCGATCGACACGGTGCCGATAACGGCATATTAAGCAAAATTTCATATCAAATTCGCGATTCATCAATTTTTTAAACACAATTGACCGTCAACATTATCAAACCTACATCTATCCATCATCCTAAATATCTCTAAATTCTGAATTTCATGTGAAATTAGTTCAAGTTTCATTTATAGAAATTCATGACTTTTCTATCAAATTAACCTAATTTAGCAACAATTAACACTTCAATAATTCTAAATTCATCCTAATCTAACACGAGTAGCTAGTTTTTAGACCAATTTCGGATCATAGAAGTGAAAATCTAACCCTTTAAATATTCGAATTTTCAAGATGAAATTTGAAGAACATACCTTATATTTTGATGGAATGAAAGATATAGGAGTGAATAAATTCAAATTCTCTTGATGTTAGGGACAAAAATCAATCGATTGGTGAAAATAGTAAGTTTGCGAATTTGGGGTATAAGGAGCGGCGGTTTTACGAATATTGGGAAGAAGATGAAGTGGAGAAGAAAAGGAAATTAGGTTTTTATACTAACCTCGGGTCCGCGTCGACCGACACAAGGTGTTTGTATCGATCGAGACGGACACAAAATCCTTTGTCAAAAAATTACGTAAAGCTTCTCTAATCCATGCAAATCTTTCCATAATCATCATTAAGCACGTCTAGTTCCTGAGACAAAACAAAAACAACGAAAAATCAGTTAACAAGACACTGAAAAACTTAATTAAAGACTCACCAGCGGGTTGCCTCCCACTAAGCGCTTATTTTCAGTCATTAGCTTGACTCTGTCATAATTCAGATGGATGGTGGATCTCCGGATAAATCCGAAGGTGGTGAAGATGAAGTCTTGGAGCCAAGATCATCCTCACTTAAGTCAAGCATCTTGGGTTTCGGAACCCTATTCATCATCTCATCCATCGCGGCTTGTCCTTTAGCCTTAAACTCAGGAGTGATGATAGCCTTAATCTTGGCAAATGACATGGAACCACTTTCATACTGGAGCTTATACTCAATAGTATCATCAACTTTCCTCACAGGAGTCAAAGTCATAAGGGGTCCCGCAGTCATTGTTTTTCTCTGCGGTTTTTTCTTCTTACCCGCAGCTGTCGGATTCCTTGCAGTGAACTCCTTAGTGTGAATTTCATTCACTTCTTCAACAACAACCTGGGGATTCCACATCACATATCCATCCAGATCAATTACAACTCCAGCAGTAGCAAGGAACGGTCTACCCAAAATAAGTGGCATATCAGAACCAATATCCGTCTCAACAACATGGAAATCACAGGGAAGCAGACAATCACCAACTTGAACTCTCAGATTCTCAACAACACCCATGGATTTCTTCAGAGAAGCATCAGCCAATGTAATCTCAATTGAAGATCTCTTCATGTCATTGATTCCTAATCTCATCGCAACATCATTAGACATGATATTGATACTAGCTCCAGTATCACATAGTGAATCAGTGAACTTAACTCCAGCAATGGAGCAGAGTACAGCAAAACTTCGGGGATCTTCCAACTTAGGCAATTTTTGGAGATAAATTCCGTTTATTGGGCTGTGCACGTCGAGCAACACGGCCAGGTGCATGTCGATTGATTTGCCTTGATGCAGGACCGTCCTTAGTCGTGACTTGTAAAAAATCCTCTGATAAGTTGGGTGGTATCGACCGACACATAGCAGTGGTGTCGATCGACATGAGCCTCAAGATGAGATTTTTAACTTTTTCCTTAGCTTCAGAACTCTCCAGAACCTCTTCCTTGATCTCTCTCTTGACCATATCTCCCCAGGACATAACAGCTGCACAAGAGTATATAGGATTAGTGTCAGTACTTCCAGGTAAGACGCCATCAGGGCGTTTGGTGTTCACAGCAGATTGTGCAAACTGAATATCCAACCTCTTGATGTGGTTATTCAATGTCTCATACTTCCCATTGAGATTGGCATACAGAGCATCTATCTAACCATTGAAGTCCACAATCATCTTCTGCTGTCCCTCAAGTATATGGTCAAGCATATCCTTCAACTCAGAATCCGTAGTCTTAGGAGACACATTCTGATAATGGGAACTTCCAAAGTCCCTAGTGAAACCACTATTTTTTCTCTGAGCTTCCTGAGTCACAAGCCTGGGCGTAAATCCAGAAGAATTCTGGTTCTTTCCGTAGTTGTTTCTTTGGTTGTTGTAACCTCTGAAGTTGCTGTGAGAATTACCAAATCTTTGGCCATTGAAACCGGAACCATTCACATAGTTCACATTCTCTTTAGTAGCTTCTTCTTCAGTTTCAAAAACCTCAACCTCTTAAGCAAAGTGAACTGACTTCTTGTTCACTAGAAGGTTGTGCACAGTATCAAGCTTTGCCTTGACTTCCGCCATCTGATTGTTGTTCAAACCAGCAGCTATCTTCTTCCTCTCAAAATCAGCATTCTTAGTACTACTATTAGATGCCAACTTCTCAATCAACTTAATAGCAGCTTCTGGTGTCCTGGTCTTGAAGTTGTCATCACTAGCAGCATCCAAAGCAACCTGATACCTCCAATCAATTCCGCAGATGAAAGTTCTAATGAGCTAGACTTCATCAATGTTATCGTGCGGACAATCTTGTTGGTACCCTTTGAATCTCAACATCACAGCCTTCAAAGTCTCTGCAGGTCCTTGAGTAAACTGAATAATCAAATCCCTCAAGTCTTTTGTCTTAGCATCATCATAGAAATTATTCAAGAAAGCTGTCTTGATGTCTTTCCAAGTGGTTAAGGAACCCGGTTCCAACTGTTTCAACCATTGAGCTGCTTCCCCAGCAAGAGAGTATGGAAAGAGCTTGTAGAACAGATAGTCTTTAGACACTCCATTGGCTTTAATACTCGAAGCCAAGTCTTTAAACTTCTCTATGTAGTCCATTGGATGTCCTGCAGGATGAGCATGGAAGGTGTGTTGCCCCACAAGAGTGTAGTATTGGGGTTTCAACTCAAAATCATTCCTCTGAAAAGCAGGAGGACATATAGCAGACCTGTTGTAGTAGAAATCATTGGATCTGTTGAAATCAGCAAGTGTTCTCCTCACATTCTCAATCCTAGTATCCAAGTTTTCCAGACCGTTTCCGTCTCCTTCACGTCGATCGACACCAACATTACCCTGTCGGTCAACATGACCAGAATTGTTGACAATCTCGACGATGGGGTTCCCATCTGCATCAAGTCTCTGACCCTGAGCATTGTACTGGTTGCCCTCTAAATCACGTATGATCCCAGCAGCATCTCTCTCAATCAAAACAGTTCTAACCATCTCTGATCTCCTGAGTTCTTTGCGATTAGCTCTCTCGAACTTCTCAATCTCCTCAGTGGCAACTAGTTCTTTGTCCTTGCTGCTTCTAAGTTTCATGCACCTGAAATAAGAGAAAGTAAAGGCGTGAGTAACAAAAATAAAAAGAAAAAATCTAGACTAACCCCTAACTGATATCTAATGGTGAATTTAGAGTCCCCGGCAATGGCGCCAAAATTTGACAGGGGTCAAATATAACCCTAGAAGCTACTCTCTCAAATTAAGAGATCACTGTAGTTCTTAGGGGTGGAATCCACAAGGACTCTGAAAACTCACACAATAGATTGAATAGATTCGAGTTAAGCTAGACGAACATAAGAAAACTAAATAGAGCAACGCAATAAACGAAAATAGCAATTAAACGGGATTAAATTCAAATGATTAAAGCGCTAGACCTAGGGACATCAATCAAGAAAACTTGGGAAAATGAACTAGGCGGTTCGTAAATTAAGTCTAAAGTGTTTGTGCGGTTCTTAAACTCGTAACACTAATATGATCTCATCCAACTCAGGCTGCGACACCATTTATCCTCTAAACAGAAGCAAACCAAATCTCTTTGTGAAGTACCAATAAATAGAGTCTCTATGATAGTGCGCGTACGATATGTTTACAAAATTCGTAAACCAACTCTCGCTGGGAATAGGCTGTTTACTCATCTAAGATTAGTTCGGGATATCAATAACACTCTCATCTCTACCAATAATCCTATGATACCAGTATTAGGGTGATCAATCCTAAGACTAGTATAATTATCAAATCTAGGTGAAAAACATAATAGATAACTTAACAATACTAAGCCCAATTCAATTTTCCTTCATAATCCCCTTTGAAACCTTAGATCTAACAAGGTGCCTACTCAGACATAGAAGATGAAACACAAATCATTGTCTGAATAATACTCATAAAATAGAAAATATGAAAACAAAGGGAGTTCAGAATTCTTCTCTATACAAAGTTTGAGATCTGAATCTTCTCTCCAATAATCTCCTTGAAACTTACAATGAACTTGAAAAACATAGAATATGATAAAACTTAGTCTCAGAGACATCTAAAACATAGTTTAACCTAAAAACATGATTAGGCATGATTTAAAAACTTTGAAAACTTCTGAGGCAAAGTTGCAATTCTTGAAACTTGATAAAACTCATAGGCTTCAATATCGTCTAGGTGATGTCGACCGACACAAAGGAAGCGTGTCGGTCGACGTGGACAGGAATAATCATCTCCTTGTTGATTTGCTCAGCTGCAAGCCTCCAAATGCTCCAAAGTGCTCATAAGGATCCATCTCGTGTTTGTACCTAATAAGGCTCAATATATATACAAAAGGCTCTAAAACCAATTCAAATATCATGTCATAAAACCATAAAATCCATGATATTTCAGGTCTCTGATTAAACTGGTCTTCCCCATGGTACCAGCGGTCGACACGTCAAGTTTCGCACTATGGTGCCGTCCAACAACGTCAGTCTTGTCCTTAAAACTTTTCTGTGCCGCCTCCTTGTCTTTCCTCTCACGACAATTCAGATGACTGTTGGGAACATCTTTGGGAGTGGGATCTAGAGCCCGGAGAGTTCTGCCCCTCATGAGGTCGCCTGAGGAATGAATTTCTCAAGAGTAAAGGAATTCCAGACAGTGCTTCAGCCGGTCACGATGGTAAAGAAGTCCATAAACCCATGCCATGGAGCAGGATGAGGCTTGGATACAACAACAAAAATGTACAGTATCAAAAGTTTAAAATCAAGCGATCAGCAGCGCAAGAAGTCAAAATGCAACCATAAAAACATCTACCAGGGGAAGAAGCCCAAGAAGAATATAACATTTCAGATAACCCATTTACCGAGGCACATTGATCTTGACGAACAACCATGGATATCTCCAGTACTCGTCCTTGTCAGGAAACCGAGTGACTTGAGCTCTATCAAGATGAGGATGACACCCATAGAAACCTGAACCACCTCTTTAAGGCACTCGGATACTGAAGAGTTCACGGAGGTCGCCAAAGCTCAAAGGATACCCAGCTTATGCGGCGACAAAAAGTACGGAAAGAATGGCACAGAGCATATTCGGTGTCATCTGCAGAAACATCAGACCTTGAGCACGAAGATAGAGAAGGAGGACCTCAGGGATAGGATAAAACAGACTGCACCCAGCGAGATACACCGAGTAAATGCAAAACCAGCCAGAACGGCCCGATTCTGGAGTTTCCTCCAGAGTTGGGAGGGAGAATTCGACCTCTGATGAAACATTGCAGAGGGTCTTCAAAGTCTGAAGGTCCTCCTCCTTCTTAAGGATCGATGAGGGGTTAGGACCAAAATTCTTTGAATTTTGCTACAGCGAACTGCCATCTCTTCCTGTCTTATCACCCGACTTCGAGGGACGATTAACAGAGGGTTTCGAACCACTTGCAATTATCGGGAACAAAACAAATTGAAGAAATTGAAGAAAATACAAAGGAACGAAAAACGAGAATTTTTGCAGACAACGGAGCAAAGAAAGGGAAATTGAGAAGACAGTAAGTAAAAGAAAAGGAAAAAGAAATTACCTTATTAAAACGAGTGGATGAAAACTGCCTCGAAATTGGTGGAGGAAGTGGAGAAGTTTACCATATTTTAAATAATATTCAGAGTAAATGAGAACGTGTATCAAGGTAATCATGTCAAATAATCACAAAATCTAAGGGATTTGATGATTAACAGATAAAAAAATAAAAAAATAAAAATCGGTACTTATTACATAAGTCTCTCGAGCTGAGAGTCTGCTTACAAGACTTGGGGGGCAAATGTTGATACTGGATCCCGCACCGAGGATCCATCACCATTAAAGGTATGGGACACGTGTCAGCGAAGTTATCATGACAAGCAAGAGAGAGTCTAGTTCGAAAGAGTAGACTTCAAGATAAAAGGAAGGGATCAGCGAACTGGTATAAAGCTGAAGTAACAAGCTCAGAGAGGTTGGTGAACCCTAGAAGACCGGAGAAGATAAGGAGTTCGCAGGAAGGATCCAATCATCAAGTCAAAGAGCAAAGTTATTTCAAAACGTCATACGTTACAACATTCAAGACCAGATCAAAACCGACAAATTTTGTTAGAATCACGTGATTTATTGTAATTTATTAATAGCACTGATAGTCAAAAACATGTATAAATATAAAGCGAAGAGCATTGTAAAAGGGGATCCTTTCCGATTTTAAGAGATATATACATTCAGAGCAAATATTGACTTTTCTGATTAACTAATTTTACTAAATTATTGGGTGTGGATTCTGTATTCATACATTGGGCCCATATATGTCGTACCCCTGAACATCTTGGTAATTTATCGAAGAATCCCTAACAAGGAAAGGGAAGTGAATCTCAAAGAACACTTCAAGGGTACGAAACACCTCAACGCAAACTTTATGGATGAGTTTGATGAGACTGCTTTTACTGGAAAGTAAAAGGATTGCAGTGAGACTACTGAATAAGTCTCCAGTTAGGCCATGAATAATTTCCGTTATTTTCAAGTACTATGTTTTCAAAATATGATATTGTAAAACTATTGAATGTTATCCTATTTATGAACAAAATTTATAATCTTATAACTGATATTTATGTTGATTACAGAAATAGAAAAAGATACAAGCAGAAAAATCTCCGAGATAAATACAAGAGAAATTTGTATACCGGGTAGTGGAACAACCTACACTATTCTTAGAAATAAGATATAATTCTCTCATTTGAAAATCGACAAACATGATTTTCAATACAATATCATGTCATATGGACTTAGTCAAAGGAAGTGGCTAGGCAAAATTGATATTGCCTAATGGAACAAAATTTCCATAAATAATGCCTTATATTCTCCAAATTCAAAGAGGAATTTTGTGAATACATGATCTCACACCCAATAAAATAATGATTTGATTTATTAAGTAATACAAAATTTGTGTAAGGCAATGAAATATTAATAGAAAATAAGTGTAATGAGAAAAATAGTGAAAAGTTGTGTATATTGATCTTAAATGAATGACCCCCTTACAAGAATATGAGGGTCGATATTATACATGAATTAGGAAACAGATGCTGGAAAATGACTAATTTACTCTATCATTCGGCGGTTTTGACCCAAGTTTTAATGTTGTAACGTATTGTTTTTTGAATGAAATCTTTTCTGATGAGCAGCTCCACCTTGCTTCGCGGACAGTCTTTGACACATGTCGTAATCTGGAGAGAATGGATCCGGTATCAACAAATTTGTTTAATTTCAAAGATATATTTCTTCAGGGATATTACACTTAGTCTGAACATGGGGATGGAAAGAAGTATATATATATATAACTTCTGATAAATCTGGGAAAATGCAAATTAGAAAAATTCTCAGAACTTCCTTGTGTTTTGCATCATACTTTTTACCACCTTTTTATCAATTAGGAGTCCATTGATAACACCACTTTTATACACGTTTTTACCACCTTTTTATCACGCCTTAGAGTAGAATTCGTCCATTGTTTATACCTAATTGACGAATTAATGGACTCCTAATTGATAAAAAGGTGGTAAAAAGTATGATACAAAACAGAAGGAAGTTCTGAGAATTTTTCTAATTTGCATTTTCCCAGATTTATCAGAAGTTATATATATATATATATATATATATATATATATATATCTGGGAAAATGCAAATTAGAAAAATTCTCAGAACTTCCTTCTGTTTTGTATCATACTTTTATAGATGCCATAAAGGGACATCTTGTGATCAAAATAAATCCATAAGAATTCATGTTATGGCATAATCGAAATTTGGCATTTGCGAGATTCCTAACTCATATAAACAAACTGAATGCTCAGTTTTCTGATTATCCTATTAAGAGAGTTAGATTAGACAATGCTGGTGAATTTAGATCTCAAGCATTCAATGATTACTGTATGATATCAGGAACTGAAGTTGAACATCCCGTAGCCCATGTCGATACACAAAATGGTTTGGCTGAATCATCAATAAAACATCTGTAACTAATTTCAAGATCATTGATCATCAGATAAAAACTTCCACCTTCTATATGGGGACATGCTATTTTGCATGCTGTAGCACTCATTTGGATATGATCAAGTACATATCACAAGTATTCCCCATTACAATTGGCATTGGGTTGAGAACCAAATATTTCCCATCTAAGAATTTTTGGTTGTGTTGTTTACGTTACTATAGCACCACCAGAACATACCAAGATGGGACCACAAAGAAGGTTGGAAATATTTGTTGGTTATGATTCTCCTTGAATTATTCGATACCTAGAATCACATACTGGAGATGTCTTTACGACACATTGTTGCCGATTGTCATTTTGACGAGAAAGTATTGCCAGTTCTAAGGGAGAAAACAAACAAGTAGAGAAGGATATCAAATGGTGTGTACCATCCCTGTGATATCTTGATCCTCCTATAAAAAGTTCAGAACTATAATTTTGACGAATTATGCATTTTCAAATTAAAGCAAATCAGCTACTTGATGCATTTGCAGATACCAAGACGGTAACTAAATCACATACAGCAGCTGCAAATGCTCATGCATGACAGAAAATCCCAAAGAAATTGTAGGTGGAGATTATACAGGTGAATCTAGGAAATGCTTGAAGCGTGGTTGACCCGTTGGTTATAAGGATAAAAATCCTAGAAATAAAAAGGAAGCTGAAAATCATAATACAGCTGAAATCGTATAAACTATTTTGGAAGACACAAATCATGAGGTAATAATGATGAAAAACATCAACCTAAAGAGAATCATGAAATTTCTATCAATTATATTCATAATAGAAAGATATGGAAAAGAAATGAAACTGATATGGCTGATGAAGTTTTCTCATACCTTGTATCAAAGGAAATATATGAGGAAAACGAATATCCAGAACCACAGTCTATATATAAATGTGAAAACAGACAAGACTGGATGAAATGGAAAGATGCAGTACAAGTTGAGCTTGATTTGCTTAATAAACGGAACATATTTGGTCCTATTACACTCACACCCAAAGGTGTGAAACCTGTTGGGTACAAGTGGGTATTATGAGATATAAAGCTTGCCTTGTTGCTCAAGGATTTTCTCAAAGACCAGGGATTGATTATGATTAAACACATTTCCCTGCTATGGATGTGATGTGATGTTTTATGCATCAGGTTTTACCCAACCAATGGTTCCCGCAAGTGCACGGTTGTACGCGGTAGTATAATGGTGGGATCGAATCCACATAGAGTAAAGAGCACTATAGATATGTAGATCTAAACAGAGCTAGGATGAAAAATATGAAAAGTGTCACAAAAGAAAATCCGAATAAAAATCTGAATAAAATCTTTAAATATGGAAATAAAAATGAATTAAAATAAATGTTGGGATCTGGGAAATTATAGGGATTTAAATAAATAAAAATGCTATCTAACCAGATTAGCAATTAAATGATCTAGATCTAGAACACAAACACTATACCAAAATAAATATCATTTTAAGATAAATCCGCTAGGACCCTATGATAGCATATATTTAGCGAATTTGATAGAGTTCACTTGTAGATCGAGCTTTAAGTCTTGGAAATATGGAAATCAAGCCTACAAACTATAGACTCCGGGTAAAATAATCAACGCTAGCTGTATTATAAAACCCTATGAATCATTTGATAGATTTGTCAACCTAACAAAAACATTTTTTTTCATAGAAGTAGAGATCTAATAATCATAATTCTAATCTATAACAATAACCTAATTGAACATTAAATCCCTTTGAATAAATCCCATCTCCCAACATGCAGATCTACTCAACCATGGCAATAGGTTGATAGATCATGATGTTGTATGGTATGAAATGCAAAGAAAGAGATGAAGACAGAATGTAGATATGAAAATGCAATGGAAAATACTTTAGATCTGAGAAAAACCAATGCAAAAAGTTTACAGATCTGAAATGAAAATGAAAATAGCAGAGTAACAGTAAAACTTGTGTCTAGGTCCCTCTGGCCGCTCAGGAAATGATCCCTATTTATAGGGAGTCTTCAAGGTCAAAAATCGGAGTTAATGTGCAATTTGGAGAATATTCATGATCCGGATCGATCGATCCGGCTTGGATCGATCGATCTCCTTCCTCTGATCTGTGCCACCTCATAGATTCCTTTGACTGACTGATCTGCTTCAGGATCGGTCGATCCTCGTCATGCATGGTCGATCCCCTTCAGGATCCAATGATGTGTTAGAACGTCCAAAGTTGCTCCATTTTGCCCATTTTAGCTCCAATGAAGTGAAAACCTGAAAAGACACTAAAACCAGCCAGAAGGACACAACACCTAACTCTAGACTCAATAAAACATGTAAAAACAATAGTAAAAACTAGTGAAAATAAAGACTCATCACACCCCCAGACTTGAATCATTGCTTGTCCTCAAGTAAGAAACAAGACAATGAAACAAAGTTAAGGAGTGGAAGTTTGAAATTGGGAACTTACGCTTAGCTTTAGAATCCACCATGTTGATCATGTAAACAAAAAAAGAAACCTTGTCAAAGGTTAATTGAACTTTAGCAGTAGAACATGTACTTTGCCATAAGCATAGCAAACATTACCGTACTGTAGCATTCGAGATCCAAGGGAACTTCTGAAATTTCCATTGTTGGCCCTTTAACATTCATTAAGTGTTGCATGCAGTCTCACAAAGGGAGTCTCAATTGCTAAGGGCTAGTAAAGGGGGTCATTTTAGAGGTGATGGTTAGGCAATGATAAATGAGCTCCGGTGCAAGCCAATGCGCAAAATCACAGTGAGACGGAAACCAAAGATGGTGCACAACCTCCTGAACCTTAGATTCTAAGTAAGCTCCTATTTGATGATCCTAATAGAGTTGTTGTGCTAAAACAAATAACAGAAACAAATAACTAACTAAATAAACAAAATGTTTTATTCTGGTTCCTTCAGACTTCTTTCCCTTCTCTTTCATTTTGTATTTGTTTTGTTTTTTGATTTTTTTAAAGAGAGTCTCAGGATGAGACGGAAGCGATTGATCAAGATCCAGTCCTAACCATGTACATCAATCCGTAAAAACTGCTCCAATAGTCAACTCATACTAATATAGATGAAGTATTTGATACTAGAAAGCTTACTCGAATATCCTTAGAACATTTGGTTGTACCGGCTCCCATACTCCGTAGTTTTTGCAGTTGGTTGCACATGCTCCTAATGTTGCAAAAGAGGACTGGGGTCTGAATAAAAAAGGGTGTAAGGGTGTGGAATCAAGTTAAAAATGAGCTTGGTCATCTGGAGCTTCAATAAGCAT
Organism: Cardamine flexuosa; assembly: GCA_963555745.1. NCBI lineage: Eukaryota > Viridiplantae > Streptophyta > Magnoliopsida > Brassicales > Brassicaceae > Cardamine > Cardamine flexuosa. Next base: position 20,508,752 of record OY743217.1, on the reverse strand, counting down.
GGGGTGAACTCCAGATGTATATGATCCTTTATGCGATATCAAGCCCCTAAGTGAGAAGATTTGTCCAAGTTAAAGGTCTAAGTAGATAGAGCCAACGCCGGATCTTTCAGATTTCCAAAGGATAGGTCGCTTCTGGTAAAGTTGATCCACTGATGGTGTTTCCAATCTTCCTGAACTAAGTCCAATAAATGTCAACATAAGGAAAGAAAGAAAATTGTAAAATTCTCTTGTTTTGACTCAATAAAATGATCCAAGAAAACGAAAAAGTTTTATTTTTGAAAATTTTTGAAAAAAAAAAAATTTGACAAAAAAACAAAAGAAAACACAGTGTTAGTAACATATGAAAGCAATCACTCCTTCCCCAGACTTAAATCACTGCATCCCGCTGTGATATAAAATCAAAGAAAATGGGTGCTGCGAAAAAACACTGGAGATTATGAATTGTGAACAAGAAAGCAAACCATAAACCGGGGAAGGAATTTTACGACCAAAAGGGAGCATTGGTCTATACATGAACCGGTTTTCAGGTTTTCTCGTCTTGGGGATCAATCGATCAAAGGAGGATCAGGATCGATCGATCAAAGGAGGATCGCTCGATCCCAGTGTACTAAAATTTCTTGAAATTCGCATCTTCTGTGTTTTATTTCAATTGGGTTTTGGGTTCTTTGGAGGAATGTAATATTTAGATTCCACATCCTTCACAATGGGTGTTTGGCCAAATACAATTGTGTATCTCTTGATGCTCTCGATGGGGAAACAGATGACCTTGTTCCCAACTCGCAGTTTTATCATCTTTTTGGGTATGCTAATAAAAGCACGTGCAGCCACTAGGAATGTTCGTCCTAGGATTAGATCTGATCCATCACAGTTCATGTCCAGCACAAAGATTTCTATCAGAACATAGCTTCCACCCACAAAAATTGGTATGTTGGATAGGATCCCTACAAGGTTTTGCAATGGTCCATCAACCAGTTCGATTTTGGACTTGGTTGGTACCATGTGTTTTAGACACAATAGCCTTGTATTCTTGAGTGATATGATGTTTTTGCTAGCTCCAGTATCTACCAATCAGTTCCTTAAAAGAGTTCTTCCAATTGTGACGGGTATATGGAAGTCAGCTGGATAATCCATTTTAGTGGGTAGTTTGTCCACCATCTTACTGTTTAAATAGTCCCGAATCTATTCAGTTTCTCCCTGAAGTGTAATCTTGCCGGCAAGGATGTTCCCAATGAAGTTTGCCATCAAAGGTAGCATGGATCCAATCTCCTTAAAGGGCAACCTTGCACCCCATTCGCCAATTATCTCATCAACCTTTTCCTCTGTGATAGGATCCATCTTCTTGCTTGGTGGTGTGGTTGTTTTTTCAGCCTCTCCCTGATTTCTAGATTCTTTTAGGGTTTTGTTTTTGGAAGGTTTTTGTAACTGCGTTCGCGGGGATCGATCAATCTCAACCTGGATCAATCGATCCTCCCCAATTTTTAAATCAGTATCGGGGAAGTGGGATCGATTGATCTCACCATGCGGGTCAAACTTTACAGAATCCAGATCGATCTTCTTATCGAGAATACAGCGGTTCTCAACGTCGGATCGATCGATCCCACCTTCGGCTCGATCGATCTCAGTGGAATTCTGTTCTTTGATTTTTAAAATCCTCTCAGTTGTGGAAACTCCCAGGATCTCGTTCACTGAGTGAACAACATCAATAGCATCAGAATCATTAATCACGAATGTTTGACCATTTACGGTGGATTGCATATCGACGGTCTCAACGTAAAGTTTCACAACGGTTTTATAGATACTCCAGCTGTGGCTAAGAAAGGATGTCCCAGGATAAGGTCAGTACAATTATTGTCCAAGTTCAAAACCATGAAATAGCGAGTATGTAACATGACCCTACCAAAATTGGATATCAATTAGGAGTCCATTGATAAAACCATTTTTATACACGTTTTTACGACCTTTTTATTACGCCTTAGAGTAGAATTCGTCCATTGTTTATACAATTTCATGCATTTACGCTTCATATATGATGTTTCATATTTCTGTCTAGGCATTGCATGCATTTTGCATATTTGGGGTCTTATCAGGTACTTATGGAGTATATGGAGCATACTTGGATTTTGGCTCATGAAGTGAAGATGTGCACTCAAGCCCCATGGAGTCGAGTGAAGATTGCAGAGAAGACGGATGGCTCACTCGACCAGACCACTCGAGTGAAGCACTCTCAGACAGACTCACTCGACCAGACCACTCGAGTGAAGCATTCTCAGACAGGCACTCTCGACCTCAGCATCACAGGCTCACTGGACTTCAGCACCACACCTACTCGAGAGACCACTCGACCACACCACTCGACTGCTGGGTCGAGTGGGCACTCTCTGACTTTTTCTCCTAAAAACATGCAAAATGTAATAAGCGCTTGAGACTTTGTATAAAAGCGCCTCATTAAACCTAATTAGAGAGGATCGAATAACGCCGCTCAAGCCTACAAACTACAGACTCCGGGTAAAATAATTAACGCTAGCTGTATTATAAACCAATGAATCATTTGATAGATTTGTCAACCTAACAAAAACATTTTTTTCATAGAAGTAGAGATCTAATAATCATAATTCTAATCTATAACAATAACCTAATTGAACATTAAATCCCTTTGAATAAATCCCATCTCCCAACATGCAGATCTACTCAACCATGGCAATAGGTTGATAGATCATGATGTTGTATGGTATGAAATGCAAAGAAAGAGATGAAGACAGAATGTAGATATGAAAATGCAATGGAAAATACTTTAGATCTGAGAAAAACCAATGCAAAATGTTTACAGATCTGAAATGAAAATGAAAATAGCAGAGTAACAGTAAAACTCGTGTCTAGGTCCCTCTGGCCGCTCAGGAAATGATCCCTATTTATAGGAGTCTTCAAGGTCAAAAATCGGAGTTAATGTGCAATTTGGAGAATATTCATGCTTCGGATCGATCGATCCGGCTTGGATCGATCGATCTCCTTCCTCTGATCTGTGCCACCTCATAGATTCCTTTGACTGACCGATCTTCTTTAGGATCGGTCGATCCTTGTCATGCATGGTCGATCCCCTTCAGGATCCAATGATGTGTCAGATCATCCAAAGTTACTCCATTTTGCCCATTTTTGCTCCAATGAAGTGAAAATCTGAAAAGACACTAAAACCAGCCAGAAGGACACACCACCTAACTCTAGACTCAATAAAATATGTAAAAACAATAGTAAAAACTAGTGAAAATAAAGACTCATCACACCCCCAGACTTGAATCATTGCTTGTCCTCAAGTAAGAAACAAGAAAATGAAACAAAGTTCAGGAGTGCAAGTTTGAAATTGGGAACTTACGATTAGCTTTAGAATCCACCATGTTGATCATGTAAACAAAAAAGAAACCTTGTCAAAGGTTAATTGAACTTTAGTAGTACAACATGTACTTTACCATAAGCATAGCAAACATTACCGTACTGTAGCATCCGAGATCCAAGAGAACTTCTGAAATCTCCATTGTTGGCCCTTTAACATTCATTAAGTGTTGCATGCAGTCTCACAAAGGGAGTCTCAATCGCTAAGGGCTAGTAACTGGGGGTCATTTTAGAGGTGATGGTTAGGCATGATAAATGAACTCCGGTGCAAGCCAATGCGCAAAATCACAGTGAGACGGAAACCAAAGATGGTGCACAACCTCCTGAACCTTAGATTCTAAGTAAGCTCCTATATGATGATCCTAATAGAGTTGTTATTGGTGCTAAAATAAATAACAAAAACAAATAACTAACTAAATAAACAAAAGGTTTTATTATGGTTCCTTCAGACTTCTTTCCCTTCTCTTTCTTTTTGGTTTTCTTTTTGTTTTTTCTTTTTTCAAAAGAGAGTCTCGAGATGAGATGGAAGCGATCGATCAAGATCCAGTCCTAACCATGTACATCAATCCATAAAAACTGCACCAATAGTCAACTCATACTAGTATAGATGAAGTACTTGATACTAGAAAGCTTACTCGAATATCCTTAGAACATTTGGTTGTACTGGCTCCCATACTCCATAGTTTTTGCACTTGGTTCCACATGCTCCTAATGTTGCGAAAGAGGACTGGGGTCTAAATGAAAAAGGGTGTAAGGGTGTGGAACCAAGTTAAAAATGAGCTTGGCCATCTCGAGCTTCAATAAGCATGGGGTGAACTCCAGATGTATATGATCCTTTATGCGATATCAAGCCCCTAAGTGAGAAGATTTGTCCAAGTTAAAGGTCCAAGTAGATAGAGCCAACGCCGGATCTTTCAGATTTCCAAAGGATAGGTCGCTTCTGGTAAAGTTGATCCACTGATGGTGTTTCCAATCTTCCTGAACTAAGTCCAATAAATGTCAACATAAAATGGAAACAAAGAAAATTGTAAAATTCCCATGTTTTGACTCAATAAAATGACCCAAGAAAACGAAAAAGTTTTATTTTTGAAAATATTTGAAAAAAAAACTTTATGGACAAAAAAAAAATGAAAACACAGTGTTAGTAACATATGAAAGCAGTCACCCCTTCCCCCAGACATAAATAACTGCATCCCGATGTGATATAAAATCAAAGAAAATGGGTGCTGCAAAAAAACACTGGAGATTATGAATTGTGAACAAGAAAGCAAACTATAAACTGGGGAAGGAATTTAACGACCAAAAGGGAGCATTGGTCTGTACATGAACTGGTTTTCAGCTTCTCTCGTCTCGGGGATCGATCGATCTAAGGAGGTTTGGTCGATCCCAGCGTACTAAAACTTCTTGAAATTCGCATCTTCTGCGTTTTGCACCTGTTTTCAGTCAGCTCGACACAAAAACATCATCATATCCTATTTTGATTATTAAATAAATAAAATAAAATAACTGAAAGAAAATAAAATAAAATAGTTTTATTAATTCAAATGCAAAAAGAAATTAATAGAATATGTTGGGTTGCCTCCCAACCAGTTCGATTTTGGACTTGGTTGGTACCATGTGTTTTAGACACAATAGCCTTGTATTTGTGATATGACGTTTATGCTAGCTCCAGTATCTACCAAGTTGTTCCTGAAAAGAGTTCTTCCAATTGTGACTGGTATATGGAATTCAGCTGGATCATCCATTTTAGTGGGTAGTTTGTCCTCCATCTTACTGTTTAAATAATTCCGAATCTAATCAGTTTCTCCCTGAAGTGTAATCTTGCCGGCAAGGATATTCCCGATGAAGTTTGCCATCAAAGGTAGCATGGATCCAATCTCCTTAAAGGGCAACCTTGCACCCCATTCGCCAATTATCTCATCAACCTTTTTCTCTGTAATAGGATCCGTATTCTTGCTTGGTGGTGTGGTTGTTTTTTCAGCCTCTCCCTGATTTCTAGATTCTTTTAGGGTTTTGTTTTTGGGAGGTTTTTGTAACTGCGTTCGCGGGGATCGATCAATCTCAACCTGGATCAGTCGATCCTCCCCAATTTTTAAATCAGTATCGGAGAAGTGGGATCGATTGATCTCACCATGCTGGTCAAACTTTACAGAATCCGGATTGATCTTCTTATCAAGAATACAGCAGTTCTCAACGTCGGATGGATCGATCCCACCTTCGGTTCGATCGATCTCAGCAGAATTTTGTTCTTTGATTTCTAAAATCGTCTCAGTTGTAGAAACTCCCAGGATCTCGTTCACTGAGTGAACAACATCGATAGCATCAGAATCATTAATCACGAATGTTTGACCATTTATGGTGGATTCATATCGATGGTCTCAATGTAAAGTTTCACAACGGTTTTTCTGAGACAGATTTTTATCTTTCCTTTTAGCACATTTATAGATACTCCAGCTGTGGCTAAGAAAGGATGTCCCAGGATAAGGTCAGTACAATTATCGTCCAAGTTCAATACCATGAAATCAGCGAGTATGTAACACGAGCCTACCAAAATTGGGATATCAATTAGGAGTCCATTGATAACACCACTTTTATACACGTTTTTACCACCTTAGAGTAGAATTCATCAATTTTTTATACCATTTCATGCATTTACGCTTCATATAGGATGTTTCATATTTCTGTATAGGCATTGCATGCATTTTGCATATTTGGGGTCTTATCAACTACTTATGGAGCATATGGAGCATACTTGGATTTTGGCTCATGAAGTGAAGATGTGCAGTTAAGCCCCATGGAGTTGAGTGAAGATTGCAGAGAATAAGGATGGCTTACTCGACCAGACCACTCGAGTGAAGCACTCTCAGACAGGCACTCTCAACCTCAGCATCACAGGCTCACTGGACTTCAGCACCACACACCACCTCGAGAGACCACTCGACCACACCACTCGACTGCTGGGTCGAATGGGCACTCTCCGACTTTTTCTCCTAAAAACTCGCAAAATGTAATAAGCGCTTGAGACTATGTATAAAAGCACCTCATTAAACCTAATTAGAGAAGATCAAATAGCGCCGCTCTGGCTTAGTAATTTTTAGGTTTTCTCTCATTTTTCTCTCTCTTGTTCTTGCTGTTCTTGATAGTTTTTTGTTTTCCAGCAACTTTGTAACTTTATATAAAATTAATGTTTTCATCTGATTTCTTCTCCAACCTTGCTCACTAGATCATAGGCTATCTCATATGAAAACTCAAACTTTTCTGGGTTTCGGACCCCAGCCATGATCACCATGTCTGAGTAGTAGATTTGGGATTTTTGGGGATGGATTAGGTTAGCTTCTCTCTGTTTTGTTATTGCTTAGATAGTTTGATCATCACTCAGTTTTGACTCCCTCTTGGGTGAGTGATTTTAATGCTTTTTCTCCCCTGATCAAGGAGAACATGATCTTAGATGGTCTCATGAGCACGAACCATGCCTTGAGCCATTGGATAGACTTTTTCCGGGGTTTAGAGTACAATAGCATGAGGGTGGATGCATCAGACATTGATTTATGTCACGACTCCACCTATTCACTTGTTATGAACTCTTTTCAACTTTAATAGGCTGATTCTTCATGCCTGATCCGACTCCTCACACTATGCTGACTAGGTTGGATCTTGGGGCTCTCTACCACGAACCATGGATTGAGCTGGTTATGAAGTCTGTTGTCTAGGGTAATCCTGTGATGAGATTGCTAGTTGATAGCTGCAATGGAACAGAGTGTTTGCAAAATCTTTTGATTTCCATTCCTAGAGTCCCTGTTTTTCCCATAGTTTCACAGCTTGCTTAGTATTAGTTCACTGTAGTTTTTCCCTGTTTTTACTGTAGCACTCGACCTCACCACTCGATCAGTGTGGTCGAGTAGTTTTAGTACTGTGATTTTCCTGCTTAGTTCCATGATGTGCTAAAGTGTGACAGACTTTGGTACCTCTAGTATCAATTAGGGTTTTTAGTAGATTTCTTATATAGACTGCTAGTACCACACCCTTTTGATAATCTCTTGAATAGCTTGCCTTATTTATCAACTGATTGCTGTAGACCACTCTTGATTGGTTCGACATTGTTACTTCACTCATATCCACTTACCACTATACTACAATTGATAAACTTTGTATTTTGTCTCTCTAGGCACCCTGAGTGTGGTCGACATCCTGTTTGATTTCCGCAGAGGAACAAGGCGAGCTCAAGATTTTGATAAGAAAGAGCTGAATGATTTGTGGTTAGCGCTTAGAGGAAGGGAGCACTATCAGTCTGCTAGAGCTAAGAGCAGTGAGATCAGGCACCCTGCATTGAGATACCTCCACAGGACTCTCACAAACATGATGTTTGTGAAGAAGGCCACAGGGCCAGTGAATGAGAGTGAGTTGAAGATGCTGGACAAGGCTCTTTGCGACTACCTCATCTACTCATCAGAGAAAAACCGGGCCGATGGGATAGAGATGCGAGGAGATAGAGCCTACACAGGGAACTCCATCATTTTGGTGAGACACCTCATGACCTACAAAGCTGCTGCTGTCAAGAATGACAAGATGCTGAACAAGGCAGAGCTCACAGTGGGAGGGATTGTTACCCCATTTTAAGAGGCTGCTGGAGTTGAGCTCATATCAGAGCCCACACCATACACTCTGATAGACTTGGATCACATGAAGGACACTCAGACTATTGGTGCAAAGGTCGGGGAGAAGTACATCTACAACTTCTCACACCCCAGGAGCAGCAAGGCGAAGATTTTGCTTCCTTATGGAGGTCTAGCCAAGCTCTATGCAGAAGACGGTGACCGCAGTATCCTCTTTGTACCACCAGTCAGAGATCTCTACTTCTCTGATGAGGGAGTTAGATTCCAAGAAGATGAGACGTTTCAAGACTTCATGGGGAGTGTGCAAGCTCCAGAGAGGTTTTCTTTTGAGGAGACAGAGTGCAGAAGCCTCAAGGAGGCTAATCATAAGATCTCCACACTTCAGAAGTGGTGCAAGTGGCAGGACAAGCAATTCAGCAAATTCAAGAGTGGAATGAATGCCACAATGAAGGGGATCACTACTCGTTTGGCTGCAGCTGAGAAGAAGTTGAGTGCTGGCTCATCTAGAAGGACTTCAGCTGAGCAAAAGGAGAGAAAGAGGCGCCCAGATCACCCTATAGAGGATATAGAGCATTCGTCCCCAGACGAAGCCACTCGACCACCTAGGTCGAGTGAGCCATTCGAGTGCTATCAGGGTTTCGACCCAAGTGCACCAGTCGGTCCGTACCCATGCTATGATCAGGGCGCAGAGCTTCCACCTTACCCGGGGTACTATCAGAGCGAACCACTCGACCACGCTGGGTCAAGTGCACGATATATGCAAGGCCACTCGACTGTTGGGTCGAGTGGACTACTCGAGTCGCACCCCGCAGCTGACCCTCCCACCACTACAGGTCCAGCATACACTCAGAAGAGCATGGAGGCTAACACAGATGCCTTATTCACTCCACAAGAATGAGGTACCACCCCACTTCTTTATCTTTTTTTATACCATTGCATATGTTCTTCCTTTTTGTTTTAGTCTCTTAAATCATCTCTTGAATTCATTTTACACAAGGGACTGTGTAATTTAAGTTTGGGGGAGGGTTTGAGAGACGTATTTGACATATTTCCTTATTTTCTTATTCAAATTCGCATCATCTATGTGCACTGAAAAACCTTAAAAATTTGAAACTTTTCAGAAAACCATTTTACAAAAACAGAGTGTCATGTAGTTGCATTATCATTTTAGGATTGAGTTTTTAGAATTTCGCTTAGGATTGTACATATGCATAGGGGATGATGATGAGTCAAACCGTAAAAAGCTTAAGAACCAAACATATAATTTTGATGCCACAGTTATAAGTTGTTTAATGCATTCGTCTAAGCTTGAAAATTAAGGCTGCACCTTGCTTGGAATTTAGATTTAGCACTCTCACTTGGTTGAAACTTACTGTGATTTGTCAAACTATTCTTATCAATTAGAACCTAATTTGAAAAATTTAATTATCATGATATGCTCTAAAACTTTAACTCATGGATACCTCAAAATACTTGGATTCTCTTTCACCTTTTACCACTCTTGCTAATCCAAGTAGCTGTCTCCACCATTGAGACAGTTTCACAAAAACCAAACCTAAAACTTCATTTCGGACCATACATTATTCTTGAGTCAAGTGAGGCCTATTTCCGGTTGAATTGGAGAGAAAGTATTAGGTGTTGCCGACAGGAGTAGCCTCTCATGTAGTCTCTGGTTCGCAATTTTTGAACCAGATTTAGGCTAAGAGTTTGAATAAGTTGAGGTTTGAGTCTGGGAAAAGAAAAGAAAAGAGGAAATGAGTTTGCTAAAAAATCATAAGCCTTTGGAGAGGATAGGTTCAAAAGAAAAACAAAATGAGTCTAGTAAAGGATTTGGAAGAAAAATATAAAAGTTGGCTCAGTAAAAGAAACAGAAAAAATCATATATTAGCCACTCGACCAGGCCACTCGAGTGAGTGGCCCAAATCCGCTAGAAGTAAAAGTAAAGTATCCTCTCCTTAGAAGAAAACAGAAAATCAGTCCTTAAGCCAAAAAAATGAAAAAGAAAAGCTTTTAAGCAAAAGTGTAGAACTAGGATGAAGTTTATGGGATTTTAGAGTTAGGAGAGTCATTTGGTTTTTCATGGGTAGATGATAGTCTGCTCCTGTATGCACCAGTTGGCTCTACCTTTAGCATTCTCTTATAATTCAATCCATTTCATTGAGAGATCCTGATACATGCGCTTAAAACCAGAGGAAGAAGAGATCATTTTTATCTCTTAAAACTTGTCCCTCAACCAAATGAGTTACAATTATTGCATATCATGATTCACCAGTTCATGCTTAATCAATGTTAAAGGGATAGTTTGCTTTGAATGTTTGCTTGTGGCTGAGTCTTAGTGTTGAATTTGATGTGATGAGTATGGCTAAAGCTTTTAAGTAGAACTTCTGTGAATTTCATTCTAGAACTAATAACTGTGACACTGACATTAGAGGTTTGTTTAGTTTGCTTAGGTTCTGAGTCCCCACTTTTCACACTACTCCTTTCATCTTATCCTTTCTATTTGCTTGAAGGCAAGCAAAGGGTAAGTTTGGGGGAGTTGATAACACCACTTTTATACATTTTTTTACCACCTTTTTATCATGCCTTAGAGTAGATTTCATCCATTGTTTATACCATTTTGTGCATTTACGCTTCATATAGAATGTTTCATATTTCTGTATAGGCATTGCATGCATTTTGCATATTTGGGTCTTATAAGGTACATATGGAGCACACTTGGATTTTGGCTTATGAAGTGAAGACATGTGGCAAGCCTTGTGAAGTCGAGTGAAGATTGCAGAGAAGATGGATGGCTCACTCGACCACAGCACTGGAGTGAAGCACTCTCAGACAGCACTCTCAGACAGGCTCACTCGACCAGACCACTCGAGTGAAGCACTCTCAGGCGATCAGTCTCGACCTTCATTTTTCCAGCAACTTTGTAACTTTGATATCTTTTTCACAAATTAGCATTTTCATCCGATTTCTTCTCCAACTCTGCTCACTAGATCATAGGCTATCTCATATGAAAAGTTTATTTTTTTCTGGGTTTCGGACCCCAGCCATGATCACCATGTGTGAGTAGTAGATTTGGGATTTTTGGGGATGGATTATGTTAGCTTCTCTCTGTTTTGTTATTGCTTAGATAGTTTGATCATCACTGAGTTTCGACTCCCTCTTGGGTGAGTGATTTTAATGCTTGTTTTCCCCTGATCAAGGAAAACATGATCTTAGATGGTCTCATGAGCACGAACCATGCCTTGAGCCATTGGAAAGACTTTTTCCAGGGTTTAGAGTACAATAGCGTGAGGGTGGATGCATCAGACATTGATTTATGTCACGACTCCACCTATTTACTTGTTATGAACTCTTTTCGACTTTAATAGGCTGATTCTTCATGCCTGATCCGACTCCTCACACTATGCTGACTGGGTTGGATCTTGGGACTCTCTACCACAAACCATGGATTGAGCTGGTTATGAAGTCTGTTGTCTAGGGTAGTCCTGTGATGAGATTGCTAGTTGATAGCTGCAATGGAGCAGAGTGTTTACGATCCTGTGATTTTCATCCCTAGAGTCCCAGTTTTTCCCATAGTTTCACAGCTTGCTTAGTATTAGTTCACTGTAGTTTTCCTCTATTTTTACTGTAGTACTCGACCTTACCACTCGATCAGTGTGGTCGAGTAGTTTTAGTACTGTGACTTTTTCTGCTTAGTTTCATGATGTGCTAAAGTGTGACAGACTTTGGTACCTCTAGCATCAATTAGGGTTTTTAGTAGATTTCTTATTTAGAGTGCTAGTACCACAACCTTTTGATAATCACTTGAATAGCTTGCCTTATTTATCAACTGATTGCTGTAGACCACTCTTGATTGGTTCGACATTGTTACTTCACTCATATCCATTTACCACTATACTACAATTGATAAACTTTGTATTTTGTCTCTCTAGGCTATGGTCGATTGCATTGCTGTCTTTCTTTGCTTAGGGTAGGCGAAATCATTGTTTCAGAGTACTGCCCCTCATGATCTCGCCTGAGGAATGAATATTCTCAAGAGTAAAGAAATTCCAGACAGTGCTTCAGCGGGTCATGATGGTAAAGAAGTCCATAAACCCTTGCCACGGAGCAGGACGAGGCTTGGATGCAACAACAAAAACGTACAGTATCGAAAGTTTAAAATCAAGTGATCAGCAGTGCAAGAAGTCAAAATGCAACCATAAAAACATCTACCAGAGGAAGAAGCCCAAGAAGAATATAGCATTTCAGAAAACCCATTTACCAAGGCACATTGATCTTGACGAACAACCATGGATATCTCCAGTGCTCGTCCTTGTCAGGAAACCCAGTGACTTGAGCTCTACCAAGATGAGGATGACACACATAGAAACCTGAACCACCTCTTTAAGACACTCGGATACTGAAGAGTTCACGGAGGTCGCCAAAGCTCAAAGGATACCTAGCTTATGCCGCGACAAAAAGTACGGAAAGAATGGCACGGAGCATATTCGGTGTCATCTGCGGAAACGTCAGACCTAGAGCACGAAGATAGAGAAGGAGGACCTCAGGGATAGGAAAAAACAGATCGCACCCGGTGAGATACACCAAGTAAATGCAAAACCAGCCAGAACGGCCCGATTCTGGAGTTTCCTCTGGAGTTGGGAAGGAGAATTCGACCTCTGAATGAACATTGCAGAGGGTCTTCAAAGTCTGAAGGTCCTCCTCCTTCTTAAGGATTGATGAGGGGTGAGGACCAAAATTTGTTGAATTTTGCTACAGCGAACAGCCGTCTCTTCCCGTCTTATCACCCAACATCGAGGGACAATTAACCGAGGGTTTCAGAGCAAATATTAACTTTTCTGATTAACTAATTTTACTAAATTATTGGGTGTGGATTCTGTATACACACATTGGGCCCATATATGCCGTACCCCTGAACATCTTGGTAATTTATCGAAGAATCCCTAAAAAGGAATGGGAAGTGAATCTCATAGAACACTTCAAGGGTACGAACAAAATTTATGATCTTATTACTGATATTTATGTTGATTACAGAAATGGAAAAATATACAAGCGGAAAAATCTCCAAGATAAATACAAGAGAAATTTGTATACTTTAAGATATACAAGAGAAGGTAGTGGAACAATCTACAATATTCTTAGAAATAAGATATACTTCTCTCATTTGAAAATCGACAAACATGATTTTCAATACAATATCATGTCATATGGACTTAGTCAAAGGAAGTGGCAAGGCAAAATTGATATTGCCTAATGGAACAAAATTTACATAAATAATGTCTTATATTCTCCAAATTCAAAGAGGAATTTTGTGAATACATGATCTCACACCCAATAAAATAATGATTTGATTTATTAAGTAAAAAAAAATTTGTGTAAGGCAATGAAATATTAAATAGAAAATAAGTGTAATGAGAAAAATAGTGAAAAGTTGTGTATATTGATCTTAAGTGAATGACCCCCTTACAAGACTATGAGGGTCGATATTATACATGAATTAGGAAACAAATGCTGGAAAATGACTAATTAACTCTATCATTCGGCGGTTTTGACCCAAGTTTTAATGTTGTAACGTCTCGTTTTTAGAATGAAATCTTTTCTGATGAGCAGCTCCACCTTGCTTCGTGGACAGTCTTTGACGCATGTCGTAATCTGGAGAGAATGGACATCACCAAGCAAAATTGCTAAAGAATCCCCAAATTTTCTTGAAAGTGCTTCACTCGAGTGGTCTGGTTGAGTGAGCCTGTCTGAGAGTGCTTCACTCGAGTGGTCTGGTCGAGTGAGCCTGTCTGAGAGTGCTTCACTCGAGTGGTTTGGTCGAGTGAGCCATCCGTCTTCTACTCTAAGGCGTGATAAAAAGGTGGTAAAAACGTGAATAAAAGTTGTGTTATCAATGGACTTCTAATTGATAAAAAGGTGGTAAAAAGTATGATACAAAACAGAAAGAAGTTCTGATTATATATATATAACTTCTGATAAATCTGGGAAAATGCAAATTAGAAAAATTCTCAGAACTTCCTTCTATTTTGTATCATACTTTTATAGATGCCATAAAGGGACATCTTGTGATCAAAAGAAATCCAGAAGATTTATTGTTATGGCATAATCGCATTGGTCATCCAAGCACTACAATGATGCAAAAATCATAGAGAACTCACATGGTCTTTCATTGAAAATCAATGAGATATATAATGGGAATAAAATGCCATGTGCTGCTTGTTCTCTTGGAAAATTAATCATAAGGACATCACCAAGCAAAATTGCTAAAGAATCACCAATTGTTCTTGAAAGAATTGAAAGTGATATTTGTGGACCAATATGGACCATTCTACTATTTTATAGTATTAATTGATGCATCCTGTCACATGTATGTCTATAATCATCTCGAAATTTGGCAATTGCGAGATTCCTAACTCATATAATCAAACTGAATGCTCAATTTTCTGATTATCCTATTAAGAGAGTTAGATTAGACAATGCTGGTGAATTTAGATCTCAAGCATTCAATGATTACTGTATGATATCAGGAACTGAAGTTGAACATCCCGTATCCCATGTCGATACACAAAATGGTTTGGCTGAATCATCAATAAAACATATGTAACTAATTTCAAGATCATTGATCATCAGATAAAAACTTCCACCTTCAATATGGGGACATGATATTTTGCATGCTGTAGCACTCATTTGGATATGATCAAGTGCATATCACAAGTATTCCCCATTACAATTGGCATTTGGTCGAGAACCAAATATTTCCCATCTAAGAATTTTACGTTACAATAGCACCACCAGAACATACCAAGATGGGACCACAAAGAAGGTTGGAAATATTTGTTGGTTATGATTCTCCTTGAATTATTCGATACCTAGAATCACATACTGGAGATGTCATTACGGCACGTTGTTGCCGATTGTCATTTTGACGAGACAGTATTGCCAGTTCTAGGGGAGAAAACAAACACGTAGAGAAGGATATCAAATGGTGTGTACCATCCCTGTGATATCTTGATGCTCCTATAAAAAGTTCAGAAATATAATTTTGACGAATTATGCATTTTCAAATTAAAGCAAATCAGCTACTTGATGCATTTGCAGATACCAAGACGGTAACTAAATCACATACAGCAGCTGCAAAATGCTCATGCACGACAGAAAATCCCAAAGAAATTGTAGGTGGAGATTATACAGGTGAATCTAGGAAATGCTTGAAGCGTGGTAGACCCGTTGGTTTTAAGGATAAAAAACCTAGAAATAAAAAGGAAGCTGAAAATCATAATACAGCTGAAATCGTATAAACTATTTTGGAAGACACAAATCATGAGGTAATAATGATGAAAAACATCAACCAAAGAGAATCATGAAATTTCTATCAAGTATATTCATAATAGAAAGATATGGAAAAGAAATAAACTAATATGGCTGATGAAGTTTTCTCATACCTTGTATCAAAGGAAATATATGAGGAAAACGAATATTCAGAACCACAGTCTATATATAAATGTCAAAACAGACAAGACTGGATGAAATGGAAAGATGCAGTACAAGTTGAGCTTGATTTGCTTAATAAACGGAACATATTTGGTCCTATTACACTCACACCCAAAGGTGTGAAACCTGTTGGGTACAAGTGGGTATTATGAGATATAAAGCTCGCCTTGTTGCTCAAGGATTTTCTCAAAGACCAGGGATTGATTATGATTAAACACATTTTCCTGCTATGGATGTGATGTGATGTTGTATGCATCAGGTTTTACCCAACCAATGGTTCCCGCAAGTGCACGGTTGTACACGGTAGTATAGTGGTGGGATCGAATCCACATAGAGTAAAGAGCACTATAGATATGTAGATCTAAACAGAGCTAGGATGAAAAATATGAAAAGTGTCAGAAAAGGAAATCCGAATAAAAATCCAAATAAAAATTTTAAATATGGAAATAAAAATGAATTTAAATAAGTGTTGGGATCTGGGAAATCGTAGGGATTTAAATAAATAAAAATGCTATTTAACCGGATTAGCAATTAAATGATCTAGATCTAGAACACACACACTATACCAAAATAAATATCATTTTAAGATAAATCCGCTAGGACCCTATGATAGCATATATTTAGCAAGTTTGATAGAGTTCAATTGTAGATCGAGCTTTAAGTCTTGGAAATCTGAAAATCAAGCCTACAAGCTATAGACTCCGGGTAAAATAATCAACGCTAGCTGTAATATAAAACCCTATGAATCATTTGATAGATTTGTCAACCTAACAAAAACATTTTTTTCATAGAAGTAGAGATCTAATAATCATAATTCTAATCTATAACAATAACCTAATTGAACATTAAATCCCTTTGAATAAATCCCATCTCGCAACATGCAGATCTACTCAACCATGGCAATAGGTTGATAGATCATGATGTTGTATGGTATGAAATGCAAAGAAAGAGATGAAGACAGAATGTAGATATGAAAATGCAATGGAAAATACTTTAGATCTGAGAAAAACCAATGCAAAAAGTTTACAGATCTGAAATGAAAATGAAAATAGCAGAGTAACAGTAAAACTCGTGTCTAGGTCCCTCTGGCCGCTCAGGAAATGATCCCTATTTATAGGGAGTCTTCAAGGTCAAAACTCGGAGTTAATGTGCAATTTGGAGAATATTCATGATCCGGATTGATCGATCCGGCTTGGATCGATCGATCTCCTTCCTCTGATCTGTGCCACCTCATAGATTCCTTTGACTGACTGATCTGCTTCAGGATCGGTCGATCCTCGTCATGCATGGTCGATCCCCTTCAGGATCCAATGATGTGTTAGAACGTCCAAAGTTGCTCCATTTTGCCCATTTTAACTCCAATGAAGTGAAAACCTGAAAAGACACTAAAACCAGCCAGAAGGACACAACACCTAACTCTAGACTCAATAAAACATGTAAAAACAATAGTAAAAACTAGTGAAAATAAAGACTCATCACATCCCCAGACTTGAATCATTGCTTGTCCTCAAGTAAGAAACAAGACAATGAAACAAAGTTAAGGAGTGGAAGTTTGAAATTGGGAACTTACGCTTAGCTTTAGAATCCACCATGTTGATCATGTAAACAAAAAAAAAAACCTTGTCAAAGGTTAATTGAACTTTAGCAGTAGAACATGTACTTTGCCATAAGCATAGCAAACATTACCGTACTGTAGCATCCGAGATCCAAGGGAACTTCTGAAATTTCCATTGTTGGCCCTTTAACATTCATTAAGTGTTGCATGCAGTCTCACAAAGGGAGTCTCAATTGCTAAGGGCTAGTAAAGGGGGGTCATTTTAGAGGTGATGGTTAGGCAATGATAAATGAGCTCCGGTGCAAGCCAATGCGCAAAATCACAGTGAGACGGAAACCAAAGATGGTGCACAACCTCCTGAACCTTAGATTCTAAGTAAGCTCCTATATGATGATCCTAATAGAGTTGTTATTGGTGCTAAAACAAATAACAGAAACAAATAACTAACTAAATAAACAAAATGTTTTATTCTGGTTCCTTCAGACTTCTTTCCCTTCTCTTTCATTTTGTATTTGTTTTGTTTTTTGATTTTTTGAAAGAGAGTCTCAGGATGAGACGGAAGCGATTGATCAAGATCCAGTCCTAACCATGTACATCAATCCATAAAAACTGCACCAATAGTCAACTCATACTAATATAGATGAAGTACTTGATACTAGAAAGCTTACTCGAATATCCTTAGAACATTTGGTTGTACCGGCTCCCAACTCCGTAGTTTTTGCACTTGGTTGCACATGCTCCTAATGTTGCAAAAGAGGACTGGGGTCTGAATGAAAAAGGGTGTAAGGGTGTGGAATCAAGTTAAAAATGAGCTTGGTCATCTGGAGCTTCAATAAGCATGGGGTGAACTCCAGATGTATATGATCCTTTATGCGATATCATGCCCCTAAGTGAGAAGATTTGTCCAAGTTAAAGGTCCAAGTAGATAGAGCCAACGCCGGATCTTTCAGATTTCCAAAGGATAGGTCGCTTCTGGCAAAGTTGATCCACTGATGGTGTTTCCAATCTTCCTGTACTAAGTCCAATAAATGTCAACATAAGGAAAGAAAGAAAATTGTAAAATTCTCATGTTTTGACTCAATAAAATGATCCAAGAAAACGAAAAAGTTTTATTTTTGAAAATTTTTGAAAAAAAAAAAATTTGACAAAAAAACAAAAGAAAACACAGTGTTAGTAACATATGAAAGCAATCACTCCTTCCCCCAGACTTAAATCACTGCATCCCGCTGTGATATAAAATCAAAGAAAATGGGTGCTGCGAAAAAACACTGGAGATTATGAATTGTGAATAAGAAAGCAAACCATAAACCGGGGAAGGAATTTTACGACCAAAAGGGAGCATTGGTCTATACATGAACCGGTTTTCAGCTTTTCTCGTCTTGGGGATCGATCGATCAAAGGAGGATCGGGATCGATCGATCAAAGGAGGATCGGGATCGATCGATCAAAGGAGGATCGGTCGATCCCAGTGTACTAAAACTTCTTGAAATTC
Source organism: Cardamine flexuosa (assembly GCA_963555745.1). NCBI lineage: Eukaryota > Viridiplantae > Streptophyta > Magnoliopsida > Brassicales > Brassicaceae > Cardamine > Cardamine flexuosa. The sequence continues at coordinate 20,490,220 of OY743217.1, read as the reverse complement.
GCATCTTCTGTGTTTTGCACCTGTTTTCAGTCAGCTCAACACAAAAACATCATCATATCTTATTTTGAAAAATAAATAAATAAAATAAAATAACTGAAAGAAAATAAAATGAAATAGTTTTATTAATTCAAATGCAAAAAGAAATTAAAAGAACATGTTGGGTTGCCTCCCAACCAGCGCTTGTTTTTGCAAAGTCACTAGCTTGACTTAGTTTTATTTCAATTGGGTTTTGGGTTCTTTGGAGGAATGTAATCTTCAGATTTCACATCCTTCACAATGGATGTTTGGCCAAATACAATTGGGTATCTCTTGATGCTCTCGATGGGGAAACAGATGACCTTGTTCCCAACTCGCATATTTATCATCTTTTTGGGTATGCTAATAAAAGCACGTGCAGCCACTAGGAATGTTCGTCCTAGGATTAGATCTGATCCATCATAGTTCATGTCCAGCACAAAGATTTCTATCAGAACATAGCTTCCACCCACAAAAATTGGTATGTTGGATAGGATCCCTACAAGGTTTTGCAATGGTCCATCAACCAGTTCGATTTTGGACTTGGTTGGTACCATGTGTTTTAGACACAATAGCCTTGTATTCTTGAGTGATATGATGTTTATGCTAGCTCCAGTATCTACCAATCAGTTCCTTAAAAGAGTTCTTCCAATTGTGACGGGTATATGGAATTCAGCTGGATAATCCATTTTAGTGGGTAGTTTGTCCTCCATCTTACTGTTTAAATAGTCCCGAATCTATTCAGTTTCTCCCTGAAGTGTAATCTTGCCGGCAAGGATGTTCCCAATGAAGTTTGCCATCAAAGGTAGCATGGATCCAATCTCCTTAAAGGGCAACCTTGCACCCCATTCGCCAATTATCTCATCAACCTTTTCCTCTGTGATAGGATCCATCTTCTTGCTTGGTGGTGTGGTTGTTTTTTCAGCCTCTCCCTGATTTCTAGATTCTTTTAAGGTTTTTTTTTGGGAGGTTTTTGTAACTGCGTTCGCGGGGATCGATCAATCTCAACCTGGATCAGTCGATCCTCCCCAATTTTTAAATCAGTATCGGGGAAGTGGGATCGATTGATCTCACCATGCGGGTCAAACTTTACAGAATCCGGATCGATCTTCTTATCGAGAATACATCGGTTCTCAACGTCGGATCGATCGATCCCACCTTCGGCTCGATCGATCTCAGTGGAATTCTGTTCTTTGATTTTTAAAATCCTCTCAGTTGTGGAAACTCCCAGGATCTCGTTCACTGAGTGAACAACATCAATAGCATCAGAATCATTAATCACGAATGTTTGACCATTTACGGTGGATTGCATATCGACGGTCTCAACGTAAAGTTTCACAACGGTTTTATAGATACTCCAGCTGTGGCTAAGAAAGGATGTCCCAGGATAAGGTCAGTACAATTATTGTCCAAGTTCAAAACCATGAAATAGCGAGTATGTAACATGAGCCTACCAAAATTGGATATCAATTAGGAGTCCATTGATAAAACCATTTTTATACACGTTTTTACGACCTTTTTATTACGCCTTAGAGTAGAATTCGTCCATTGTTTATACGATTTCATGCATTTACGCTTCATATATGATGTTTCATATTTCTGTCTAGGCATTGCATGCATTTTGCATATTTGGGGTCTTATCAGGTACTTATGGAGTATATGGAGCATACTTGGATTTTGGCTCATGAAGTGAAGATGTGCACTCAAGCCCCATGGAGTCGAGTGAAGATTGCAGAGAAGACGGATGGCTCACTCGACCAGGCCACTCGAGTAAAGCACTCTCAGACAGGCTCACTCGACCAGACCACTCGAGTGAAGCACTCTCAGATAGGCACCCTCGACCTCAGCATCACAGGCTCACTGGACTTCAGCACCACACCTACTCGACAGACCACTCGACCACACCACTCGACTGCTGGGTCGAGTGGGCACTCTCTGACTTTTTCTCCTAAAAACATGCAAAATGTAATAAGCGCTTGAGACTTTGTATAAAAACCCCTCATTAAACCTAATTAGAGAGGATCGAATAACGCCGCTCTGGCTTAGTAATTTTTAGGTTTTTTCTCATTTTTCTCTCTCTTATTTTTGCTGTTCTTGAATGTTTTTTGTTTTCCAGCAACTTTGTAACTTTGACATCTTTATATAATATTAGTGTTTTCATCCGATTTCTTCTCCAACCTTGCTCACTAGATCATAGGCTATCTCATATGAAAAGCTCAAACATTTCTGGGTTTTGGACCCCAGCCATGATCACCATGTGTGAGTAGTAGATTTGTGATTTTTGGGGATGGATTAGGTTAGCTTCTCTCTGTTTTGTTATTGCTTAGATAGTTTGATCATCACTGAGTTTCGACTCTCTCTTGGGTGAGTGATTTTAATGCTTGTTTTCCCCTGATCAAGGAAAACATGATCTTAAATGGTCTCATGAGCACGAACCATGCCTTGAGCCATTGGAAAGACTTTTTCCGGGGTTTAGAGTACAATAGCGTGAGGGTGAATGCATCAGACATTGATTTATGTCATGACTCCACCTATTCACTTGTTATTTACTCTTTTCGACTTTAATAGGCTGATTCTTCATGCCTGATCCGACTCCTCACACATTGCTGACTGGGTTGGATCTTGGGGCTCTCTACCACGAACCATGGATTGAGCTGGTTATGAAGTCTGTTGTCTAGGGTAGTCCTGTGATGAGATTGCTAGTTGATAGCTGCAATGGAACAGAGTGTTTACGATCCTGTGATTTCCATCCCTAGAGTCCCTGTTTTTCCCATAGTTTCACAGCTTGCTTAGTATTAGTTCACTGTAGTTTTTCCCTGTTTTTACTGTAGCACTCGACCTCACCACTCGATCAATGTGGTCGAGTAGTTTTAAACTGTGATTTTTCCTGCTTTGTTCCATGATGTGCTAAAGTGTGGCAGAGTTTAGTACCTCTAGTATCATTTTGGGTATTTAGTAGATTTCTTATTTAGACTGGTACTACCACACCCTTTTGATAATTACTTGCATAACTAGCCTTATTTATCAACTAGTTGCTGTAGACCACTCTTGATTGGTTCGACAAAGTTACTCTCAAGATCCACTTACCAATATACTACAATTGATAAACTTTGTATTTTGTCCCTCTAGGCTTAGGTTGATTGCATTGCTGTCTTTCTTTGCTTAGGGTAGGAAAAATCTATGTTTCAATTTGGCGCCGTTGCCAGTTTTGAGTGTTTTTGTCTACAAAGTTAGTTGTTTAAGCCTTACTAGATCAAGTCTGTTACTTTCAAGATCTGGGTATTTATTTGGTTTTGAAAATTTGTCTGTTTTGCATCAGGTACTGTAGCACTCGACCTTACCACTCGAGTACTTGATCGAGTCACTACTCTCTGAATGCAAACACGTTCTCAAGGCAGCCAAAACCTAATCCAGTATTTGGATCACATTCACCGTATCAACATACGCACTCGTCAAGCTACACCCACACCTGCTACAACAATTCTTGTACAAACAGCTCCAGAGACACCTGCAGTCATGGCAGAACAAGTTCCTCAGCCTAGGGTGATTGGAGCAGGAGACGCTCCAAACACTCACTCTCAGAGACAGGGACTTGTAGCCCCTCCAGTCAACAACAATAACTTCAAGATCAAGACGGGTTTGATCTCCATGGTCCAGAAACACAAATTCCATGGCCTTCCCATGGAAAACCCGCTTGCTCATTTGGACCAGTTTTATAGACTGCGAGCTCACCAAGATCAATGGCATCTCAGAAGACAGCTTTAAGCTATGCCTCTTTCCTTTTTCTCTTGGTGATAAGGCTTCCCACTGGGAACGAGCACTGCCTCAGGGTTCTATAACCACCTAGGATGACTGTAAAAAAGCTTTCCTGCTGAAATGCTTCTCTATGTCAAGGACTGCAAAGTTCAAGAATGAGATCTCCAGCTTCACTCAGCGGGCAAATGAGAGTTTCTCTGAAGCATGGGAGAGGTTTAAGGGGGTACACGACGCAGTGTCCTCACCATGGTTTCACCAAGGAGTCTTTGCTCAGTACGCTCTACAGAGGGGAAGTCCGAAGATCAGAATGCTATTGGATACATCTAGTAATGGAAATTTCCTCAATAGAGACGTTGTCACTGGCTGGGAGTTATTGGTGAACCTTGCAGTCTCTGATGGAAATTACAGTGAGGACTTTGATAGATCTGTCAGAGGACCATCTTCATCTTCTGATAAGACCAAGCAGGAAATCCAGTCTCTTAGTGAGAAACTTGACAAGCTCAGCAGAAATCTGTGAACTTTGTTGGTGAAGTATCTGCTACTAAGGCTGAGGAGGGTGATGATGATCAGGTTGAAGAGATCTTGTATATACAGAATCAAGCTGGCTTCAACAGAGGGTACATCAACTATAGGAACAATCCAAATCTATGAGGAATTAAAACCCTCCATGCATTCTTACAACTGAGAAAATATGTGTTTCAGTAGGTTGATTTAGGGATTGGTGATAAACAAATTTTGGAGGATGCTGAAGTTTTGGTAGTTGCTTTAATAGTCTCAGTCGGAAAATCCTGGTCTTCTAACACATGATTGATCGATCTTACTGGGGATGGTCGATCTTGATCAATCTCCATCTCTCTAAGGTTAGTGTAATAACACTCTCCTTCTTCTATCTCATCATCTATGGAGTGATCACTTCTGTTTTCTGATGTTTCAGGTTCTTCAGGAATCCTCAGCTCTCTGTTGTAAAAGCTATCATCTATGTCATCATTGAAGAAGTCGTCCTCTTCATCATCAGACAGATCAAAGATTGTTTGATCACCTTTAGCAGGATAGACTTTTGGGACAGCGCGTTTTCCGCTCCTAAGTTCAATAAAGTGTAGAGATTCATTGGGGTTGTTTTCAGGTTTTCGTGGAAAAGTTATTTTTCTCAGAAGTTTGAGCAACTTGGTTTTCCAAAATCCTTACGTGAGTTCCTAAGGAATCGAACTTCCCATTGAGATTCTCGTAAACTCTATCACCCTTGCGTTGATATCTCCAACAAATTTCTTCTGTCCTTCCATGATTTGCTGGAATAAGGATTCAATCTTCCCCATGGAACCAGCATTCCCTGACCAGGGGTTGAATCATGTTTTACCATAACCAGCATTGTTTTGAAAGTTCCCTAGGTTTTCTAGGGTTCTCAACATTAGTACTGCGGTAGGACAAGTTAAGATGGTTCCTAAAATTCGGGTTGAAACCCCGGTTTTGGTAGTTTTCCTGTCCACCGAGAAAGTTGATCTCCTCAGTTTGATCCTCCTCATCATTGAACTCCTCACTTTCCAAGAGATTAAGAGATCTCTTCTGAGCTCTCATCAGAATGTCCACCTTAGCATTAAGCTCCTCTATGATCTTATCACTCACTTGAGTGGGGTTGATTCTCCTATCATAGTCAGAAGATCTGTTAGAATTGCTTGCTGCCAGGTTTTCAATGAGCTTCATGGCTTCCTCCAGTGTGTTTCTCATGAAGTCTCCCCTACTGGCTGTGTTCATAGCCATTTGGTACTTCATTTCTACTCCGTTAGACAAAAAGTTCATTCTGTCCGACTCGGTGTAGCTTCAAGGGGGACAGTCCCTTAGGTATTCCTTATAGCATTTCCAAGCTTCATAGAAGAACTCAGTACCAGCTTGGCGGAATGTGGCTTTTTTATTTTAGTGATGGGGATCTAGCTTTGGTAAAGAACTGCTATAAGAAAGCAGCTCGGCATTCACCCCAGCTTGTGATAGATCAAGGACTTAAAGATTTCAGCCATCTATGAGCCTTATCAGCAAGGGCAAAAGAAAATAGTCTAAAACGGAGGTAGTCTTGGGGGACTCCGTTGGCTTTGGTGGTACTACAGATCTCCTCAAAGATATCAATATAGTCCATTGGGTTCTTGTTAGATAGCCCATGGAATTGATTCTGTTTCACCAGGGCGATTATTTGAGGTTTAATCTCATAATATTGTCTCTCGATATGATGGGGAATAATAGCGGATCGGTTACTATAGTAGGCGTGCAGGGCATCTTGCTTGCCTAAGGTAACCCTGCGCGGAGGGAGTTGCAGTCCTGGCACAGCATCTACTCTCACCCCAAGAGCTCCAGCATCATTGAGAGGTCCTTGATTAACCTGACCCTCTCTCTGCCGGACTGGCTCTGCATCCTCACCATCAACAACAGGGGGAATATTTCTTAGGTTATTAGAAACAGCCATACTAACCTTATCTTTTGTTTTCCTTGTGGTTTTTTTCTTCTTTGTTTCCTTGATCTTCCTTGTGGACTTCCTAGTCAACTCCTCTATGCTCAAGTCTTGTAGATCTTTAGAAGTCTTGCTCCTTAATTGCATACACCTGAGAAGTAGAAGAAGTTTGAAAGTCAGATCCGTTTAAGATGCTCTGCGATGGATCGATCTTGGAAGGGATTGGTCGATCTCGAGAGAAAAAAGATCGATCGATCAAAGAAGAATCGATCGATCTTGCACAAAGGAGGATCGGTCAATCTCAAAAGGGATCGGTCAATCGTGCAAGAAGTAGGATCGATCGATCTATGTGGATCGGTCGATCTCAGAGACATCAAAAATAAAAATGCTGAAAGTAAAATATCCTAGACTAGGTCTAAAACTTAGATCTAAAGGCTACAATTAATCCCTGGCAACGACGCCAAAAACTTGATGTTATGTTTTATGCATCAGGTTTTACCCAACCAATGGTTCCCGCAAGTGCACAGTAGTATAGTGGTGGGATCGAATCCATAGAGAGTAAATAGCACTATCGATCTGTAGATCTAAACAGAGCTAGGATGAAAAATATGGAAAGTGTCACAAAAGGAAATCTGAATAAAAATCCGAATAAAATATTTAAATGTGGAAATAAAAATCAATTAAAATAAATGTTGGGATCTGGGAAATTGCAGGGATTTAAATAAATAAAAATGTTATCTAACCGGATTAGCAATTAAATGATCTAGATCTAGAACACAAACACTTTACCAAAATAAATCTCATTTTAAAAGCAAATATTATTCTATCATAAATCCGCTAGGATCCTATGATAGCATGTATTTAGCAAGTTTGATAGAGTTCACTTGTAGATCCAGCTTCAACTCTTGGAAATCTGGAAATCAAGCCTACAAAATATAGACTCCGGGTAGAATAACCAACGCTAGCAGTATTATAAAACCCTATGAATCATTTGATAGATTCGTCAACCTAACAAAACCATTTGTTTCATATAAGTAGAGATCTAATAATCATAATTCTAATCTATAACAATAACCTACTTAAACATTAAATCCTTTTGAATAAATTTCATCTCCCAACATGTAGAGCTACTCAACCATGGCAATAGGTTGATAAATCATGATATTGTATGGTATGAAATGAAAAGAACGAGATGAAGACAGAATGTAGATATGAAAATGCAATGGAAAATAGTTTAGATCTAAGAAAAACCAATGTAAAAAGTTTACAGATCTGAAATGAAAATGAAAATAGCAGAGTAACAATAAAACTCGTGTCTAGGTCCCTTTGGCCGATCAGGAAATGATCCCTATTTATAGAGAGTCTTCTAGGTCAAAAATTGGAGTTAATGTGCGATTTGGAGAATATTCGTGATCCGGATCGATCGATCCGGCTTGGATCGATCGATCTCCTTCTTCTGATCTGTGCCACCTCATAGATTCCTTTGACTGACCGATCTGCTTCAGGATTGGTCGATCCTCGTCATGCATGGTCGATCCTCTTCAGGATCAATCGATCCAAGATGTCTCCAAAATCCAATGTTGTGTAAAAACGTCCAACTTGCTCCATTTTGCCCATTTTAGCTCCAGTGAAGTGAAAATCTGAAAAGACACTAAAACCGGCCAGAAGGACACAAAACCTAACTCTAGACTCAATAAAACATGTAAAAACAATAGTAAAAACTAGTGAAAATAGAGACTCATCAGGATGCAATCACATTTATATTCTTAATGAGTCAAGCGGGTAATGAAAATTTAGAGATGCAACCTATGGATGTTGTTACATCATATTTATATGGAACACTAGATAGTGATATATATATATATATATATATATGAGAATTTCCGATGGATTTAAGATGCCAGAAGCATTAAAATCTAAACCAAAAGAGTTATGTGAAATTAAATTGCAGAGATCATTATACGGGCTAAAACAATCTGGGTGTATGTGGTAAAATTGTCTCAGTGAGCATTTAACAAAAGAAGGATATGTAAACGATCTTAAATGCCCATGTGCTTTTATCAAGAAACCAACCATCGGATTTTTGACTATCGCGGTGTATGCTAAACATAATAGGATCTCAAGGGGAAATATAAAAAGTTGTAGAATATTTGAAAGGATATTTTGAGATGAAAGACCTTGGACAGACAGAGTATTGTCTTGTTTTGCAAATTGAGCATTCCCAAAAAGGAATATTTCTGCACTAATCCACATATACTAAAATATTTTAAAAAGGTTATTAACATGGATAAGGCAACTCTTCTCAGTACCCCAATGGTCGTTAGATCACTAAGGTTGAAAATTATCCCTTTCGACCAGCGGAGCAGAATGAAGAGATACTTATTGGTCCTAAAGTACCATATCTAAGTGCAATCGGAGCTCTTATGTATCTTACAAATTGCACTCGACCTGATATCTCATTTTTTGTTAATCTATTGGCCAGATTTAGTTTCTCTCCCACATGAAGATATTGGAATGAATTAAACATGTATTTTGCTATCTTCAAGGAACTACTGATTTAGGATTATTTTACTCTAAAATTCAAATGGTCAGATGGTTGGTTTTGCAGATGCATGCAATTTATCAAATCCACACAAGGCCCGATCACAAACAGGATATGTATTCACGATCATAGGCCCTGCTATATATTCACGTTTTTAGAAGCAAACACTCGTGGCAACTTCTCCAAATCATGCTGAACTTATCGCGCTCCATGAAGCAAATAGAGAATGTGTATGGTTAAAATTGATAAACCAACACATTGATCAAGAAGTGGGATCCACGTTAACGTGGAGCCAACGATCTTATATGAAGGCAATGATGCATGTGTCTCTCAAACAAAGGAAGGATATAACAAAAGTGATATAACCAAACATATTCCTCCAAAGCTCTATTCATACACTAAGGAACTTCAGAAGGCTAAAGCCATTGAAGTCAAATATGTTTGATAATGTGATAATGAGGCAGACCTCTTTATGAAGTCACTACCTACCACAATGTTCAAGAAACATGTCCATAATATTGGAATGTGTCATCAACAAGATTTACAAGATGACATGTGATCATTCAAGGGGGAGCTTGTCTAGTTGTACTCTGTTTTATCTTACTATAGTTTTTACCACATGGTTTTGCTGGAAAGGTTTTTAACGAGGCAACAGAATATAAAACATAAGAATCAATAGTTACACTGGTCTCCAAGGGGGAGTGTTATAAAGCCAACAATTGAGGCGTGTAGCCGTGTATGTCAACAAAAAATGCTTGAAGTTAATTTATTATGGAGTCCACCATCACTATGCATGCACAATAACTTTTTCTTTTTACCTCTATATAAACGATCAAAGTATGATTGTTGTAAAACACAACACATTACGAGAATAAATATTAAAAGGGCCCAAAACAAAATTTTGTATAGAGAAAGTCCCCAATTTTTTTATTTTTTTTGCTCTAGGAGACATAAGTATTTTTGGACCGGAGCTGCATTAGACATAATTAATGATTTCAAACCATTTGAAGTAATATCTTACGCTTTTTATAATTACTAACAAACACTACTGGTTTAGTTGTGTAGATCAGGTTAGGCTTTGGTTATTCCAAATTTTGGTTTGGCTGCCTGGCTCTTGCTATTGTGTGTTGCCCAAAGCTTGATCTTTGATTCTAAAGCTCTCTAGTGTCCCCGAGTCTTGCTGATTTTGCTGTTGTCCTTCGATGAGCTTTATTGTGATATCTCCGGTTTGATCCTACTCTTTACTCCTCTGAGTTTAGTGTTTCTGGTTCGAGGTTTGTTTCGCTCCTTGTCTCTACACTCAAGACCTGATCGAGGTCTAGTCAGTTCAAGTCTTCTAATGAGGCGCCTACAGCTCATGTTTAGTGTCAATGCCGTTTCCGAAAGGGTTGTGGGATTTAGTCTCTGTGTTATGTGGCTCTTGTCGGAATAGAAGTCTAGGTTCATTTGATTTGAGAGGTATCCTGGATTCGCAATAGGAGGCTTCGTTAGTTGCAAGGTGCACGTGTGTTGTTCTTTATGGCTAACTTTGTTCACTTTTGGTTGAGAGTAACTTTGGCAAGTTTCGTCTGTTTTGAGTTTTTTAAGTTTGTGGTCTTAGTTTTCGTCATTTGTGGTTTGTATTTACTTTTAGTTTATCAGGTTCCCTGGTTTTAGGGCTCTTGTTTCTCTCTTTTGACCTTAGTTTTTGGGGATATTCCTGTTTTACGCCAGCTGATGTATTGCAACTAGGGCCTGGGCAAAATATCCAAAATCCGAAACCGATCCAAAAAACCGGCTCCAAAACCGAACCAAATGGATTCTAAATCTGCATGGATTCTAAATCTGAATGGATTCTAAATTTCCCTACCCAAATAATCCAAACCTGAACCCAACAGAATCCTAATCCGATCAAGGTATCCGAAATAAATCCAAAAAAATCGATATTAACTATACAATATATATAGTTTATATATACAGTTATATACACTCATATTTCCTTCTCGATATCTCAGTTTTCCTTTTTCATTCATTTTCTTCTTTTCGATTCATATATTTCTCTATATGTTTGGGTTTTTCGGGTTTTTTCGGATTTGTTCGGGTTTTGGCCGGATTTCTTTCCGATTTTTTGGATTTTTTTCAGGTTTTAGCCAGATTTCTTTTGGATTTTTTGGATTTTTTTGGGTTTTTTTTTTTTGGATTTTGGATACAAATCCGAAATAACCGATATTATGTTTGGTTTTATATCGGGTTTTATAAAGAAAATGAAATCTGATCCGAATTCGATTAGATCCGATTCGATCCGAACCAAAATCCTATTATAATCCGAACGGATTCATATTTTCCCTATCCAAAAATTCTGAAATCCGAAAAATCCGATCTGATCCGATCCAAAAATCCGAATGCCCAGACCTAATCGTAACAATGTATCCTTCTAAGTTATTATGAATAAAAAAACAATTGAATTAAAACAAAAAACACTACTACCAAGTACCAACCACAACCCGCAAATGCAACGCTTGTGGTAGATGCGGAACCAATCACAACCCTTGTTGAGGCCCTAATTTTAGTGCGTTTTTGCAAATAATAAAGATAACTCCTAAAGTAAACGCAGCCCAATAGATTTTTCAGTTCGAACCCGAAACCAAACTAACTCTATCATATCATATTTTCAGGTCAGCTTTACTTCTTCCATCTTTCATTTCATCGACTTTTTGGGGGATTAATGGCTCAAATGCCCTAGAACACCTTCAATTTTTTCTTTATGCCCTTGATAAATCTTTATATCCTTGTTTAAGTTAAGTTACATTATTAACCCTCCTTTCTTTCTCTTCTTTTAATTCAATTAAATTTAAATCAAAAAACAAAAGAAAGTTAGGTTTGTGATTGGTGAGAATTAAATGACAGACATAAATGTGGACCAATAAAAAACAAGCAATATTCATGTTTCTTCTTCTTCTCTTCTTCTTCTTACGGACACGAGAACCTTTTGAAACCTCCATAGCCGATTTTGAAACTTTATTTAAGGTGATTATTTTTCCATTCCTTTTGTGTTATTGTTATACTAACGAATTCTTGTTGTATTGGGTGATTTTTAACCCATATCGGAGGTTTAAATTCAAAGTTAAAGGTTGACAAAACTTATAGATTTTCAATGTTCTTGTAGATTTCAAATTTTACAGAGTTTTGTGTGCACATTGGAATATTAAACTTGTTTTCTTGATTGATTAGTATGTAACAATCGTATCAGTTGATAGTGGTGAATTCATAGTGAATCCATCGTAAGTAGATAGAAAGAAAATTCAAATATATAAATTACCCAGAAAAAAGTGCAACTGGTACAACTATTTATTGTCCAGTAAAATTAGTACGACTACGTATATTGAATAAAACTGGTATGACTTGGTACAAGTCGGTACTACTTCGACTAGTAATACTAATATTCTATTTTGATTTTTAAACATTTTCAGGGGGAAATCAAAATGAACCCATGAATACTCATGCATTTTGATTATGGAGGGTATTAAAGCAAAAATCATATTTACATTGTGATGATGAAGAAAGCGGTAGAGGATGTAACTTATTCTGAGGTGGTTCGTAGCATATGCAAGAAGATAAAGAGAGACAAAGATGCAACGAAGCTGAAACTTAGTTACACTCCGAAGGCAGATCATAAGCATAGACCATCAATTATATTGGATGATGAAGACTTGTGTGCCTATATTATGACATGCCATCAAGATCAAACTGGGAATATTTTGCATGTTGAGCCTTCGGAAGATGTTGCAGAAAATATGGAGTCTAAGGAAGTAGTAAGAAATGAAAGTGCAGCTTGTGTGAATGAAAGTGTAGCTTGTGTGAATGAAGGTTTACTTAGTATTTATGGAGAAGAGGGAATGGAACATGGGTTAGTCAACACATGTCCAAATGATGCACCTGATGATGAAGAATTTGTGAACTTGGATGAATACTATCAGCTTGGAGATGTTGTAGAAAAAGGAGAAGATGGAGGAGATGGAGGAAATTGAGGGGAAAATGAGGGTGGACGAGAAAGAGGATGGAATGAGGTTGGACATGTGGCATGGGATGATGATATAAATGTTGTTTTGCATCAAGAATTTCAGACTAAGGGAGAAACACAAGATTTAGTTGAAATTGCGGGCCATAAAAAATGTTTTGAGTTCAATATTCTGAAATTGGATAAAGAGAGATATGTGGTCAAATGTCGTGAATGAAGTAGCGGTTGCAAGTGAAATTTACGGGCTACAATACTTGTTGTTTCTCAATAAGAACCCACAACAAGCTGCATACATGCTCTCCAGCTAGTAGTAGTAGTATTAGGAAAAACAAAAGGAAAGGCACAAAGTGGATAGTTGCATCTCTTGTGAATAAAGAGTTTCCTAGTACATTTGAAACACCAATTCCAAAGATGGTTGTGGGTATGGTTCATAGAAAAGTTGGTGTTAAAGTGTCATACTCGACCGCATATAGAGGAAAATTAAAAGCTGCTAGTTATGTTCGGGGCAGTCCAGAGGAAATTTTTAGGTCTGTGTATGCATTTATGCACAATTTAGAGCGTAGCAACGAATGCACAGTCACACGCATTAAGGTAGATGAGGAACACAGGTTTCAGTACTTGTTTTTTGCGTTGGGAGCTTCCATTGAAGGGTTTAGGGCGATGAGAAAAGTAACAATTCTGGATGGAACTTTCTTTAAGCATATATATGGGGGAGTTCTAATAGTTGCCACAGCTCAAGATCCTCAAAAACACCATTACCCACTTGCCTTTGGTGTAGTTGATGGTGAGAAAGATGCTAGTTGGACTTGGTTTCTCGAAATGTTAAAATCTGCTTATCCAGATTCTCAAGACTTGGTTTTTTTACCAATAGGCATCAAAGTATCATCAAGGCAGTTAGTGAAGTGTACCCCTTAGCTCAACATGGTTATTGCATGTACCACTTGGCGCAGAATGTGAAAGGGAGTGTTCACCATGTCAGGAAAGAAATTGTTGGTGCTATGTTCATTGAATGTGCAAAAGCTTATACCGAGGCTGTGTTCAAAAAACTGTATGTGGCTTTTAGAAAGAGGTACCCAGCTGCAGGCGAGTATTTGGATAAAAGTACAAGTGTTGATAAATGGGCAAGATGTTATTTTGTGGGGGATAGGTACAATTTGATGTCTAACAATAGTGTGGAATCGATCAATGGTGTGTTTGTAGCTGCAAGAGAGTACTCACTATTACCAATGTTGGATGCTATTGTAGCAAAAATATCTGAGTGGTCTAACAAGCATTGGAAGAGTGCTGCAGAAGTTCCTTCATCACAAAAATTGGTTCCTCGTGTGGAGTGTAAAGACGAAGTTCCTTCCAGAAGTTCCTTCCATAGCTCAACCAACTCCAGCTCAACCAAAGTATAGGGTAAAGACGAAAGCTAGGAAGAGTGTAAGGCCACCGCATGAGAAGTCCAAGTTGGCAAAGAGATCAAAGGCACCGTCCAAGTATATTGTCAAACCATATACGCAAGAGAATAAGAAGAAGGAGAATGAAGAGAAGGAGAAGAAGAAGAAGGAGAACGAAGAGAAGGAGGAGAAGAAGAAGGAGGAAGAGGATAAAGAGAAGAAGTTGAAGAAAAAGAAGAATTAGGTTGTGGTTGTTTTTGTTTGTGATTGGTTGCGGTTGTTTTTGGGAAACTCGTAGTAGGTATGGTACAACTATGTTGCTTTGTGAAACTGGTACAACTATGTTGTTTTGTTAAATTAGTACAACTAAGTCGTGACCATGAATTTTAATTATTAATATTAAATTGTACCTTTTAAAAATTATTAATATTCCTTTTTAAAATTACTAATTTAAATACAATCCAAGTAGACCAATTATTGAAACTACCTAGGATTAGCCTAAAAGTACCTAGGCTTCGACAAAAAAAGTACCTAAGATTCGACAAAAAACGTACATGGGATTGGCCAAAATAATATATTAAATAATGTAAATATATTTAACATAGTTATACCCTAGTTGTACCTAATACATTAGTTGAACTTTGCAATGTAAAGAGTTGTACTTTTACGGATTATGGTTTAATTAGTTGTACCGTAAGTTAAATTAAATTTTATTAGTTGTACTTGTAAGTTAATATCTATAAACTATTATACTATATTTTCATATAAGTAAATGTGTAAAAATATTGGTTTTCACCGATTTCAGAAATTCAAGTGTTTAACATCTAAACAAACCTTAAGAGTATAAGGCCTTTTACTATAAAGATGGGTATGAGACTTATTCCAAACCACATGACAACAACCATAGTGTGAATTTCATAAAAAACCTAATTTAAAACCACATAACAACAGCCATAATGTAAAGTTCTTAAATACCTAATTTA
This sequence comes from Cardamine flexuosa, assembly GCA_963555745.1. Lineage (NCBI taxonomy): Eukaryota > Viridiplantae > Streptophyta > Magnoliopsida > Brassicales > Brassicaceae > Cardamine > Cardamine flexuosa. The sequence goes on along the minus strand of OY743217.1, from coordinate 20,475,114 downwards.
AAACCACATAACAACAGCCTAATATCCAAACCACATCACAACAAACATAGTGTTAAGTTTTTAATTAACCAAATATCCAAAGCACATAACAACAACCAAATATCCTAAACACATAACCTCGGCCATGGAAGAGACTAAGGGACATTATAACCACCATCACTACAGCGAAACCATTCACCCATTCCTCTGCCACTTTGTCTCGATCCTCGCCCTTGACTTGATCCTTCGCCACTTTCACTCGGTCCTTGGCTAGCACTACTCGGTCCTTGGCCAGCACTACCCCGTCCTTGGCCAGCACTACTCGATCCTCGACCTCTACCACTCGACCTTCCATGCCCATGTTCTCCAACAGATGTCTGCCTGGCTTTTTCATTTCTCCCTTTGTTCTTTTTATAATCTGGAGGTAATGCATACATCTCTTGTATATCGGACGGAATAACCCATTGAGACTGATGGGGTACTGGATAAACCGTTCTACAGTATGCCAATGCCCACTGCTCCATTCAATAATATTTGGAGCATAACTCATGTACCGGTACTTCTCCATTTATGTTTGCTCTATTTGCGGCCAATGCATGGACACAAGGAAACTTATCCATATCAAAGCGCTTGCAACCACATGTTTTCCTATCCAAATCCACCAGATAAGTAATCCCATCAAGCCCGAGAACTGTGTATTCAAAACAAAAGCTGTTTATTTCAATCACTTCCAACCGTTTTGCTACTTGTTATCTTTCATTCATCAGATTCTCCACCTTAGGAACCAGCTTTTGTGATGATGGAACTTCTGCGGAACTCTTCCGATGCTTGTTAAACCACTCTGAAATTTTTGATACAATAGCATCAAGCATTGGTAATAGCGAGTACTCTCTTGCTTTTACGAAAACACCATTAATCGATTCGACAGAATTGCTTGACATCAAGTTGTACCTATCTCCTACAAATATACATCTTGCCCATTTATCACAAGTTGTACTTTTATCCAAATACGCAGCTGCTGATGGGTACCTCTTCCTAAAAGCCACATACAGTTTCTTGAACTCATCCTGTGTATAAGCTTTTGCACATTCTTTGAACATAGAACCAACAACTTCTTTATTCACATGGTGAACGTTTGCTTTCACATTCTGTGACAAATGTTGCATGCAGTATCCGTGTTGAGATAATGGGTACGCTTCACCCACTGACTTGATGATACTTTGGTGTCTATCCGATAGAAACACCAAATCTTTCGAATCTGGAATAACTGATTTCAACATCTCGAGAAACCAAGTCCAACTAGCATCTTTCTCACCATCAACTACACCAAAGGCAAGTGGGTAATGGTGGCGCTGGGGATCTTGAGCTGTGGCAACAATTAGAACTCCTCCGTATATATGCTTAAGGAAAGTTCCATCCATAACTATAACTTTCCTCATCGCCCTAAACCCTTCAATGGAAGCTCCCAACGCAAAAAACAGGTACTTAAACCTATGCCGCTCATCAACCTCCACACGTGTTACTGTACCATAGCTGGCGACCTCTAAAATTGTGCATAAATGCATACACCGACCTAAAACTTTCCTCTGGGCTGCCCCGTACGTTACTAGCAGCTAGTATTTTTCCTCTATATGCGATTGAGTATGACACTTGAACACCAATGTGTCTATGAACAGAACCCTTCAGCATTTTTGGAGTTGGTGTTTCAAACGTACCAGGATACTCTTTATGCAAAAGCGATGCAACTATCCTTTTTGTGCCTTTCCTTCTATTTTTCCTAATACTCACACTACTAGCTTGAGAACATGTATGCATATTGTTGTGGGTCCTTAGTGAGAAACAACTTTCACCCTTAAGTATTACAGCCCGTAAATTCCACTTGCAACCGTTTATTGCTTCACGACATTTGACCACGTATCTCACCAAATCCGATTTTATAATATCAAACTCAAAACATTTTTTATGTCCAGCTATTTTAACTTTATCTTGCACTTCTCCTTTACTACGAAATTCTTGACCCAAAGTAACATCTATTTCATCTTCCCATGCAACACGAACATCCTCATATCCTACTATTTCTCGTCCATCTTCTCTTACTCTTTCCCATCCATCTTCTCCTTCACTTTCCTGTCCATCTTCTTCTACTCTTTCCCGTCCATCTTCTCCTTCTCTTTCCTGTCCATCTTCTCCTTCTCTTTCCCGTCCATCTTCTCCTTCTCTTTCCCGTCCATCTTCTCCTTCTCTTTCCCGTCCATATTCATCATCATGTAGACCATTTTCATCCATGTTGTTAAACAATTCATCATCATGTGAACCGTAAATACTAAGTATACCACCATCATCAACACAAGCTACTTCCTAATGCACAAGATTTGTGCATAATCTCTTGATGTTTCCTCATGCTCCAGATTTTGTGCATAATTTCTTGATCTTTCCTCATGCTCCAGATTTTCTGCACAATCTTCTAATGCCTCCACATGCAAAATACTCCCTTTTGTATCATGAAGACGTGAAGTAATATAGACATACAATTCCTCATCATCCTCGATAATTGATGGTCTTTGCTTCTGATCCGCATCAGGAGTGTAACTCAGTTTAAGCTTCGTCACATCTTCATTTCTCTTCATTTTCTTGCATATTCTACTAACCAACTCAGAATAAGTTGCGTCCTCTATAGATGTCTTCATAGCTAAAGTGTAAATTCAATTTTCTTTTTGAATCAACTCCATATAACCTCCTTCGTTGTATGAATAATATCCTCCATAAACAAAATGTATGATTATGCATCGCTTCTTCTTCATTTTCCCGTGAAAAATAATTTAAAAATAATATCGCATATTAGTACTCTCATTACTAAGTTGTACTTAAGTTGTACCTGTTGTACTTTCCATATATAGTTGTACCAGTTGCACTTTCCATATATAGTTGTACTAGTTTTCTCGTTTTCTGGTAATTTAGTGTTCTACCTACAAATTTGTGTTCTGTTGATTACTCCATAAAATATTGATGTTTACGAATGTCTGACACTAACAAATCATCCAATGTACACACAAAATCAATATTTCTAATTATGTAGAAGATCAAATTCGCCAAAATAATTAATTTTATATTACCCATAATAATTGAATATTTCAATCTACATAGATGCTGAAACCCCCTCAAATACAATAACAATTTGTTAATATAACTTCAACACAAAAGAAACAAGAGAGAAGTTATCTTAAATCAAGAATTAAAAAATTGGCTATGGAGGTTGAAGTTTGCAGTGAACGCGTGAAGAAAATTATAAGAAAGAAGATCTAAATATTATTATTTTTGATTGATTCAAATTTAATATATTTAATTAAATTTTCACCAATCAAATATCTACTATGTGACCCTATTCCATCTTATTTATTTATTTATTTTATATACTAATATTTAATTAAATGAGAAATGAAAGAATAGTGGAATTGTAATTCTAAGTTATCAAGGGATACAATGGTTGAAGAGAGATATAAAAAAGATTTGGCTTGTCCTAACGGACATTTGAGCCATTTATCCGATATAACAGCCTAATTATTTGCCAACAGGGGCAGGAGAGAAAATTGTCCCTTTTTGAGACTTTGTTTATGAGAAACTGATCCGATTCAGAGGTTTTAGATGGATTTGATGGAGAAGAATTTGGAGATACTTGAAGTTCAGAAACTTGAAGGCCACAAGGATCGTGTTTGGAACGTATCCTGGAACCCTGTCTCCTCTCACGCCGACGGTTCCTTACCTCTTCTTGCTTCATGTAGTGGCGATAACACCGTACGAATCTGGGAACAGAGCGCTCTCTCTCATTCCTGGACTTGCAAGGTCTCTCTCCGTTTCTGCTTCTCGAATTTTTGTAAATTTCTACTTAGAAAGCTCTAATCTTTTCAATCCATTGCTTCTTTAGATTTGTGGGTTTTGTTCAGATTCTCTAAAGGTCTTAACTTGAACATTGAATTGATTACTCTTGTGCTATTACCCTCCAAAGCTTTTTGAACTTTTTTAACTTTCTACTTAGAATGCTCTAATATTTGCAATTAACATTATAATTTGTTGGTTTTGTTCCTATTACCCAAAGGTCTTACCTTGAACTTTGAGTCGACTGTTGTGTTAGTTATTGTACTGTTACCCTTCAAAGCTTTGTTGAATATATATGAGATTTGTGATTGTATTATTGTGACTTGTTCAGACAATTTTGGAAGATGCACATACAAGAACAGTGAGGTCATGTGCTTGGTCACCTTCAGGAAAGTTATTGGCTACTGCAAGTTTTGATGGTACCACTGCCATTTGGGAGAATTATGGGTCTGAGTTTGACTGTATTTCTACTTTGGAGGTACCCAATTCTTTGACTTTTTATTGTTTGTCCATCGGAATCAAGAATATACGTTTTTTGTTGTTCGTGTTCTTAGCAACATATTAACTGGGTTACTTAGTTCAGCTAGTAAAGTATTTCTTGATTGATCCACAAATTATTAATTACAATTTTTGCTCTTTTGACTATGTTCTTATCTGATCTGTGATCCTGAGCTCTTCTCGTAGCCACCCAACTCCTTCGGAAAGATTTGTTCCGTTATCTAGATCCGTCATGACTTATTAGAGTTACTAGTCTCATGGATTTTTAAGTGTTCATTTCATAATTCAATGTTCATTATATTCAAAGTGTGTTGGTAGTTTTTTTGTATTGTCTCATGCTTTTGTATCACACTTTTTTGGCTAGTAGAATCTAATAAAAAAATTGTATGTAGGGACATGAAAATGAAGTCAAAAGTGTATCATGGAATGCATCTGGTTCATACCTTGCAACATGTAGTAGAGACAAGTCTGTCTGGATTTGGGAAGTGCTTGAAGGGAATGAATATGAATGTGCTTCGGTGTTAAATGCGCATACACAAGATGTGAAGATGATTCAGTGGCATCCCACTATGGATGTTTTATTTTCTTGCAGTTATGATAACACCATCAAGGTAATGAGAATACTCTTAAAGGGTTTAGTGATGCAGAACTTGAAACTTGTTACACTTAAAAATATCGTTAACTTTTAACTTTTAACCGTGTTCGTTGCGTACTCACAGGTTTGGTGGTCTGAAGATGATGATGGCGATTACCAATGTGCCCAAACCTTAGATGTATCTAACAAGTAAATCCTCTACTTCCATGTTCTTCTTTATATGCCTTCAAATAGGCAGGCTCTTAGTTTTTGTAGTAGTAGATTTTAATGTGCCTTAATTCTTCACACAGCGGTCACTCCTCTACTGTTTGGTCCATCTCGTTTAACGCCGCAGGGGACAAGATGGTCACTTGTAGGTTGGTGAATGTTCTCCTCTGAAAGCAAAAGCTAATATTTCTCTAGGTTACTGTTCTAACAATATCAGGCTTGCCTGAATGTGTTCTTTCAGTGATGATCTAACCTTGAAGATATCGGGGGCAGATATTGCCGGGATGCATTTTGGTGAAGGATATGCACCTTGGTGAGAATATAATGGCTTACATGTATTCGAGTTTGTTCATTCTCATACAGTTCATGCAGCCTATAAAATTCTGTAACTTCTCAAAAAAATCTCTCCGTCCAACTTCTACTAACCGAATGCCTATCTGGTCTCGCACTTTGCAGGACTCATCTTTGTACGCTCTCTGGTTATCATGACCGTACCATATACTCAGCTCACTAGTCAAGGAAATATAACTCTCCCAGCCAAAAAGGAAAATTCGTTGTTGTACCATATAGTTGCACTCCTAGTCCTCTGATGAAATATGATCAGTTTAGTGATTTTCAAACAGTTTTAATTAGCTGTATGGTTTACTTCTCCAACAAGGTTCTTTCGTGACACCTTGTGGAGTTTGAAATCTCTGAAGTTTGTTATACATCTTCTGGTTCTGGATTTTCTATTAAGTTTTTTGTTTTCATGTATTTTTCTTTCTAAAATTTTGATAGGGACGACATTATTGCCAGTGGAGCAGGGGATGATGCTATACGGTTGTTTGTGGACAGCCGACATGACTCTGTAAGAGAGATTCATCTTTTGTTTCACTTCAAAACAGAAATCCTTTGTTTCTCAATGTGGTCTTGAGTAGAATTTGGCTGCATCTGTCAATATATTTACGTCCAACTTTCGCAGGCTCTGACTTTTCTGTTCTGGCAGTGGACTGTACAATTAAACATATCTTCTTCTTCTTATTGTAACTTAAAAGGTGTCTTTTTGGGTGCCAGGTCGATGGATCTTCATATAATCTTTTGCTGACGAAGAAAAAAGCACACGAGATGGATATAAACTCTGTCCAATGGTCATCCGCTGTAAGTTCCATTTTTCTTATGAATTAATAGACACAAATGCATACATTACTGTGTAAATGTGACTTAAGAGGCTTTGTTATAGGATCAGAGATGATGTTATTAGTTGCTAGACTTACTTTGGTTTGAGTACATGATAGAGACATTTGGTTATGGAAAAGTTATACTAGAAATTTGTATTTCATAGAATACTATGATTTTGAGCTTGCGGTTGTAACCTGAAACAGGAGGGGAACCGTTTACTTGCATCGGGTAGTGATGATGGGATGGTCAAGATTTGGCAGCTTGCAACTAATCAGTGACTGGTGTTGGTTTGGTTTGGTTAGATTTTTGAAACTTCTATGATGTTTAGTTTTCTTCAGGTCTCTGTCTAACAACATAAAATTATACAAAGAAGAGAACACTCTACAATTTTGTCATTTGTCATAAACTCCATGTTCCATAATATTTTGGATTCTATTTTAAACTATCACTTTTAACTCTACTTTTAACTCTATTCATCCCTTCTATACGAAAGGAGAGGTAATGAGAAAGAAAATTAAACTAACTTTGTGATTAAACATATATACAGTATTTAGGTTACGAAATACTCCATTGTTTAAAAACAAAAACCTTTTTGGATTCATCAAAGATCTCGTTCAAGAATTGTTAAGGCTTGGATGCTAAGTTCCATTCATAAGGAGGCAAGGTAATTCTTTTAAAATTCATAGCAATGGCAATGCATGTTTATGCTTTCAAGCTTCTGTTGGGTTTATGAGAAAAATCTCACCGAGTGATATGATGTTTTTTTGGTAGAACACAATGATAGCTAGTAGTAATAAGATTTGTTAGGTTGGTTATAAGGAAATCATTTTGCCAAAGCGACTGTTCCTTGAAGTTGAAGTAATTGTCAACGTGATTTTTTTTTTCTGTCCCTTGGAACAAGTGGCAGTGTGGCACTGTTCGATTGGTTGAATAACAAAGACAAAGAAGCTTATATTGCACCAACTGGCTAGTTATAACTTCAAGGTAGAGGAGACGCCAATAATCTTAATTAGAACTATGGAAAAGTAGATAAAGAATACTTGGTAAAAATTATGTGGATAACTCATAACAATATCAGACATATCCATGTTTGACTAATCAATACAACTGCAACATAACACAAATTCAACAATATTTCTTACAACTAGAGCAATGACCATCAATCTCTTTGGTCACCTCAGGAATACATGATTTGGAGCAAAGTATTAATCCAGATGTTTTCTGACTGTCTTGGCTCTCTCTAACCTCGGCATCTGATCAAGATGTTTATCCTCAAATTGTTTTTGTCTAAGATCCACATGATGTGTGGAACAAAATATTAATCCAGAATACTGGAAAACTATTCTGTGTGGACAACGCTCATCACAAAAGGAGCAAATAGGTCGAGTTATATGATGATTGTTAGCCAGAACAACCATCTGCTTCTCGTCTTTTGACCATGATGAACTGGGCTTCATGTATAAGTCCTCCCCAAGCATGCATGTAATGTGTAGGGTGACACAGCAATACTCATCACACATATAAAACCGCTCCTTTGGATCTAGTTCAGACTCGCAACTTTCACACCAATATGTCATGGTACTTGTCTTGTCCTCATAAGAAAGAGTGAGTATATGCCTATCATGCTTATACCTCACCTTTTGTGGTAATGTAGCACATTTGTAACACAAAGAAAATTTGCACTCAAAGGCAATTGAATGTTTCGTTTGTGGGGCCTCATCCTCCTATTTCGTTACAAACACGACACCTTTCTCCATTCTCTTGGTCCGGAAGTTAGGAATAAAGGATGCATATGACTTTCATGGACTAATGGTTCGGAAATAGCGGCACACTGCACGTGTAGCTTAAAACAACATTTTTCTTTACTGCACTTATAGAAGAAACCAGCTGTGCATAACCAAGGACAACCTGAACATCCATTGTCCTTATTCACAACATTTTCATGTCCTCCCACTAGACAGAGAACATCTGGATGTATTGGGTGATATATTTTGCGAGAAAATGATGCACATTTTTCATGAAGAATGTAATCACATTGCATACATGAGTAGAAGTTACCGAAATTGATTGGCATGATGCATGCTTGGCACTGCCTATTCTCGTCATAATGTATGCATGCTTTCTCATCAAGCTCAGATGATGATGTGGATGACTGAAATGTTGTATGATTCCATCGCTTATCTTGACAAACGGCTCAACTTCTTCAGTTTCTTCTTCTGGCTCTCCCTCAAGTTCTTTACCATCCCACACATTTTTTCATGTGGCCCATCTTGAATGAGCTGCAAACAGACAACCGTCCTTCATGCAAGAAAATCCCCCGTAATCTTTTTCTATCTCTATGCGACAAACACCACAAGACAAATCTCCTTGGTCAAAAGAAGAGGTGAAAGAGATACAGTGGTGATGGCGTGATATCCTTATGACACGAGGTAAGTTGATACATCTTAGATGTACCACAAAGTCAAAATTGGGACACATATAGATGGGAGAGCTTGAATCGGCCAAGGCGCAGAGGTTGCAAATTAAGGAAGTCTGTCTTGGAAACAGAGCAAGAGTGTGATGATGCCACTTCGGATGGTCTATAGACAAGACTGGTGGTTTATCCACACAAGCTATATTCAAGTTCCGGCTCCGGATCGTATTGCAATATGATGTTAATGAGTGAACTCACTACACTGTAAGCCTCAGCCGGATATATAGCGGTGCAGCGTCAGAATTTTGAACGAATATGAAATATAAGCTTGTGAAGGTTCCGCGGCTGGGAACCCAAATGCAGAGAGTTGAAGTGATTTATTTTTTGAGTAATAAGTGACATGAACTGGCTTCGGCAGTGAAACCAAATCCAGTGAGCTGACCAGCTCGAATATTGAAGTAATGTGGGATAGTAAATTCGGAGCGTAAAACCTATCTCCAACAGAGATTAATGGAGAAATATGTGATATGAACGTCAACTCCGCATCCGCTTCCAGATTGAAGACATTGACTAATTGAAAAATGAGTGACTTGAGCTCCAACTCCGTATCTGTTGAACCAAAGAAGTTCAATAATAAAAACTAGGGTTTCAAAGACGATTTAGAGCAGAAAGTAAGATCTTTATTGATTGATTGATGAGCAAGTTACAAGAGTTTGAGTAAAGAGGAGACAAAAGCTATGAAAACTAGGGTTTTTAATTGGACTTTCCTTATTTTGAGTAAACTTGCCTTTTCTGGTCGTCTTTCCTTTTCTAGTCGTCGACTGGACAAGTCGGCGATTCTCAATATTGGGCCAAAGTTTATTTGGGCTTTAAACATGAATGGATAACGATTTGGGTCGGGTTTATGGTAGGATGCTAAATCTGGTACCAACAATTAGTCCCCCCCCCTGTTCATCATAACGAGTTCTTTGAAGATTTTATCTTAAGTAATGTTCTATGATTCTGACTTTCCTTCTTCCTTTTTTTTTTTTTTTTTATAGATCATCATCCTTGTGGTCTGCCGTTGCCCGAGAATTTTTTTAAGAACGTTGATAAGATCCATGCTTTAGGTTGGGTGAAGTGGCCTCAAGTAGCTGTTTCCCGGCTGACTACTTTGAGAGGAAAACTTCAATCAGGTCGGTAAACTGAAATTCTTCTTCTTCTTTTCGTCTATTTTTCTTTTTAAAAATACAAGTTATTCCTTTGAATTGCAGCCAAAAAATTAAGAATCAAACCGGTTTCAGACACTGAGGAAGCTGCCAATCCTGTTCCACAAGAAGAATCAGAGGAAAAAAAAAGAGGAAGAAAACGAATCGGCTGAGGAGGTCGATCCGGTGAACGAGGTCGATCCAGTAAATGAGGAGGATTCAATAGAGGAAGTTATTCCGATAAACGAGTCTGAAGAGATGGCTCCTCTTAACCTGAAAGTCGTGAGCCTATTGAATAAGATGAAATCCAAGCCTGGGAGTGGTCTTAAAGAAGACGTGATTCCAGTCATTCAGCCTAGTGTTCCTTCTTCTGCCGTTCCTCCTGTGATCCCCGTTGTTGAAGTTTCTGCTACCGTGTCTCCTTTGGTCTTGCCTGCTAATGCTACTGTTGTTCCGACATCCTCTGTTGCTGTACCAACGACCTCAGCTGAGAAAGCAGATGGAAAGAAGATAGTGGACAGTGACAATGTTGTGTTACCCAACACTCAAGAAACGACGCGTGTTGATGAGGCATCAAGGAAGAGGTCGGCCGAGGTCGAGGCTGAGAAGTCTGAGCGTCCTTTGAAGGTTTCCAGGAAGTCTGAATACGTCTATCGATTCAACAAGGATAAACCGGTATTTAAAAATGTCAGCGACTGCGTGACATTATCTCAAGCCATCGGCTGCATTGATCGTTTTCTGCTTCCCGACATGTCGTCAATGCCTGAGTTCGAGGTATACAAACATCTGGCCGATCTCGAAGTTAATGTAACTGATTCTCTTATCGCTTTTCTTTTTTATACTTCCCCCTTCTTTTTTTTTAAATACATCTTTAAGAAGAGTTTGTTTTGTAGGCGACTGCTACTGCCAATCGTCTTTACAAGAGGATGACTGATCGACTCAGCAATTCAGAAAATTGCTTATCTGAAATAAAGGTCATGAAACGAGCTGTCCAAGAGGCGAAGTAATGGTACGCCGAACAACAAGATAAAGAGATAGATCTAGAGATGGAAGTCAATACTCTTCAGAAATCGTCAAATGATGGTTGGGCTAAAGTCAATGCTCTTGGCATCGACATAGACAGCCTTAAGCTTAATATCGCCAATCTTGTGGGTGAGACTTGGATGTCCGAGAAGGCATCTTTAGAAGCTGAAGTAATGGCCTTGAAGACTGAGAAGGAGGCGCGGGAAGTCTCTTGGAGGACGAAGTATGAGAAACAGCGTGCTCGTCTTAGGAAGTCAAGGGAGGCCAAGGTCGACAATGAGAGGAAAATTCAGGATGTTTTCCAGAAATGTTGGGATAGTATTGACGACAAAGTCGAGTCGTTTCTGAAGACTCGTCAAGAGGCTGAGGAGGTAAGGTCGTATTACGGTCAAGCTAAAGGGACTCGGGAAGCTTTGGAGTTTCTTCGAAATACCAACAACTTGCCGATTCCGGATGAGATGATCGCTGGTTTCCATAAGGAAGAAGAGGGCTACGAGAAACAGGCAAGCACGATGAATGTGATCGATTTTACAAAAGAAGATTTGAAGGTTCCCCTCTCTCTTGACGGCATTCCTTTAAGCGTTCAACTTGATGTTGATCCGTATGGATTGAATGATGGCCTTATCGGTGAAGTCGACATTGCGGCAGCTAAAACTCCGAGTTCTTCAATTCCTCTTCCTTGATATTTTCTATCTCTTTTGCTGATATTGTCCGGAGGGGATTTTACTCTGTTTTTTGTTGTTTGTACGAATATTGCCCGGAAGGGTTTTTAATCAGTTTATTTATTTATCTCTTCCTTTTTACTTCGTATCAATATTTCAGACTTTGTCTTGAATTTAAGTATTGACCTTAGTTTCTTGTTGCAATCCTGAGATTGGTTTATTTGTACTCAGCTTATAATTGCAATCCTAAGATCGGCTTATTGTATGCGAATTTTGCTTTCTAAGTACTTCGAAGATATGATCAAAATATTTAGTAATCATTATTATCTATTTAGGACGAGACGTCTCTCAGTTTATCCTTAGCTAAATGTTGATTTTAGTGCGAGCTATAAACTCGGCTTTTAAGAAGTAGGACGCGAAACATACAGCTCGGTTTACACCAATTATATGTTTAAACAATGCCCAATTATGCAAGAAGTTTGACTTATTTGTCTCAGGTATTTTTAAAACAATGCGAATTCAGAATTTGGCTTTTCAAGGTGATAAAGTTTTGAGTTGCGACCTCAATTTATACCTTTTAAAATAGAGTCTGGCCGCGATTATGCGAGATGATCGACTTAGTTGTCTCGCGCGAGTTAATGCGAGAAATGATCTCGGCTATTAAAATAGGAGATCGAACAACTGGCCAAGGAGTTGATTTATCCTTTTGAGTTTGTGCAAAGTTTAAAACTCAAGTGGTTCAGGCCCTTGCTTTAAACTTTGTGTATAATACGAGATGTGGACTAGGTTTACATTGGAGACAAAGTGAAGCAGGTTTACGTTGAACGCAAAATAGATTTGGCTTATTTCAAATACTAAGCTTGACAAGGCTTATTACTCGGTTTATATCAAAAAGGCGATACTCGGCTTTTTATTGCTTGGCTTATTATCTGCAAGGCTTTTGAAGACGACAAAGTCAGATTACACAATGGACTAAATGAAGTAGGTTTATGTCGAATACGAAGAAAATGGCTTATTTCGGTTACGAAGCTTGACATTCGTCTTACAATGTCTGATCTTTTCAAAGTTGGGGTTTATCACTCAATTTTCGATCAAAAAGTCGAGAGTTGGTCTATTACTGCTCGGCTTACTTCGTGCAAGGGCATTCTTCAAAGATTTTCGTGAAACCAAAATGATTTTATTAATATTATAGTTGTGTCTCAATCAGACTGCCTATGTACCCGAGAACGGGATCAAGCCAAACGTAGTTCTTTACATAGAGAATAATGGATATCGGGAAGTTGGTCTTCTTCAGCTCGTTCAAATAGTAGTATCAATTCAGGTTAATCGAGTTCTAAGGATGCATAACTTGTTGCATTGACATAGTCATGAGCTCGTATACTCCGGGTTTGACGACTTCAGAGACTAGGTATGGACCTTCCCATTCGACACCCATCTTGTTCTTGCATTCCCTTGTATTCTCAAAGACTTTTCTGAGAACGAGGTCGCCTTCTTCGAAAAATCTGTTGCGCACCTTCTTATTGTAGTATCTTGCTGTCGATTGTTGGTAATTTTGCATCCGAAGTAACGCTTGATCGCGTAGCTCTTCTGCGTCATCCAGGATTTCTTTTAAGAGTTCATTGTTAAGCTTGGTGTTCTCGGGCATTTTTGCACATCGAAGTGTAAAAACGTTGGCTTCAGCAGATGCTAGAGCTTCTACTCCGTGGGACAAGGAGAAAGGAGAATGATTAGATGCTCGCCTTGGAGTTTTTCTATGTGACCAAAGTACGCCGTCGAGTTCATCCGCCCAATGTCCCTTCTTAGCTTCAAGTCTTTTCTTTAACCCGTCCAAGATCGTCTTGTTAGTAGCTTGTGCTTGTCTGTTTCCTTGGGGGTATCTTGGTGTTGACTTGCATAGTTTTATGTGCCAGAGGTCGTAAAAACCTTCCACTTGAGCCGAGGTAAGATTCAAACCATTGTCTGTGACGATCTCATAGGGGATTCCATGTCGACATATAATGTACTTCCAGATGAATTTCTTCACTTCATCTTCTGTGATTTATCTGTATGCTTTTGCCTTAACCCAGTTAGTTAAGTAATCTGTCATGATGAGAACGTAGTTTTTATTCGGAGAAGGAGGTAGAGGTCCAATGATATCCATGGCCCATCGCATGAATGGATAGGGTGCGACTCCGGTGGTAAGTAGCTTGGTAGGCGAGTTGATGAGGTGTGCGTGCCTTTAACAATTCTCGCATTTGGCCGCGAAAGATTCGTAGTCTGTAATCATCCTCGGCTAATAGTGTCCATGTCTTCTGATTTTTAGAGCTAGAGCTCATCCTCCAGAGTGATTTCCACCTGCTCCTTCATGTGTTTTGGCCATGACTCGGTAAATTTTGTTGCCTTGGATACAAACTAACAGGTAATTGGACGAACTCCATCTGTAGAGAGCATTGTTGACGATTGTGTATTGATGTGTTGTAAAGTTTTCCTCAGAGGGACCACACAATGAATAGGCTGTAAGTGCACAGCAATCAATCGTAGTATTTAAGGTATATCGAATCCACAGAGAGAGAAGATGTATTGCAAATCAAGAGGAACAAGTAAAGCTAGAACTCAATAATAAAAAGGGGTTTTGTGTCATGCAAAACACGCAAAGCAAATAAAATGAATGGAAATCAATATGAGATGAATGTTGGGCACTTAAGGGGGTCTCTAGGGTTCAATGATCTGTCTATTCGAAATAAATTCAATGTAATGCATGTCTACTCCTAAGTCTCAGACTATGAAACACAAAAATTCGGCTAACCAATTGTCATAGAGAAAACCGGCTGAAATCCACTAATCCTATTACTCAACTATCGCAGGCAATAACATAAGTTTTCAAAGCATTAAAATCAAGTTCAATCCTAATCCATAAGACTCCATAACAAAGGGTTATGTGCTTGTTATGACGCGATACTCACCAAATCTAGGTTGCAACAAACTAAGCAAACGGTTCGAATTACTTAGATGCCTAAGATCAATAGCTAGTTCATGACTCTAACTATATGCATTAAAAATAAGATAAGCCCGAAAGACAGTGTAAATGGATATGCAAATACAATAAAACTCGCCACTCAAAAGACAATGATCATCTCACCCCATTGATTGGCCCTTTAGACCCAACTGGATAGTCTACTCGGTCATACTCAGGGTTGTCATCGATGATATGAAAGAGTAAAACATAGATCTAATCTTTCTTCGATTCTTGTCCCATACGAATCTTGACTCTTCAAGATTTCCAATGATATAGAAAACTCCAATATTGGCCCACGGAAAAGTCTTCAAATGTTGTCAAACTTCTGATGGTTTGAAACTGCCTCGAAACAGGTTTTTGCTCCTTTTTTATTCATATTCCCATAAAACCTGTAAAACCTCTTTGACACTAACAATTCCTGATACTAGCCTATTTAGCTTTGAAATCATACCAAATCTCTCTTAAAACAATATGAAAACCATAGTAAAAATGGGTCAAAATACGATGTTATCAACTCCCCCAGACTTAAACCTTTGCTTGTCCTCAAGCAAAATAGAATGGAAGAGAGGTTTGAAAATCACGGGAACTCACTTAGCTTGTTGGGGATGTCTGGACTTCAAAAAATTCGTCACTGGGCGTTGGAACATGGTCCAAGAATTAACCACAAGAATCATCTTCAAACCTTAGTTACTCCAATCCAAAGGAGTTTTCGGGATTCCATTGTCATCTCTTTACATAAATTAATGGAACGAAAGGTATGGTGGTCTTACCAAAGGGAAATTGACTTAAAGGCAGGGAAACTTCTTCTCACCAAGGCCTTCTCCAGCATACTTTCCCTCTCCTCTTTTTGTTCCAAGCTCCTTGATATCATGTTTACAGCCACCGAGTTTTGTTGTTTCCGGTGCTTCGCCTTTTCTTCTTCTACTTCCTATTTTTCTTTCTTTCTTTTTCTTTCTTTCTTCTTTTTCTTTCTTTCTTCTTTTCTTTCTTTTGTTTTCTTTGGGACGATTCTCCCTGGAATCACAAAGGATACACGGGTATACGCATCATCCCTTGGCCGCTTTGACTCTTAATGTTTCCCTTACAACAAAATACTTCCATGAGGTCGCAAAAGATACATGGGTTTACGCATCATCCCTTGGTTTATTTGGGCTTGTTGCTTTGATTTGTTTCTCATTTTCTTTCTTTCTTTTCTGTTTTTCTTGTAATTCTGTTTTTTCCGAGCTTGCGAAGAGGAAGAAAGGTAGTTGTATGCTTGGTGGAAAATTGTGTGGCCTTGTATGGTTTGAATAGGTCTATGTCCAATCCCTGAGGAAGAAATTGAATGTCAAGTTAGGTTCAAATAGATTTAGAGACGACTTTGGTTTAATCCTACTTTCCAACAAAAAGAAGCTTTTGGGGAATGTTGAATCCTCCTACGGCCTTTCATAAACGGAATCTTGGCCAAGCTGTGAGTCATTAGAGTAATCACCAGTCCAAACAATCCAATAGATCAAGGTCCTTGTTCCCTAACAGTTTTGACTCAATAAGAAAAAAATTGACTCGATAAAATCGCATAAATAGGCATAATCATTGATGTAAAAAGTGGCAAAAGGTCTCAGGTCAAAAAAATAGAGGTGTCAGTAAAGGATGAACATCCTTCCCCCAGACTTAAATCACACCGTCCTCGGTGGGAAAACAAGAAGGAGAAAAGTATGGAAATCATAAGGAAAAGTTGGGTTAAAGACCAATGTCACCCTAATCGGAATGTGGACGACTAACCGGTGTTTCTTGCTTTGAAACTTAACATCACATGGACTTGGTTCTAGTCCATTGAATTCTTTGTGAAGATCTCTTCTAAGTGCATCTTTCCTGAGACAAAAACCTAAAAACCATCAGTGATATGCTAAGATTTAAATAAAGGTAAATAAAATAAAGATAGAGATAGAATGGTGGTGGTGTTGATGGTGAGATGGTGGTGATGTTATCTCTTTGGTGTCATTGTTGTCATGGTTGAGATCTTCCCATGGTGACTGATATGCTCCAAATATGCTTATGGTTGGATTGGTGAAGTGATCTTGATCAGTGAAGTAACGTTGTGTAATTGGAGTGGCGTGGAGGCACTAGGGTGAGAAACCTCGGTCACAAGTAATCGTGACCGGGGCTGGCCCTCCTTCACGCCTCGGTCATGGCCCTTGTGACCGGGGCCATCCTTCCGAACCCAGAATGGATTGTGGCTGCCCTCTTCTTCCTTGTTCCTTCTTCCCAAATATCCTCATATCCTTAGATATTGAATCTTGTGTTAATCCATCGAACCAATAGAAAAAGGGGCCAAGATTTGTGAAATTCCTAGCCGCGGGTCACCGGCTGATGATTGGCCCTTTTCTTCTCTGAGTGTCTTTTTATGAAATTTCCTCGACCAAAAATTCCCAAGGGTCATCCTTTAGGCGTGTGTCAAGTTGGACAACTTTTGCTCGAGTAGATTTCAATATCCTTCAAATTTAGTAAATATACAACCGTGAAGCTTGAGGTGGAATGATCTTCTTCCCATGAATACTTTTCCAAAACGTTGCTTGACCATTACTCGTAGAATACCCATAAGATGTTGAGTACCTGATCCTTGATCGTTTGGTTGAGTGGAACTTGAAAATTCTTCATGAGGCTTGGTTATGATCTAGTCGCGGCCCAGTTCTCAACTTTGGCCTTGGCTTAGTAAAACTCAATGGATGAGGTAGGGGAAGGTTGCATAGCTTCCTAAGATGATGTAATTAGCTCCAGTAGGCTCCATAAGGTCAGAAACGTACCAGATCAACAAAATTTTAAAAATCTCTTTGGAACCGAGAAATTTTCTCTCAACGGTTTTGCTCCGAAAATCCTCAGTCACTGGTTCCGTGACCGGGGTGTGGCCTTCATGGGACTTTTGTCACAGGACTTGTGACCGGGGTATGGGCCTGATATTGTCCTTCTTCAAGTTGAAGGTGAGTTATGCTTCGTGGGGACTTTCAGTAGTGATCTTTGGTATAATCAATTTGTTGTCTTCTGCATGCATTGGCCAAATAAATCTGACCAGACTTGTGAAATCTTCTTTCCACTTTGAAACATGAACTTTTGAGTTGCCATACTCAAAACCTTGGTTACAGGCTTCGTGACCGGGGTTGGGTCTCCTTGGGACCTCGGTCGTGGGCCTTGTTACCTAGGTTGGCTCCAACTCGATTCTCTTCTCTTTTTATGCTTTTCTATTTCCTTCTTTTGTATTTTCTTTTCTGTTTATGTGGAATACCTGAGACAAAACATACAAAAATCAAAAGCAAAAGGAAATCTAATCTATTAAAGGGAAAGAAAACTTACAAAAGTGGGTTGCCTCCCACTAAGCGCCCTTGTTTAAAGTCCTTGGCTAGACTTGGTCTTTCTCTTATGAGAGATGAGAAGAATCTTCTTTCCTAAGACAAAGTTTCTTGGTTTTGCACTCGTCGTCCTCTTGTTCAACCTCTTTGGATAATAGTGTGTCGAGATTCTTTCTTAGTGCTTATAGCTTATCATGTAGATCACCGCACCATCTTCCATAACTTACTGGGATGTCCTCATTAGGAGTATAAGGCTGCTCCTGATCTTCGCTAGACTCGGGATCCTGACTTCTTAATTCTTCATTATTTTTATTGGTTGTGTTCTTGGCCAGATCCTCCAATTTCCATGTCAATTTTGTCACTCGGCTACCAAGCCCCCACACGCTTCTTTCAATAGTGTTGACCTTCTTTATAAGCTCCTCCGAATTTTTCTCTTGAGTAGCAAGGCATTGCAAGATTGATATCTTGAGTCTCCTTGCCTTAATTTTTTGTAGACTTCTTTGTGACAAAGCTTTGGAACAGGTGTAGTTACGGGACTGACTTTTTGGAAACCGTCTTTGGAATCCTCTTGTGAAGACACAAAGCTTCTTGTGGTCCAGATTATAGGCTGAGGGTGGTATAGGGTCCGCATGGTGATCACATTCAACTAGACTTTGTGAGACGTCTCTATCTTCAATGTTTTCGCAAGGGATCTCCATGGTCATAAAACAGGGCTTTTCCTGGAATATTCTTATGTGTCTTCTCTAGTAAGGTGATCACACTCTTCATAGTGGCAAAATTCATCCTCGGGCCACTCCACCGATTCAGCTTTGGCTGTGGGTTCTTCCCTTAGAACCCTTTCTTCTTCTTTGTTGTCGTGGATTAGATAGTCCTGCTCATTTTGCCATTTTGCATAGTCATTTGGATAGTTGAAACCTTTTTGTAGTGCTTCAATCTTCCACTCCAAGTGTTCTTTCAGCTGATATATGTTGCACTTCATGCAGTAGAATCTTGATCCATGCCAATCATTATCCACTCTATTAAGACTAGCTTGGATTTGGATCTCTTGAACTCGGCTTTCCAATCTTTGAATGTGGTTGGTTAGATCCGAAATCTTTGAATCAAATTCAGCTCCCTCTTAGTGAACTTGGTGTCAAGCTCTTCATGATGCTTCTTTTGTTTAGAGGAGAATGTTTGCATAAGCTTTATCATCTTATCAGTGAAAGCATCAGAGAGTGGTGCTTCATATCCTTCATATGCTTCAATTCTCATGACTTCTCTTGAATCAAAGTGATGATCCATAGAGGGACAGATTCGGTCCGAGTAGTTTGGACTGAAAGTATAAGATAATCTCATTGAGAGATCTCCAGAGGATCGAGAAGGTGATGGATATCCAGAGTGTCGAGGTTCATCCTCAAGGTCTCCTGAAACAATGCAAATCACAAAGGAAAATCAGTAGCACAATGTTCTAGACGTTACTCTAGTTTGTAAATTTGCAAACAGAGCAATCTCTCCCCAGCAACGGCACCAAAAACTTGATGTGTGGTAAATTTTTCCTCAAAAGGACCACACAATGAATAGGCTGGAAGTGCACATCAATCAATCGTAGTTTTTAAGGTATATCGAATCCACAGAAAGAGAAGATGCATTGCAAATCAAGAGGAACAAGTAAAGCTAGAACTCAATAATAAAAAGGGGTTTTGTGTCATGCAAATCACGCAAAGCAAATAAAATAAATGTAAATCAATATGAGATGAATGTTGGGCGCTTAAAAGGGTCTCTAGGGTTCAATGATCTGTCTCTTCAAAGTAAGTTCAATGTAATGCATGTCTACTCCTAAGTCTCGGACTATGAAACACGAAAGTTCGGCAAACCTATTGTCATAGAGAAAACTGGCTGAAATCCACTAATCCTATTACTTAACTATCGCTGGAAATAACATTGGTTTCAAAGAAATAAAATCAATTCCAATCCGAATCCATAAGACTCCATAACTAAGGGGTATGTGCTTGTTATGACACAATACTCATCAAATCAAGGTTCCAACAAACTAAGAAAACGGTCAAATTACTTAGATGCCTAAGATCAATAGCTAGTTCATGACTCTAACTATATGCATTAAGAATGAGATAAGACCGAAAGACAGTGTAAACAGATATGCAAATACAATAAAACTCGCCACTCAAAAGACAATGATCATCTCACCCCATTGACTGGCCCATTAAACCCATGTCAAGGTTGTCATCGATAAAATGAAAGAGTAAAACATATATCTAATGCAATAAGCTAAAGGTTTAGAGATTACATATTTAGATCCAAAAGTAACAAGATGTAAGGACTTCTCCTTTGACAAAGTTACAAAAGAATAGAGAGAGAGATGGTGGAACTTCAAAGCTTCAGCCAGATCAAGTTGCTTATGCGGCTCCTTGGAGATGGCTTCGGCTTCTTGAGGTGGTGAAGGACTTTCTAGGGGTTTTTGTGGTGAACTTAGGTGGTGGTTTGAAACTTCTATGATGTACACCAAACCCTAGCTTCATAAACTTGTATATATTAGGTCTTGGGGCGCAAGAGATTGGCTTCTAGGGTTTAGGAAGGGCAGACTTGTCATCTTGATGAGTGTGGAGGCAATGGGCCGAGCCTAGTGATGGGCCATGCCTCTAAGGCGGCGAAGGAGGCTGGCCTCGGTCACGTTGGTTAGTGAGCGAGGTTTGGTGCTTTGGCGCTGGTTTGACATAGCCCTCATCTTCTGGGATGCATCTTCCAAACGGCTGAATGGATTGCTTTGATTCTTGTCCCATACGAATTTTGACTCTTCAAGCTTTCCAATGATATAGAAAAATCCAATATTGGTCCAGGGGAAGGTCTTTAAATGTTGTCAAACTTCTGATGCTTCGAAACTGCCTCGAAATGGGTTTTTGGTCCTTTTTGATCCATATTCCCACAAAACCTGTAAAACATCGTTGACACTAAAAATACTTGATAATAGCCTATTTAGCTTTGAAATCATACCAAATCTTTCTTAAAACAATATGAAAACCCTAGTAAAAACAGGTCAAAATACGATGTTATCATGTATCGGGCAGCTCGTGCCTTGAGTTGTCTTGCTTCCCACTTTTCGGTTGGAAGTGTTCCATTAATGATGTATTCGCGGATAAGGACCCTCCAATCTTCAGGTAGCTCGACTAGAACGCATACATCTTGTGAAAGGTCGATACTTGGCTTCTCGATTGCTTCTATTGGAATTGATCTCGAGTTTACCGGGTTGGCCATAGGTTCTAAAGCTACAAGGATGTTTGCCGATCTATTATCATTCCTTGAGATTTTGACCAAATTAAACGTTTTGAGATATTTTGCCGACTTTTGTAGGAGCTGCAGGTACTTGATCATTCGTTCATCTATAGCCACATATTCGCCGTTGAATTGACTTGCGACAAGCTGAGAAACGCAGTTTGCTTTCAAGTGTTCTACACCCATCCACTTTTCAAGTCGGATACATGCGAGTAGTGCTTCATACTCGGCGATGTTGTTAGTCGGCTTCCAACTGAGACAGAAAGCATGTTCCAACATCTCTCCTTTTGGTGATTTCAAACGTATTTCTACTCTGGATCCTTGTTGAGAAGCTGCTCCGTCGACATGTAACTACCAGGTCAGATCTTCTTCCTCGCCTTCTTTGATGTCTTTTGGCAACTCGACAATGAAGTCGGCGAGAACTTGAGACTTGTGAACTTTTTGCGGCTAATAAGTGACGTCGTATTCACTAAGTTTGGTTGCCCACTTGGTTAGTCGGCCTGAGTGACTTGGCGAATGGAGAATACTTTGAATGTTAACATCGGATAGTACAATGATTTGATGACTTTGGAAGTAAGGTTGGACTTTCCGAGATGAAGTGATGATAGCGAAGGCAAACTTCTCTGGAGTCGAATATCTCGTCTCTGCATCTTCCATAGTTTTGCTTATGTAGAAAATTGTCCTTTGGTCTCCTTATTCTTCTTTGATCAGGACTCCGCTTCGTGACGTCGGATACGGTGATGTAAAGGTATAAGCTTTCACCGTCTTCGGGTTTGGCTAGAATAGGAGGTGTCGATAAATAAGTCTTGAGTTCTTGAAATGCCTGCTCGCATTGTTCATTCCAAACAAAATCTTCTTTCTTCGGGATTCGGAGTAATTTGTAGAAAGGGAGGCACTTGTCGTTTGATCTGGATATGAACCAATTAAGAGCTGCTACTCGCCCAGACAGTCGTTGGACTTCTCTTTTATTCCGAGGTGATCAGAGATCGATGATGGCTGAGATTTGTTTCGGATTGGCTTCTATACCTCAATGAGTCACAATGTAACCGAGGAATTCTCCTGACGTGACCCCAAAGGTACACTTTGCTGGATTCAACTTCATGTCGTACTCGTTAAGAATTTTGAAGCAAGTTTTCAACTGGTCGATGTGATCTTCTGCTCATGTCAACTTGACAAGAATGTCATCAATATAAACTTCCATTGTTTTGCCGAGTTGGTTGGCAAACATCTTGTTGAACAAACGTTGATATGTTCCTCCTGCATTCTGTAAGCCGAAGGGCATCATCTGGGTGCATTCTGATCTGATTGTATCCAGAGAAAGCGTCCATGAACGAAATGAGCTTGTTACCCGCTGTTGCTTCTAATAGTCGGTCGACATGTGGCAAAGGAAAACAGTCCTTTGGGCAAGCTTTGTTGATGTCGGTGAAGTCGACCCAAACTCGCCATTTCCCATTTTTCTTTTTTACTACGACTGGATTTGCCAACCACTCCGGATACTTGACTTCTTGAATACATCCTGCTTTAAGTACTTTCTCAACTTCTTCGTTCACAGCCTGAGCTCGTTCAGTGCCGAGTTTTCTACATTTCTGGTGGATTGGTTTGTAAGTCAGATCAACGTTAAGCTCATGAGACGTATCGCCGGATCGATTCCAACCATGTCTGCAATGGTCCAGCCGATTGTAACGATATTTTCTTTAAGAAAACCTTCAATTGCAACGCGAATATCATTAACCAAGTTGTGAGCCTACTCCGACGGTTTTCTCCGGGAACGATGGGTCGAGCTAAATCATCTCAACGAGCTCTTTGTTTGCATTGAGGGGTTTTGGTCAAACCATGTTGTGGCTTATCTCGTCGGATATTGCGTTTACTGTTATCGTCGGATTTTTGAGTTGTAATTCCTTGATGAAAAATTTTTGAGCTTCCGCTTGATTTCCTCTAAAAGTGAATATTTCCCGACCGGATGGGAAGCGTAAGCATTGGTGGTAAGTGGATGCTACTGCTCTCATACTGTGCAACCACGGTGTTCCCATGATGACATTGTACACTGCTGGTTCGTTGACGACCACGAATTTTACTAGTTTGCACACGTTTCCGACTAGAATGGATAACTTGATTGTTCTTGATGCTTTGATCGACTTGCTATCAAATCCGGTTAGGCGTCTTTCATAAGGCTTCACGTGAAAGGGGATAGATTTTCATTCTTCCGAGTGTTTCCTTGTAGATTAGGTCGATGGAACTTCCCGTGTCAATGAGTACCTTAGATACGTTGCAGTTTCCTATGGAAAAAGTGACAAAGAGTGGGTCGTTGTGTGGTAGATCCAAGCCTCTGGTATCAGCGTCAGAGAATATGATGGGGAGGTCGGTTCCTTCGACTAGGTTTACATGAGCAGGTTCGGCCCATTTGGCTGCAGATTTGGCCTTGCGTTGATGTTCCTTTATCGATCTGAGGGAGTCGTTACAGGAGCTCAAGCCTCCCATGATTACAGAAACCCTGAGTATGCCGATGTCCCCATTGTCAAGATTATCTTCTTCGGGCTTAGTTTCTTCTTCTCGTTGGTCTTTGCGATTATCACAAGCTTCGGGTTGATCTTCCCTATGTTTCTTCGGAGCTCGGTATTCTTCCCTTCCAGATTGATCAGAACGGTTCTGTCTGCTGCTCCGTAATCTTGAGTCAAATGATCATGGTACTACATCAGGTAGTTCCCCTCTGTTATACTTTCAATATAATTCGTCATGAAGATGCCGACATTCCGCCATTGAATGTCCTGATACCCTGTGATAGTCACAGTAAAGGATAGACGAGCTTCCATGTCGGTCCTCAGATAGTTTTTCCTGGTCGCGGTCTGAGCGTCTCTAGTCGTCCGAACGACTTTTACGGTTATCCTCTTTGTTTCTGAAATCCTCCTCTGATCGTACATACTTGTTCCATGGTAGAGAACGAGTTTTCGTCACTCACGAAATATGACGAATCATGGTGCTTTTTGTCATAGCTGTGAAGTCGTGGCTCCTGGAACACTTCTTTTGTCGTTTCTTTGATTGGCGCTACTGGAGGCTTCTTTGCGTGCTGCTTCCGGAGGACGTTGTTTTCTTCCTAAATGTTTATGTAAGTCGTGGCCTATGCAAAGCGTCTTCTAGAGAATTTGGTTTAGCGGAGCTAAGAGTTTCTTGGAAGCGTCTGTCATACCATAGGCCTTTTCTCAGGGCTTCGATAGAGGTTGCATCATCCATGGTAACCCGCGCCGTGATAACATCGTATTTTGACCCATTTTTACTATGGTTTTCATATTGTTTTAAGAGAAATTTAGTATGATCTAAACCTAAATAGGTTATTGTCAAGTAATGTTAGTGTCAAAGAGGTTTTACAGGTTTTATGAGAATATGGATCAAAAAGAAGAAAAGACCCGTTTCGAGGCTGTTTTAAAGCATCAGAAGTTTGACAACATTTGAAGACCTTCTCGTGGACCAATATTGGAGGTTTCTATATCATTGGAAATTTTGAAGAGTCAAGATTTGTATGGGACAAGAATCAAAGCAATATATTGAGCCGTTTGGAAGATGCATCCCAGAAGATGAAGCTATGTCAAACCAGCGCCAAAGCACCAAACCTCAGTCACTAAGCTTGTGACCGAGGCCAGCCTCTTTTGCCGCCTTAGAGGCATGGCTCATTACTAGGATCGCTCCATTGCATCCACACTCATCAAGATGACGAGTCTGACCTTCCTAAACCCTAGAAGCCAATCTCTTGCGCCCCAAGACCTATATATATACAAGTTTATGAAGCTAGGGTTTGGTGTGCATCATCAAAGTTTCAAACCACCACCTTAGTTCACCACGAAAAACACTAGAAAGTCCATCACCACCTAAAGAAGCCGACGCCGTTTCCAAGGAGCCGCATAAGCAACTTGATCTCGCTGAAGCTTTGAAGTTCCACCATCTCTCTCTCTATTCATTTGTAACTTTGTCAGAGGAGAAGTCCTTACATCTTGTTATTTTTGGATCTATAGAAGTAACCTCTAAACCTTTACCTTATTTCATTAGATCTATGTTTTACTCTTTCATGTCATCGATGACAACCTTGAGTAGACTATCCAGTTGGGTCTAAAGGGCCAGTCAATGGGGTGAGATGATCATTGTCTTTTGAGTGGCGAGTTTTATTCTATTTGCATATCCATTTACACTGTCTTTTGGTCTTATCTCATTCTTAGTGCATATAGTTAGAGTCATGAACTAGCTATTGATCTTAGGCATTTAAGTAATTTGAACCGTTTGCTTAGTTTGTTGGAACCTAGATTTGATGAGTATCGCGTCATAACAAGCATATACCCCTTAGTTATGGAGTCTTATTGATTAGGATTGAATTTGATTTTAATGCTTTGAAACCTATGTTATTGACTGTGATAGTTGAGTAACTGGATTAGTGGATTTCAGCCGGTTTTCTCTATAACAATAGGTTAGCCGAACTTTTGTGTTTCATAGTCCAAGACTTAGGAGTAGACATGCATTGCATTAAACTTATTTCGAATAGACAGATCATTGAACCCTAGAGACCCCCTTAAGCGCCCAACATTCATCTCATATTGATTTCCATTCATTTTATTTGCTTTGCGTGTTTTTGCTTGACACAAAACCCCTTTTTATTATTGAGTTCTAGCTTTACTTGTTCCTCTTGATTTGCAATACATCTTCTCTCTCTGTGGATTCGATATACCTTAAATACTATGATTGATTGCTTGTGCACTTGCAGCCAATTCATTGTGTGGTCCCTTTGAGGAAAACTTTATACCCCATCAAGTTTTTGGCACCGTTGTCGGGGAGAGATTGCTCTGTTTGCAAATTTACGAACTAGAGTAACGTCTAGAACATTGTGCTACTGATTTTCCATTGTGATTTGCATTGTTTCAGGAGTCCTTGAGGATGAACCTCGACGCTCTCCCAGAGAAGTTTCGCAACCTTACTCTTGCGCAGATATTGACGCAACACAACTCTATGGACGGAGATACCTCCGGGCCACTCTCTAGCTCACCTTCTGGAGCTTACCACGGCTACTCTCTGCCACCTCGTGGTACACCTATGATGAGGCACTCTGGATGTCCATCACCTTCTCGAGCCTCTGGAGATCACCCGATCATACTTTCAGTCCACACTACTCGGACCGAATCTGTCCCTCGATGGATAATCACTTTGATTCAAGAGAAGTCATGAGAATTGAAGGATATGAAGCACCAATCTCTGATGCTTTCACTAATAAGATGATGAAGCTTATGCAACAATTCTCCTCTGAACAAAAGAAGCATCATGAAGAGCTTGACGCCAAGTTTACTAAGATGGAAGCTGTTTTCAGTTCTAAGATCTCTACCCTCACCGAACAAGTCCACCATATTTAAGATCAAATTCATGGCATCAACCAGGAGTTATTAAAGTATGGTGAATACTTTCAAGAACAAGATGACAAAATCCTTGATGCAATGTACTCTACCCACCAAGTAGAGGACCGGCTGGAGCAAAAGTTGGAGATTTTGCAGCAGAAATTTGATGATGGAGACTTAAGTTATGAGAGCTTTGGATCTCATCAAGGAGAAACCACTATCTCATCTAACCTTACTCAAGGAGAGGATGAACCCGGAGAAGCATGCTGCAACATGATAACTAGGATCCCTTATGGAGAAATTCCCGAGAACAATAACTTTCATCAATCCCAGAACCAAGGAAGCATCTACTCCCGAGGTAACTACGACCCCCTCCGGCTCCTTACCATCACTATGAAGGTTGGAAGACACCCCCAAGTCGTCACCAATCTCACTTTTCACATCCTTACCAAAGGAGGCCCGACGATCTCCAAAACCGGTTCCCACGGAACCACCATGCCTATCATCCACCACAGCCGCCTCTTCAACACTATGGCCACGCATATTCACATTAGAAGAATCTAGAGGAGAGACTTGAAAGCTATTTGGAGCAATTCTTGCTTGGAGCTACAGGAGGTAACTTCAAGAAAACTCCATGAGAGATTAGATATGATTGAAAGGAGCATATGGGGACTTACAAGAAGGATCACTAAACTTGAGTGGAAGAACAAACTTCAGGAAGGATTTGAAAATAATGAGAATTCCGAATCTCCACCTCATGTTAGCTGCAATGTGATCACACCCCACAAGTTGGTACAACCATCGCAAGAACTAGAAGAAGGTGAGATATTTCAAGGAGCAAGAGACCTTAGAAGGATGAGCCTCTCACAGAACATCTATGATTTCAGCTTGCAAGGAAACCAATGGTATCCGCAGACTATAAGCCTAAGGGAGCTTGGAAATTTCAACAGAGTAGTTGAGCAACTACCAAAAGACACATCTTTCGACAAAGCATGTTCCAAGTACGGTATAGACCGATTCTTCGTGGCGAGTTCTGAGATTAGAGCCGAGATAAAAGATCTTTATGAACAAGCATTGAGATACTCAAGACCCCCAAGGAAGCTTACGAAGTCTAAAATTCCCGGAAGATTCCTTATAACTTGTACTATAAGAGGAGTCAAGTTCAAAGATGCATTATGTGACTCTAGTTCATGTATCAATCTGATGTCCTCAAGAGATTCACAAAAGATTGGTTTATAGGATCTTCAAGCATCTGACATACGCATAGGGTTTGCGAATTTTTCGTCCATAGTTCCCATGGGAATGGTCTCGGACATTTGCGTGAAGATAGGGAGTTGTGACATTCCCACGGATTTCCAAGTGGTCCATATTGAGAAAGGAAAAGCTTCACAACTCATACTAGGAGGATCTTTCCTTGCAAAAACTGGAGCGATAATGGATTGGCCAAACAAGAGGATAAGCTTTGCCAACATTGATCGAAAAAATTTCTACGGAGCTGTACCTTTCGTTCCAACATCTCAACAACCAAAGAAAGTATGTCCTAATACTAAAGGAACTCCACCAGAGCTTGTCAAGACTAAGAAACTTTGTCTTAGGACGGAGGATTCTTCTCATCTCTCATAAGAGAAAGACCAAGTCTAGCCAGGGACTTTAAACAAAGGCGCTTAGTGAGAGGCAACCCACTTTGTAAGTTTTCTTTCCCTTTAATATATTAGATTTCCTTTTGCTTTTGATTTTTGCATGTTTTATCTCAGGTATTCCACAAAAACAGAAAAGAAAATACAAAAGAAGAAAATAGAAAAGCATAATAAAAGAAGAGAATCGAGTTGGAGCCAACCTAGGTTACAAGGCCCGTGACCGAGGTCCCAAGGAGACCCAACCCCGGTCACGAAGCCTGTGACCGAGGTTTTGAGTATGGCAACACCAAAATTCATGTTTCAAAGTGGCAAGAAGATTTCACAAGTCTGGTCAGATTCATTTGGCCAATGCATGCAGAAGGCAACAGATTGATTATACCGAATATCACTTCTGAAAGTCCCCACGAAGCATAACTCACCTCCATCTTGAAGAAGGACATCATCAGGCCCATACCCTGGTTAAAAGCCCCATGACCTAGGTCCCATGAAGGCTACACCTCGGTCACGAAGCCAGTGATCAAGGTTTTCTGAGCAAAACCGCCGAGAGCTGATTTCCGGTTCCAAGGAGATTTTGAAACTTTTATTGATCTGGTACGTTTCTGACCTTATGGAGCCTATTGGAGCTAATTAAATCATCTTAGGAAGCTATGCAACCTTCCCCGACCTCATCCATTAAGAATTTTCAAGTTCCACTCAACCAAACGATCAAGGATCAGGTACTCAACATATTATGGGTATTGTAGGAGTAATGGCCGAGCCACTTTTTGGAAAAGGATTCATGGGAAGAAGATCATTCCCCCTCAAGCTCCACGACTGCATATTTCGCTAAAGTTACAGGATATTGAAATCTACTCGAGCAAAATTTGTCCAACTTGACACACGCCTAAAGGATGGCCCTTGGAAAGTTTTGGTCAAAGAAATTTCAGAAAAAGAGACTCAGAGAAGAAAAGGGCCAATCATCAAAACCGAGTCCGCAGCCGGTGACCCGCGGCGAGGAATTTCACAAATCATGGGCCCCTTTTGCTATTGGCTCGATGGATTAACACAAGATTCAATATCTAAGGATATGAGGATATTTAGGAAGTTATCATCAAAGAAAATGTAGTCATGATGGGGATAGATTTCGAGATCCACCATTGGACCCTATTTTGAAGGTTACCCGGACTATGAGGGGGTGAAACTTCAATGGGACATCCAAATCTCAGACCCACAAGTAGTTTACATTCCTTTGGTATATTTTAAAGCATGGCATGATATGTTTACATGACAAGAAGAAGGAACAAAGGAAGAAGAGGGCCAGCCCCGGCCACAACTACTTGTGACCGAGGTTTCTCACCCTAGTGCCTCCACGCCACTCCTCTTACACAACGTTACTTCACTGATCAAGATAACTCACCAATCCGACCATAAGCATATTTGGAACATATCAGTCACCATGGGAATATCTCAACCACGGCAACAATGACATCAAAGAGATAACATCACCACCATTTCACCATCGACACCAGCACCATTATATCTCCATCTTTATTTTATTTACCTTTATTTATATCTTAGCATATCATTGATGGTTTTTAGGTTTTGTCTCAGGAAAGATGCACTTAGAAGAAATCTTCGCAAAGAATTCAATGGACTAGAACCAAGTCCATGTGATGTTAAGTTTCAAAGGAAGAAACACCGGTTAGTCGCCTACATTCCAATTAAGAAGACATAGTTCTTTAACCCAACTTTTCCTTATGATTTCCATCTTTTTCTCCTTCTTGTTTTCCCACCGAGGACGGTGTGATTTAAGTATGGGGGGAAGGATGTTCATCCTTTACTGACACCTCTATTTTGTTGACCTGAGACATTTTGCCACTTTTTCATCAATGATTATGCCTATTTATGCAATTTTATCGAGTCAAAAATATTTATTGAGTCAAAACTGTTAGGAAACAAGGACCTTGATCTATTTGAACCTAACTTGACATTCAATTTCTTACTTAGGGATTGGCACTCATTGGACATAGACCTATTCGAACCATACAAGGCCACGCAATTTTCCACCAAGCATACAACTACCTATCTTCCTCTTCGCAAGCTCAGAAAAACAGAAAAGCAAGAAAAACAGAAAAACAAGATAAACAGAAAAGAAATAAAGGAAAAGAGAAACAAATCAAAGCAACAAGCCCAAGTGAACCAAGGGATGATGCGTAAACCCGTGTATCTTTTGAGACCTCATGGAAGGATTTTGTTGGAAGGGAAACATTAAGAGTCAAAGCGGCCAAGGGATGATGCGTAGACCCGTGTATCCTTTGTGATTCCAGGGATACTCGTCCCAAAGAAAACAAAACAAAGAAAATGAAGAAAGAGAGAAAAATAAAAAAATAAAAAGAAGAAGTGGAAGAAGAAAAGGCAAAGCCCCAGAAACAACAAAACTTGGTGGCTGTAAACATGATATCAAGGAGCTTGGAAGAAAAAGAGGAGAGGGAAAATATGCTGTAGAAGGCCTTGGTAAGAAGAATTTTCCCTGCCTTTAAGTTGATTTCCCTTTGGTAAGACCACCGTACCTTTCATTCCATTAATTTATGTAAAGAGATGACAATGGAATCCAGAAAACTCTTTTGGATAGGAGTAGCTAAGGTTTGAAGATGATCCTTGTGGTTAATCTTGGACCATGTTCCAACGCCCAGTGACAAATTGTTTGAAATCCACACATCCCTAACAAGCTAAGTGAGTTCCCGTGATTTTCAAACCTCTCTTCATTCTATTTTTCTTGAGGACAAGCAAAGGTTTAAGTCTGGGGGAGTTGATAACATCGTATTTTGACTTGTTTTTACTATGGCTTTCATATTTTTTTAAGAGAGATTTGGTATGATTTCAAAGCTAAATAGGCTATTATCAAGAATTTTTAGTGTCAAAGAGGTTTTACAGGTTTTATGGGCATATGGATCAAAAAGGAGCAAAGACCCGTTTTGAGGCAGTTTCAAAGCATCAGAAGTTTGACATTATTTGAAGACCTTCCCGTGGACAAATATTGGAGTTCTCCATATCATTGGAAAGCTTGAAGAGTCAAGATTCGTATGGGACTAGAATAAAAGAAATCCATTCAGCCGTTTGGAAGATGCATCCCAGAAGATGAAGCAATGTCAAACAAGCGCCAAAGCACCAAACCTCGGTCACTAAGCTCGTGACCGAGGGCAGGCCTCTTGGGCACCCCAATCACTAAGCTCGTGACCGAGGCCAGCCTCCTTCACTCATCAAGATGACGAGTCTGCCCTTCCTAAACCCTAGAAGCCAATCTCTTGCGCCCCAAGACCTATATATAAGAGTTTATGAAGCTAGGGTTTCGTGTGCCTCATCAAAGTTTCAAACCACCACCTAAATTCACCACAAAAAACCCTAGAAAGTCCATCACCACCTCAAGAAGCCGACGCTGCCTCCAAGGAGCCGCAGAAGCAACTTGATCTCGCTGAAGCTTTGAAGTTCCATCATCTCTCTCTCTCTATTCTTTTGTAACTTTGTCAAAGGAGAAGTCCTAGCATCTTGTAATTTTCGGATCTAAAGAAGTAATATCTAAACCTTTACCTTATTGTATTAGATCTATGTTTTACTCTTTCATATCATCGATAACAACCTTGAGCATGGCCGAGTAGACTATCCAGTTGGGTCTAAAGGGCCAGTCAATGAGGTGAAAAATGATCATTGTCTTTTGAGTGGCGAGTTTTATTGTATTTGCATATCCGTTTACGCTTTCTTTCAGTCTTATCTCATTTGTAATGCATATAGTTAGAGTCATGAACTAGCTTCTGATCTTAGGCATCTAAGTAATTCGAACCGTTTGCTTAGTTTGTTGGAACCTAGATTTGATGAGCATCGCGTCATAACAAGCACATACCCCTTAGTTATGGAGTCTTATAGATTAGGATTGAACTTGATTTTAATGCTTTGGAACCTATGTTATTTCCTGCGATAGTTGAGTAATAGGATTAGTGGATTTCAGCTGGTTTTCTCTATGACAATAGGTTAGCCAAACTTTCGTGTTTCATAGTCCGAGACTTAGGAGTAGACATGCATTACATTAAACTTATTTCGAATAGACAGATCACTGAACCCTAGAGACCCCCTTAGGCGCCCAGCATTCATCTCATATTGATTTACATTCATTTTATTTTCTTTGCCTGATTTGTTTGACACAAAACCCCTTTTTATTATTGAGTTTTAGCTTTACTTGTTCCTCTTGATTTGCAATACATCTTCTCTCTCTGTGGATTCGATATACCTTAAATACTACGCTTGATTGTTGTGCACTTGCAGCCTATTCATTGTGTGGTCCCTTTGAGGAAAACTTTATACCCCATCACGCCGCTACCTCCTTGAATCGTTCGTTGAAGGATCGGAGACTTTCACTTTCGATTTGCTTGACGTTCTAGAGGTCGGCGGATGACTTGCCAGTTTGGACTAAGATCAAATATTGCTTCATGAAGGCTTGTGTGAGGTCGTTGAAAGTATTAATCGTTCCTGGTTTGAGCTTGGAGAACCATTGTAGCGCGGCTCCACTCAGTTTTTCTACAGCTGACATAGAACAGCGTCCTTGTCCTCTGCTGGGATATGTGCTCGGCTAGCAGCAATTCTGAATGAGGTGATGTGATCGATTGGATCTGTTGAACCTTTAGTAGTTCCATCATAGCTCGGTATCTTCAACTTGACGAATTGGGTTATGTCGGCCTTTGTTATCCGTTCTGTAAACGGGGTTTGCTGTGCTTCTTCTATTACGAGGTTGATATCCGGGGCTGAGCTTGTTGCCTTGTGCATCTGTGACTTGAATAACTTGATTGTCTTCTGTAGCTCGGCTTCTCGTTCTTTAGTATTGACAAGTTCGTCATAGAGTAATTGAGGGGTGAGCTGTGGATGCGTGGCGACCTGGTCCAATGCTGGAATGAGATTTCAAGCTCATAGGTCAGAAGTCGGTGTGTGTGTTCCTTCAGGATTAACCAGGTTAAGAGGTTTGCACGCTGCGCGAGTTGCGCTTTACCTCATAGCTCTATCCACGAAGAACTGGATCATCTGGCTCAGGTCGGCCTGTTGAGGTGGAGGAAGTTGTTTGGTTGGTCCGTGATGAGTCGGAGAAAGTCAGTTGTTAGTCGGCGGTGCGACTGGTGGAATGACCCCGTTGTTAGTAGGAGCAAGGGGCCTGGTTTGGCTGGTGGTGATGACTTTGTCGTCGTCGAGGCGGCGAGTTTTGTTACCGAGGCCCGGTAAATTCTCCGCAGTTGGATCGACAAAAGGCGGGATCTGCTCGCTAGGTAAGCTAGTACCATCTACTCCAACCATCTTAGAAAAAGGTTTTGTAAGAAGTCCCCACAGACAGCGCCAATTGTTGAACCAAAGAAGTTCAATAATAAAAACTAGGGTTTCGAAGACGATTTAGAACAGAAAGTAAGATCTTTATTGATTGATTGATGAGCAAGTTACAAGAGTTTGAGTAACGAGGAGACAAAAGCTATGAAATCTAGGGCTTAGGTCTTCTCTTGAGTCTCAATGATTTTCGGATGGATCTCAATGTCTCTGGAGTCCTTTATTTATATCAAATCTATGATGGTTTGTGGTCGATTTTGGGCCTTTAATTGGACTTTCTTTATTTTGAGTAGACTTGCATTTTCTGGTCGTCTTTCCTTTTCTAGTCGTCTTTCCTTTTCTGGTCGTCGACTGGACAAGTCGGCGATTCTCAATAATGGGTCAAAGTCGATTTGGGCTTTAAAAAAAAATGAATAGATAACGATTTGGGTCGGGTTTATGGTAGGGTGCTAAACCCGGTACCAACAGTATCCGAATCCAAAGTCAAATTTGAATGGATTGAGTGGAGGAGAGATGATAATATTTTATCACTGAGCGACTTGAACTCCGGCTCCCACTCCTGCTTCGGATCTGGATCCACTTCCATAATGCTGATAAGAGAGATCATTCGACTCACGTGTGATACCAACTTATGATCCGGTATAGAGTTTTGGAATGAGATTAATTTCGTGTGAAATAAGCATCGACGTAGGCTTCTGCTGCAAATCCAAATCCATAAATCTGACGAGAGTGATTAGTTGACGAATAAGTGTTGTGAACTTTGATAGCTCCGAATCCGAATTCGACTTCGAATCTTTTGGACGTAAGATAGATGCCATTTGACAAAGGACTAATCTGAGCTCGGACTCCAAATCCATGAAGCTGCCGAAAGAGATTATTTGAGTAATGAGGATAAGAAACTCAGTGCTCTCTGAAGATATGGACATATGGTGTCTTTACGAGTAGTTTGTGAGGTCCTTGTGGATGTTTACAAGATAATGTTAACAGAAAATAACAAGAGAGTGAAATATCTTACAGGCTGTCCTAATTTTAAATAATATTTCATTTTAGAACACAACTACAAAAGTCAAAACTACACTGTTGATTTCAGATAGATTCCAAATTTACTCTTCTATTGGGTTAGATCTCATAGATACATTTATAGGTTAGATTTTGTTCCCTTTATCTCTTTTATTGAATTTCGTATACCAACCTTCCAATTATCATTACGTGACCTCTTGACTCTCTATTCATAATATTTGGAAGACCTTATGTTTTTTTGTTGAAATCAGTTTTGCTTCTTCTTTTCCCTCTTTGAATTTTTTTTCTTTAGTGCCAAGTAACAACATTCAAGAACAGATAGATAATAAGTTTTATGTCCAATCAAATGGTGTTACCTTAATGGGTTTAAGGCCTTGCATTGTCTCAACTAATGTGAATGTTAGATTTTGGTCTTGTTGACCAGACCTTGGTCAAAGCTATGACAAACTTCACAATTTGGTGAGTATGATTATTTTCATCTATTACATGCATATCACAGCATATATGCTTTTTTTTTTTTTATTTTGGTTTTGATGTTATGCTCTTTATTTTTATTTTGCCAAAGTGAGATTTATATTTATACCAAATAGAGCTACATCGTTTTCCAACAATGAATAACCCATTATGGAAAGGCAAGGAGTTATTACAGACAAAGGAGAAACATGCTTAATTACAAAAATTCAACAACCTAACTATAAAAAGAAGAATTAGAGTCTAGAGTGAAACATAATTGGTAAACTTCATAACAACACAATAAGATCAGACTATCAATTCAAGAATTGAAGTTGATCTTAAAGGTTAATAAATCTGCTTCTGTTATGATAATTTCCAAAGCTCAAGTCTTCATCCTTATGAGATTTAAGTATCCGAGAGGCTTCCAAAAAGTTGTTGAGATTCTTCCACTTTACAATAACAAAACTTCACAGCAATATGTGCATCAAAAGAGATCCATCCAGTTTATTCCTTAAAAACTTGAAAAACATAGCTGGCAACACTAGAAGTTCTCAGAGATTTTACTAAGATAATCTCAGAGAAATTGTCATCCTTGAGACTGGTTATGGAGATGCATTAGAAACCGAGTAAAACTTCACTCCACAATCCTTTCCTTGCTTGTGAAAATGTCTGGCAGGTCTCTTGTTCATTTTATTACTCTTCCTTTGTTTAGAACTCTCCCCAGTTTCATATTTGGCTTTAGCTTTGAAATCTGAAACTATTGTTGGAAAAGGGTTCAAAGCCCATTACATATTGTTGAAGATGGTGAAAAACGCTTCTGATGGTTATGTCTTCGTACAAACTCTGTTTGATTCATCAGTGGAGTTCTCGGGGAAGGAGGTTGTGATATAGGATGAAAAGAAGAGATACTAGAGCTCTGAGAAATTCTCCTGTCATCACCGAGAAAGATGCTGTTTGAACCTTCTTCTTCTTCACATACATGCACCACTTGAACTTCATAGTCTTCCATAAGTATAAAAGGTGTATAAAAATAGTGGTATTGAAAAATCTGATGGTTGATTACTTGATTCTACAGCAAGTGCCACAAATTCTTTTGAGGTTTTCATATTCAAAGATGTTACGCTTTACGTCGTATTATAAATATAATCTATATTTTATTTATATACCGTGGATTTCGTATTGAAGTCGAGCGTTTTCTTCTTTTTTTTTTGTCGTCAGTCGAGCGTTTTCTTCTTAAAGGCCAGCATATCTGGCTTTTACCCCCAAGACCCGGCAACATTTTTTTCTTTTAAACCAACTCTTTTAACACAAGTGTCCAAATCCATTATGTCGTGTCTTCTCCACTTCCGAATATTCCCTCTCTTTTCTTTTTCCTTACTTTCAGTTTCATCGCCACAATAGTTTTTTTTTTTTTGTTTTTTTTTGTTTTTTTTTGTTTTTTTTTTGTTGTTGTCTAGTAGGTCTTAATATTTTTCCATGCAAAGAATTTATAAAATCATAGAATCCCGAAAACAACAGCCCAAACTCGGGAGACATGCAGAAGGATGAAAAAACCCTAATAAAACGAAAAGATAATATGGTGGCTTAATAGAGATGAAAGCAAGATGGGTACCAAAAGGAAAAAAGAACAATTTTTAGGATAAACACAATGAGTTTTTTTTTTAGATAGATGGATTAACACAACATACTTATATATTTCTCTCTTACTGCTTCAACAAAGAATGTCCTTAAAACAGTAAGTAGCAATTATGTACCAAGCATAGAGCAGGAAAGAGAACGAGAAGAGACCGATCAGGAATGGCCACCCAACGAACATTACCCCCAAAGTCGTCACAAAAATTGCAGGCATAAATGAACGGAACACTGAAGAAGCACTGACCCATTTCCCTTTCCTCATAAACAGAATAGCAACATTCACCATATTCCACTCCATGGAGCCGTCATAGCAAAGACGGTTAAGACAGTCTGCAACGAACGAATGGCAGTTACAGGTGAAGATGTTGTAGGTTTTATGCTCACAGCTTCGGACACTCATGCTCAACGAATCATCCCAAGTAAGCGATGCTCCAAACTCGGTGTGTTGGTATCCATACTTGCAAGTATGTCCAGCCAAGTGTGGTGGGAAGCAACACTGCAACAAAAACACACACACACATTTGATATAGTAAAACATCACTTAAGATTCAAAAAAGGTATAATCTTTGACATACCTTGGTTCGATCGAGTTGGAGATAGCGAGCAGGAGGACCAAACATAAAAGCATCGACATTAACAAAGTTAGAGACAGCAAAGTCCAAAATCACTCCATCTTCTCTACAAATTCCAATATGACCAATGAAAGGAGCCAACCAAGAGACAACAGGGAGAGGAGTCCAAACCAAGCAACACGGAAATTTCGATTTTTTCGTATCAATCTCACTTAGTGGCCATAGATCATCACCATCATCTTCTTCTCGAATTACAGAGAGAGCACCTTCAACATCATAACTTCGGCTCAAACCCATCGAAGGAAGTCTTCCTCTTCCACGGGACATTGTTCCTAATAGCAAAGAAGAAGTCTCATCATTAGTTCAAAAACAAAGAAAGACCCATAAATGAAAATAGTCAAAGATACAAACTTTAACTCTTAAAATCCATAAAACATCAGTTACTTCACAGAATAGCTTAGATTTAGTCTCTACTGAAACCGTTCAGACAAAAATACATGAGCTTAATTAATTCTTACAGCACAATTTTAGTAATAATCTTACAATTTGGGGTTTTAAGTATCCGTCTAATTGAGATGAACAGCATTGTGTTGTCTCAGGAAATTAAACAGAACCCATTAAGCAGTGAAAACTCAAGATCTAAACTAAAGACCCTAAACCCGAAAACCACAACACGGAATTATATAGAAAAGCTAGAAATTAGGGATCAAAGTCGACTTTTTCTCATTTCACCTGTGGCGCTGAAGCCTAATTGATCGAAGCGGAGAAACCAAATTTTGATGAAAGTGAAGCGGAAGCTCAGAGAAGGAGGATGAAACGGATGGTTATTTAGTTTTGGATTCTGGGTATAAATAGAAGATGAGAAAAGAAACGTTACTTGTAGGTGTAGGAATTCATTGAAGAAGCACGAGGAAGATGCAATGAACCTTTTGTTTGTTTCTTTATCAGTTACTGCACCGTCTAATTTTATTAATAAAAATGATAAATATATTTAAGGGGAAATCAACTTTTTCTTTATCAAAAAAAATAAAAATCTAGACATCTTTAAAATATCAGCTCATTTTGGAGTTTTAGTATCTGAACTAGGAGTTAAGAAGTTAATACATTTGCACTTTAAGAATCCATGACTAAAAAATAAAGGTATAAAGATTAAAATTTTGATGTTAAAAAGCATTTGTTATATAAATATTTAGTATCCCTAAAATTTGGAGCCAACTTATAAAGCTTAATTTGTCATATTGATTATGGTTATCGTTATTCTCTTTTAGATATAAAACGATATTTATGAAGATTGGACAATCGTTTTTTTTTTTCAACCAAACATTAAATAATTAGAAATTCACTCTAGAATTGATCACTCACACTGGAAGAAAATTATTTACAAACATAGATTCAGTAAATAAAACTCTTGAAAATCTTGTTAAGCAGTTCGTTTGGATATTGTTTAGTTTTCGGATACGGGATATAAAAAACTCAGGTATTATATCACGTAAACGAGTAAAATCTTCAAGCTGATTGGCGAAGGTGGACCACTCCTCTGGAGATTGCACCATGGCAACAAACTCTGCACAATCTGTTTCGAACACATAACAATTTATTCTTGCTGAAAGGATAGAATTCACCGCATGCAAGGGTGTAAGTGTTTTCCGAATGCACTTTGCACCCAACAGAGCTACAGTTTCCTCTCCTTGAAGGCATAACCAACCTAGTCCAGTCGTAGGATCAGATAACTTTCAAGAACCAATAATCCGACAACGAAACAACTAAAGAATTATTTCCAACACCTCCGTATTAACATCCTCCTCTATTGGACTTATTTGTGCTTCCTCCCAGGCTAATTGTTCTGAAATAACCTTATTTACAATATCATGGGGAAGTGTTTGCTTACCTTTAAATAACTTCTTATTTCTAGGTTTCCACAAAAACCATATTATCCAAGGGAAACAATTAAATGTACCAAGATCCTTGATATGATTTGGAATTCTCCAATATAAATAATCCAAATTTGTAAACACTGACGCCGTCAGAAAACTGAAAATTGATGATGAAACCTTAGATAGCGTCCAAGTTTGTACCGCATAGGAACATTCAAAAAATACATGATTAATTGTTTCCTCCTTCGATCCACATCGCTGACAAATATTTTTACATTTTACTCCCCTATGATTTAATCTTGTAGAAGCAGCAAGAGCTCCTGAAGCTATTTGCCAAAGTAAATGCTTTATTTTTGGGGGAGCTTTAACCTTCCATGCCTGAGCTTTGAGAGCTATACAATTTGGACTCCAAACATTTTCCTCTGTCATATTCCATGCCAACTCGATCCTGACTTGACTGTATATTTTCTGGATTTTGTATAATGCCAAATTAACCTATCTTCTTTAAATTTTTTACTAATAGAAACTCCTCTAATCAAAGAAATATCTTCCGGATCCATATAGTATTCTAGAAGCGGTACATATCACTCCTTAGAAACTGGATATATCAAATGGTTAATCTTCAAATTTGGACAATCATCTTTTCCTCGGCCATTTCCTGATCTAGGATTCACATCAGGAATCCAGGGATCATTCCAAACGGATATGTCTCGCCCCGAACCTAAACACCATCTGGCACCTTTTTGAATTAAATCCTTTGTTGAGAATATACTTTTTCATCCAAAAAATGGAGAGTATGGTTTTTTAGCCTGTAATGGATGAAACTTCCTATAATATCTTCCCTTTAATTGACAGATATAATATTTCAATAATCTAGATATTCTCCAAGGTTTATGTTTCTTTTATATATTTCATTTGTGCATGTCTTTTTTAGAAAAACTATATGCATATGCCAACTAGGTATGATATTTATTTTTTTATTTTTTTATTTTTTTTTTGGTCGGAAAAGGGGAACAAGTCCCCCAATTTTATTCAGAATAGTAAACTACGAACTACATTCGAACCTGCCTCGGGTACGCAGACCCTGCAGTGTCTTCTTTGTCTCTCCATGTTCGTCATAATAACTTGGTTAACCCCCAGCCAAAGGAAAACTCACACTCTTTCTGGTGCCACAACACTCCATACACGATTAAGTAAACTGTTCAGATCTTGTCTTGGAGTATCATCTCTCGTCAAAAAAAAATGTGCTGTTTTGACGGTAAATTTCCCATCATGACATTCCCCCCAAGATAGCCTATCTTTAGCTCCTGCCACATTGTCCAACACCATTGACAGTAAGTATAGTCGCATATCTACAGGAACATATGGCATAATCTGATCAAACATCCAACCTGTCCCACTACTCCATAGGTCTCGCACCCGCAACTCTGTATAATTTTCCGGTAAGTCCCCAGTTGCATAATCCTCTAAACGCATATTATTCAACCACTTATCTGTCCAAAACCGAACATCTTTTACACCCAACTCAACGCCAGGATCACCACTTCCCTTAATCCCAATGCCACACTGCACCATGTTGAAGACCAATGCCCTTTAGTTCTGAGCCATGTGGTATCATGAACGTCTTTAACTTTATACTTGCTCCGAAATACTTTCGCCCAAAGACTCGTTTGGTAATGTATTAATCGCCATCCCACCTTTGCCAATAGCGGTTTATTCATATCTTTCATAGACCGGACTCCTAGACCCCCTTCCTGTTTTGGGAGACAAACTTTCTTCCAAGCTACAAGATGCTGTTTTCTCTTTTCTGTTGTGCTACCCCATAAAAAAGTTCTTGAAACTTTATCTAGGCTCTCAAGAGTACTTCCTGGTAGTGAAATAGTACTCATAGAGTGAACTGGGATCGATGATAACACTGACTTTGTAAGAGTTACCCTACCTGCAAAACTCAAGAATCGTCCCTTCCATCCTGATAACCGTGAAGAAACCTTCTCTAGAACCTCACCAAATGTTTCTTTATTGATTCACTTCTGTAATACTGGCATACCTAGGTATTTTCCCAAATCACGCGTTGGTTGAATACCACTCACATCACTGATCCGTTTCTCAAGATCACGACTGATATTCTCGGGGAAGTAGATTTTAGATTTCTCCAAGCTTACCTTTTGTCCCGACGCAGCACAAAACTTTTCTAACACCGTCCTTATCACCCAGATTTGAATCACTGAAGCTTCTGCAAAGAGGATCAAGTCATCAGCAAAACAGATGTGCGACAACTTCGGACCTCCTCGAGACAAGATAACGGTTTCCATTCTCGTGCTTCAATGGCCTGATCTATTAAGTGACACAATCTCTCAAGGCACAGCACAAAAAGATATGGCAACAATGGATCACCTTGTCGAAGCCCTCGTTCTGGTTGAAACCTGTCCGTTTTTCTCCATTCCGCAGTAGATTCATCGATGGGCTTTTTACTCCTTGCATTATCCATGTAATCCTTATCGCAGGTAAACGTGCTGCCAGAAGTGTATCTTCTAAAAAATCCTATCTTATTCGATCATAAGCTTTCTCCAAGTCAGGCTTCAACAACATCCAGCATTTCCTTCCTTTCTTGCATCTCATTGAGTGTACTGCCTCTTGCACGACAACAATGTTATCTGCCCTCAATCGCCCAGGAATAAAGCTTGCTTGAGCCGGTCCTATCAACTTTGGCATTACTTTTTTAAGCTGCATCACCATAGTTTTAGTAATGGTTTTAAATAACACATTACATAAACTTATCGGCCTAAATTTTGTTATCTTCTCTGGCTTGCCCACCTTAGGTTTCAGAACCACAAGAGCATCGTTTGTTCCTCGTGGTAGTTGACCTGTCTCAAAAAACTCCAGCACAAAACGAATCACAGAAAGTCCCACAACATCCCAACAATCTTGATAAAAAACCGGTTGAAACCCATCTGGCCCCGGGGCTTTATATTTACCCATACTGCGTATTGATTTCTCCACCTCCAATGCAGAAAAAGGTTTCCCTAGA
This sequence comes from Cardamine flexuosa, assembly GCA_963555745.1. Classification (NCBI taxonomy): domain Eukaryota; kingdom Viridiplantae; phylum Streptophyta; class Magnoliopsida; order Brassicales; family Brassicaceae; genus Cardamine; species Cardamine flexuosa. The sequence goes on along the minus strand of OY743217.1, from coordinate 20,433,012 downwards.
TCAACAAGTTCTTCTCGAGTTAAAACCATGAACCCTTCCTTCGATAAGCTTTCTACCACCTGTTCAACATCCTCCATAGAATATAATCTCTTATAGTACCCAAGGGCCAAATTTTCTAACTCATGTGAATTCGAAATCCACCTTCTGTTATCATCTTTCAACATCTCTAATGATAGTTGATGTGTGGAAAAACTTTGTATTCCTGTCTCCCAAAGCTATCCACTTTTCTCGTGATTTTTGAAACCATATGATCTCCTTTTGTTCTAACACCACATCAAACTCTTTGATCAATGTTTCCTCCTTCCTAAGTAAATCGTCTGTTTGATTACTCTCCAATTCATCTTGAACCAACTTGATATCCTTCATCAGTTCCTCTTTTCGCTGTTGGGCATGACCAAATATTTCTCTGTTCCATCTTCTCAACTTCTCTTTCAAGCCATTCAACGCCTGCGGAGTAGATAATTCACCATTCCAAGAATTTTCCAGCAGCTCTTTAAATCCTGTATGCTTCAACCACGCAGCTTCAAAGCGAAAAGGTCTCTTACTCGGATCTCTTTCCGCCTCAGGACATAATTGTATATATAGAGGAACATGATCTGATGACAAGCACTGGAGATGTGTTACGGATGCCTCATGCCACTTCAATCTTGCGTGAGCGCAACACAATACACGATCCAGTCTTTTTACGATACATGTACTCTCCACCCGTCCTCTTCTCCATCTGAATTTGTCCCCTTTAAAACCCATATCAATAAGTGAATGCTCATTTATCCAATCCCCAAAAGCTAGAGAATCTGAGATAAGCGCTCATTTCCTCCCTTTCTCTCATCCAGCCTCACGATGGTGTTAAAATCTCCACCAATAGTTAATGGTTCATCAATCCCTTGAATAACCTCACTTAACTTACCCATAAACCACTCTTTTGACTCACCGACGGTGCCGCATATACCACAATCAAATGCAACTTATCGTCTCCATCCCCAACTGTAGCATGTATAAATTGATCGGACGCTTCAACAATGGTGACATTCCCAATTCCTGATTTCCATAACAACCACAAACACCCACTTTGACCTTTTGCATCCACTCTAAAAGAATTCTTGAATCCTAAACCTTGACATATGACCTTTGCTCTATCTCCCCCGGTATGAGTCTCAAACAGAGCTAACACAGCTGTGTTAAATTTCTTCAGAATGTATCGAATAGATCTCCTAAAATTGACATTTGAATTCTCGGGGCAAACTGTTAGGCACACGGTGCCCTCACCACACCTTCCGGCGATCCAGTCTGCCTAACCAATGCCCTATTATATGAGTTCCCTTCCAAACCCAATTCAACTTCGTCCTCTACTTCCTCGACATTCCGCATTGTTGCCTCTGTTGGTGATATCTCTGTTCTTTCCTGGATAAACGCTCCGCCTTATCTACCAACAATTCCGTTCTCCACTCGTAAATGTTTTCTAGATTCCGATAGAGCTATCTCTCCTCTGGTTAAACCAAAGACCAAACCTTGGGTAGGCCGCGTTTGTTTAACCTTTGCCTTTGACCCACTCAGCTTTGCTCCAGAAATCTCCTTAGGCCTATTATTTCCGGCCCATTTCTCCTTAAAACCTCCTTTTGGCCCACCTTTCTCTTTATTCAAATTCCCCATGAATATTCCCTCTCTTTGCACAATATTTTTCTCTTTCCTGGCATGACTTGAATCCATCGCGTTTTCCTTATCCACATTCACAACATTAATCACTTCCCTTATCTCATGGGGGTTTGGGCTGTCCTCTAATCCACCGAATCTGTTTGATACTGTAATATTCTGAACTTCCTGATTTAGCATGATTTCCCTTAAATTCCTTCGTAATCCTCCTCTTGTGGTCCCCTCTGCATCCACCGCCGAAGCCATAGTCTTTTCCGATCTTCTCACTGGCCTTCTCACCACCGTAAAATCCTCCTCCATATTTGAGCCACCCATCACTTCCTGCGGAACTTCCATTCTCAATGTGTTCTCACTCGATTATGTGGATGCACTCTGCTTTGCTACATCCATATCTTCTGTCCTTAGTCTCTGAGGACATGTATGAACCATATGTCCATATATTCCACAACCCGAGCAGATATTCATTAAACCTTCATATGATACAAAGTATCTCTCGCCATTAATCATAATCGTGCCTTTCAATGGTTTCCTCAGATTCACCTCAACACACACTCTAGCAAACTCTGATTGGTTTTCCCAGCCCCTGAGCTATCCCCATCAAAATGGACTTATGATAGAAATTCCCCGGAATATTTGACAAGCGGACCCATACTGGAGTTGTAACAATCTCATCACTTAATGGATCAAAATCCGGTAACCATGCTTGCACCATAAGGTAACTACCAAAGGCCTTCCATGGACCACCTGTCAATGCTGCCATATATTCTTCTTCCGCCTTAAAACAGATCATGAAAAACTGACGGGGAAGATCCATCACATACATCGCTCCTCTTGGCTTACACAATTCTCTTAATTTCCTACTCAAAGCTGATATTGAGATATTTCTTCCTAACATCTTCACAAGCATACACTGTTTCCATAAGTCATTCATCGCATCCAGCACCTCCTTTCCTATCATGATCACAGGCTCCCCATCTTCCCCACTTGGAAATTCCACACGCATCCTTGATGACACAAACTCATCATCCAACCGTTTCTCCAGAGATACCATTCCCCCGGCACTTGTTTCCTTCACTTTTGTCGCCCCATGATACAATATTATCTGGTGGATCACATGGAGGTTTTCCTCTGTCAGAGAAATCCATCATCATTGCATCCTGATCACTAGGATCAGAAACCTAAATTTTCCCGCAGCCGCCATTTTAACTCTTTAACTAGGTATGATATTGTATAACAGTCAATAGAAGTATGAAGATAAAAATTTGATGTTAAAAAAATTCATTATTTAAATATTTAGTATCCGTAAAATTTAGAGCCGACTTATAAAGCTTATTTTGTCGTATTGATTATGGTTCCGGTTATTCTGTTTAAGATATAAAACAACATTTATGAAGGTTTGACAGCCGTTTATCTGACAGATATAACGGTTTCAATAATCTAGATATTCTCCAAGATTCATGTTCCCTTTATATATTTCATTCGTGCTTGTGTTTTTAAGAAAACTATGTGCATACGCCAACTAGTTATGATGTTGTATAACGGTCAATTAGCGGGAATCACTATTCTCTTTAGGCTAACTGTACTCGAATATCAGTTCCACGTGTGATTATATGTCACATGGCATAAGACATATTGATTTAAATGCATAGATCAAGGATATCATGCGAGCGAAACTTTTTAACCTCGATTGAATCATTTTTTTATTGCATTTTCCACAACATTAATATTTTAAAGTTATAAGAAAAAATTTGTAGAAATAAATAGGTAAATCTAACTAAATTGTACATTATTTTATATAAAGACATAATAGAACGGGATCTCCGATAGCTAAATTTGTTATTCGGGTAACTAATGCTGTCATAAAATCTGATGCGAAACATCTAATCAAAGCTTGCAACTACATGGGCCCGATTTAAGGAGAATGAATATTATTTGAGTATTTTCAGTTCATCAACTATTAAAAAAAAAAACTCAGTTTTCATCCATAATAATAGTTGCATTTACTAATGCTATTTCTCTCTCTTACATGCAGATTAGAGTTAAATTTCATTTCCCTAGATGCTATGCACGTTAAGCTACTTTATGAACATCTTTGATGTATTTTCTCTATTTATGAAAACCTTATTATATAAATAAAAGATAGATTCGAGTTGAATACAAATTAGAAAAGTTTACCTTGAAATGATATATATTAAAACACTCATGAAAAGCTCATAAAATACATGTCTCCAGCCCATCTACAGCCCATATAATTAGGTTTTATAGCATGGAGATTCATATATTTATATGTAATGATAACATCAATGTAAGAGTATCTAGGATTTCCAAAGTGCAACCTCTATTTCTCTCTCAACATCATGATATCAATCTAAAAGTCTTTTGATCATGGTGTTTCTATAATTAGCTTCCATTTCTATAATTGCATCTAAATAATAAAGCTCAATTAGCTATTTCAGTTTCAGTTTTATATTTCTATATTTTTAAGCTCATTTGAGCTACTTGTTTGTAAATTTCTTCAATATTTTGATATTTTTGTCCTATGTTCATTGAGTTAGAATCCTTTGAACTAGAATTTTGCAAGCTGTATCGAAGGCCTTGCCACAGCCTTTGTGGTGATCTCCATCCATCTTATATTCATGATCATCTCTACCAAATCAAGAAAGAATGAATGTAGTCCAGTTGTCGATTCTCCATCTTTTCCACTTTGATTCCATTGCATCCAATGATTAAGTAAAGAGTGACCTTAGTTCAGTTGCTTAATACCATCCTCCATCATTTTATCTATCCTAACGCTTTGTGCATGCATTCAGAGCTGGACCTGACCCTATGGCAATGAAATATTTGCAAGGGTCTACAATGTTTAGAGGGCCCACTTAAAAAAATTATATTATTAAATTATTTCTTAAAAATATTTTAGTTGTAATATAAAAATAATAATTATAAGAATTTCTTCAGAAAATTTAACTATGAAATTATTGTTAAAAATATTTTATAATTGTTAAATTCCCACTAAAAGTGAAAATTTATTATGATTTTTATAATATTTATCACTAAAATACTATATATTTTTTTTATGATTTTAGAAAAATTATTTAAACTTGTAATTGCTAAAATATACATATAAAAATTAATGTGAAGATTTATCATAGTTTTGTAACATTAGTCAATAAAATATCATATTTTAACTATTTTTTACGATTTAAAAATTTATTGTTTAATTTTGTATGAGGTCTTAAAAAATTTCGAACCGGCTCTGCACGCATCAAATCTGATGTGAAACATCTAATCAAAGTTTGCAACTTCATGGACATGATTTAAGGAGAATATATCTTATTTGAGTATTTTTAGTCCAACTATCATGAACAAAATTTATCAAAAAAAAACTATCAATAAAAACTTACTTTCGTCCATAGTTGTAGTTGTATTTATTAATTTTTTTATTTGTCTATGCTACATGCAGTTTAGAGTTTAAATTTCGTTTCCCTAAATACTATGCATGTTAATACTTTTAGTTTTATGAACATCTTTGATGTACTTTCTTTCTTTACAGAGACCCATTTTTATGAATAAAACAAAGATTCACGTTAAATAAAAATTAGAGAAGTTTTCTCTTTCAAGATATCTTGATATTTTTGGAGTTCTATGTTCATTATGTGAGAATCCTTTGAACTACAATTTGTCAAACTGTATCAAAGGCCTTGCCATATCCTTTTTGGCACTCTCGATCCATCTTCTATTCATCATCATCTAATCAACAAAGAGCAGCCTTAGTCTAGTTGTTGATTCTCCATCTTCAAATGATTAAGCAAAGAGTTACCTTAGTTCAGTTGCTTAATGCCATCATCCATCATTTTATATATCCTAACGCTTCATGCTTGCATCATTAACCGTCATGTGCTTGAGTATAATGATAGAGCATATGGTAGGTTACTGTAATGATCGATGAGGATTCGCTTCTCAGATCGCCTTTTGAAAAGACAACAAAACAGTAACACTAAAAGGATAAGAGATAGGGATGGGCAAAAAAAACCGCACCCGTAACCCGACCCAAACCCGACTCGAAAAACCCGATCCAAAGTTTTAAAATACCCGAACGGGTTCTAGACTTCTAAACCCGAACACCCAAATCCGAATCCGATCCCCACCCGAATCCGAATAGATACCTGAACATAATCAAACTATAAGTACATAATAATATATATTGGTAATATATATATAACTGTAATAATCCAAATGCTTAAATTATTTGGGTATTTTATATATTTTTGGGTATTTCATTTATTTTTAGATAGATTCATGTAAATATATCGAGGTTTTAGGATATTTTTGAGTAGTTTGAATATTTTAAGACCAAAAACTAACCAACATAACTAAAATCTATGAAAGTGTGTACTTATATTTGTGACAATATAACCAAATTTAATTTAAATTTAACTAATTTTGTTATCCTAATATTTTAGGTTCCTGAACCCGATCTGAACCGAAGATATCCATCTGAACCCGTCCGAAGCTATGAAATATCCGAACGAGTTCTGTACTTCTAAACCAGAATATCCAAAATACCCGAAATATCCTATCCGAACCGAAGATATCCATCTGAACCCGCCCGAAACTATGAAATACCCGAACGAGTTCTATACCTCTAAACCAGAATATCCAAAATACCCGCAATACTCTATCCGAACTCGAATGGGTACCCGAAGTCTTCTAGGCCACTTGAGCTAGAGTACTCCCTTGGTGAAAGATTTTCTTTGGGTAAATTGCTAGCTAGTGGCTAAGCGGACGATCCTTCAAATGTGAGTCTAAATGTCAAAATTAAAGGGTGAGGCGCCTTGTGGGTATTGGTTGATTAGGTTTAGGTTATTAGGTTAGGGATTTATGATTATGGTTCTTCATCTTTTGTGTTCTCTATGCTTATGTTAGGTAAACGGATATAGCAGCAAATCTCTAGGGTTAATCAATGCTCCGAAAACAATAATTAGGTTAGCAGAATTAACAATTGATGAGCTTAGTATCCTTTAGCCAACGGAAGTTGAAGTTAAGTCGTCCAAGTGAACATATTGAATTGATTAGAAAGTTGATGTCTTCTAAGGTTCATTCGGGAGTTGTCTTAGGTTACGTGTTTAGATAGTTAGTACGATTGAAGTAGGCTAGCTTTACTGTTTCGGGAGTTCGAAAACGATTCGTTAACAAATCTCTAACTAGTCAGTTAGCTACTTAGCTTATCGATCATTGATGCATGCGATATTCTCTGCACGCAATGCTCGTCTCCGGTTAGATTAGATCATTATTTTTATTCTATTTTAGATTTCATCGTTTAGATTAGATCATTATTTTTATTTAGATTACATCGTTTATATACTTGATTTTATTTATTTTATTTTAGATTACATCGTTTATATACTTGATTTTATTTCTTTAGTATAATTTTTTGTTCGCAAACCACTTGGTCTTTATAGATTCGATCCCAATCTATATTATTGCGTCTATGCAGTTATTGCGTATATGCAGTTAGTTTGTGCATATAACAAATGGATTAATGGTTATTTGTCCCAATTTCCTAATTATAAGCCGAAACAAAAAGATGACCTATGAATTTAAACTTTTACTTCGAAGAGATCATGTCATAAACTAACCGTGCTGGTGGAACATGTAGAAATGTATATTATTAGATAAATGAGGAAGAACTTAGGACTACGTATGTACATTGTACAGAAACTGAAAGTGATGCTGAGGTTGAGAAGAGAAGTAAAAGCTGTAAGTAAAAGATTTGTTTTTGGATCGGTTCGTGTGAGAACTTCTTCGTAGTGGCTTCATTTAAGCAGACACTGCAGCTGCAGCCTGTTCTTCGTTTGCCGGTTGGAGCGTACACACAAGATTACGGTCTCCATACACGTTGTCCACACGTCCTGTTTCACACGTTTTACATTATGAAACGATTCATAACACCCAAACGTTTTAAATAAACCGAATGCGACCAAGTTTTCAAGTACCTGTAGTGGGCCAGAACTTGGAGGAGCGGAGCCATGGAGCGGGGAAGGCTGCGTATTCACGGGAATACGGTTTTTGCCATGCGTCTGCCATCAGCAATGAAGGAGGATGTGGAGCTCCCTGTGTGTATTTGTGTATTTTAAGGTCATTAGAATTAGACAAGTGAGCAAGTCGGGAACTAATATTGCAGTCTCGATTTTTTTCTTTACCTTGAGAACGTTGTTGTGTGGATCTGCGTTTCCTTTCTCAATCTGTGAAATTTCTTCCCTGATCGAGATGAGAGCATCGCAGAACCTGTCTAACTCAGCCTACAATATTTTCATAAATTCAAATTATGAAGCCATGTGTTTGGAGACTGAGAGATTTACAATACAAGACATTATTATTACCTTGCTTTCGCTTTCGGTTGGCTCGATCATAAGTGTTCCAGGGACAGGCCAAGACATTGTTGGTCCATGGAATCCATAATCTATCAGTCGTTTCGCCACATCTTCTGGTTCTATTCCAGCAGTGTTCTATAGACATTGAACCAGAAAGGATTCATCATCTACAACCCAAAGAACGACACCATTCACTCCAAAGAGAAAGAAAACATACCTTGAATCCTCTCAAGTCAATGATGAATTCGTGGGCAACTGTTCCATTGACACCACGGAAAAGAACTGGGTAGTGGTTCTGAAAAAAACACAAAAGCATAAGTTAAGTTGCACAAGAGAAGATAAGTTTACTTTCTTTAAAGAGTTGCAAGGACAAGTGAAGGTACCTCCAGACGCTTAGCCATGTAGTTTGCGTTCAAAATAGCAATCTTTGAGGCGTCGGTAAGTCCCTCCGATCCCATCATTGCAATATAAGTATAAGAGATTGGTAAGATAAGCGCAGACCCCCACGGTGCTGCAGAAATGGTTCCCAGCGGTGATGTTTGCTCGGGTTCAGGGATACCACCGGTACGTATCTGTAGCAGAAGCAAATAGAGTTGAAAATAAAACAAAGCCAATAACACAATCAATGAGTAAGCTGGATTAGATATTATAATGGAAGAGAATTAACACTAACCACCGGGTGAGAAGGTAGGAATGGAGCCAAATGTTGCTTCACACCGATAGGACCCATACCGGGACCACCACCTCCATGAGGGATACAGAAGGTCTTGTGAAGATTCAGATGGCAAACATCAGCTCCAATGAAACCAGGGCTTGTCAAACCCACCTATAAGTCCAAACAATATTCTCAAATTTGACCAACTTTGGGATTCTTCAGTCAACATGTAATCCGTACAAGTAGAGAAATCATACCTGTGCATTCATATTAGCACCATCCATATAAACCTGGCCTCCATTTTCATGAATTATATTGCAAATCTCGTCGATACCTTCTTCATAGACTCCATGGGTTGAAGGGTATGTAACCTGATATTCCGACAGAACTTAAAGTGGATAGAACAAAAGTAACAATGGTTATATCTACAGTGATGAAAGACGCAATATATACCATGAAGGCAGCCAAGTTGTCCTTGTTGGCTTCAGCGGCTTGTTTCAACTCTTCAATGTTAATGTTTCCCTTGGCATCAGTTCCAACGGCAACAATTTTAAGTCCACACATGGCAGCACTAGCAGGATTTGTCCCGTGTGCTGAAACAGGAATGATGCACACATTTCTGTGATGATCCCCTCTTGACTGCATAATTCATTCACCCATTCAATTTTTTTTGTTAGAGTGCAAGTTCATATTGGAAAGAGGGAAACTGGAGTCAGGTTTTACCATATGATATGCCCGGATAACCATAAGCCCGGCATACTCGCCAGCAGCACCGGCATTAGGTTGTAACGAGAAAGAGTCAAACCCAGTGATCGTACATAAGAGATCACCCAAATTCGCAAACATTTCCTATAAGTTGACAAATAAAAAATCAGTTTATGGTTCACTTTAACGGACTGATAAATTAAACATGTGGTCTTACCTGATAACCTTGGGCTTGTACAACAGGAGCAAAAGGGTGCATGTTGGTGAAACTTGGCCATGTGACTGGCATCATTTCGGTTGTGGCGTTCAATTTCATTGTACAAGATCCAAGTGGAATCATGCTGTGGCACAATGATAGATCTTTAGATTGTAGCTTGTGGATGTACCTAAGCAACTCGTGCTCGGTGTGGTACCTAATCAAACGTAAAAAAAAAGAAGGGAAAGTAGATGTTAGGTACTTAACAAGCCACAAGAGAATAAACGATCCAAGCTTTGGAGAAGGTAATATACATGTTGAAGATCGGGTGGGTCAGATAAGGGGTCTCTCTTGTTAAGCTAGAAGGAATAGCATTCTGAACCTCCGGAGCAAGAGACTCAGCCGTGAATTGAACCTTTATACATTGATGTAAGAGAAATCAATATTTCAAGCAAACATGGAAAAGAATGAACAGGCAGAAGGAATGGATATTAGTACTCACAGGCTTGCCAGAAGCAAAAACTTCGAAGAGGTTATCGACATCCTCCAAGGTGGTTGTTTCATCGAAAGCAACAGTAATCTTAAGGACAATGAAAAACAAAACCTCATTGTTAATAATCATATCATGGTATTCAAGGAGTAATACATACAGTACAAAGAAACTGACAGTGTTGGAGTCCACAAGACGCAGATTGATCTCCTTCTTGGCTGCCGCATCAACAAGCGCATGTGCATCTGAACACTTAACTTTCACAGTGTCAAAGAAAGGAAGATCTTGGACTTCAGCAGTTCCTAGTTTCTTCAATCCTAAAGCCAATACTCCAGCAAGACCATGGACCCGTTGTGCTATAGATTTCAAGCCTTCTGGTCCATGGTAAACAGCATACATGGCACTCATGTTTGCAAGCAACGCCTACAACAATGTTAGATGAAATGATTAAATTCAAAAAGTAGAACTCTCTAAAAGTTTTTTTAGCAAGAAGATAAATTGATACCACTAATTCTTTCCACTTTTGGTAACTATCAAAACAGTAAGGACCTATCATAGTATCATTATCAAATCCTATAGAGTTTGAAGCCATTTTTACCTGAGCGGTACAGATGTTGCTAGTAGCTTTGTCCCTGCGAATATGTTGTTCCCTAGTCTGCATAGCCATACGTAAAGCTGGCTTCCCCGAAGAATCAACACTAACACCAATAATTCTCCCAGGCATCATCCTTTTATACTCTTGTGAAGTAGCCAAAAAGGCAGCATGAGGACCACCATAACCCATCGGAACACCAAACCTCTGAGCCGAACCAACAACAATATCCGCACCAAACTCCCCCGGCGGTTTCAACATAGTCAAAGCCAACAAATCCGTAGCCATCACAACTTTAACACCATGACCATGAGCATTCTTAACAAACTCACCATAATCCAAAACTTCACCTTCAGTTCCAGGATACTGAACCAACACACCACACACATCACCAGAGCTATAATCAACATCTTTCAAATCAACAGTAACAACTCTCAAACCAAAACCATCAGCTCGAGTTTTGCAAATATCAATCGTCTGAGGATGACAGTTACTAGCAATCACAAACGTCTTCTTCTTCCCTTTAAGAATATTGTTACACATAGCCATTGCTTCTGCTGCTGCAGTACCTTCATCAAGCAACGAAGCGTTTGACATTGGTAGACCAGTGAGATCAGTGATCACCGTTTGGTAATTAAGCAACGATTCGAGTCTTCCTTGTGAAATCTCAGCTTGATAAGGTGTGTATTGAGTATACCAAGCCGGATTCTCCATTATATTACGCAAAATCACCGGAGGAACATGAGTGTTGTAATATCCCATACCGATGAACGATTTGAATACTTTGTTCTTCGAAGCTAAATCACTCATATGCTCAATCATTTGATTCTCTGTTAATCCACCATCGAATTTCGAAAACTTCATTGAATCTAACCTTATCGATTTCGGAACCGTTGAATCGATTAGTGTGTTGAGAGACTCGAATCCGCAGTAATTCGCCATTTGTGATTGTTCTTCCGGTGCAGCGGAGTTGTGACGGCGTGGGAACGTGTCGCTTGGCTTCAAAGCATCGACAGAGATCGATCGTGTTTGGTGTTGATTCTCAAAAGCTGATGATCCAGCTCCGGAGATGACGTCACGACGGTGATGGATGAAGGATGAGACGGAGGAGACATACCTTGAGGGAGTAGTAATAACCGCCGGCGCCGGGAGAGATGAGGATTCTACGTTACGGTGTCGTTTCGTCTCGTTGACGAGACGTTTCACGATCCCTCTGTAAGCAAGTCTCCTTGCACGCTCCATAACCAAAAAAAATGTGAATCTGAGTGAGTGAGTAGAGAGGAGATGCACTTCTGAAATGATGATAATATATATATTACAATTTCGAGGTGGCTGGTTAATAATAATATAAATGTTTTATTAATTAATTATTTCTTGAAAAAGAAAAAAAAATGTGGCTATGAGATCTGGTGGAGGAGTGAAAGGAGTTGGTGACAACCACTGAATAGGCAACTATACGAGAAAAAAACAAAATCATTTGCATAGATTCCACGTATTTTTGCATCGAAGGAATATCTTCGTAAAAACAATCTGAAATAATATTGCGGCTGTAGGCATTTTGATGTTATATATATATATATTGGATTTACATTCGAATCTTAAAATTTTGAAATGTTTTATTTTTGAAATTAATTTTAAATGTTATACTACGATGTTTTAAATAGTTTACTAGCCTAAATGGTGGTAATACAAGAGGTAGATTTTTTTTGTACCATAGGTTAAATTGCTTGTAGGAAATGTTAATTTGGAACTGGAATATGTCGGTTTTACATAATTAAATACTAAATTCTAAAAATCCTAACAGTCTGAAAAGAGGTAAAAAAACAAAAGTAGAGTATTTAAACCAATGGTGAGAGGCTTTCACAGCTTTGTCATCGGTTAGATTAAGATTAGGATTTGAGTGTGATTAGGTGTCTTTTGGATGTGTATGAATGAATGGATTTTGCCGTGATTGTTCGATCTTTTTGTGTAGAGGGGAAAGCTTTTTGTTTAGAGCGATTTAAAGAGGTTTTGAGTTTACTTTTTCTTCCTGAATTAGAATTGTTTTTTTATCCACGCTTTTCTTTTTTGAATTGGTTTTCTTTTCTAAATTAGTTATAAATTAGTTTAAGTTTTTATAAATTAATTTGATTGGGTTTTAAAAGAAATCAGTATTAATTTGGATTGGATCTAAAGTAAAATACTAAACCTGGTACCAACAATCAAGCAAGAACGTGATAAACCTAATGAATATATTGATATCTAATTGATAAAAATGTGTGTTAGCGGTTTTGTTTTATAGTTTTATTTATATTTCAAAATGATATTTTAGAGATGTTTTTTCATCAGAGATTTCAACATTTTCTACTGGATTAGTTTCCATAAATATTTATTTTGTGTATAGCTCCATCTAACTAAAAAATATAAATATATATGTAATATATAAATTATAAGACCCGACTTTCAGAGTATTACCTTCATTCTATTTAGTATTCTATTATTACTATTGTACTATTGAGTGCTTTAAAGAAAACATATAATCTTATCGATAATTTGGAGAAGTCTCCTCAGCTCTTGTTTATTATTTAGGAAATAGCATTTTTAACTTTGAAAGTATCATAGGCTAATATCTTAAACTTTGAAACTATTGCTCTAGTGCTTTAAACTTCCAAACTATTTTATTAATACTTTAAATCTTAAAACAATTTCTCATGATTTTCCGCCATAAAATTTATTACAATATATTTACCAAAAATTAAGAGAATTTCTTACAGTAATCTTACAAAATGTTTTGACGGTGATCTGAAGAATTTACGACAAAATAGTTATGTTGGAATTTTCAAAATTAAAACGGTTTATCAAAAAACTGACGGAATTTCTAATGAAATCTTAATTTGACAGATTTTTGACGTATATTTCCGTCAGTAATACGTCAAACAATTTCTGACAGATTTTTGAGTAACCATTGAAAATCTGTTAGAAACTATGTAGTTGATATAACCAATTTAGTTTTGAAAATTCTAACGGAACTATTTTGCCGTAAATATTTCGGATTACTGTCAAATTCTTTTGTCAAATTACAGTAAGAAATTCTGTTAAATTTTCCGGTAAACATTTTTTAATGAATTTTATGGCGGAAAAACACGGGAGATAGTTTGAAGGTTTAAAGTATTAGTAAAAGTAATTTGGAGGTTTAAACTTTAAAGTGTTAGTAAAAATAGTTTGGATGTTTAATGTAGTATCTAACACTTTCAATATTTAAAATGTTCTATTTTTTTTATTATTTTATCTCTTTTTTGGTTTTGAGTCATGGTTAAATAATATTTTATCCAAAATTATAAACCATTTCCGAAACTCAAAAATCTCTCTCTCGTAGGCAATTTCCGGTACACCGGAAATCCCTCTTCCTCTCTCTTCTCTCATTTAATCTTTCAGAGAGAGCAAGAATTTCTTTTTGCGAAAGAGGTTCCGTTTCGTTTTGCTTGTATATAGATCTGATAGTTTGTCGGTTTTACTTCCGGTCTTCTGCCGGTTAGACTTCCGGCTTTGTGCCAGTAAAGTTTACGGCTTCATGCCGTTTTTGTTTTCTTCTCCGGCTGTTTAATATTCCAAATCATGGTGGATCTAAATTAAGTTTCTTACATCTTTTATCATATCATTAACCCTTTTAAATTCTAGTTCACAGATTACTTTAAGTCCGCCTCCTTCATGGATTGACGGCAGATCAGAACTTTTATTTGAAGGATGAATTTCATGTTCTGTTAAAAGAGATAGAAACAATAAAAAAGACACCGGAAGCTTAGCCGAAGAAGCTACAAGTGGATCTGCAGTTTTCAAGGAGGATGCTAGTTTATCTCAGGAATTATCTCTGATACTCCAAACTCCGGCCAAAGGCGGTAGTTCCAGGCTGTTCCTGAGTGATCGTGCGGTTCAGCGGAGGAGGGGATGAGTCATGGTAGCGCTTCCTTCTTTCAACTCTAGGTTAACACGTGTCAGTATTACTTATGTGTTGGCTCTAATGGGCCATCATTTGGGCTTCAATGTTAAATTTAGAGTTGTAAACTGTATTTCCTTGTACTCCATGCCCTTTTGGGCTTTTAATGAAACCCATTGCCGACAAAAAAAAGAAGTAATATTTTATCCAAAAATACTGTAAATATGTAGTAGATGATTTTGAATACAAGGCAAGATTATAGTCGAAAGTTCACAATTATCATTGTTTATTATTTTAAGTTAAATAAACTACAATAGTTATAATAACGATACAATTTTATATTTGTAAAAGTATGATCGTTTATTTTCTTTTTGAAATTTTAAGTATGATGCATTTAATGCGACTATAGTCATCGTATAAACAATAAAGCATGTAATGTGTAGTCCATGAAGTCACTATGATTACTTAAACTATTATAGATATATTCATTATAATCAAAATACTATCTTCTTTTTGTTTCTGTCAAACAATTAAAAAAAACTCTTTATTGCGAGTATAGTAGTGAATGTGAATGTATTGTTGACACTAACATGCAGTCATTATATGTTATCTTAGCATTTGTCACAAGTTAGTTACCTTACATCAACTCAATTAACTTTTACTAGTAACATAAAAGTAAATCGGAGAAGAAGAAGAAGAAGAATAACGAAGAAAAAAAGTGAAAAACAATTTTTTTATTTTCATTAAAGTATTTGTTACAAGCATACATTCTATATATCATGCTTTCGGTACAATAAATTGTAATGTTGGTTTACAACAAACCAACATCTTAAACCAATCATATTAACTAATATCCTCCCTCAAGATTAGTCGTATATGGAATGAACACTCATCTTGCTTAGTAACAAATTGAAAAGAGTTGGAAACAAAGATTCTGTCAAAACATCTGCAAGCTGATTTGTTATCTTCACATGCATTATCTTCAACATGCCTTGTTCAATCCTTTGCCTTGTGATATGACAATCATTCTCCACATGGTTCGTTCTCTCATGGAAAACTGAGTTGTTTGCTATGTGAATCGCCGCCGTAGAATCACAAAACAGAGGAACAAGTTGAGTTTGTGGTACATATAACTCACTGAGTAGCTTCACAAGCCAAGCAATCTCTCGACTCGCCATAGACATAGCTATGTACTCTGACTCTGCAGATGAATGTGATGAAACATCCTGTTTCTTTGACTTCCATGAAATAAATGAATCACCAAGAAACATACAATAAGGTGATGTAGATCTTCTAGAATCAGCACAAGAATTCCAATCTGCATCAGTGAATGCTTTGAGGCAAAAATCTGATTTTGATGAATAGAACATAACTAAACCAATAGTTTTTTTTAGATAATGAACCACTTTGTGAGCTGCTTTTAAGTGTGAGTCCTTAAGAGTGCATGAGAATTGACATAGCTTATTAACAGCATATGTAATGTCAGGCCTAGTGATCGTCAAATACATCAACTTTCCAACCAATCGCCTATAAACCTTTGGATTTTTCAGTTTCAGACTAGGTTCCATAGAAATTGTAGAAGGTCTACATCCTAAAAGACCAGTGTCTTCTAATAATTCCAATGTCTACTTTCTCTGATACACTGAAATATCTTCTTTTGATCTAGAAATTTCCAAGCATTAAAAAATACTTCAAGGGACCTAAGTCTCGTAGTTTAAAGGCTTTCGCTAAATCTTTCTTCAACTGATCTATTTCATCATCATTCCCAGTTATAACAATATCATCAACGTAAACTAGCAAAGCAATGTAAACCTTACCAGTTTTACGGATGAACAATGTATGATCAGCATGTGATTTTCTGAAATTCAACCCTTGTAAAGTTGAGCTAAACTTCAAATACCATTGTCTTGACGCTTGCTTTAGACCATATAGTGATTTTTGTAAATGCAAGACAGCATTCTTAGGTAAAACTCCTCCATTCTTCATTGAATATCTAGGAGGCAATTTCATATATATCTCCTCTTTCAAGTCGCCATTGAGAAACGCATGCGAGATGTCTAACTGATGTAGTCTCCATTCTTTTGCAGCTGCAACAGATAATATTGTCTTCACTGTTGTCATCTTTGCTACATGGGAAAATGTGTCTACATAGTCAACTCCATCCTTTTGTGTATATCCTTTGGATACCAAACATGCTTTAAAATGTTCAAGACTTCCATCAGCATTGAGTTTGACTTTGAATACCCATTTGCATCTCAATGGTATGCTAAGCAACATTTGACCTCCGCCACACTTTTGATTCCCAGAAAGTTCTAATCGAAGGCATTGAAGGTCGGCAAAAAGGAAGCTAATTTGGGTTATATCAAGGAAACAGCTCTCTTCAAAATTCGAAGACAGAGGGAATTTGGCTAGACCACACAAGATGACATGCAGTGAATATCCCTGAGTGCCTCTCTTCTGCGAACTCAAAATAGACTTGAAGTAATAAAGTGGAACTCTTATTCGTTACTTTTGATCCAGACGAGGTGAAAGAAAAAAGAGCCAGACTCTCGTGTACTTTAAGGTGTCCTTTGATTCGGGCGGCGGCTTTTCTTTCAATGTGTCAAAATGAAGGTCCTCCCAGGGGCTCAATGCGATGGAAGGGTTGGGATTTTCTTTGAATATATAAGCCAAGAGTCAAAGATCCTGATTGGACTACACGGCAAAGCAGATTCTTTTAATAGCGGTTGCTAGTCAAAATCATAAGCCGAGCATAAGCCTACCTGCAGAATAGATTCTAATTATATTTATTGTTTTTTTTCTATTTACAGTTTTGTTTTGATATTTTGTAATGGAATTTTCAATTTTTTTTTATCAATTAGCTTTTTTTTTTGTATCTTTTACTTTTTTTTTCACCGGGGATAACAGGCTGATGACTTCCAAGAGCTCTTATTGACGGTTCTTTCCCAGCAGGTAATGAGCAAACTGTCCATGTGTTTGTTTC
This sequence comes from Cardamine flexuosa, assembly GCA_963555745.1. NCBI lineage: Eukaryota > Viridiplantae > Streptophyta > Magnoliopsida > Brassicales > Brassicaceae > Cardamine > Cardamine flexuosa. The sequence goes on along the minus strand of OY743217.1, from coordinate 20,415,457 downwards.
TTCCAATGCATCGATTTCTATTTCCATAGCATCAAGCCATTCCTTTATCTTCTTAGCTTGAGCATATGTACACGGTTCCAGATACTTATTCACAGCACACATATAGGCTGTAAATTCCTCTGATTGGCATAGTATAAGCAGAAATCGGATACCTAACATCTTTGGTAACATCGGGAACTGCATTGCAGTAATAATCCTAAAGAGGTCCTGGTGGCTTTGTTTTCTGTTTCTGAGTAACAACAGAAGCTTGTTTCGTTGTGATAACAACATGAGCTGTATCTTTTATTCTCTGCTCTACAGCCTTATCAGCTTCTTCATGTGATGTTTCAACTGGAATATAATCCTTTTCTTCATAATATCGTGTGGTATCACTTTTTTAATTGCAAATGGATAAACTGTTTCAAAGAACATCACATGTCTTGAAATGTGAATAACATTAGTTTCCAAGTCAAATATTTTATATCCCTTATATCCTGCAGGATATCCAAGAAACACACAGGCTCGAGGTCATGGTTCAAACTTATTTCTCTGTTGAGTACTTGTAGATTGGTAACACAACCATCCACATACTCGAAGAAGAGAATAGTTTGATACCTTCTTATTGATCTGTTCGAATGGAGACTTGTTAGACAAAAATGGTGATGGTAGTCTGTTGATAAGGAAAACTGCAGATAAGATAAAATATCCCCAATATTCCAAAGGAACGCATGACTGAAACATCAAAGCTCTAGCAACATTTAGAATGTGCTGATGCTTCCTTTCAACGACTGAGTTTTGTTGAGGTGTTTCAGGACATGAATGATATGAAACTATCCCTTTTTCCTTGTATAATCTCTCAAACTTCAACTCAGGTGTATTGTCTGCTCTTACAGCCTTGATTGAAGAATTATATTGTGTCTCCACCATTTTGATAAATTCCGGAAAAACTGTTAAAGCTTCACTCTTGGTTTTCATCAAGAACACCCATGTGGCTCGACCGTAATCATCAACTATCGTCAAGAAGTACCTATATCCATCAACAGTTTGAATAGCAAACGGTCCCCAAGTATCAATGTGAACCAAATAAAGCATGCTCACTTTGAAGGAAAAGATAGGTGTTTCTGTTTTGCTCTTTAACAAATATCACAGTGAACAATCTCATCTTTATTTCTTTTATGTAAACCAAGTACATTGTTGAGAATATCAACCTTTTCATATGACGGGTGTCCTAGTCTACTGTGCCACATAGCATTGTCAACTATGGCATTACAAAGAGGACTAAAAGGAACATATGACAAACTAGTACATTCAACAGAACTAGTATCTAAGACGTATAAGCCTCCAATTTTTCTACCCTGTCCAATCGTCAACTCCTTGGTATGATCCTGAATCACACATGAATTTTCATCAAATAGACTCTAGACTTCATGTCTTTAGTCAACTGACTTATACTGAGTAAGTTAAGTCGAAATTCAGGAATATATAACACGTTTGATAATGTGATATATTCATTCAACTTAATTACTCCAATCCCTGCGATTTTGACATTCAAACCGTAGGAAATGTAACAGCATTACTAGGACCATCAGATAGGCTTTCAAACAGATTTATATCATAAGAAACATGATGAGTAGCACCACTATCTATGCTCCAGGCACTAATAGATAATACCTTCATAGAGGTTGTCAAAAGGCAAATGAACCATAGTGTAGAGGGAGAGAAAGAGATACCGTTATATGCAGAACCATTTTCATCACTCGAGCTTGCAACATAAGAAATTGTGATTGGCTGTGCATTGTTGTGTAGCTGATTACTGAAATATGCTATCACATCTTCTATCTGATTCTTTGACATGTTCCCAACTAACTCTGCAATCCCATCCGGTCCAATACTTTTGTTGACAACTGCTTGAGCATTCGTTATTACGAGATTAGCAATTACAGGCTTGGTATTTTCAAAAGTTGTTGCCGTTTTATGTTTATGCTTGATACCTGGAGGGTATCCATGGATCTTGTAGCAAGTATCCACATTGTGACTCGTGTAACGACAATGAGAACACTGAACTTTATTCTGCCTTGGATTGTTTTTCTGATAAACACGAGCTGTGTTTACTGCACATTGGTCATCCTGAGATTGCACTGAAACTTGAAAAGCTGAAGCATTACTCGAAACAGGAATGATAGTGCGTTGACTGTGATCTTGATCAAGAAGATTATAGATTTCTAACAAATCCAGTTTCGTTTTCTTCATGATTATTTGACTTCTAATGGTCGCGTAAGACTCATTTAGTCCAGCAAGAAACTTCACAATCTTTGCATGCTCAGCTTTAGATGCAGTAGCAACACAGCATTTGCAGTTCTGGCACGTGTTAACACAATTCGAACCATCCAAATCATCCCACAAAGTCTTCTAAGCAGTATAGTAATCCGAGAGACTCATTGTAACTTGTTGCGATGACCATATCTGCTGTGTCAAACTGATATGATCGTGGCAAGTTCGTGATATGAAACCTTGACATAAAATCTTTCCAAATATCTGCAGCATCACTGAAACGAAGGATACTCTTGTATATCTGTTTAGTAACCGAGTTCAATATCCAGGATTTGACCATACTGTTACACCGAGACCAAACTCTAAAGTTAGGATCGAATTCAGGAGGTTTTGGTAAAGAACCATCAACAAACGCTATTTTATTCTTAGCATCTAAAGCAAAAATTATAACAATCTTCCAAGTTGAATAATTAGATCCTTCCAATACCTCAGAAATGATCGCATTATCCAGATCACCATTAGAGAGAACGTATGGTGAATAGTTTTGATCCGTGAAATCAAAATTCGGCAATTGTGGAATCGAAGGTCTCGTCGCGAAATTTGTTTGAATTGGGGGCGAATCTTGTTGAATTGGTGAAAACGGAGATCGATTTGGAGTTTTTTCAGCTGAATCATTAGTAGATCTTCTTGTACGATGTTTCAATTTCTGAACAGAAACCATCATAAGATCTTGATTGAGCTGTTTTGAATTTTCAATCGAAGACGAAGATGAAATTTGTTGAATCGGAGAGTTTCTATGAAAGAAAACTTATAGATTCTCAAAAAAGATATGTAAATCTGGAGCAAAATGCTCTGATACCATATTAGTAACAGAAAAGTAAATCAGAGAAAAATAAAAATAACGAAAAAGTAAAAGTAAAAAACAATGCTGTTATTTTCATTAGTATGTTAGAAGCATACACTTTATATTTATGAGAGGGTTTCAGTATAATCAATTATAATGTTGGTTTACATCAAACCAACATCTTAAACCAATCATATTAACTAATAACATTTTTTATATATACTGTGGGAGTTTCGGATATTGGGTTCTTAATCTCTTCCGATCCCCGAGATCAAGTTTTAAATATCCTAATTTAAGGAATAACCCTCCATGTTGAATTAAACTTAGGGCACAAAAAATTTAAGCGTCTTATACTATTACTAAGTCAGCAATGTATGTAATGGATCTTTCACGACAATTCTTTATAATTCATACTTGCCCGAGGGGAGGGCCAGAGAAATCTATTGCACTGTAATTCACGACAATTCTCTATGAAAGAAACCAGTAAATGTTTTTAAAAGATATATAAAACATGTAAACATAACGTTTGCAACTGTAAATAAACATTATATTTCTATATAGAATTACAGAAAATGATTTAACCTCGAAGAAAAATTGAATGGAAGAAAATCGAAGTGGAAGAGATTGGGAATGGGTGGACGACAAGATTTTTCACTTAGCTTTACAATCTGCAAAGAAAAAAACAAATAAAATAAATTACAAAAACAGCTTATAATTAATTTGGTTCACATAGTTACATTAACAATAGGTGGCAGGATTTGTTTCACAGAGAACTTATCTCATTAATGTACGGTTCCTTCTTTGTTCATCATTTGGCAACAGACCATCGCCCTCCAAATATCGCACTTTTTTTATTCTTTCATAAATGATAAATTTGAAAGAAATCTTAAGTATATTAGAGCATGTGCAGAGACTCATTGAGACTAATTAAGATTCACTGAGACTCACTGAATCTTTCACTAATATAATACTATTGTTTTCTTATTATTTTTGAGTTTGAAAACTTTTTATAATTTTTTGTTTCTATTGGTGAGAAACTCAAAGTCTCTCATTGATAAAATATTTATTATTATTGTAGTTTAATTTTTAACTAAATTAAATTTATATACTTATTTTACTTTTATCTTAAATTAAAAGATTTGTAGTTAATATCTTTTAAATCATATCAAATTGCATCTTAATTATATTCAGTTTCATTACCTATTTGTATTGTTTATATAATTTATAATAGTAACAATAAAAAAATTGTAAATATATAATATAAAATCATGTATAATGAAACTTGTTAGATATATAATTTGATTATGATTTATGAAAGAAAAATAAAAATAAAAATAATAACATATAAACTAGTTAATTAGCTTTCTTAAACCACTGTAAATTTTATTTATTACAATAGAATATGAACCACTTAATAAGTGACATTTGGATGAGAAAAAGAGTTCTAAAAAGTTCTCAAATGAAAAAAGATTCTCATCTATTTTTTATTTAAAACTGTTTCTTAATATTTTTTATTTATTTTTAAAGATGAAAAACTAAGTGAAAAACCTCTGCTGCATATGCTCTTAGAGCATCTCTAGAAACGCTTATCAAGTTTTCACTTTAAATTAAATTAAATAACTAGTAACTATTCAGTATTAATCTCTACTCATAATAAGCGACGAGGAAGCCTCTTCAGGGTGGCCATGTCGACCTTTCTCGCTTCCCATCATGTCCACCTCACCCATTTTTTCCCCAACCTCCCTTACCAGGCTTTTTTAAGCTTACATTTGAGGCCCGTTAATTATCAGGCCCAATATGTTTGTCTCGCATGTGCTCTCCTCCTCATGCGTCTCACCTCTTTCTTATCTCCCAGCCGTCATTTATTTTTCTCGGGCAAGACGTAGGGTAGTTTCCAATTTACTATGTGTACTTTTTTGACACACCTCCCATGCGCATGTCCGGTTTCTTCTGCCGAAAAAAACAAAAGGGTAGTTTTTAATGTGCCACATGTCCTGTTCTTAAGGTAGGATCACTCGAAACCTTTTTTTTCCTTAAAAACAAAAAAAAACAAAATTTCTCAAAAATTTCCGCCGAAAACGACAAATGGGTTTTTTCCTGTAACAAGTGTTTTGTTTTTAGGGCACGATAATCTCAAAATCTCTTTCTTTTTGGTTTTTCCCTTTCTTTGGGTTGCGTTTTCTCTATTTTCTTATTGACCGTTTCTATATTTTGGCTAGGCATGGGCAAAAAAACCAAACCTGAAATACCGAACCAAAACCGACCCAAAAAAATGGTTCGGGTTCAGGTTCGGGTATGCTCATTTTACCCATCAGATCTAAGATTCATATACCCATGGGTATTGGTTCGGGTACATGTATTACCCAATACCCATTCGGATACCCGAATATCCAAACTTTTCCATTAATGCTTTTAATATTTTGGTAGTTTCGGATATTTTAGCACATTCGGGTATTTTGGTATTAATTATTTTTTCGGGTATGCATATTCTCGGGTATTTTTGGGAGTTTTGGGTATTTTGGATAAAATTTTCAGATATTTTTGGTATTTTTGGATATTTCAGATAAAATTTTGGGATATTTTTGATAATTTCTGGTATTTCGGGTCGGGTTCGGGTATAATTTATCCGAAAATACCCAAACCCGATCAGCTACCCGATTATCCGATTTTTTTGGTTTTTTATGGGTAATAACTTTTTGGATCCGAACTGACCCGAACCCGATCAGTTCCTACCCGAACCCGATCCAAAACTCTATGGATACCCATACGAGTACAAAACCTCTCTACCCGAAATACCCGAACCCCATCGGTTCTTACCCGAACCCGATCCAAATACCCGAACGTCCGGCCTAATTTTGGCCCTTATTTGGTGTGTATATATCGTTAAAAAATACGTGTGCGTTATCTAAACACCCTCGATTGTTTGTTATTATGTGAACGCATTGTCTATCTATCCGGAGCAATGGAATTCCCCAAAATTGCTATGCATGGGAACATAGATTTTGTTATAATGTGTCCACTCCTTTGACTTTAATAAGAAAATCGACAAACATGCTACCACTATCTCTTGCCTTGTTTCTCACATGTGGCTTCTTCTTAGGGTGATTGAGCTGCTTTGCTTCTCGGGAAAACAAACCGCTCAATGAATTTTGTGTCTTAACACGAGACCAAATCTAAATTCTCCTCTGTTTCAGAACTTCACATGCTACCTGAATATCCCGCTTTCTGGTATATGGTAGTGTATGTGGAGAGGGTTAAGAGATTTGATTTGGCTACCTATATCACCAAAATGCACTTATCTTTTCCGTCACTCCTCTCTAGTTAGAACTCCAGAGTTAAGCATGCTTGGGCTGGAGTAGTACTAGAATGGATGACCTATCGAGAAGTGATTGTCGGTACCGTGTGTGAGGCCAAAAAACAGGGAAATATCATGTGGTGATTTCTAAGGATAGTAACAAGTCTTTACAGCCTTCAGAATTAATGCACCAGCCATCGGACGAGGGTGAGGCCCATGGGCCTAGAGAGAGCGTGGAGGCCCACATGCCTAGAAAGAGGGTGTAGGGTCCATGGGCTTAGAAAGGGTGTGAGGTGCTCATGGACGGTGGTGGTCGGGGCGTTACAAGTGGTATCAGAGCCCTAGGTTATGTCAAACCTGTTCTCACCCGGGAGGTAGTCTTGAGGGCGGTGGGTTCAGAACGAGGACGTTGCGATCTGTTAGTGGGTGTGCTTGTAACATCCTGATTTCTGGTATATGATAGTGTATGTGGAGAGGGTTAAGAGATTTGATTTGGCAACTTATATCACCAAAGTGCACTTATCTTTTCCGTCACTCCTCTAGTTAGAACTCCAGAATTAAGTGTGCTTGGGCTGGAGTAGTACTATAATGGGTTACCTATCGGTAAGCGATTCCCAGTACCGTGTGAGTGAGGCTAAAACACGGGGAAATATCATGTGGTGATTTGTAGAGATAATAACAAGTCTTTAGAGCCTCGTAAAAAAATAACGTACAAAACGTCGGACAGGGGTAGGGCCCACGGGCCCAAGAGATGACTTGGCTGCTCATTGGTAGGGATGTTCCGGGCGTTACACTACCACTGTTGGTCTCATCAGAAAACCAAATCCAAATTGTCTTCTTTCTAGCTAATCACATGCTGCCACTGTCGCTCTCTTATTAGAAAAAAAAGTTTTTGTTTTTGTTCTTTTATCTAACTTTATTAAAACTGCATTCGTTATACATTACCAGTTATAGTGTCCCGATTTTATGGCATGTGTTGTCTTCTTATGTCAATAGAGTGGATAAGTGTGTGTGCATGTGTCATCTTCTGAGAGCAACGTATTCAGAATCGGGTTTTGCTTTCTATAAATACAGGCTTTGTGTGTTGTAGTTGCCTCAACCCATTTTCCCGTCAAAAATCTTAGATTATCAAAACCCTAAAATTATGGCCAAGAAATATTTCAATGATCTTGATAGAGAGTTTTGCAAAGAAGCTATGTTATGCAGGCTTCTCCATTTCTGGGAGGCATGGAATCATACTGGAGGAAATGCTCTTATTGGTTTGGAATTGCTTCTCATCGACGAAAAGGTAACATGCTCTTTATTGTTTTTTTTTGTTATTGTTGTTCTTCGTAGCTTTAAAATTATTTTTATTCTCTATTTGTTCATAACAAGGAATGATAATTCAGATATTCATATCCCCTCATCGGATTGTGTGGTTCCAACCCTCATTGAATTCAAACTATATTTACAAGTTAACATTGTTCGCTGTCAATGCTTCAAAATAAAGTTACAAAGTTTCAGATCACAAATTAGGTATCATTTTCACGAACCAGACAGATTTTGACGAGGCGACTGAAAGAGTGCCAGTATTGCCTGCCCAAAGTTCAGGCCACAGTTGTTTCAAACTTTTATTCAGATCGCTGACAAGAAGGAAGACCTGTTTGGTAAGTATTTTGGTATTTGTGAATATGGTAAACGTTTAACGCCTTTATTTTGTTGGTTTTTAATGTAGATGTCGTTGGAAATGTCGTACGCAGCACTGATGTGTCGTAAAGTTTTCCTCAAAGGGACCACACAATGAATAGGCTGCAAGTGCACAACAATCAATTGTACTATTTACGGTATATCGAATCCACAGAGAGAGAAGATGTATTGCAAATCAAGAGGAACAAGTAAAGCTAGAACTCAATAATAAAAAGGGGTTTTTGTGTCACGCAAAGCAAATAAAATGAATGTAAATCAATATGAGATGAATGTTGGGCGCTTAAGGTGGTCTCTAGGGTTCAATGATCTGTCTGTTCGAAATAAGTTCAATGTATTGCATGTCTACTCCTAAGTCTTGGACTGTGAAACACGAAAGTTTGGCTAACCTATTTTCATAGAGAAAACCGGTTGAAATCCACTAATCCTATTACTCAACTATCGCAGGCAATAACATAGGTTTCAAATCATTAAAATTAAGTTCAATCCTAATCCATAAGACTCCATAAGTAAGGGGTATGTGCTTGTTATGACGCGATACTCATCAAATCTAGGTTGCAACAAACTAAGCAAACGGTTCGAATTACTTAGATGCCTAAGATCAATAGCTAGTTAATGACTCTAACTATATGCATTAAGAATGAGATAAGACCAAAAGATAGTGTAAACGGATATGCAAATACAATAAAACTCACCACTCAAAAGACAATGATCATCTCACCCCATTGACTGGCCATTTAGACCTAACAGGATAGTCTACTCGGCCATGCTCAAGGTTGTCATTGATGATATGAAAGAGTAAAACCTAGATCTAATGCAATAAGGTAAAGGTTTAAAGATTACTTCTTTAGATCCGAAAATAGCAAGATGTAAGGACTTCTCCTTTGACATAGTTACAAAAGAATAGAGAGAGAGATGGTGGAACATCAAAGCTTCAGCGAGAACAAGTTGCTTCTGCGGCTCTTTGGAGACGGCGTCGGCTTCTTGAGGTGGTGATGGACTTTCTAGGGTTTTTTGTGGTGAACTTAGGTGGTGGTTTGAACTTTGATGATGCATACCAAACCCTAGCTTCATAAACTTGTATATATGTAGGTCTTAGGGCGCAAGAGATTGGCTTCTAGGGTTTAGGAAGGGCAGATTCGTCATCTTGATGAGTGTGGAGGCAATGGTCCGAGCCTAGTGATGGGCCATGCCTCTAAGGCGGCGAAGGAGGCTGGCCTCGGTCACGAGCTTAGCGACCGAGGTTTGGTGCTTTGGTGCTGGTTTTACATAGCTTCATCTTCTGGGATACATCTTCCAAACGGCTGAATGGATTTCTTCTATTCTTGTCTCATACGAGTCTTGACTCTTCAAGCTTTCCAATGATATATAAAACTCCAATATTGGTCCACGGGAAGGTTTTCAAATGTTGTCAAACTTCTGATGCTTTTTGAAACTGCCTCAAAACGGGTCTTTGCTCCTTTTTGATCCATATTCCCATAAAACCTTTAAAACCTCTTTGACACTAACAATACTTGATAATAGCCTATTTTTCTTTGAAATCATACCAAATCTCTCTTAAAAAAATATAAAAACCATAGTAAAAACGGGTCAAAATACGATGTTATCAACTCCCCCATACTTAAACCTTTGCTTGTCCTCAAGCAAAATAGAATGGAAGAGAGGTTTGAAAATCACGGGAACTCACTTAGCTTGTTGGGGATGTCTGGACTTAAAAAAATTCTTCACTGGGCGTTGGAACATGGTCCGAGATTAACCACAAAGATCATCTTCAAACCTTAGTTACTCCAATCCAAAGGAGTTTTCGGGATTCCATTGTCATCTTTTTACAAAAATTAATGGAATGAAAGGTACGGTGGTCTTACCAAAGGGAAATCGACTTAAAGGCAGGGAAACTTCTTCTCACCAAGGCATTCTCCAGGATACTTTCCCTCTCCTCTTTTTGTTCCAAGCTCCTTGATATCATGTTTACAGCCACCGAGTTTTGTTGTTTCCGGTGCTTCGCCTTTTCTTCTTATACTTCCTCTTTTTCTTTCTTTCTTCTTTTTCTTTCTTTTGTTTTCTTTGGGACGAGTCTCCCTGGAATCACAAAGGATACACGGGTCTACGCATCATCCCTTGGCCGCTTTGACTCTTAATGTTTCCCTTACAACAAAATCCTTCCATGAGGTTGCAAAAGATACACGGATTTACGCATCATCCCTTGGTTCACTTGGGCTTGTTACTTTGATTTGTTTCTCTTTTTCTTTCTTTCTTTTCTATTTTTCTTGCTTTTCTGTTTTTCCGAGCTTGCGAAGAGGAAGAGAGGTAGTTGTATGCTTGGTGGAAAATTGCGTGGCCTTGTATGGTTCGAATAGGTCTATGTCCAATGAGTGCCAATCTCTGAGGAAGAAATTGAATGTCAAGTTAGGTTCAAATAGATTTAGAGACGACTTTGGTTTAACCCTACTTTTCCAAACGGAATCTTGGCCAAGCTGTGAGTCATTAGAGTAATCACCAGTCCAAACAATCCAATAGATCAAGGTCCTTGTTCCCTAACAGTTTTGACTCAATAAGAAAAAAAATTGACTTGATAAAATCGCATAAATAGGCATAATCATTGATGTAAAAAGTGGCAAAAGGTCTCAAGTCAACAAAATAGAGGTGTCAGTAAAGGATGAACATCCTTCCCCCCAGACTTAAATCACACCGTCATCGGTGGGAAAACAAGAAGGAGAAAAAGATGGAAATCATAAGGAAAAGTTGGGTTAAAGACCAATGTCACCCTAATCGGAATGTGGACGACTAACCGGTGTTTCTTGCTTTGAAACTTAACATCACATGGACTTGGTTCTAGTCCATTGAATTCTTTGTGAAGATCTCTTCTAAGTGCATCTTTCCTGAAACAAAAACCTAAAAACCATCAATCATATGCTAAGATTTAAATAAAGGTAAATAAAATAAAGATAGAGATAGAATGGTGGTGGTGTTGATGGTGAGATGGTGGTGATGTTATCTCTTTGGTGTCATTGTTGTCATGGTTGAGATCTTCCCATGGTGACTGATATGCTCCAAATATGCTTATGGTTGGATTGGTGAAATGATCTTGATCAGTGAAGTAACGTTGTGTAATAGGAGTGGCATGGAGGCACTAGGGTGAGAAACCTCGGTCACAAGTAATCGTGACCAGGGCTGGCCCTCCTTCACGCCTCGGTCACGACCCTTGTGACTAGGGTTGTCCTTCTGAACCCGGAATGGATTGTGGCTGCCCTCTTCTTCCTTGGTACTTCTTCCCAAATATCCTCATATCCTTAGATATTGAATCTTGTGTCAATCCATCGAACCAATAGCAAAAGGGGCCAAGATTTGTGAAGTTCCTAGCCGTGGGTTGCCGGCTGATGATTGTCCCTTTTCTCCTCTGAGTCTATTTTTCTGAAATTTCCTTGACCAAAACTTCCCAAAGGTCATCCTTTAGTCGTGTGTCAAGTTGGACAACTTTTGCTCGAGTAGATTTCAATATCCTTTAACTTTAGTAAAATATGCAACCGTGAAGCTTGAGGTGGAATGATCTTCTTCCCATGAATTCTTTTCCAAAAAGTGGCTCGACCATTACTCCTAGAATACCCATAAGATATTGGGTACCTGATCCTTCATCGTTTGGTTGAGTGGAACTTGAAAATTCTTCATGAGGCTTGGTTTTGACCTTGTCGCGGCCCAGTTCTCAACTTTGGCCTTGGCTTAGTAAAACTCAATGGATGAGGTAGGGGAAGGTTGCATAGCTTCCTAAGATGATTTAATTAGCTCCAATAGCCTTCATAAGTTCAGAAACGTACCAGATCAACAAAAGTTCCAAAATCTCCTTGGAATCGGGAAATTTGCTCTCGGCGGTTTTGCTCAGAAAATCCTCGGTCACTGGTTTCGTGACCGGGGTGTGGCCTTCATGGGACTTCGATCACGGGAATTGGGACCGTGGTATGGGCCTGATATTGTCCTTCTTCAAGTTGGAGGTGAGTTATGCTTCGTGGGGACTTTCAGCAGTGATCTTCGGTATAATCAATCTGTTGCCTTCTGCATGCATTGGCCAAATAATTCTGACCTGACTTGTGAAATATTCTTGCCACTTTGAAACATGACATTTGGAGTTTCCATACTCAAAACCTCGGTTACAGGCTTCGTGACCGGGGTTGGGTCTCCTTGGGACCTCGGTCGTGGGCCTTGTGACCTAGGTTGGCTCCAACTCGATTCTCTTCTCTTTTTACGCTTTTCTATTTTCTTCTTTTGTATTTTCTTTTCTGTTTATGTGGAATACCTGAGATAAAACATGCAAAAATCAAAAGCAAAAGGAAATCTAATCTATTAAAGGGAAAGAAAACTTACAAAAGTGGGCTGCCTCCCACTAAGAGCCCTTGTTTAAAGTCCTTGGCTAGACTTGGTCTTTCTCTTATGAGAGATGAGAAGAATCTTCTGTACTAATACAAAGTTTCTTGGTTTAGCACTCGTCATCCTCTTGTTCAATCTCTTTGGAGAATAGTGTGTCGAGATTCTTGCGTAGTGCTTCTAGCTTGTCATGTAGATCACCGCACCATCTTCCGGAACATACTGGGATATCCTCATTAGGAGTATGAGGCTGCTCTTTATATTCTCTAGACTCGAGATCCTGACCTCTTAATTCTTCATTATTTTTATTGGTTTTGTTCTTGGCCAGATCCTCTAATTTCCATGTCAATTATGTCACTCGGCTACCAAGCCCCCACACGCTTCTTTCAATAGTGTTGATCTTCTTTATAAGCTCCTCCAAAGTTTTCTCTTGAGTAGCAAGGCGTTGAATGGTTGATCTCTTGAGTCTCCTTGCCTTAATCTTTTGTAGACTTCTTTGTGACAAAGCTTTGGAACAGGTGTAGTTACGGGACTGACTTTTTGGAAACTGTCTTTGGAATCCTCTTGTCAAGACACAAAGCTTCTTGTGGTCCAGATTATAGGCTGAGGGTGGTAAAGGGTCCACATGGTGATCACATTCAACTAGACTTTGTGAGACGTCTCTATCTTCAATGTTTTCGCGGGGGATCTTCATGGTCTTAAAAAAGGGCTTTTCCTGGAAATATTCTTCTGTCTTCTCTAGTAAGGTTATCACACTCTTCATAGTGGCAAAATTCATCCTCGGGCCACTCCACCGATTAAGCTTTGGCTACAAGTTCTTCCCTTAAAACCCTTTATTCTTCTTCCTTGTCGTGGATTAGATAGTCTTGCTCATTTTGCCATTTCGCATAGTCATTTAGGTTGTTGAAACCTTGTTGTAGTGCTTCAATCTTCCACTCCAAGTGTTCTTTCAGCTGATCCATGTTGCGCTTCATGCAATAGAATCTAGATCCATGCCAATCAATATCCACTCTATTAAGACTTGCTTGGATTTGGATCTCTTGAAATCGGCTTTTCAATCTTTGAATGTGGTTGGTTAGATCCAAAATCTTTGAATCAAATTCAGCTCCCATCTTAGTGAACTTGGTGTCTAGCTCTTCATGATGCTTCTTTTGTTCAGAGGAGAATTGCTGCGTAAGCTTCATCATCTTATCAGTGAAAGCATCAGAGAGTGGTGCTTCATATCCTTCATATGCTTCAATTCTCATGAATTCTCTTGAATCAAATTGATGATCCATAGAGGGACAGATTTGGTCCGAGTAGTGTGGACTGAAAGTATGAGATAATCTCATTGGGCGATCTCCAGAGGATCGAGAAGGTGATGGACATCCAGAGTGTCTCCAGAAGGTGAGCTAGAGAGTGGTCTGGAGGTATCTCCGTCCATAAAGTTGTGTTGCGCCAATTGCTGTGCAAGAGTAAGGTTGCGAAACTTCTCTGGGAGAGTGTCGAGGTTCATCCTCAAGGTCTCCTGAAACAATGCAAATCACAAAGGAAAATCAGTAGCACAATGTTCTAGAAGTTACTCTAGTTTGTAAATTTGCAAACAGAGCAATCTCTCCCCGAGAACGGTGCAAAAAACTTGATGGGGTATAAAGTTTTCCTCAAAAGGACCACACAATGAATAGGCTACAAGTGCACAGCAATCAATCGTAGTATTTAAGGTATATCGAATCCACAAAGAGAGAAGATGTATTGCAAATCAAGAGAAACAAGTAAAGCTAGAACTCAATAATAAAAAGGGGTTTTGTGTCACGCAAATCACGCAAAGCAAATAAAATGAATGTAAATCAATATGAGATGAATGTTGGGCGCTTAAGGGGGTCTCTAGGGTTCAATGATCTGTCTGTTCGAAATAAGTTCAATGTATTGCATGTCTACTCCTAAGTCTTGGACTATGAAACACGAATGTTTGGCTAACCTATTTTCATAGAGAAAACTGGCTGAAATCCACTAATCCTATTACTCAACTATCGCAGGAAATAACATAGGTTTCAAAGCATTAAAATCAAGTTCAATCCTAATCCATAAGACTCCATAACTAAGGGGTATGTGCTTGTTATGACGCGATACTCATCAAATCTAGGTTGCGACAAACTAAGCAAACGGTTCGAATTACTTAGATGCCTAAGATCAATAGCTAGTTAATGACTCTAACTATATGCATTAAGAATGAGATAAGACCAAAAGACAGTGTAAACGGATATGCAAATACAATAAAACTCGCCACTCAAAAGACAATGATCATCTCACCCCATTGACTGGCCATTTAGACCCAACTGGATAGTCTACTCGCCCATGCTCAAGGTTGTCATCGATGATATGAAAGAGTCAAACATAGATCTAATGCAATAAGGTAAAGTTTTAGAGATTACTTCTTTAGATCCGAAAATAACAAGATGTAAGGACTTCTCCTTTGACAAAGTTACAAAAGAATAGAGAGAGAGAGATGGTGGAACTTCAAAGCTTCAGCGAGATCAAGTTGCTTCTGCGGCTCCTTGGAGACGGCGTCGGCTTCTTGAGGTGGTGATGGAATTTCTAAGGTTTTTTGTGGTGAACTTAGGTGGTGGTTTGAAACTTTGATGATGCACACCAAACCCTAGCTTCATAAACTTGTATATATATATATAAGTCTTGGGGCGCAAGAGATTGGCTTCTAGGGTTTAGGAAGGGCAGACTCGTCATATTGATGAGTGTGGAGGCAATGGGCCGAGCCTAGTGATGGGCCATGCCTCTAAGGTGGCGAAGGAGGCTGGCCTCAGTCATGAGCTTAGTGACCGAGGTTTGGTGCTTTGGTGCTGGTTTGACATAACTTCATCTTCTGGGATGCATCTTCCAAACGGCTGAATGGATTGCTTTGATTCTTGTCTCATACTAATCTTGACTCTACAAGCTTTCCAATGATATAGAAAACTCCAATATTGGTCCATGGGAAGGTCTTCAAATGTTGTAAAACTTCTGATGCTTTGAAACTGTCTCGAAATGGATATTTGCTCATTTTTGATCCATATTCCCATAAAACCTGTAAAACCTCTTTGACACTAACAATACTTGATAATAGCCTATTTAGCTTTGAAATCATACCAAATCTCTCTTAAAACAATATGAAAATCATAGTAAAAACGGGTCAAAATACGATGTTATCAATCACCAATGATAATTTCTAAATCACTGCTTCTACCGGTGAAGGACTTAATTTTGGGAAGGCGATCACGAAGGATCGGGTCTGCTTACACGTCTTGATGGAAGAGTATGTTATTATAATTTTTAACATATAATTATTTTTTTCAAAATTTTGATGTTTGATATGATACATATATATGTTTTTAATTATGGTTGTGCTAATGGGTTTGACACAATTTGACATTTAGTGGGGAAACAATTCGTGTATAATTATGAGAGGATATGGCTACTTATTTTCGAACCATTTGCAAGGAAAGGAAACCTAACCCTACTGTTGCTCTCATTACCGCTGTTATTTCAAAAACTATTGGAGGTTAGTGTGTTTAATGACTTTCTATCATACATGCTAGGCATATGTTTCTGGTGCTACCTTTTTAAAAAAAAATACAGGTGCTGTCAGGTTAAGTCACGTTAAGTAGTTCGAGTGCCACTCAGATGTTATTCGATAATGATGTTTATGTAATTAACAGGTTTCTTGCATGGTATGTAGCAATTTTTTTATTTCTTTTTACAATATGGTTTATGGTTACAATGTTATTAGAGAGATTTTGATTTTCCTTTTAATTTTATGCTGATTCAGGTTAAGGGAAAAGAATATGATGGTTCCACTTACCAGTAACACTCCGTCGGCGATTACAAAGCTTGAAACTGCTATGTTAAATGAGTTGAATCGCTCAGGTATCGAACATATATTGTTTTAGGTATATAACTATTAAAAATTATTACAATATAATTCTTATGTTTGATACAACAGGTATCGTCACAATATAATTTTAGTGTGGGTCGCAGTCAAGGAAATAAAATTGGAAGAGGCAGGAGGGATTCATCTAGATCAGATTTGGAGGGCATGTCGAGAAGAAAAAAACAAACTACTCCGGCGTGCCAGTTACCATAATATTATTTTCATGTAATATAAATGTTTTTTTCATGTAATTAAGTTTGTACGTAAACGACTAATTACTGTTATCTCTAAAAATAAATTATGTTTTGTTACCAATATATGCTGGGAATATGTTGTTCGTGACAAATATCCAAGTATTATTTATGTTGGGTAAGTTAAAATCACTTTTATGCAAATTTATTGGTAACAAAATACATTTAAAATCACGTTTATATGGTTTATGTTGTGATCAATTAACTAAAAGAACGTTTATATGGATATGTTAAACAAAATACATTTTTATTTATTTATGTTGGGTAAGTTAAAATCACTTTTATGCAAATTTAAGTTGCGTAAGTTAAAAACACTTTTATGCAAAAATTTATTGCATGCAAGCGTCCCATCTTTTCCAGTTCTTAAAAAAACGTCTCGAAAATGTCAAGTCCAATAGCTACGCGTGAAGGGAAAGGGGAGAAAAGATTTCGGGAAGAGGATGAGTTAATCAGAGATTCCGACGGTATATTTTTGCTCTTCGACAAGTATCCAAGTATTATAATTGTAAATGTTCAACATATTTTTTCATATAAACACTTGGATCAAATAACATTTTCCTTGTTTTGAGTTCAAACATTTTTGCTTTCGCAAATGGCAGGTGGATGTGATAAATGTTCATAATATAATACATTTGTAATTACTTATTTAAATATTTTGTACATTATAATTTATTTCTTTTATTTACCCAAAAATACTTACTAGACAATTATTATTGGATACGGTTAGGGAAAAAACAGTCGAGCTATAAGAAGAGCAATTCTTCTATCAAAAAGATTGTTAAAAAAGCGACAAAGAAATGAATAGTATTCTGTATGTATTATATTTTTATCTTTATATGAAATGGTTTCTTACATTCTTTCAACTTATAGGTGAAGCATCAACAAGTGTAACAACAATGTTAAGAAAAGAACTAAGTAAAAAAAGTGGTTAGTCTGTCAACCAAAAAATTGTATATTCGAGTAAATAATGTGTATTGAACATGTTTTATTTGTTTTGGTAATAGCGACTTTTCTGCATGAAAACCCAATTTTGGAATGAATTTATTGCAAAGCGCTGGTATGGTACAAAGAAAAAACTGATAATGATGGGAGAACAAGAGAACCTATTTTAGATTGCCGGTACTTATCAGCTTATGAAGGTATATGGCGAACATATGCTTTCCACATTCATAAGAGGAAACCAGCTGTTCAAAAATTGATTATACACTTAGAAGGTCATCAATCAGTATCTTATAAGAAATCAGATAAACTAGACCTTGTACTCTGTAGATTTGGTATCGTAAGAACTATGTTCACTGAGTGGATGGAGATGGACTAGAAATTCAAAAAAGCTAGGAGGCTTTTATTTGTGGAATTTCCTAAATATTTTGTTTGAGATTCAGGAGAGAAAAATTAGCATCCAAGAAATTCTGGAAACAATATAGGAAGAATAATTAACATTCATCCTTTTCAAGGTGATCTATATTACCTAAGGATTTTGGTGAATGTTTTTGGAGATGCAACAAATTTTAAATATCTACGTACAATAAATGGTGGGGAGAAAGGTAGTTTCAAAGAAGCGTGTGAAGCAAGAAATTTGTTAGCAGACGGCAAAGAGTGGCAGAGTGTAATGTCTGAGGGTAAATTATGGGCTTCGTCAAGACAATTGAGAAATCTGTTTATTATTTTGTTGTTGTACTGTGAGGTTGCTAACCCATTGCGCTTATGAGAATTAAGTTGGGTATCAATGTCTGAAGATATTCTCAGGCTGTGACATAGAGAGTTTAGGTTTAAATATATGGAATTGAACAAGGAACAGTTGGAGCAGTTTACCTTGACTGAAGTTGAAAAACTGTTGCGGCAACATGAACACTCACTCACAAAAGTTAAAGGAATGCCTACACCAGAAATTTTTTTTCTGAAAGAACTTGACAATACATTACTTAACCAAGAGTCACAGTATGATCCGGAAGAAGAGATGCGTAAACATGAAGAGCTGCATCATAATCTTAATAGTGAACAAAAGATTATCTACGATGCAGTTCTTGAATCTGTGACTAAAGGTTTAGGTCAACTGTTTTTCCTCAATGGCTCTGGCGTAACCGGTAAGACTTATGTTTATAGGATACTAATCTCACTATTAAGATCGGATAAACGAGTAGTTATTCCTGTTGCGTTGTCATGCATTGCAGCTTTACTGTTACCAGGAGGTAGAACAGCTCATTCTCGGTTCAAAATACCCTTGGTGATAACTCATAACTGAAGTTTCTGTTTGTGATACAAAACCTGGAAGCATTAGATCGCAGTTTAAGAGATTTAATGTCTACATGAAATCCTAATTATGGATACAGAATCCACACCCAATATTTTAATAGGGTAAGTTAATCGGAAAAAGCTGTTATTTGTTCTAATGTATATCTTGCTTAAAATGGGGAAAAAGATCCCCTTTACAATGCTCTTTGCTTTCTATTTATACATATTTTTGACTATCATTGCTATAAATAAATTACAATAAATCGCATGATTCTAATTAAATATGTCGGTTTTGATTTGGTCTTGAATTTGGTCTTGATTTGGTCTTTTGTTTTGAAACAACTCTGCTCCTTGACTTGATGATTAGATTCCTACTGCGAGCTATTTGAACCTTCCGGTCTCCTATAGTCTTCCGATATCTCTGAGCTTGTTACTTTGGCTTCACATTAATTTGCTGAGTCCTTTCCTTTACCCCGAGGTCTACTCCTGCGAACCGAACTCTCTTGCTTGTCACGATCACTTGACTGACACGTGTCTCGTATCTTTAATGGCGATAGATCCTTGGTGCGGGATCTGGTATCAACATTTGCCCCCAAGTCTCGCGAGCTGATTCTCAGTTTGGGAGACCTAAGTGATAAATATCGATTTTATTCCCTTTTTCTCTTACACATCAAATCCCTTGGTTTTCGTAATTATTCGATGTAATTGCCTTGACACACGTTCCCATTTACTCCTAATTTAACTTATTTAAAAATTAGAGAAACTTCTCAATTTCCCCATCAATTTTGAGGCAGATTCATCTACTCGTTTAATAAGGTATTTCTTTTTCTTCTCCTTCTTACTTTACTCTTTACTCGTACAAAGTTCTTGTCTTTCACTGTTTTTCCAATTCCTTTAGTCTACTTCCAGAATGGCTAGTGGTTTGAAAATTTTGACTCCTCGTCCTACAAGAGCAAATGACAAATTTGGTCTTCCCCCTCAATCGATAATTAAGGAAGATGAGCACCTTCAGACTTTGAAGACCCTTTGTCGGGTTCCGCCGGAGGTAGAATTCTCCCTTTCGACCCCAGAGGAATCTCCAGAATCTGGTCGCTCTGGCTGGTGGTTTATCTTACCGCGTGTGGTTTCTTCTTTCCTATTCCTGAAATCCTTCTTCTCTATCTCCGCGCCCTTGGGCTGGCGTTCCCTCAGATGACTCCAAACATGCTTCGTACCATTCTCTCTGTTCTCGTCGTCGCTGTGGAGGCTATATATTCTTTGAGTGTCGGCGATCTTTTTGAACTTTCCAATGTCCGATTGTCTAACAGGAGTGGTCTGGGTTTCTATGTGTGTCACCCTCATTCCGACAGAACTTTGGTCACCGGGTTCCTCGATAAGGACGAACACTGTAGACACTCTTGGTTTTTTGTTAAGATTAATGCCGCCTCGGTTAATGGATTGTCTGAAATGCTATATTCTTCTTGGGCCTCGTCCCCTGGTAGATATTTTTATGGTCGCCCCTCGGCTTATCATTTTTTTGGTGGCTTATTTCTGAATTTTTGTTATTTTCTCTTATAGTGTCCAAACCTCGTCCCGCTGCTTGGAAAGGCTTTCTGGATTTCTTTACTGTTGTTACTGAAGGAAACACTATTTGGAACTCTTTCACTCTTGAAAAGATCCACCTAGCTGGGGAATCGATGAGGAGTGGGAGGCTCCAAGCTCTTGACGTCGCTCCCGAAACGTTGCCAAGCAACCGTTTAAATTATCGAGAGAGAAAAGAGAGGGATGCTGCACGGAAATGGCTGAAGGATGAGACTGATGCTATCGGAAAGCGTCATCGGGAGAAGATAAACGCCTTGACTGCCGGTTCAGTGGGAAAGGTTAGTCTAGTCGGACCCTTACCCTCATTTCTTGACTATCCTTCTCGTTCTGCTCCGCCTCGTCATGTTGAGATCGATGAGGAGGAGACCATTATATCGTTGAAACGTAGAAGGAAGAGTTCGGGATCTGATGTGTGAGTTTGAGATAAATCAAAATACAGTACTGACATGCTTCCACCTTCTCCTCCTGGTAATCCTGGCTATCGGACTCCGGCTGCACCCAGCTCTTCTAAGGGGAAATCCATCTCTTTACCCGGTGGTCTTGCGGCAACCTCGGGTACGTATTTCTATTACTCCTTACAAGTTCTTATCCTGTTTGAATTCCTCAATATGCGTTTATACATATATATATGTTTTGTATTAAGAGGCAATGATGAGTGTCTATTTTGACCCCTTTTTACTATTGTTTTACTTGTCTTATTGAGTCTAGAAGTTAGGTTTTGTGTTCTTTTGGCTGGTTTTAGTGTCTTTTCAGGTTTTCACTTCCTTGGAGCTAAAATGTGCAAAATGGAGCAATTTTGGACGTTTTTACACATCATTGGATTTTAGACACATCCTCGTTCGATCGATCCTGAAGGGAATCAACCAAGCATGACGAGGATTGACCGATCCCGAAGCAGATCGGGCAGTTATAGGAATCTATGAGGTGGCACGGATCAGAGGAAGAAGATCGATCTATGAGGTGGCACGGATCCCAATCACGAATATTCTCCAGATCGCACATTAACAATGGATAAAATCTACTCTAAGGCATGATAAAAAGCTGGTAAAAACGTGTATAAAAGTGTTATTATCAACTCCCCCAAACTTACCATTTGCCGATTTTTAACCTAGAAGACAATCTATAAATAAGGATCATTTCCTGAGCGGCCAGAGAGACCTAGAAATGATTTTTACTGGTACTCTGCTATTTTTATTTTTATTTCAGATCTGTAAACTTTTACTTTGATTTTTTTCAGATCTAAAGTATTTTCATTGCATTTTCAAGATCTACATTCTATCTTCATCTCTTTCTTTGGATTTTCAACCATACAACATCATGATCTATCAACTCATTACCATGGTTAAGTAGATCTGCATATTGGGAGATGAGATTTATTCAAAGGGATTTAATGTTTAATTAGGTTATTGTTATAGATTAGAATTACGGTTAATAGATCTCTACTTCTATGAAACAAATGCTTTTGTTAGGTTGACGGATCTAACAAATGATTCATAGGGTTTTATAGTACAACTAGCATTGGCTATTCAATCCGGAGTCAATAGTTTGTAGGCTTGATTTCCAGATTTCCAAGAGTTGAAGCTGGATCTACAAGTGAACTCTATCAAATTGCTCAAAATATGCTATCATAAGGTCATAGCGGATTAGTGGTAGAATAATATTTGCTTTTAATTAAAAGATTTATTAGAATAATATTTGCTTTTAATATAAGATCTATTTTGGTACAGTGTTTGTGTTCTAGATCTAAATCATTTAATTGTTAATCCGGTTATATATCTTTTATTTATTTATTTAAATCCCTGCGATTTTCCAAATCCCAACATTTATTTTAATTAATTTTTATTTCCTTATTTGATTTTATTCGGATTTTATTCGGATTTCCTTTGAGGAGAACCCAATGGACCATATTGATATCTTTGAGGAGATCTGTAGTACCACCAAAGCCAACGGAGTCCCCCAAGACTACTTCCGTTGTAGGATATTTTCCTTTTCCCTTGCAGGATATTTTCCTTTTCCCTTGCTGATAAGGCTCATAGATTGCTGAAATCTTTGAGTCCTGGATCTATCACAAGCTGGGGTGAATGTCGAGCTGCTTGCATACAACAGTTCTTCACCGAAGCTAGATCTGCAGCGCTAAAAAACAAAAAAGCCACATTCTGCCAAGCTGGTACCGAGTCCTTCTATGAAGCTTGAGAACGCTATAAGGAATACCTAAGGGACTGTCCCCCTCGAAGCTACACCGAGTCGGACAGGATGAACTTTTTCTACAATGGAGTTGAAATGAAGTATCAAATGGCTATGGACACAACCAGTATGGGAGACTTCATGAGCAACACGCTGGAGGAAGCAATGAAGCTCATTGAAAACCTGGCAGCAAGCGACTTTAACATATCTTTTGACTATGATAGGAGAGTCAACCCCACTCGGGTGAGTGATAAGATCATAGAGGAGCTCAATGCTAAGGTGGACATTCTGACGAGAGCTCAAAAGAGATCTATTAATCTCTTGGAAAGTGATGAGTTCAATGATGAGGAGGATCAGACTGAGGAGATCAAATTTCTCGGTGGACAGGGAAACTATCAAAACCGGGGTTTTAACCCGAACATTAGGACCCATCCTAACTTGTCCTACCGCAGTACTAATGTTGAGAACCCTGGAGATCAGTTTTATCCACCTTGGAGTACTCAAAACCAAGGGAACTTCCAAAACAATGCTGGTTATGGTAAAACAGGATTCAACCCCAAATCTAGGAATGCTGGTTCCATGGGGAAGATTGAATTTTTATTCCAGCAAATCATGGAAGGGCAGAAGAAATTCGCTGAAGAAATCAACCTTAACGTTGATAACATGTACAATGATTTTAATGGGAGGCTTGAATCCTTGGGTGCCCATGTGAGGATATTGGAAACCGAGGTAGCAAGGTCAGCCGAAATGGTTAAGGCATTACCAGGGACTCTCTCATGGAAACCCAAAACCAATCCCAGAGAATATCTGAAGTACATCGTTCTGTTCGGGGATGAGGAATCTTTTACGGAAATGTCCGCCGAGATCGATTGATCCAAAGGTGGGATCGATCGATCAGAAGACGAGAGCCATTGCTTCCTCGGTGAGGAGATTGACCCAAACCCTTTTAGGATCGACCCACAATGTGAGATCAATCGATCCTACTCCAATGATAGGAATTTAAAAATCGGAGAGGATCGACCAATCCGGGTCGAGATCGATCGATCCTAGCGGACACGATTTCGAGATCCCCTACTTAATAAAAACCTAAAAAATTTCAAAAATCAACTTTACAGCCACCTAGAGAGATGAACGCTGCTGAGAACATGGAAACTAATTAGAATCAAGGAGGGATTGGAAGAGATAACCCACAACCACCTGAATAACCAAACCTTGAGATGCAGAAAAGGATAGATCAGGTAATCACTGAGATGAGGGTGAGATTGCCTTTCATGGAAGTTAAATCAATGACCCCTTAAGTCATGGATTCAATGAGAGATATAATAGATGGAAGGACAACTATGCAAGAAGCAGCTGATTTCCTTTAAGAGGAATGTAGCAAGAAGATGCCAGAAGGACTTCCCCAAAAATTAGAGGATCCCGAAAGGTTTAGTCTCACAGTCACTATAGGGCAGTATCGATTTAAGAACAGCCTTCTTGACACTGGAGCCAGCGTGAACATGATGCCACTCAGCCAAGCTAAGAAGTTAGGGTTACTCCACATGACACCAATTACCATGGAAGTTGAGATGGCTAATGGTACATCAAGAAAACCAGTAGGAAACTCTTAAATATTCTTGTAAAGCTTAATGGAAGTTATGCACTGGTAGACTTTGTTGTTCTCGCATTGGATGAACAATGGAAAGGAGTTATACTTGGCAGACCTTTTCTAGCAAAAACCAAAGCCTCAACTAGCATCCCCAAGAGGAGGATTAAACTTAGGTTCAAAGACACCTCCATGACCTTCTACATCGATACCGTCGACAAAGTCCCCACCATGAATGGTCAAGCTTTCATTATGAAAGATATGGAATCTGTTGATGCTGTTCATCCAATGGACATGACTCCGGGAAGCGATGTTGGTGAAGTTCCAGCAGAAATAAACTTTGAAGCCACTGAAGAAAATCTGGACTGCATGATGAGGGCTGTCACTGCGAAGCCCAAGATCAGGGCAGAAAACCAGCCACCAGATGAGGAAGATACCATTCCTCCAATGAACCCAGAACCCAATTGAAATAAAACTAAGTCAAGCTAGTGACTTTGCAAAAACAAGCGCTGGTTGGGAGGCAACCCAACATGTTCTTTTAATTTATTTTTGCTTTTGAATTAATAAAACTATTTTATTTCCCTTCAGTTATTTTATTTTATTTATTTATATTTCAAAATAAGATATGATGATGTTTTTGTGTTGAGCTAACTGAAAACATGTGCAAAAGGCAGAAGATGCGAATTTCAAGAAGTTTTAGTACGCTGGGATTGAATGATCCTACCCAGATCGATCGATCCCCAAGACGAGAAAAGCTAAAAACCGGTTCATGTACAGACCAATGCTCATTGTGTTTTCTTTTGTTTACTTGTCCCAAACATTTTTTCAAACTGTTTCAAAAATAAGACTTTTTCATTTTTCTTGAGTCATTTTATTGAGTCAAAACATGGGATTTTACAATTTTCTTAGTTTCCATTTTATGTTAACATTTATCGGACTTAGTTCAGGAAGATTGGAAACACCATCAGTGGATCAACTTTACCCGAAGCGACTTATCCTTTGAAAATCTGAATGATCCAGCGTTGGCTCTATCTACTTGGACCTTTAACTTGGACTAATATTCTCACTTAGGGGCTTGATATCGCAAAAGGATCATATACATCTGGAGTTCATCCCATTCTTATTGGAGCTCCAGATGGCCAAGCTCATTTTTAGTTTGGTTCCACACCCTTACACCCTTTTTCATTCAGACCCCAGTCCTCTTTCGCAACATTAGGAGCATGTGCAACCAAGTGCAAAAACTACGGAGTATGGGAGCCGGTACAACGAAATGTTCTAAAAATTTCCGAGTAAGCTTTCTAGTATCAGTACTTCATCTATATTAGTTTGAGTTGACTATTGGTGCAGTTTTTAGTAGGATTGATGTACATGGTTAGAACTGGTTCCAACTTCCACTTCTCAGAAAAATGCTCTGGCATCAACCGATCCTATCTTGATCGATCGATCCCGTCTCATCCCAAGACTCTCTTTCAAAAAAAAAAAAAAGGAAGGGAAAGAAGTCTGAAGGAACCAGACTAAAACCTTCTATTTATTTAGTTAGTTATTATTTCTGTTATTTATTTTATTTTAGCACCAATAGAAACTCTATTAGGATCATTATATAGAAGTTTGCTTTGGATCCAAGGTTCAAGAGGTTGTGCACCATCTTTGGTTTCCGTCTCACTGTGATTTTACGCATTGGCTTGCACCGGAGTTCATCTATCATTCCTAACCATCACCCTTAAAATGCCCCCCCTCGTTACTAGCCCTTACCGATTTCGACTCCATTTGTGAGACTGCACACAACATTTAATGAATGTTAAGGGGCCAACAATGGAGATTTCAGAAGTTCCCTTGAATCTCGGATGCTAGAGTACGATAATGTTTGCTATGCTTATGGTAAAGTACATGTTGTACTGCTAAAGTTTGATTAACCTTTCACAAGGTTTCTTTTTGGTTTACATGATCAACATGATGGATTTCTAAAGCTAAGCGTAAGTTCCCGTTTTTCAAACTTTCACTTCTGTTCTTTGTTTCATTGTCTTGTTTCTTACTTGAGGACAAGCAAGGATTCAAGTCTGGGTGTGTGATGAGTGTCTATTTTAACCCGTTTTTACTATTGTTTTACTTGTCTTATTGAATCTAGAAATTAGGTTTTGTGTTCTTTTTACTGTTACTCTGCTATTTTTATTTTCATTTCGGATCTGTAAACTTTTACATTGATTTTTTTCAGATCTAAAGTATTTTCATTGCATTTTCAAGATCTACATTCTGTCTTCATCTCTTTCTTTGCATTTTCAACAATACAACATCATGATCTATCAACCCATTACCATGGTTGAGTAGATCTGCATGTTGGGAGATGAGATTTATTCAAAGGGATTTAACGTTTAATTAGGTTATTGTTATATATTAGAATTATGGTTAATAGATCTCTACTTCTATGAAACAAATGCTTTTGTTAGGTTGAAGAATCTATCAAATGATTCATATGGTTTTATAGTACAGCTAGCGTTGGCTATTCTACCCGGAGTTTATAATTTGTAGGCTTGATTTATTTAAATCCCTGCAATTTCCCAAATCCCAGCATTTCTTTTAATTGATTTTTATTTCCTTATTTGATTTTATTCAGATTTTATTTGAATTTTCTGTGACAACAAAACTTTCCATATTTTCATCCTAGCTTTGTTTAGATCTATGGATCTATAGTGATCTTTACTCTCTGTGGATTATACTGTCGCGCACAACCGTGCACTTGCGGAGTTTAGATGTTGGGTAAAATCTGATGCATAAAACATCACATCAGGCAGCAACAATGGCCGAGGTCTTTAGGAATCATCTACACCATGGTAGCGCCATTTTTCCTCCTTTTCATAAATGGTGCTTCGGTTCGTGCAAAATCTTTGTGAACCATGCTAGTCACACAAGCCAGGTACTCGGTTCTATCCCTTATTGCTACTTTTCATCATTATTTTTTCTTTTCCTTATGTATCTCCTACCTCCTTTACTCATGCAGGTCCTCGCTGATTTTAACGACATGGTTTGTTATTACAAGCAAATCATCTACGACATGTTATCTTCTATGGGGACTGAAATTACTGCAAAGATGACCGCGGACCATGAGAAAGCCATGGCCGATCTAAGGGAGAGAGACATGGCGACGATTGAGCGTTTAAGGAAAGAACAGAATGCACTCAAGGAGAGACTGGAGGTCACCCGTGCTGCAGCTGAGAGCCTAACAAAGGGTTACAAAGAGAGGTGTTCTACTATACGTTTGGAACATAATGCTCCGTAAGCTTCGAATCAGCGACTCAAAAGTGAGGTAGCCGCAGCTCAGGAACAGCTTTAAGAGACTTCTCTGACTTACGACGCGTTACTAAAGTTCCGTGACCATGACATCCAGAAGACTGCCAGTTCAGCCCGAAGAGTGGTTAAAGAGAATGGAAAATATTAGCTAAACCGGCTATCTGAACATGTTAACTCTATTGAAGTGCGTGATGTCCTTCAGACCGACGTCAATGAAGTTGGAAGTAACTTAGCTCTCATTAAAAAAAAAAAAGAATGTAAGATTAACCTGGACAAGGAGATCGCCGAATTGACAAGTTCGCTGACTGAGTTGTCCTACGAGCTGAACAACTTTGCTGTCGTGCCATTGGATCAAGAGCAGTTCGTTACTGCCTTTGCGGACTCTTCCCCTCTTGCTGAACCTAATGTTGATATGTCTTTTAACCAAACCTCACTGTCTCCTGCTGAAGTCCTTGTTTCCCCAGCTAGTCCTTCTGGTAAGGTACGATTCAATCAATTTGGGTCAAATCTATTCCTTATTTCAGATGATCACCTTGTTCGACTTAAAGAGTGGTAAAATGTTCAGGATGTACCCGAAGATGTTCTTCCCAAAGCTACTCCATCCGAACCAGAAGTCTGTCCAAAGGAGATGCCTTTGGACCAAAATGCTGATGTTGGTTCTTCGAAAATGGAGGTTGTACTCTCCCCCTCAACAGAATCTGCTCCTATGATGGTTGATGACCCTTCAAGGGTTGGTCATATTTAAACTTTTGGTAACAATGTGGCTGCGTCCACCTCTCCGGGATATGTCCCAAACTTTATTTAAATTTACTTTATCCTTTCCTGTTTCGCTCTTGCCCGAGGGGGTTTCAAATATTGGTTTGTTCTTTTTTTAAAAAAGAAGTTGATTCTTATATGCTTATTTTGATAAGACTTATTATCTGATCGGGTTTGCAAAGTCCGATTTATTCCAAAGCTCTGGCTCGAGCTATTTTTCAAGAGAAAAGTGGGTTGATCAGACCATTACCATTTTTAAAGAAAAACTATATCCAATTATCTCGGTAAATGTGCAAGGATAGAGCTCGATTTTAAGCAAGAACTGAGGTTGGTTTTGAATTTGGTGCACCGTTTAATTTGTAAAAATAATCTATGTGGATTGTCTGATTAGTTTGGAATGTTTTACGAACTGATTGTATGACATTTATTCAGTATCGGGAATTGACTTGTCAATTAAACCAAAAAATGATTGGGCTTTTTTCTTTTTAAAGAAAATTGTGATTGGGTCGAGTTCGACTAATTTTCCTAATTAGGGCATCTTCCTAGGTTTTAATGACTCATGTAGCGTGTATCATTAAGGCTCTCTTGAGTTTTTAAAATTGCGTCTGCTTTTAAAGAAGCAATTATCACCATCATTAACTGCCTGTCGCTTGGGATTTCTTCATATTCCCTTCGTTTCTCTGACTCGCTCTTTATTTCCATCCCATCATCATTGTAATTCTCTTTGTTCTTCTTCACTTTTTTTTTTCTTTTCATCCTCATCCTCTTCACCATCGACACCTTCAGATATTATCCTCACTACGCCTCTGATTCCGATTCTCCATCAAGCCCTCCTCCAGCCTCAGGTGACGGATTCTCTCCAAGTAGGGTTTGTATTCCCCACTTCATTAATACTCTCACCGGAAGGGAGAGAGAAGAGGCCATGATCTTCATGAACATGGTTTGTCCGTGAAAACCCTCTCAATCCCCTTTTTGTTTCCTCCTAGCTTAATACTTATTCGGAAAGTTTACTTATTTTCCAGCTTGTTATCAAACACTATGGTGCATGCGGTGATCGTCAACAATACGGAAAAAATGGAACATCTCTGAATAACATGATCCGGAAGATTGAGAAGAGGGTCCGTCGTTTGGAGAGTCATCCCCTCACCTGGGAAAGGAACAATATTAACTCTATCGTTCATATTCCTGAAGTGCTTTGCTCTAATCTTCGAGAATTAAGGAAGAAAAAGTTGGCAGCCAGGCGGGAGAGTACTCCGTACTCTGCTCCGATCGAACCAAACTCTGCTCCAATCGAGCCGGACTCCACACCGACTGAAGGTTCATCATGGGGGCGAAGGAAGAGACTGTCCCTGAAGATGACATGGCTATGACGGAAAGTGTTCCTGAGCCAAAACCTAAGTGTAACAAGAATTCTCTGCTTCTTCTATTGCTTTAAATTTAGTCCTAAAATGGCTTATGAGTATCGTTGTCCGAAATATACATGTATGTCTGTTACAACTGTAATCTGCTTCCACGATAATCCAACCGCAGCACTTAACTCCAAAGATGGTTCTATTTCTCGTCCCTTGGGATGGGGGACTCCGATGACCATTCCTTGCGGTTTAATCAAATAGCTAACTCCTCACGGTAAAAAAACAGCAATGAGGTTTATGAAAAAGTTATATAATTGAGCCTTTTTTAATCTTCTCCTTTGCCTTAACCGTCTAACTTGAATCCTTTTCTTAACAGTTAGTTGATAAACACAAAGAGCTTGATTGGGAGAGGATCGCCCTGAAGTCGAGAATTTGGGAAATGGAGAAGAAACAATTTCAGATTTCCCGAGAAATGTGTGTCCTTTAAGCGCATCCATCGGGCTGGATCGAACTCAACTTTGAAGAGTTCGGTCAGTATATGCCGCCAAGTGTTCGTGGGATAGTGGATCTAGCTGGGCAAGAAGCCGAGATCCTTTGCAAAAAGAATGATCGTGCTTGATTTCTCCTCATTGCTTTCTCTCTCTCTTCCAAAATGCTTTGCTGCTTCGAACATCAAAAATAAAACCAAAAAACCTTCTGCGTGTTTTTTATAGTTAAATAATAGCTACACTCACAAACGAGCATCCTACGTACCCATGTTGGGATCAAGCCAAATCGTAGTTCATTAAAATATTATTATACTTTATGAATAAAATTTCTTTAAATTCAAAATATTCCATGGCCTCCGAACTGGGACTCCATCCTGGTCCGCTAACTTATAAACACTGCTGCAAACTACTTCAATTACTTGATATGGACCCTCCCAGTTGATTCCAAGCTTCCCAGCTCCGACCTCCCTAGTATTTTCAAATACCTAACGCAAAACTAGATCGCCAACTTGGAGAGGGTGGTTCTTTAACTTTGAGTCATAATATCGCAATTATTTGCTGATAGTTTTGAAGTCGGATTAATGCTTGATCTTGTCGTTCATCAATAGTGTCCAATGCATCTTCCATCATTTGTGTGTTACGAGGTTCATTACTAGGGCGCTCGGTAAATCAAAGTTCGGGGACGTTTAGTTCGGCTGGGACCACGACTTCCATCCCATAGACTTATGAAAAAGAAGTTTCCCCACTAGCTC
Organism: Cardamine flexuosa; assembly: GCA_963555745.1. NCBI lineage: Eukaryota > Viridiplantae > Streptophyta > Magnoliopsida > Brassicales > Brassicaceae > Cardamine > Cardamine flexuosa. The sequence continues at coordinate 20,384,662 of OY743217.1, read as the reverse complement.
TCCGTGGTGTAGTTTGATATGCCCACAAAACCAGTTGGAGCTCGTCGTACCATCCCCCTTTGTATGAACCGAGTTTGCAGCTTCTGCTTGTCCATTCCCCTGTGGATACCGCAGGGTTGAGTAACTCATTTTTATTCCCCACGCTGACACGAAGTCCTTGAAATCTTTAGATATGAACTGAGAACCATTATCTGTGATGATTTCGGAAGGAACTCCATAGCGACAAATAATATTTTTCCATAAAAACATTTTTACGACCAAGTCTTTAGTTGTGATGTAAGCATCTGCTTCTATCCATTGACCATCGCATAAATGGGTAAGGAGCCGCGATTGACGACAGAAGTTCTGAAGGTTGATGAATGAGCAGAGTGTGCTGTTGACACTTCATGCATCACCGAGAATATTTAACACAATCCATGATCATGGTTGGCCAATAATATCATAACCGCTTGATTTTAATAGTCATTGATTGTCCTGACGCATAATTTCCACAAAGTCCTTTATCAAGAAATACTTCGCACTAACGATTCATAACTTCCTAGCTTCCCACTTCGCCTTTGGAAGTACACCGGTTTGGATATAATCTTTTATAGGAGTCCTCCAGTCAGCCCTCCAATCGTTAGTGGGAATATCTTCTTGATTTCTTGGAATCATAAATGCATCGTTTTCGGATTCATCATTATAGTGACCTTAATGCACCTCGTCGGAATTACCCGTCAGGTCATCAGGTTCAATAATTATAGGTGACTGGGTGTTTTCAGCAGGTTGTACTGTTGGATTGACTTCAGGCGTAGGTGCCTCATCTTTATCTGATATAATTGTAGGGTTTGAATCTTTAGGCGGGCGACCTCGTCGTTGCTTTGGGGGTCTATTTTGGGACAGATGATCACTTATTAGAGTCCTTGGAGAAGTTTGTGCACGAGAATGAGATCGGGTTATCGCCATAGTCTCATTTTTTGTGTTAATACTTTGAGACTCAATGCATTCAACTAGAATAACCATTTTAGGGTTGGATCTGATGTGGAGGCTAATGCAGAGAAAGCATCAGCTATAGTGTTTTCACCTCGCGGAACCCGAATTAAGTTAAAAGTATCAAACTGTTTTGCGAGTTTCTTGACAAGTGCCAAATATGCATCCATCCTTGAATCTTTTGCTTCATATTCACCTTTGTACTGACTCACGATTAGTTGGGAATCGCTGTATTCTATTATTTCTCGAGCTCCTACTTCGTTTGTGAGGTGAAGTCTGGTTAATAATGCTTCAGACTCTGCTTCATTATTTGAAACAGGAAATCCAAGGCGGAATTATTGTTCGATTACTTCACCAGTAGGGGTTACTAAAATAATTCCTACCCCATATCCTTGGTTTGAAGAGGAACCATCAACGTTGAGCTTCCAACACCTTATCGGTAGATTCGACTTCTGTACTACTGACAGGTAATTCAGTTAGAAAATCTGCTAATACCTGAGCTTTGGTACTAGTTCGATTTTTGTACTCAATGTCGTACTCGCTTAATTTGATCACCCACTTTACCAAACGCCCAGACTGACTTGGACTATGTAGGATAGTCCGCAGTGGTTGAGACGTCAACACTTCTATTGGATGCGACTGGATATAGGGTCTCAATTTCCAAGCCGAAACTACCACTGCAACTGTTAGTTTTTCCATCATGGTATAACGAGTTTCCAGGCTGATGATTTACTCACTTAATAAATTGGCCGCTGTTCCCCTCTGTCTTCTCGGACGATGACTCCACTAAGTGCATGTTCTGAAATAGACACATATAAAAATAATCTTTCCCCAGACTCAGGTTTAGAAAGGACTGCTGGGGTAGTTAGGTATGATTTCAGCTGTTTAAATGCATCATCACACTTATAATCCCACACAAAGTGTTTATTACCCTTTAGTAGTTGGTAAAACGGGAGACATCTATAGGTTGAACAAGATATAAATCGGTTAAGTGCCGTGATTCTCCCTGTTAAACGCTGTACTTCTTTCTGATTCCTTGGTGGTGGAATCATTAGAAAGGCGTTTATTTGAGTTGGATTGGCTTTAACCCCCCTCTTTGTTACAATGTAACCTAGGAGATCCTCAGATGGAACCCCAAACATTCACTTCACCGGGTTTAGTTTCATTACTTATTCAAAACTTCAAAAAATACAGCTATGTGTTTTACGTGATCAGTTTGGCGAAGAGATTTTTTACCAACATATCGTCTATATAAATTTCCATTGTTTTACCGAGATACTCTGTAAACATCCGATTCACGAGACATTGATAAGTTGCTCCTGCATTCTTCAAACCAAATGGCATCACAATATAGCAATATATACCTCTATCGGTTATGAATGACGTCTTTTCCTGATCCTCTGGATGCATCTTGATTTGGTTATACCCTGAAAAAGCATCCATGAAGCTCAAGAGTTCGTGACCAGCAGTGGATTCCACCAATCGAGCAATATGCGAAAGAGGAAAATTGTCCTTTTGGCAAGCTTTATTAATGTCTGTGAAGTCAAAACACACTCTCCACTTTCCATCCTTTTTCTTTACCACGGCTGGATTAGCAAGCCAGTCAGGATATTCTACTTCTCCTATGGATCCTGCTTTTAACAGTTTTTCTACTTGATCATTTACCGCTTTAGCTTGGTCTGGTCCGAGCTTTCTCCTTTTTTGTTTTACTGGCTTGAAACTCTCATCTACCTGTAGCTCGTGTGATATTATATCCTGGTCAATACCTGCATATCTTCTACGGACCATGCAAAAGAATCTTTGTTTTTTGATAAAAACTCAATGAGTTCGGACCGGAGATCAGCTCCAAAACCAGAACCAATCTTAACTTTCCGATCTTGTTTTGTTTTTTCAATTGAAATTTCTAGAGTCACATCATCAGCCTTTTGTCCACCAGGAAATCAAGGTTCTTTTACTATTGTTGAGCTCATTAATTGCTATTGCAATTTCATTCGATGGTTCGCAAGATAACAAGTCCTGGAAAGCTCCTGATCACCTTTGATTGTTTCCACTCCAGCTGGTGTTGGAAATTTTATACACTGATGATAAGTAGATGGTACAACTCTCATTTGATATAGCCAGTTCCCAATATGATATTATATGCGGCAGGCCTGTTAAAAACTGTGAACTCTACAATTTTTGACACTCCGGATGCAAATACGGGAAGTTTTATTGTTCCAAGTGACATAGTAGTTTCGCCTATGAATGCTATTAGTGGAGCTGGTGACCCAACAATTTCAGTTTGGTTAATTTCTATCCGATTTAATGTACTCAGGAAGATCAAATCGACCAAACTTCCAGTATCAATCATAATTCTTGTCACCTCGTAGTTTGCTACATCAAGCGTTATGACTAAAACATCATCGTGTTGTTTAGCCAAACCCCTTGTCTCGGACTCTTGAAACGTCAAAGTGCCACCGTACTCGAAAGGTTCAGCTTTTGCATTTATTTCCATGACTGCTGCTCATTGAAGCTGAGGACAACTCATTGAAGCTGTCAATTGTCCCTGGACCCAGTTGAGTAAACCAAAGTAACGCTTGCCCAGAGAGATTTTCTGAGAATAATTTACAATAACCGGCATCCTCTTCATGAGGCTCCAGATCAATTCGTCCTGCAACAATTTGAAAAGCAGCCAAATGGCTCTTCGGGTCTCCTTGTCCATCGTATGTTGGTAGATTAACCCTCCGAGTATCCTTGATCTTGAAGTTCATGATTTGCGAGCTAAATGGGTATCGCCTTGTTTCTTCAATGACTCTGTCAATATCCGGGGCTGAACTAGTAGCCTAGTGAAACTTTGACTTCATTTCCCTCATTTTGCGGCAAATGAAGTCAGTAGTTTGGAACGCCGTGTCCTCATCATTTATTTGCTGATTTTCTGTATCTTATCCTACCCATCAACCGGTTATGGTGTTCCTTCAGCGGTCTGATTGGAAGAGGTAGTTGCCACAGGTTTTTGGAACAAAACTCGTTGGTGAGAGTTCCTGCGGCACAGTACCTGCAGTTGAAGCATTTACACGAGCAGTAAGAGTTACCTGACCAGTTTTTAGCTGTTCTATGTCTTGCTGCATGGTGGCCAGACTTGCGGTCAGACTTGTTAAACTGTCGTTGATTTTTGTCAAAGCGTCACCGACGTCACCCATGGTTCGGTCTGTGAAGATCTCTTAGCTTGATTATCGAAAGATTTCTTGTTTTAGCTCAAAGATCCCCTCTCTCTAGCACCAATGTGGATACAGAATCCACACCCAATATTTTAATAAGGTCAGTTAATCGGAAAAAGGCTGTTATTTTTTCTGAATGTATACCTTGCTTAAAATCAGGAAAAAGATCCCCTTTACAATGCTCTTTGCTATCTATTTATACATATTTTTTACTTTCAATGCTATCAATAAATTAAAATAAATCGCATGATTTTAATCAAATATGTCGGTTTTGATTTGGTCTTGAATGCTGTAACATATTTTGTTTTGAAATAACACCGCTCCTTGACTTGATGATTAGATTCCTACTGCGAGCTCTTTGACCCTTCCGGTCTCCTATAGTCTTCCGATCTCTCTGAGCTTGTTACTTCAGCTTCGCATTAATTTGCTGAGTCCTTTCCTTTACCCCAAGGTCTACTCCTGCGAACCAAACTCTCTTGCTTGTCACTATGACTTGACTGACACGTGTCCCGTATCTTTAGTGGCGATAGATCCTTTGTGCAGGATCTGGTATCAACACTAATGTGACAGAAAAGTCTTTTTGGGGGGGCGGGGGAAACAGTTTTGCTAGGAGAATATTTTCGACAAAATCCTACCTGTTGTGAACCAAGCAACACGAGCAGGTAGAGTTCTTGCATGTATAACCAACTCCTCCATATGACAATCATGTACTGTTCATACTTTGAAGAAAAACATGAGACTAACCGAATCTGATATCGATTGGAAAATGGGTGCTTACTGTTGGTGATGGAACTGCACCAGAGTTGAATCCAGCACTAGCAAAAGTCAGAGATGATGGTGAATCGTTAGTTATTGACCAGCGCTTTAGAATGCAGTCACTGTGACAATGCATTAGAACAAATAGCTGAAGCAACCAATGTACTTCATAAAGAGTCAAATGCAAGTATTGATCATGGAAACTTAAAAGTTGGTATTAATGAGGTAATAGAGAGAGCTATCCAAACTCCACAGAATTCAACAGTTGATGAAATTAATGCATACATGCTATCACGACATGGTGGAGAGGTTAGAGAATATTTAAGCTATGACACTATTGGCAAGGCAGAAACTACTGGTGCTGACTATGAAACCTTATACTCTATGGAGTATTTGAATTCATTAGAGTATTCAGAAATGCCTAAGCATAAAATAAAGTTTAAAGTTGGTGTTTTGGTTAGGCTCATGAGAAACTTGAATCAAAAGGAAGGTTTATGCAATGAAACAAGACTAATCATCAATATTTGGGAGAGCGTTTAATTGAAGCAGAAATAATTACATGTACACACGTCGGAAACAAAGTTCTGTTACCTAGGATTATTTTATACCCGAAAGTGTCAGACCATCCATTTACACTGAGGAGGTGACAATTCCCACTTACACTATGTTATGCATTGACAATTAACAAAATTCAAGGAAAGAATTTAAAGTCTGTCTAATTTATTTACCGAGACCTGTCTTTACTCAGGGGCAACTTTTTGTAGCTTTCTCTAAAGTGACGTCTCCTGAAGGTCTAACCATCTTGCAAGACAAAGACGGATAAGAAAATGGTGTAAAAAACATTGTGTACAAAGAAATATTTAAAGATATCTACTGAAAAAGTGGTATTAAATAGCCGATTTTTTGTCATTTTGAAACAAAAAACTTAATGACTCATACTTTATTTACGGAGGCCAGTTTTTAGTGGTTGCCAGTTTTGTGTAGCTTTGTCTACAGTGATGTTGTTTGAAGACTTAATCAGTTTGCAATACAAAAACGAAGAAGAAAACTTTCCCAACATTTTTAAGACCTTCCCATTTTGAGTAACTGTAAAGCCAGGAACCAGATAGAGTTCCTGAACAGCATAGAGCTTGGCAAAGGTATTCCAAGATCATAAACATGCAATTATTGACGATTATTTGCCCAAACAATAGGTATTGGAATAAATCAAGCATTTTTCAAATTATCAAATTTATGAGTTTAAGGCATGTTATATTGTTAACAAATATAGTATATTGTGTGCAGGTTAATGTCAAACTGGACAATGAAGCTCAAGTTTTTTTTTAGTCAAAGTCTAAAAGTTAAGACTATTGTGACTTTTCCATGCTCAAAAACATTATTAATAAGTATAAATATAAAGCGCGTTACAAAATATCACATAAAATTATATTTATTGCTTAGTTTATATGATTTTAGGATCTGCTATCACTTAAAAAAAACAAAAAATTATATAAACATTATAATCATGTGACGATACCAGAAAGCTGTAGTTGGTAGCAAAAACAAAAATCTATATATACAGAAAAAAATCATGTAAACATATTTTTCAATGTAACATTATTTATCATACACAAAGCTTAAAAAACACGAGTGAGAGCAAAAGAGGTTACCAAAAGTAACTAAGAAGAACCCAAATGTGAAGACTTCCTGTTAACGTCAACCCCGAAAGTCTCATAATAAACATTACTCTCGCAAGATCTTCTTAAGCAGCTTCAAATTTGGCAGATTAGATCAAAAAATGTATTCGAAACGATAAAGGTTGACAAGTAAGAAACAGACAGATTAAATATCGTTCTTTGTTGTCGGAGAAGATTGAAGAGGAAATTACAAGTAAGTAGAAGTGAGAAACTTAAAAGGAGCAAGAAAGACTAATTATAATTGGAGGACCTGATATGTGAAGAAAGTATGCTAATTGTAGTTATATGTTTCTCCAAGAGAAGCAAAAGACGGAGCAAGAATTATGTTTTGGTTCTATATTATGTTTATTTATTAATTTTTCTCCTTCCCTTTTCCTTTAATTTTCTCTAGTAAGGATAAAATTACAAAACAACCATAACTTTTATATTGGAAACATAAAACTTAAATCTTATAGGAACGAAAGGAGTATTATTGAGTCATAAAACAAACAAATATGTTAGGAAGATTTGTTGATCGGATTACTTTTATTATGGCAGTAGACTTATTATCAGGATTTGTTGATCATATTTGTATACTTTTCTGAGTACAGCATTTTCCTCTAAAGTGAATAATCTGATTTATAGCATTTGTTCATATTTAATTATCATATATAAATGAAATTATATACTGTATCATTATTATCGTTAATCTGTGTTACTTACTGTCGAAATTGTTTTCAACTTACATTGTCATACGAGTGTAAGAAATTAGGGTTAAGGTATTGTTAAAGGTTTGAGTATTGTTATGTTAGTTTTAAGAATTAAAATTTCATCCTCATGGATGTTAAGATGCTTTTTATTGTTTCAATATATATTTAAATATTTTCATATATATATTTTAGTCTATTTAAAAAAGTTTGAATTTAGTATTAATTTTAAAAATTATTAGTTCTTTACCACGTGTCAAGAGAAATCGCGTGCTTCAACAGTCATCTGTAATTAGTATAGATTTACGAGGAGTTATAAAAAATTTAAAGTATTTTCTTTCATACCCTGTCTAAAACAACCTTTTGAGATACATGGTTGTTTATTCAAACATGTACCATATATTTGTAACTTTGATAGTTGTAATAATGATTCCATGTATTTGAATAGAAAACGTCAACGTTTAGTTATACCATTTAGGCCTGGGCAATAAATCCAAAATCCAAAAACCGATCCGCAACCGATCCAAAAAACCCGGTTTCAAAATCGAACCGTATAGATTCAAAATCCGAATGGATTCTATATTTCTATATCCGAATAATCTGAATCCAAAGTAAACCGAATCTGAATCCAAAATAAATCCGAATTAAATCCAAAAGTAATCCGATATTAACTATACAATATATGTAGTTTACATATACAGTTATATACACTCATATTTCCTTCTTTAAATTCGTTTTCAGTTGTGCTTAATTTTAATGTTTATATTCTATCTTTATTAAGAAACTATATATTTTCTTAATTTGTAGAGTTTGAGTCTCAGCCTAGTTGAAGAGAAAAGACTTTTAATCAGCTGAGAAAGCTATTTGTTTCAACGTTTTACATATATGTAGTTTAGTCTTATAGTTGAAAGATATATGTTGTTTAGTCTTATATGTTTTTTCTAAGTCTTAACAATGGAACTGTTTCTATAAGAGACATATATCCGAATGGCTCCACCTAAAGAGTTAAGACATATATGTAGTTCAGTCTTAACTCTTAACAATGCAACATGTTTATTTTTCTTCTCGCTTTGGTAATACAATTTTATGATAAAATGAATATGTTTCTTTTTCTTAACAAGTTTTTGATTAGTTTGTTGAAATTTGGAGTTGGATGTTGTGATTTGGCTATGAAGGATGAAGGGCAAATGTTTGGAACTTTGGATATTGTTTGTTTTAGTTCTTATTGATTCAGTTATTATGTTTGCAACTTTGGAACTGGAATTGTTCTTGTTTTGGAATTTATTTTGTTACTTGAACTATTTTCTTTGTTGATTTTTTTTGTTTTTTTTTTCCGGATTTTGGATAAAAATCTGAAATAACCGATATTATGTCCAGTTTTATATCAGGTTTTATTAAAAATTTGAAATCCGATCCAAATCCGATTAGATCCGATCCAATCCAAAATCCTGTTATATTCCAAACGGATTCATAATCCGATTAGATCCGATCCGATCCTAAAATCCGAATGCCCAGGCCTATACCATTAATAACTTTTTTAGTGTTATGAATATGATTATATCCTATAAAAGCATATAAGTTTAACAAGAATGATGGTTTTCTATATAGTTTAATTAATATTAGTGCTTCTCTATATATCAAAGAGAAATCGCCTGCTTCAAAATCACCTCTTATTAGTGTAGGGTTATAAAGAGTTATAAAAAGTTGGCAAACTTTTCTTCCATACCGTTTCTAAAAACAACTTTTCAGTTATCTTTACAAAAATTCCATCTTTTATCATATATCTTCTCTGATTCTCTGAAAAAACATTTTCGTATCTAAAATTTTTTGACATCATGGAAGAACAACGTTAATCTTCTCAACCCAAACGACAAAAATTAGAAGCCACCAAAACTCTAGAATCTCTACCTGAAGTGATTATATTAGGAATCCTGTCTCGAGTAGCAAATAAATCTCTAACTGATATTCGGAGTGTCGAATTTTCATCTAAGGAGTTTAGAAAGTATGCAAATGATGATTTTGTGATAGAGAATCTACCTCTACGTCAAGTGCCTTTCTTTCCAGATTTTTCAAGTTCATGAAAAAATGCCGGAAAATGCATGAAAGGTTTTTTCAACTACTTTCACAACAGTAGCCAAGAACAACAACATCAAAAAGGATTAAATCAACTGAAAAATAACAAAGAAGCAGCATACATTCTAGGGTTGGTATTACTTTGTCTCGGAGGTGAAAATAGCAAATAATGCCTTCATATTTAATCTGCTTTGTTAAAAGGAGATAAGTTTTCGACTCTACAACAAAATTACAGAATTTTCGGGGAAGGATCCCAAATACTTGGGTGTGGTGGGGGAGAAATAGAGAAACAGAGCTTAAAAATGCATACTCTGAAAAGGTATGTAAATGTTATGGTCAAACTCAGATTCAAAATCACAGATGGTCTACTAATGAATCGAATACAAATCTACTGGTTAAAGAAGTTTGCCCATTTTTTGTTTGGGATTATGAAATATGTAAATTACTTAAATATGTTCAAACTTATATTTACTTCAAATGTTTCGTTATCTAAATTTATTTATGAATTTATATGTGTAATTACATTGTTTGATACTAAGAGATGACGATATAGAAAATTAACAAAATTCAATAATGGTATAATTATATTTGCAATATTTATCGATTTGTAAAAAAATATATTCTTGTTTTTGCAATATTAAAAATAGAAGACATCAATAAATATTTATGACTAAATTACATCGCTTACTATTATTGGTACAGCTATATTATAAATAAATTTCAAAAGCATCGACAAAATAAGATCATTGACAAATATTAAAATCTTTTACCGATTTTCAAAAATGTTATATCTAATAATAAGAGATAAACATTAGCAAGATATGTCTTTCATCGGCATAAACTTTATCATAAATCTATGAGACGATTTCGACATCTATTGACTTTATCAAAATTTCTTTATGAATTTATATATTTAGTTACATTGATTGATTCTAGAAGATTACGATATAGATAATTAAGAAAAATCATTAATTGTATAGTTAACGTTGGTTCTAGAAAATGATGATATAGAATATCTATAAAATAACTATATTATTTGAGTTATCCAAACACCCTATTAATTATATTAATGTAAATGAAATGATTTTGTTGATTATTTGTACAATTAAAGAAAAAAATATTACCTTTTTGTTATTTAAATAACAAAATTCTGTCACAAAAATATACTACTGACACAGTTTATCCTACGAAAACATTTGAAGTTAGAGTTTAATTATGACCATCTGCATTTGAATTGCTAACCGTATGTATATTATTTTTTATTTATTAATAGCGTAACAAAATTGTTTAATTATTAATTAATATTCCCGCCTTTCTGTTTCAGAAAACCAAAGTGTCTTTTTAGAAAACTTATATCTATTAATATATTTTTTCGAGGTGTTATAAAAAATACAGTTTTATTTTCATTCTTATCTTCCTCTCCATCTCAATCATACCATCTGCAAATCTAAAAAAGTATATTAATTTTGTTTTTCCTTATGGATTTAGTAGGTGAGCGTTCTCAGTCCAAACGCCAAAAAATAGAGAAACCAATAACAATCTTTTCTCTACATGATGATATTTTATATAGAATCTTGGGCGACATACCAGAGGAGTCTTTAGCTGATATCAGAAGAATTAAGCTGGTATCAAAACAATTATCCCACATCGTCAACAATAAAGTTCTTAGGGAGAAGCTTTATCTCCATCAAATACCTCTCTTCCATGTTCCTCACAGAATGAACTGTAGAAGGTTTTTAAAGTTCATTAAGAGATGTCAGAAAGCTAAGAATAGTGAGGCTCTCTACAGAAAAGGTCTCATCAATTTCTTTCATTTAACAAGTGATGAGCAGAAACGTCAAAAATGACTATGGCAAATGGAGGATGCGGTTGCATCAAAAGCATGAATTAGCGGCATATGCCCTAGGGTTGATTCTTCTCTGTCAAGGAGGTCAAAAAATGGAGAAAAGGCTTAATATTTTATCTTCTTTGCTAAGAGGAGATATGGTTTCAACCCTAAGAGGTAAATTTTGAAGCTTTCATGACCAAATACACTGTGCTTGGACGTGGTGGGGAATTGTAAGAGGTAAGCTTCTTAAGAGCACATACATTAAAAAAGAACGTTCAATATTGATGGACGAACTCGGCATCAAAATATGGGTTGGTGTGATGATGGTACAGATAGGGATATACATGTTAGTGATGCTTGCCCTATTTGTGTTTGGAATTATGAATTGGGTAGGTTAACTGAATATTACAATTAGTTTGTATATAGTTTATTCATTGAAGGATCTAATAAATTTAATCTGTATATAATATCTTTTCAATATTTTCTGTTGAACAATCTCAGTAAATATTAATCACAATATAAGATGATAGAAAGTTATCGTTAGCATTATGTCATTGACAAAATTTAAAATGTTTGACAAAATAAGATTATTGACAAATTTTTAAAAAACAATTACAATAGACTTTACACTCTTTCTCTTGACTAAATTATGTACAAGATATATAGTTATATACAATATATTTATATAAATTATAAGTAGGTAAGATGAGACTTATATCATACAACTTTGATATGATTATGATTCGACTTAAATGTGTATATATGTCTATAACTTTCATCGAAAACATCATAATATGGAATACTGTAACTCAGAAACATATTATGCGGAACTATATCTACCCATTTACTTCACAATTTTTAACTTTTTAAAACATGTTAAACTACAATTTAATTTAATAAATATTTTACAAACTTAAACATTAAAAAATATAAATTTTTTTAAAAGTGTTGAATATTTACATTACAAGTTTTTACTATCAATTACTAAAAAGAGTGTATATTATACTTTCTTTCACAAAGTCATGTGAACAGCTATGAGAGACAATTGCAAGTCTGGTTTCATATATGAGAACTAAATTAATAATGAAAATGAAAATGAGAATACGAATTTATAATAAAAAAAAAGAAGCAAAGCATGATAAATCATAGTTCATACCATATAATAATGGACCTATTTAAAAAAAACTTCGGACCAAAAAGAAAATACCTTTCTCTACATAAATAGCGATATGCCAGGAATATCTATATAATGACCCACTAAAAAATTCCATAAATATAATACTTTGTTTGTTAACTTATAGTGAATCATAAAAAAAAAAAACAAATTGAACAAAACAAACTCAACAATAGTACACGTGTGTGTGACATCTATAATAGAAAAGTTTGTGTAATATTTGTCCTCTTCTCAAGGCAACATAATTGAGTTTTGTCAAACATGGAATCTATCTATCAAGAAACTCTATATTTTACAAATATCACAATATAACATGCATGCATGTATTGATAAATATATTTTAAAGAAAATTATAGGTAGATACGATTTATTATTGATATATATATAGATATATTTTATGTAATTCTATATTCATATTGATCTTCAAAGCAATATTAGTCATCTTGAAGATATAATTTGTCAATGTGATAGCAGTAAGAGATAATGTCAAGTTCAGATTAAAATATTCGTTTCAGATAAAGTATAATATATAGATATCAAAAACGAGATTAGTGATAAAAAATTAAAATGAAAAAGATGAGATTTTAAAAGGAAGCAAAATATGCTAAACCATGGTTCACACCATATAATAAGGGACACAATAAAAATTTCGGTAAACCCATAACATTTATAAATATATAAACTTTTTAATTTTAAATCCCACCAAGTTAAACGGTTGACGTAAATCAGTTATAGTTACTATTTATCAAATGTCTTAGACGACAAAAACCAGTTGTTAGATATATTAAGCAGTTATTACTTGAGTTACTACATTAGATTGATCGAACTATTCTATTTGTAACAATTTATAATATATATATATTTGTAAAGTAAAAATAAATAATGAGATATATATTCGTAAAAAAAAAGATTTTTTTGTTCTTCTCAATTTTTATTCAACTGAAAAAGGTAAACTAGTTTTGACATTTGACACAAAACAATCACTTATAATAAATTTATCTATTTTGATATTTCCGATGTTAACAAAATAATCACTTTTTTCAATTAACAAGATTTTTTTTTATAACCAAACATTTTCGAATATTAATTAAACTACTAAGTTACATGGGTACGTATAAAATTTCTGTTCACTAGTTGGAAAAATATTTAACCATTATCTATGTATATTTAACCATTATCTATTTTGATATTTCCGATGTTAACAAAATAATCACTTTTTTCAATTAACAAGATTTTTTTTTATAACCAAACATTTTCGAATATTAATTAAACTACTAAGTTACATGGGTACGTTTAAAATTGCTGTTCACTAGTTGGAAAAATATTTAACCATTATCTATGTATGTTTTTTTAGTATATACTCCGTATTAAAGATTATATAATATGTTTTCAACCATATATTCTTTAAATATATATTGTGTGTTAATTTTTTTCTTTTGTAGATGCTTACTGTATATATTATATATATATATATATATCTTTAAATTGGTACTATGTGACAAACTATCTTTTAACATCTAGATATTATTAATGTGTTTAATTTCAAGTTTTACAAAATCTGCTTTTTGTAAACTATGATAATTTAACATCGTAGTTTTAGACAAATATCCATACATAATTAAACATGGTAATGTTACAAAAGGGAAACTTAAGATAGATAATTGAACATAATAATAATACATAGTAATTAAACACTGTAATGTTACATACTAATTAAACATACAGAATGAAACATAGTAATTAAACAACCATAGGTTTGCTCTCAAACAAGATATTTTTACAAGATAAACTTCATCTAAGAATCATCACAGGACTAATGATGTGTCGTAAAGTTTTCTTCAAGGAAACCACACAATGAATAAGTTGCAAGTGCACAACAATTAATCGTAGTACTTAAGATATATATATTCCACAGAGAGAGAAGATGTATTGCAAATCAAAGGGAACAAGCAAAGCTAGAACTCAATAATAAAAGGGGGTTTTGTGTCACGCAAAATCAAACAAAGCAAATAAAGTGAATGTAAGCAATATGAGATGAATGTTGGGTTTCCAACGGGTCTCGGGGGTTCAATGATCAATCAATTCAAAATAAGTTCAATGTAATGCATGTGTACTCTTAAGTCTCAGACTATGAAACACGAAAGTTTGGCTAACCTATTGTCATAGAGAAAACCGGCTGAGATCCACAAATCATATTACTCAACAATCGCAGGAAACAACATAGGTTTCAAAGCATTAAAATCAAGTTCAATTAAAATCCATAAAACTACATAACTAAGGGGTATGTGTTTGTTATGACGTGATACTCATCAAATTTAGGTTCAAACAACCTAAGCAAATAGTTCAAATTACTTAGATGCCTAAGCTCAATAGCTAGTTCATGACTCTAACTATGTGCATTAAGAATGAGATAAGACCGAAAGACAGTGTAAACGGATAGTCTACTCGCCACTTAAATGACAATGATCATCTCACCCCATTGACTGGCCTTTAGACCCAATTGGATAGTCTACTCGGCCATGCTCAAGGTTGTCATCGATGATATGAAAGAGTAAAACATAGATCTCATGCAATAAGGTAAAGGTTTAGAGATTACTTCTTTAGATCCAAAAATACAAGATATAAGGACTTCTCCTTTGACAAAGTTAAAAAGAATATAGAAACAGATGGTGGAACTCCAAGGCTTCTGCGGATCAATCGGCTTCTGCGGCTCTTAGAGACGGAAAGGGCTTCTTGAGGTGATGGTGATCTTCTAGGGTTTTTTTATAAAACTTTGGTGAGACACACGAAACCCTAATGTCATATGCTTTGTATATATAGGTCTTGGGGCGCAAGAGAACAGCTTCTAGGGTTTAGGAAGGGTAGAATCGTCATCTTGATGAGTGTTGAGGCAAAAGGCCTAGCCTAGTGGTGGGCCGGACGTCTAAGGCAGTGAAGGAGGCTGGCTTCGGTCACGAGCTTTGTGACCGGGGTGCCCAAGAGGTCAGGCCTCGGTCACGAGCTTTGTGACCGAGGTTTTGGTGTCTTTGTTATTAGTTAACATATCTTCATATTCTGAGATGCATCTTCCAAACGGCTGAATGGATTAATTCGATTCTTATCCCATACGAATCTTGACTCTTCAAGATTTCCAATGATATAGAGAATTCTAATTTTGATCCATAGGAAGGTCTTCAAATGTTGTCAAACTTCTGATGCTCTGAAACTGCCTCAAAACGGGTTTTGCTTCTCTTTTGATCCATATTCCCATAAAACCTATAAAACCTCTTTGACACTAACAATACTTGATAATAGCCTATTTAGACTTGAAATAATACCAAATCTCTCATAAAACAATATAAAAACGGGTCAAAATATGATGTTATCAACTCCCCCAGTCTTAGACTTTGCTTGTCCTCAAACAGATAAGAATGAAAAAGAGGTTTGAAAATCATGGGAACTCACTTAGCTTGTTGGGGATATCTGGACTTTAAACAATTCATCACTGGGCATTGGAACATAGTCCGAGATCAACCATAAAGATCATCTTCAAACCTTAGTTACTCCAGTCCGAAGGAGTTTTTGAAATCCCCATTGTCATCTCTTTACATAGATTAATGGAATGAAAGGTATGGTGGTCTTACCAAAGGGAAATCGATTCAAAGATCGCCAACTTCTTCTTACCAAGGCCTTCTCCAGCATAATTTCTCTCTCCTTATTTTCTTCTAAACTCCTTGATATCATGTTTAGCCACCAAGTTTTGTTGTTTCCGGTGCTTCGCCTTTTTTTCTTCTTCTTCTTTTTTTTTTCTTTCTTTCTTTTGTTTTCTTTGGGACGAGTCTCCCTGGAATCACAAAGGATACACGGATCTACGCATCATCCCTTGGCCGCTTTGAATCTTAAAGTTTCCCTTCCAACTAAATACTTCCATGAGGTCGCAAAAGATACACGGGTTTTCGCATCATCCCTTGGTTCACTTGGGCTTGTTGCTTTGATTTGTTTCTTTCTTCCTTCTTTCTTTTCTTTCTAGTTTCTGTTTTTCTTTTTTCGAAGCATACGAAGAGGAAGAGAGGTAATTGTATGCTTGGTGGAAAATTGCATGGCCTTGTATGGTTCAAATAGATATTTTTCCAATGAATACCAATCCCTGATGAAGAAATTGTATGTCAGGTTCGGTTCAAATAGATTTAGAGACAACTTTGGTTTACCCTACTTTCCAATGAAAAGAAGCTTTTGGGGGATGTTGAATCCTCCTACGGCATTTCACAAACAGAACCTTGGCCAAGCTGTGAGTTATTAGAGTAATCACCAATCCAGATAATCCAATAGATCAAGGTCATCATTCCCTAACAGTTTTGACTCAATAAAAATTTGTTGACTCGGTAAAATTGCATAAATAGGCATGATCATTGATGTAAAAAGTGGCAAAAGGTCTCAAGTCAAAAAGTAGGTGTCAGTAAAGGATGAACATCCTTTCCCCCAGAATTAAATCACACCGTCCTCGGTGGAAAAATAAGAAAGAGAAAAAGATGGAAAATCATAAGGAAAATTTGGGTTTAAGAACAATGTCACCTGAATCGGAATGTTGGTAACTAAGCGATGTTTCTTCCTTTGAAACTTGACATCGCGTGGACTTGGTTCTAGTCCATTGAATTCTTTGTGAAGATCTTTTCTAAATGCATCTTTCCTAAGACAAAAACCTAAAAACCATCAATGATATGCTAAAAGATAAATAAAGATAATGAAAATAATAAAAATAAAGATGGGGATAGAATGGTGGTGGTGTCGATGATGAGATGGTGATGGTATCTCTTTGATGTCATGATTGTCATGGTTGAGATCTTCCCATGGTGACTGAATTGCTTCTAATAATGCTTGTGGTCGGATTTGTGAAGTGATCTTGATCAGTGAAGTGACTTGGTGTAAAAGTGGCATGGAAGGCACTAGGGTGTGAAACCTCGGTCACATAGGGTCGTGACCGGAGCTGGACCTCCTTCATGCCTCGGTTACAGCCTTTGTGACTGAGGCCGTCCTTCCTAGTCCGGAATGGATTTGGCTGCCCTCTTCTTTCCTTGTTCCTTCTTCCCAATATAGAAGTATATCATTCCCTTCTTCCAAATGTATCAAAGGAATGTATACTTACTTGTGGATCTGAGATTTGGACATCCCTTTGAAGTTTACTTCTCTTTGGTCCGAGTATACCTCCAAAATGGGGTCCAATGGAGAATCTCGAGATCTAGCCCCATCATGGCTACATTTTCTTCGATCATAACTTCCAAAATGTCCTCATATCCTTAGCCATTGAATCTCATGTTGATCCATCAAACCAATAGCAATATTACCCAATATTTGTGAAATTCCTAGCCGTGGGTCAGTTTTGGCAAAGAATAGGAGGAATTTCTAGATTCGAATTTTATTCTATAAGATATTCCTTGATCATCACTCTCAAAAATACTCAAACATGTTGAGTACCCAATTATAGCTCATTTGATCAAGTATTTCTTAGAAATTCTCTTACCTTGGTGGGTTTTGTAGCCGCGGAACAATGGCGGCTGCAAACTCAATGTTGATAGTTGGCCATTTTCTTCCCTGAGCTTCTTTTCTGAAATTTCTTCGACAAAAACTTCCCCATGGTCAACTTATAAGTGTGTGTCAAGTTGGAAAACTTGGGGTCGAGTGGTTCTCAAAACTCTCTTCCTTTAGTAAACTATGAAACCGCGAAGCTTAAAATGGCATAATCTTCTAATCATGAATCGTTTTCCAAAAATTAAATTGACCAGTACTCCTAGAATACCCATATGATGTTGATTACCTGATTCATGATCGTTTGGTTGAGTGGAACTTGAAAATTCTTCATGAGGCTTGGTTTGACCTAGTCGCGGCCCGGTTTGGATTGTACTTTGGCCTTGACTTGGTTAAATCCAATGAATGAGGTCGGGGAAGGCTGCGTAGCTCGTATAAGGTGATTTAGTTAGCTCCAATAAGCTCTATAAGGTCAGATGTGTACCAAATCAACAAAATTCTTTGAAATCTCCTTAGAACTAAAAAAACTTGGCTCTCAGAAACCTCGGTCACAGGCTTCGTGACCGGGGTCTGGCCTTCTTGAAACCTCGGTCACAGCCCTTAGTGACCTAGTTTTAGCTTGATGTCGTCCTACTTCAAGTTGGAGGTGAGTTGTGCTTCGTGGGGACTTTCAACATTAATTTCATTGACATTACCAATCTGTTGCCTTCTGCATTCTTTGGTCAAAACATCTTGACCAGACTTGTGAATTCTTCTTGCCAACTTGAAACAAAAAACTCCAGAGGTTGACACTCTCCAAACATCGGTCACACGCTACATGACCGGGGTTGGTCCTCCTTGGGACCTCGGTCATAAGGTTCTCTCTCTTTTTCAGCTTTTCTATTTTCTTCTTTTGTATTTTCTTTTCTGTTTACTTGGAATACCTGAGATAAAACATGCACAGATCAAAAGCAAAAAGGAAATCTAATCTATAAAGGGAAAAGAAAACTTACAAAGTGGGTTGCCTCCCACTAAGGGCCCTTGTTTAAAGTCTTTGGCTAGACTTGGTTCTTCTCCTATGTGAGATGAGAATAATTCTCTGTCCTAAGACAAAGATTCTTGGTTCTGATGAGCTCCGGTGGCTTCCTTGGATAATCATAGTCTTCTTCTTTCTTTAAAGGATTATGTCCAGCAACGTGAGAGAATTCTTCCTTTTCAAGCATCCACTCCAAAGTAGTAATGAGGCTACCAAGTCCCATATACTTCCTTCAATTGTATCGATCCTCTCATTGAGTTTTCTTGAAGTTAACTCCTGCTGCTCTAATCATTGCTTCAACAAGCCCTCACATCTATCTCCTTGACTCTTTTGCTGTGAATAAGAATTGGCATGATCTTGGAAAAGTTGGCGTGGGTGGAGATGAGAAAAGTTGTCCTCCGGAAACCGGTTTTAAAATTCTTCGGGTTTCCTTAGATGAGGGCGTTTAGAGTGACTTGGGTGACGATCTGGGGGTGCTCTCCAATACTTAGAATGGGTGTAAGGTTTTAGAGCTGGTCCGAAGTTACCTTGGTAGTTGGTATCCTCTTGATTCCGAAATAGGTGAAAACTGCTGTTTTTCGAAACTACTTTATAAGGGATCCGAGTAGCCATATTGCAATATGATTCTCCCAATTATTCTTTCTTATCTTCTCCAGTAGATAGATTTTTTAACTCAACATTTTTCCTTGTCAAATCTCGAAGTTGGCATTTGTTTGATTTATCTTCAAAGTAAGCCTCCTCTTCATTGGTTTGATAGTCTCTGTGTTGAGTCCACTCCAATGGCTCGGTGGGGGTAGTGAGCTTCTCTCCTAGAGTTTTTTCTTCTTCTTATAGATCACGAGCTAAGTAAGCTTGATAATCTCTCCATTTGGCATAGCCATTGGGGTTGGTGAAACCTTGTTGCAAAGCTTCCACTTTCCATTCAAGATTGTCTTCTGCTTTGTTGATGGTGTACGCCATGTTGATCATCTTTCTGCTGTGGCTTTGGATGTCTTCTTCATGATCCAACAGCTTATTGTTAAGCTTGTTTTGACGATCCTCCTCTTCATTAACTCGATCAGTGAGGATAGAAAGCTTTGAGCTCAAGTCGGCATTCATCATTGAGAGCTTAACATCAAGCTCTTCAATAAACTTCTGCTGCTTCAAGGTAATATGCTGCACAAGCTTCCTAATATTTTCAGTTAAAGAATCTGAGTGTGGTGCTTCATAGTCTTCATATGCATAATTCCTCATATCTTCTCTTGAATCAAAGTCTTGATCCATAAAATGATAAAATCTGTCCGAGTAGTTCAGATTAAAAGAATGAGTGGCTCCATTGCGGTGTGTACGAGCTTGCCTCATTGGTCGATCTCCAGAGGATCAAGAGTATGATGGACATCCAGAGTGCCTCATCAAAGGTGTACCACGAGATGGCTGAGAGTAGCCATGGAAAGCTCCATAAGGTGAGCTAGAGAATGGTCCGAAGGTATCTCCATCCATGGTGTTGTGATGCTCCATACTCTGTGCACGAGTAGGTTTGTGAAACTTCTCCTGGAGAGTGTCGAGGTTCATCTTCAAGGTCTCCTGAAACAATGCAAATCAGAAAGGAAAATCAGTAGCACAATGTTCTAGACGTTACTCTAGTTCATAAACTTGCAAGCAAACAATTTCTCCCCAGCAACGACGCAAAAAACTTGATGTGTCATAAAGTTTTCCTCAAGAAAACCACATAGTTAATAAGCTGCAAGTGCACAGCAATCAATCGTAGTACTTAAGGTATATCGATCCCACAGAGAGAGAAGATGTATTGCAAATCAAGAGGGACAAGTAAAGCTAAAACTCAATAATAAAAGGGGGTTTTGTGTCACGCAAAATCAAGCAAAGCAAATAAAGTGAATGTAAGCAATATGAAATGAATGTTGGGTGTGCAAGGGATCTCCGGGGTTCATTGATCAATCAGTTCAAAATAAGTTCAATGTAATGCATGTCTACTTCTAAGTCTCGGACTATGAAACACGAAAGTTCGGCTAACCTATTGTCATAGAGAAAAGCGGCTGAGATCCACAAATCATATTACTCAACTATCGCAGGAAATAAAATAGGTTTCAAAGCATTAAAATCAAGTTTAATTAAAATCCATAAAACTACATAACTAAGGGGTATGTGTTTATTATGACGTGATACTCATCAAATCTAGGTTCAAATAACTTAGATGCCTAAGATCAATAGCTAGTTCATGACTCTAACTATATGAATTAAGAATGAGATTAGACTGAAAGACAGTGTTAACAGATATGCAAATACAAAGAAACTAGCTACTTAAATGACAATGATCATCTCACCTGATTGACTGGCCCGTAGACCCAACTGGATAGTCTACTCGACCATGCTCAAGGTTGTCATCGATGATATGAAAGAGTAAGACATAGATCTCATGCAATAAGGTAAATGTTTAAGGATTACTTCTTTAGATCCAAAAATACAAAAATACAAAGTAAAAAAGAATATAGAAAGAGATGGTGGAATTCCAACGCTTCTACTGATCAATCGGCTTCTGTGGCTCCTTAGAGATGGCAAGGGCTTCTTGAGGTGATGGTGATCTTCTAGAATTTGTGATGAAAGTTTGGTGAGGCACACGAAACCCTAATGTCATATGCTTTGTATATATAGGTCTTGGGGCGCAAGAGATCGGCTTCTAGGGTTTAGGAAAGGCAGACTCATCATCTTGATGAGTGTGGAGGCAATGGGCCGAGCCTAGTGGTGGGCCGGAAATCTAAGGCAGTGAAGGAGGCTGGCCTCAGTAACGAGCTTTGTGACCAGGGTGCCCAATATGTCAGGCCTCGATCACGAGCTTTGAGACCGAGGTTTTGGTGCCTTTGCTGTGAGTTGACAAAGCTTCATCTTCTGGGATGCATCTTCCAAATGGATGAATGGATTGCTTCGATTCTTGTCCCATACGAATCTTGACTCTTCAATATTTACAATGATATAGAGAACTCCAATTGAGGTCTACAGGAAGGTTTTCAAATGTTTTCAAACTTCTGATGCTCTCAAACTGCCTCAAAACGGGTTTTGCTCCTCTTTTGATCCATATTCCCATAAAACCTATAGAACCTCTTTGACACTAACAATACTTGATAATAGTCTATTTAGACTTGAAATCATACCAAATCTCTCATAAAAATTTCTAAAACCCATAGTAAAAACGGGTCAAAGTACGATGTTGCCAACTAACTAATGTTACTCTCTAACTGCTTGATCATTACCTTAACACATTGTGGAAACTTGTAATCAAACTCTTCAGATTTCAGAGCAAGCCATGCATAGGGTGACTCTTCAAGGATACCCATTTCACGGGTAATCTTATCAATACATACTTCATGCTCCCTTATTTTCTCTCTCAGATTCTCCCTTTCATTTTTGATCTATGCGTGTTTAGCCATAAGCTGAAACAACAAAACATTTTCTGTGACATACTGATTTGATATTTCTTCTAAGAATATTAAAAAATAGTTACACATACCCTATCCATGATACGAATAGCAATTTTCTGTTGATGAGGAGGCAATCTCTTAATCAAACCACAAGGGATTATTAAATGCGTTATTTGGTCAAATGACGTAAAATCAAAAATTGTTTCTATCTGTGAAGAACGACAAGGATTTCTATGAGGGCAAATTACCATAAAAGAACACGATGTAAAGTTTTCATTTTGTTGACCATTTCTTGCCATTATAGAATGGTTTTTCTACAATCCCAATAAATATGAACAATGAGAAAGGTTAACTCTTCTCACTCTCTTTATAGTAGAATGACCATACAAAGAGAATAGTACCTATGCGCCATGTACTCAACATTAAAACACGTGTATAACATGTATCATGCACTAATGTGTCTAATAAGAATGCAATTCATTTGTCAACAAAATCCATATTTTTCAAATATAACTCAGTATAACAATTATGCTTAAATTCTTACTGCCTATTTCACATGAATGCATGTATTGATAAATATATTTAAAAGATAAAAATGTATCTTCAAATTATTATAAACGTAAATATAGATATATTTTAGTAATGATATGCACATATATATATATATATATATATATATATATATATATTTTATGTAATTCAACTTTCACATTGATCTTCAAAGCAACATTAACCATGTATTGTTTGTCATCTTGAAGGCATAATTTGTCAGAAAACACTAAGAGACAATGCCAAATTCAGTTTCACATATGCGTTTTAGATCACGTGTAATGGATATCAAAAAAGAGATTAGTTATGAAAATGAATATGTGAACGAGAATGAGAATTTATAAACATGCTAAACCATGGTTCCTACCATATAATAATGGACCCAATAAACATTTTCGGCCCAAAAAGAAAGTATTTTTCCCTCTATGGACAGGGGTAACAAATTCATACTCAAAAAATCAATTTAGTGGCCCAAAAAATCTGCGGAAATGTAATACATCTTACGAAGACTGAAATGTAAATCAACTATAGTTAGTATTTGTTAATTAATTTCATTATTAAAACTATAATGTTTAAAACGAATTTAGGATTTGAATAAAAAAATACTTATCAACTAACTAGATATACATGTATTGATTTTTTTTATGCATATACTTAACTATTAATTTATGTATAATTTTTTAGTTCTAAACTATAAATATTAGTTTAGTTCAAGACTAAACATTTTAAAGTTTTATTGGCGAAACAATTAATAAAAATATTAGTAACAAGACGCGGGAAGCGCTTCCTTACCACTAGTATCTATAATAACTAGAGACTCCAGTGAAGGTATATGTTCTTCGCAAGGTTCTAAATGTGTTTATAACCAATATAAAAATGAAAACAAATTAAAAGAAATTAGAAACGTCTCTCAAATAAGAGAAGTTTTTTATATAGTTGGTTTAACACTTTTTTCATTTCACATTTAAATAAAGTCTTATTGATTATGTTGATTCTACTAACACTCAGCTGATTCTGTCTTTATTATCATACTCTTGATTTTGAACTCGACTGGGTTTCCTTTGGACCTTTATATCTTCAGCTTGCTGGATGATTGTTGTTTTACAAACTCTTGTCTTACTCCTCCGAACTCTTTATCTGAGCTTCCAACTCGCTCCTACGAACACTCTGCTGTTTGCCAGCTTTAACTCAATCAAACCAAACTGCTCTCTCTCCATCACAATGAGGGGACCGACACGTGTCGGATTGATTAGAAGATGGATCATTCTGTTTGGGGGGTCTGGTGCCAACCCTTCCTAACCATAATTCCAAATTCGCTTTCATTTTGACTCATATCCCTCATTTTATGCTCTTCAATCTAATCACAGTAGTTCCTCACATGATTGAGGTTTTATCAGTACTTCTCATCTAAGTTACAAGTTTCTTATTGGGCTGAATGTATATTATTGGGCTTTGTGTGTATGACAAGTAAATATTAGGGTTAGCCGTGTATTGAGTATGTATAAATATCGATGTACAAAGGTTTTGATCATCAATAAGAAAAACATATTCTCTAAATTTACATGGTATCAGAGCACTTTCCTGAAACCTAAATCTCTTTTTTGATTTTCTTTGATTTCATAAGCTTTCTTTGATTAAGATGGCTGGTGACTTAGTTGCATGTCGTGGTGATTCCACAGAGATCACGTCATACTCGTAGTTTTCCTCCAATAATCCAGGTGCAGTGATTGTCCCGGTGATGTTAACAGGGGAGAATTACAATGAATGGGCTTCTGAGATGATTAATGCTCTCCAAGCAAAGAAGAAGATAGGATTCATCGAGGGAACTTTGAAGCAACCTGCGGCTGATAGTCCAGATCTCGAAGCATGGACCTCGGTTAACTCCATGGTTATTGGTTGGTTACGGGCTTCTGTTACACCCCGGGTCCGTTCCACAGTTTCGTTTCTCACCAGTGCACATGATTTGTGGGTAAGTTTGAAGAAACATTTTTCTATTGGTAATAAGGTGCAAATTCATCATCTTCGCACTCAGTTAGTATCATGTCGCCAAGACGGACAATCCGTGATTGATTACTACGGACATCTAACGATGATGTGGAATGAGTTGCACAGTTACAAGCCTCTGCTAGTTTGTTCTTGTGCTGCTAGTGTCAGTTTCACACAAGAAAGAGAAGAAGAAAAACTACACCAGTTTGTGATGGGATTGGATGAATCTTGGTTTGGCAACATAATTTTTCTTCTCTCATAGACGCAGAACCGTCTCCTGATCTCGGCACAGCTTATGCAAGAATAATCAGAGAAGAACAGAGACTCACTAATTCCATATCAAAAGAGCATCACGGTGCTGTTGGGTTTGTTTCTCATCGAGATGGTGATACCAGTTTGTCCCTCCGTCAAGATGACTCTGTTTTGACAGGGACTACTCGAAACAGAGATCGATCCAATAATCTCTGCTCTCATTGTGGCAAAACGGGACATGAGAAGAATTTTTGCTGGAAATTACACGGTTACCCTGATTGGTGAACCGCACGCAGTTCTCGGAATGGCGGCAGAGGATCCACTCGCGGAGGTCGTGGTTCATCGCAGCCCCCATCTTCTGGTCGTGGTCACGGTTATGCTCATGTGGCTCATGGAACCAGCTCCAATGACTCTGTTTTCCCGGAACTGACAGCAGAACAATGGAAAGCAATTGGGATGATGGCACAAGAAAAGACAACTGGTGGTGGTAACCCTCCTTCCAAACCTTCATAACTTTCTGGTAAGATTTTTGGAGATATTATAATAGATACGGGAGCTTCTCACCATATGACTGGAAATCTCGACATGTCGTGTGATATTACGGATACAATGCCATGTTCTATTGGGTTTGCGGATGGTAGCAAAACTCTTTCAACAAGCATGGGAGTATTTTCACTTACGGATACAATTAAGCTTTATTATGTCTTATATGTGCCGAACCTCAACTGCCCATTGATCTCAGTCTCGAAATTGTTAAAATAATTCAAGAATTGTTTTGCTTTATTTACTGATACTCTGTGTGTCTTACAGGACCGTTTTTCGAGGACCCTGATTGGAGCCGGTGAAGAACGTGACAGAGTGTTATTATCTTTCGGATGTGGCAACGGTTCAAGCATACAAAGTGGATGCAGTTTCTGACAAGGCTTTTTGGCATAGGCGTTTGGGACATCCGTCATTTTCAGCTATTTCAAATTTGCCTTTTAATATTTCTTTGAAATCTTCTAGTTCAAGTGATTGTGATGTGTGCTTTAAAGCAAAACAAACACGGGAAAATTTTCCAGACAGTTTTAATAAAAAAAAGGAATGTTTTGATTTAATTCATGTTGATGTTTAGGGACCGTATCGGACTCGATCTTCTTGTGGTGCTGCTTATTTTTTTACTATTGTATATGATTTCTCACGATCTGTTTGGGTCCATCTCTTGCTTGAAAAGTCTGAAGTTCGGCCAGTTTTGAAGAATTTTTGTGCTTATGCTGAAAAACAATTTGGAAAATCTGTTAAAATGGTGCGTAGCGACAACGGCACAGAGTTTATGTGTCTTGGATCTTTCTTTAAAGAGCAAGGCATTATTCACCAAACCTCATGTGAATAATGAGGTTTAGGCTCTGATACCATGTAAATTTAAAGAATATGTGTTTCTTATTGATGATCAAAACCTTTGTACATCGATATTTATACGTACTCAATACACAGCTAACCCTAATATTTACTTGTCGTACACACAAAGCCCAATAATATACATTCAGCGGAAAGTTGGCCAATTCAGGCCTGTAGTATGGTCATGTGTTAAATTTAGACCTGAACTACACCCCAATGCGTATATATGCCTGAACTCTATTAAAATTTCAATTCGATTCATAAACTTTATAATTTATGGTTTTACATACATAGACACTAACGCTGTTAATTGCCCGTTAACGTCTGCTTACGTGGATAGACACGTAATAAACGACAAATCCACGTAATTAAATTGTTAATCTCTTTAAGCCAAAACGACATCGTTTTGGCTGAATCCGACAATTAAAAAAAAGCCTAAAACGACGTCGTTTTGGCTTTCTTCTCCAAACAAACAAGTCGCGACATTACTTAGAGCTTCAGAACACTATTTGCCAGAGCTAAATTGGGGGTTTTCGATTCAGTCGTTTCTGGTTCTCATCAGCGGTTTAAATGTCTATGTCAGGCAGCTCAGGTTGGTAATTAGTAATTTTGTTCTCTATTTTCGTCTTAGGTTGGTCCGAATTATATTTCTGAGATTGTGTATTTTTTGAAGGAATAAGCTCGGGTTGTAGAGGTCGTGGGGACAAAGGAATACCTCGTAAATGTAGATGTGGAGCCAACTCCACGATACAGACTTCAAAAACAGTGAAGAATCCGGGTAGACATTTTTACTGTTGCTCGTTTGGAGAAGAAGAGGTAAATGTTGAATTTATTTGAAAAATTCTTGATTAGATATGAGTTTTTAGACTTTTATGCCTTATGTATGTAGGGTATGAGACATTTGTTCAAATGGACTGGCATATCTATGGTCGAAGAGATTGAAGAGGTGGAAAATGTGGTTGAAAAGATTCAAGTAGATGTTGCAAGTTTACAGAAAAGTTTACACGATGTTGAATCTGAGATGTCGAATTTGGCAATGGAAACATGCACTTGTGAGGTGGTAGCAAATAGCTATGAAGAGAAGATTGAAGCAATCAAAGCAAGTACTCAAGCATGTGAGAAAGAGATTGGAGAGCTTAAAGCTATGGTGTGTTGCTATGAGAAAGAGATAGAAGGTCTTCGTTGCTTCAAAAATATGGTTGTATGTAGTTTAATCATGGTTGTTGGCTATTATTGCATCTTTGCATAAGATTAGTGGAAGAATTACGGTTATGCAATGTCTAACTTTAACTTTCATGATCAATGTTTGATGTTTGATGTTTGATGATATCGGATATATGTGATTATGATTATGCATGATGAGAGAGATGGAGAGATTTAAAGTAGAATGAAAGTTGGATAGTTATGAAAATGAAAGTTACACCTCATTGTAATAGAGTGAACTTAAAAACAGAGGCTACACCACATTGTATTGTTCTAGAGTGAACTTAAAAAACCGAGGCTACACCAAGGTAAAAACCAGCCAACAATACATCTTGAAGAAGCCAAAAAAAACCATCCACCAAGACATGTCTTGCCAAAAAAAACCAACGAACAAGACATCTCGATCAAACTATCTCCAAGAAACAAAAACAGCCGCCACACCTCCACTCTTCAAACCCGTCCATGTCCACTCTCTAAAACTAAGATAAAACACCTACAAAGCAAGAAAACTAGCAAGGCAAAACAGATTACTGTCACCTAATGATCCAAAAAATCTCATATTAAAACACTTGAAAAATAATTACTAGTTATCACCTACAATCAAACTGAGAACTTTGTGAAGCTTGGCTTGGTTGACTTGGTCCTTCCCCATCACATTTTTGCTTCTTTGGTCGACTATAAACAGGGACTCCTAGAACTGAGCATCTTATACTATTATGTCCCTGAGCGCTACACCTTCAACATTGAGGCATATGGCCTACTCTTGACAGTTTTCTCTTCTTTGTACTCTCTTCTTCTTCTACACAAGCCTTTCCTTTCTTTTTCTTCTTTGGAGACTCATTTTTTCCTTTGATTCTTTTCTGCTTCTTTGTGGGACCATTGGTCACTACTCTTGGTGGTGGCGCAACCCTACTTTCAGTTGATCTTCTCCACAAGTTGATCCCATTAGCTGGCAAAAGTGGATCGGTATATATGGCACCCATGTTGTTGTCAAGTACCAATCAGAGACATAATCTTCAGCCTTAAGCTTCTTCAGCAATATGACACGTAAAGCATGACGACAAGGAATCCCAGTCATACTCCACCTTCTACATGTACACGTCCTAGCATTCATATCAACCTTAAAAGCATGTATGCTACGTTCTTGCACCTCAAACCTTCCATTACCACTAGGGAATACCTTACCCCACTTTTGTTGCTTCTCTTCTAGAGCAATGGTCTCAGCGACTTTGATGCTATACTTTCCTTGATGGTTTTTTGCCTTCTTCAATCATTCTCATCATGCATTGTCTTCTAATTGTCTCCATCATCTCAACCAATGGCATCTCTCGTGCTTTGTTGATAGCATTGTTGTATGACTCTGAGAAGTTGTTGGAAACATCTTCACATGTCGATGTACAACTGAAGAATGCACGGCTGCAGTTCTTAGGATTCCTCGTCATCAATGCATCGTACACTCTTATGTCGTATTTCTTTAGGTCTTCAATGGCTGCCTCATACTCACCAACGTTGAAGCTCTTTGCAATTGCCGAAAACTTGTCCTTGGGCAATTCTCGGCCTGGAAAAACACTCCTAAGGTTAACATATATGTGGCGTGCACACATCCTATGTTCAACTTTAGGCAACTCTTGATCACAGCAATTAACAAACCTTGTTTTAAGAGCATAAAAACATTGGCCTATATTAAATTTTATTTTAAGCTTGAAGATAATAACTATTAAAGAGAAGACTACTACAGATACTTATCTTTTGCCTATCTGAAATGAGAGTGAACCCATCTCCATCTTGAAGCTTCAGATCATTCTTCAGTTTCTTGATGAACCACACCCAACTCTCAGTGTTCTCGGTTTGCACTATTCCCCAAGTCACATGATAGATTTGGTTGTTTGCATCTCTTCCTATAGCTATTAAGAGTTGACAAGAGACATTATTCTTCATGAAACAGCCATCAATTCCAATGATTGGCCGACAGTACTGAATCCATGTTTTCTTGAGAGCTTCTAAGCATACATAAAATCTGTCAAATTTCTCCGAGCCATCATCAGAAGTTACTGTCCCCACCTCCACATTAGATCCTGGATTCGACCTTTTCAAAACATAAGATAAGCAAGTTAATAAGTAATCATAATTATATTGCCGAGTTAAGAAAATAAGGCTAACTTACTCTTGAAGCTCTAGCCTGTAGTCTTTTATCCTCGCAAATTGCTCATCTTGTTCATCTTGAATGATCAACAATGCTTTCTTTTTGGCTTTTCTACATTGGTCAATTGTGACAACCACGTTATGACGCTCCTCTAAGGCTTCTTGCATTGCTTTAGGCATGTACTTAGGATTTCTCCTAATGTCATTCAAGAAGATCTTTGCAATAACACCATCATTCACTACCTTGCTATATCCATCCTTAATACATGAATGCTCTTCATAGAAGGTTTTAATCAAGTACCTATCTATCAGATTTTCATAGGAGCAATAGACTCTGAATTTGCAACCATCTGGAGCCTGTGTACACTTAACTTCAGATCTCTCTGTGCCCCATTTAGTGAACCTGATATTAAATCCCCCCTTAAGAGCATAATCAACCACAGCTGTCTTGAACTCGGCAATGCTATCAAAAACCTGTCCCAATTGAATATCGCCACTTCCTTTCTTGCATCTAGGATAGCGGTTACTAACCTCATCCTCGCAATCAGAATTCTGAGGACTACTCTCCGAATTTTCATGCTCCTCTTCATCAACAAAGCAAGCTAAATTTGCTATTACTCGAGCTTCTTCCTCAAGCATTTCAGGATTCTCCTCATCACCATTGCCTCTAGCACCTCTGTTTTCCTCATCATCAACATTCACTCTCTCATTGTTGGATTCAGCCAAAACGACGTCGTTTTGGCTTAAAGAGATTAACAATTTAATTACGTGGATTTGTCATTTATTACGTGTCTATCCGCGTAAGCAGCCGTTAACGGGCAATTAACAGCGTTAGTGTCTATGTATGTAAAACCATAAATTATAAAGTTTATGAATCGAATTCAAATTTTAATAGAGTTCAGGTATATATACGCATTGGGGTGTAGTTCAGCTCTAAATTTAACACATGACCATAGTACAGACCTGAATTGGCCAACTTTCCCCTAATACTCCCCCTCAAGTTGGAGCGTGGAGATTCGGAATGCCCAATTTGGAGACTATATATTCAAATGTGGACAACCAAGTGCCTTTGCCAAAATTTCCGCAAGTTGTTCCATTGTACGAACATGTGCAGTAGAGATCAAACCATCTTGAATTGCATCACGTATCACATGACAATCAACTTCAATATACTTGGTGCGTTCATGAAAAACTGGATTCGCGGCTATGTGGATAGCTGCTTGAGAATCATAGAATAAGCGAGTCGGAGTTGTCTGTGGAGCACTAAGATCTTCCAATAGTTGTCACAGCCAAATAATCTCATCGGTGGCTCGAGCCATTGCCCGATATTCAGCCTCAGCCTCAGATCTTGACACACTCTTTTGTTTCTTAGTTTTCCAGGAAATAGGAGAACCACCAAGAAATGTAATATATGAGCTTAAAGACTGACGGGACAGCGGGCAAGATGCATAGTCAGAATCACAATAAGCTGTAAGAGTTAACTCCGAGTCAGAATGCAACATGATACCTTGACCCGGAGATCCTTTGAGAAAACGAACAACCCGGAGAGCTGCATCCCAATGAGCTTCACGTGGCTGCTGCATAAACTGCGACAACACATGAACAGAATAACACAAATCAGGGCGTGTGGTCAGCAGGTAAATCAGACGTCCCACAAGACGCCGGTAGCAAGTGGGTCAGAAATAAAGGGACTCTCATCAAGAGCCAGCTGATGATATTGTTCCATAGGCGTCGCTGCGGGTTTTGATCCAAGAAGTCCAGTCTCAGTTACAATATCCAGAATATATTTTCGCTGAGACAAAAAATTACCTTCTTCATTGCGAGCAACCTCCAAACCAAGAAAATTTTGTTTGCCAAGATCCTTCATACGAAACCAAGTGCCCAAATAATCTTTAAACTTTGTTAGTGTGGGAATATCATTACCACAAACCAACAAGTAGTCAACATAGACCAAGATGCGGAGTTCAATCTCACCACGAGTGAGAGTAAAAAGAGAGTAATCCGCATAGGACTGAGTAAAACCAAATGTTTTCAATGCAGAAGCAAGTTTAGCAAACCAACAACCGGCAGCGACGCCTATGGAACAATATCATCAGCTGGCTCTTGATGAGAGTCCCTTTATTTCTGACCTAGCTCGCTACCGGCGTCTTGTGGGGCGTCTGATTTACCTGCTGACCTTACACCCTGATTTGTGTTATTATGTTCATGTGTTGTCGCAATTTATGCAGCAGCCACGTGAAGCACATTGGGATGCAGCTCTCAGGGTTGTTCGTTCTCTCAAAGGATCTCCGGAACAAGGTATCATGTTGCGTTCTGACTCGGATTTAACTCTTATAGCTTATTGTGATTCTGACTATGCATCTTGTTCGCTTTCCCGTTGGTCTTTAAGCTCATATATTACATTTCTTGGTGGTTCTCCTATTTCCTGGAAAAATAAGAAACAAAAGAGTGTGTCAAGATCTTCGGCTGAGGCTGAATATTGGGCAATGGCTTGAGCCACCGATGAGAGTATTTAGCTGTGACAACTATTGGACGATCTTGGTGCTCCAAAGACAACTCCGACTCGCTTGTTCTGTGATTCTCAAGCAGGTATCCACATAGCCGCGCATCCGGTTTTTCAAGAACGCACCAAGTATATTGAAGTTGATTGTCATGTGATACGTGATGCAATTCAAGATGGTTTGATCTCTACTGCACATGTTCGTACAACGGAACAACTTGTGGACATTTGGACAAAGGCACTTGGTCGCTCATAATTTGAATATATTGTCTCCAAGTTGGGCATTTCGAACCTCCACGCTCCAACTTGTGGGGGAGTATTGGGCTGAATGTATATTATTGGGCTTTGTGTGTACGACAAGTAAATATTAGGGTTAGCCGTGTATTGAGTATGTATAAATATCGATGTATTAGGCACTTGGTCGTTCATAATTTGAATATATTGTCTCCAAGTTGGGCATTTCGAACCTCCACGCTCCAACTTGTGGGGGAGTATTGGGCTGAATGTATATATATTATTGGGCTTTGTGTGTACGACAAGTAAATATTAGGGTTAGCCGTGTATTGAGTATGTATAAATATCGATGTACAAAGGTTTTGATCATCAATAAGAAACACATATTCTCTAAATTTACATTTCTCATGCACCTAAAAGATTCAAAACTATGCAAAATGTTATATAGAAATCTAGTTCTTAAAAATGCGAGATAATGTAAAAGTGAGACTCGATTACATATTTACACTTATAAATGATGTAAAATGAGATTAAAATGATCAAAACAAAAGGTTAAAATCATGTAGAAACCGTATATCAACTCCCATGAACTTGAATTTTGCTTGTCAGCAAGAGACAAACTGAGAAAGAAGTTTGAACGTGGAGATTCATAACAATGAAAGAGAAATTAATAAATAAACATCATTTTCTGAACATAATACTTTAAACATTGCAAAAAAAATCCCTAATCGATCGTTCTTGATACACTTATCGCAACTGCAATATTTTACTCTATGATAAAACAAAATACATCAAAAATCATGCATTTAAACTCTTTTACATTCGATTATGCAAATGGCATGTAGTCTTACTAAGGGAATGTCAATCGTTCCAATCGGTTCGGTGAGATAGGCAAAATAAATGAGGTGATTTCTTCTAGTAGGTTTCTGTCGCAACGTAACAATTCAATATCTCAGCTCAACTAAGGGATTCAAGAGAATCACTTAGGACATGCTTCTTGCTTGATGAATTTAATTAAATCAACACAAGCAAAAGAGAATAACCTCTGATTTTTATTAATTATAAAAAGCTGCTTAATAACAAATTAAACAAAAACCTTAAATTAGAGTTCTAGTTCTAGGGTTTCTAATCAATAGAAAAGGAAAGTATGATGTACATACTTGAAGGTCATCCGACTGCCAGGTCAATATTATAAGTAACACTTGATATATTACTAGATAAGGACCCGCCGGGCGGGTTTTAAATTTTAAAATAAAATAAAATAAATTATTTTTATTCAATTAAATATTTATTATTAGTAATAGATCTTTAATTGGTTTATGAAAAAAATAGAAATCATGTTTTGTTAAAGAAAATAGTTATTTACAAAATTTTAGTTTTCTACATGAATAAACTAATTAACTTTCTATATTACAGTTTTCTTATAAAAATATTAAAATCTGTATAAATACAAAAGCTTTTGGTTCTCACTTGTTGTTTCTTTTTCCGACTACAATGTTAGATAGCATGGACAAAATATCAGAAACCCGAAAAACTAAACCAAATCCAATCCAAAAATGGGTACTAATCCAAAAAGTCTATTAATTAGATACTTTAACATTTTTGTGATTCCTCTTTTTTTGAAATTTCACTTTTTTTACCTTTTTTGTTGGGATTTATGCATTTTGATTGATAATTGATATATCAACAATTATTGAATTTTTTTTTTCCGTTAAAACTTTTTTTTATATAAGATTTTTATAATTTGACACGTGGCAAGATCTTAATGATTAGTGACACGTGTCAAGATCTTGTGAGTTATAATTTTGACACGTGTTGGCTTCTCATGAGTGCAATCGAAGTTTATATAATAAGATTATGTATTTATGAATATTTCTATGTATTATTTTGTGAAATTAAAAATAAAATATTAAAAGTGTTAAAATAGTTAAATGGTAATACCATGTTTGATACAATATATCTATATATCTATATTTAAAATTAATATTAAAGTAATTTAATCAAATTTTAATCAAAACTTAAGAAACCACTAAAATAGTGGAAAATTGCCAATGATAAAAGTAAAATAAATAAAAATCAAAACAACCAATCGTATGTACAAGTTTAAAAAAATATAAAGATAAAAATAAGTGTAAAACACTATTTTATTCTCAAAATAAACATTCAATTTGAATAAAAAAGGGTTCTAATATCAAAATTTTTAAATATTTGTAAACTTTTCTTGACCCGCAATCGGGTGGACCGGTTGAACCGGCCGGGTGCCGGATTAATGGCAGGTTTTTCTGGATTTGCTATTGCCAAATATTTATACTAAACCCGAACCAGAGTAGTGTATAGATCCCGCGTTAACTGGTCAGACCAGCATGGTCGAGTCGAGCATGAAAACACTGCCATTAATACAAATAAAGGAAATTGAAAACAATTTGAAGAAGGAGCGGACGTAACCAAGCTATTTGGATACTAGGATTATAGGCTAACATATGTAATCTGTTATGTCCCCCCTTCATATATTTCCATTGGCTATCAGCTTGCTGCTGAAACACCAAAATGCTTGCAACATCTAACATTTGATAGAACCGTTTTGCATCTAAGTTAGGTTCCTCAATTGTATTATCAGCAAATGATGCATTGGTTTGATTAATACATATGTAACCATGCTATGAACCCTATCATGTTGTAGATCACCCTGATCTACATGATAATGATGATCATGGTTATGAAAATTACTACGTTGATCTCTACCCACAGCTGCAAATTTACTATTACTACTACTTCCTTCATTCTGACCATAACTCTCTCCCTGTTGAAACCAAATATGATATTGGGGCGTAAATCCTCTATTCATCAAATGCTTCCACATATTTTCAGTAAGCACAAATCTTGAATTTTTACACTTCCGACAATGACAGAACATCTTACCAATTTCAATGCTGAGTGGTGTTTGTCCTTCCTGATACATGAATAGCTCCAGACCATTCATAAACTCTTCTTTCATGTTCCCCTCAAAAATTTTATGCTTATACATCCATCTTTGTTGCTTCCATACATCAGCTGCAGAAGACATTTTTTGGTGTTTATTTTCAAAGTGATTGTTGTTTGTGGTGTGTGATGTTGTGATAATGATGGTGTGTTATTTATAGGAATTTTTTTGTGTTTTGTAGGTAGAAACATAACAATGGGTTTACAACGAATTACCATCAATTTCACCACAAAATGATGTCAAATATTTCTGTTGTAATGTTTATGGTTGACATTTAATACACGTACTTACCTAACAATTTAATATTCCTCGCAAATTCGTCGTAAGAGGTCTTCGCTGTAAACTGGTGGTAACAATACGACGGAGTTACGACAAAATGCTAAATCATTGTAAACTCAATGTTATTCGGATTCTATTTTACGTCTATGTTACGACAAAATGACTCGTTGTCATTTTATGATGAATTTACGATTAAAGTTGTGTTCGTCGTTAAGCTGATTCTACGTTACGACGACAATTGTTCGACATAAAATTTTGTTGCAACTACAGTAGAACCTCTATAAACTAATACTCAATAAAATAATAACCTCTCTAAATTAATAAATTGTCTCGGTCCCGAGTTGGACCGGTGTAATTATTAACACATTTTGATAAGATAATAAGATAAATTAATAATCAAATAAATTTATTGTATATATACAAGATATTGTAGTGAAATATGATTGTAGTGTTTTTTATTTATTCATAAATTTATAATTTTGTTGGATTTTATCTCTATTTTTCTTAAAATATAAAACTCAAATTGTATTAAAAATTATATTAAAAAATTATATCCAATGATTATTTCTTGATGTGTAAATGCATTAAAAAAATATCAAAGTATTGTCTTCATGTTTCTACTTTCTATATAACATTTTCTGAAATTCGGAAAAACTCTATAGATTAATAGTTATTAATTAATCGATAAATTAATAACCTTTATAAATTAATAAAATTATCCGGTTCCTACATTATTAATTTATAAAGGTTTTACTGTACCATGTTTTCTTGTAGTGGTAGCAATATTTCCGGAATAAAGACCATAATTCTCAAAACCTTGCAGAACCAAAATGGAAACTATCAAATCTTCTTAATGATTTAGAGTCTAAGCAAAAAATTACTTTTAAGTTTTAAAGTTTATGGAGGAAATTAGTGAAAATAATGGAAGATGAATGAAATCAATCTAAGAGGATAAACCAAAATATTCCTAAGGCCTAATCATTCTTTGATCAAACAATTTCATTATCTCAATTTTCTGAGTGTTTGATTTTTTCCCTTTTTTTAATTCAGTCAATTATCTTGTTTATTTTAGCTAATTATGTCTCCAATTTTTAGTACATATTTTTAGTGTTCAGGATTGGATAGTCTTTATAATTATCAAGTTGACCTAGCAGAGCTCAACTATATCATATATACTAAGAAAAACACAATGCTTTTGCCATCTATTTATAGTTACGCTTTATTTGGACATATTAGGCTGCAGTTTTAAGTTTTTACAAACACAAAATTTTAAAATTATGCAAAATCCTCATGATCAAATGGAAATGAGAGATTTTTAAGTGAAAAATACTAGACATGTTAAATCTTAAGAACAAGTTAATTATAAATATTTGCTAACTACAAGATAGTAAATTGTATAAACTAAATAAGAGTAAATGAGTTTGACTACGAATAACATTTTATTTTTATTTTGTTCTTAAATACTTTAAATTTATTAGAAATGCTTCTTAATTCTCATTTTAGAGCAGTGACAAACAAACCATCGACAATCACCGATAACAAGACTTTGCCTTATACAATGATATGCACATTCTTGACAGAATCCAATTATGTTGTCAGCGTAAAGAGATCCAGAAAATTGATGTTTTGGAGGGCCTTCTGATATTTTTGGAAGGCTCGGTGCTGGAATGGAAAAATAAGTTGAATCTTTCGAATAAGAGTTCATGTTGATAGTTGATGTACCTATACAATTCCCAAAATCTTTAACAAATTATAGTATTAATTAATTAAACTAAAATATGCTACATCGTACCACCAATAACGAAAATAAAACTTACATGATGAAACCAGAACTAGAAGAGTTGAAAATAAAATGATTGTCCTCATTTGATTTTAAGAAGTTCAGTATTGTTACAGAGGAAAATTTATCGAATCTCGTTTTCTATTTTTCATGAAAAAACTGTGGAAACCCACAAAATTAGCTACAGAAAATCTGTACCAATGTTCATATAGGCATAAATTCTACACAGTTTTAAACATGAAATATTTTGTAGCTATTTTGTGACAAAGTTGTGAGAATTTAGCCACACAAAATTTTATCTATTTTGGAAATACAGGAAAAAATCACGACAAAAACCTACGTAGATAAACATTTACGAAATATCCACATTCCACACTTATCTCGTGGCTATAAAGCTATAACAAAAGCTTTGTGGACATTTTTAGCTATAGCAATGAAGATTTCGTGGATAACTGTGGCTCTTTTACTTCTTAATTTTTAATCTTATACTATTAAAATTGAAGTACAAATTGGGATTATTTATGTTTTCAAACACTTTAAAACCTATACTTATATCCAAACATCAAATATTTATTAATGTATATTATCATTCTAATATATTGTTTCCATATTTTTCTTCTTTCTAGATAAATATTAAATTAATTCTCTACAATCATTTATTTATCTAATATACTATTTTAATAGTAGTAGTTCTTATTTTCGTATCATTCTTGTTTGATTATATTTGTACATTATTCTGAATTATTATATAATCAATACAATTAATAAAATTTTAGACTTTTTATGCATATATTGTGATTCAAATTTCTATAAATGAACATATATTACTCAATCAGTAAAAAAAAATATTTGTTCAACGTTCTATATTAGTAGAGATGCCAATTAGATTGTGACCCGCAAAATAGATACAAATAATTTTGACAAAGGGCTTTGTTGACGCATTCGGATTTTGTCCACGGATTGGTAGATCGGTCTGCAAACTACCAAATTTTAATAAAAATAAGTAAATTACATATATATATATATTAATAATTGTGTATAGTTGTTGAAAATAATAAATGATATATTTCAAAATAGAAAGAGTTTTATGATTAGAATATTTACGAGAAAGAGAATATTAAAAAAAATTGTATTAAAAATATATCTTTTATAATTTTTAAAAAAATTAAGTAAATAATCAAATCTTCGGGCCAGCTCGATATCCTGTGAATATAGTGTAACACATGTGGACATAAGAGCTACTTACAAAAAATTAAAATGGAAATATAGGTTAACTAACCAACAAAATTAACACTTTATAATTTAATGAAATTAAAACTACATATAAAAAAAGATTATATAAACGAAACGAATAAAATCTAAAAAACTATAAATTATATAGAAAACTGACAAAAAGATATTAAAAATAAAATATAAATATTTTTTCCATTGATTAAGAAAAATTTACATGCGGTATACCACATGTTAAACTCTAGTTACTAAGAAGAGATCCGTAGTTTTGAAAGAAAAAAAGAGATCCACGCTACACCGCATAGGTTTTGTCTTAATTTTTCATTCAAAAACAAATTGTTTTGTTTATTTATTTTTTGTTATGAATGTTTCTTAATTTGTTTTATATATGTGTTAGTAAAATATATTGTTTTTAAAAGTTAGAACTAATTTATAGGATTATGTTAAATATGATTATAGGATTCTGTTTAGTATTGTATTTGTTTTTATGTGCGTAATTAGTCAAGTATATGTTATTTATTTAAACTTTATATAATTATTACTGGAGATATATAATAAATTATGATTAGTTAATTGTATTTAGAATTCATTTTATTGGATTGGCTTGCATATGGTTATAGGTTAATCATATTATTATTGAGTTTATTTTAATTGGGATAAGTAGTTTTACTAGACTAATATATTTAAATAGTATTATTAATGAAAATTTAAAAGTTATATTATATTCTTTAACTAACCCACAACTATTAAATTAACCAGTAATTGTTTTATAATAACCCTTCCTATCTCTCCAAAAATCAAGATTGATGTTCTAACTCTTTTATCTTGTTTCAGAAAGATTGATTTTCCAACTTTTTCTCTTTTTTTCAGGGAAGGCTTTTTAAAATAGTAGGGGTCCCTGTTTGAAAAAAAATTTTCAATAGGGTCTATTTTTTATATTTATTCAATTTTTATTGATAGATTTTAAATCTCAAGATATAATGACTAAAATAAATACATTTACTGTATTACCATTGGATTATAATTATTAGAATATTATTAGTGAAAATAATATATTTAGAAAGAGTAATGATATTTTCTTAAATTTGTGTAAAACATCATTAACATCAATTTCTTTCAAACAGAGGGAGTATATGCTAAGTGGTCTAGATTTCTGGTTCTTAAATGCTTTCTAAAATTCAGCCATACCTTTAATTTTTCCATCCATAAAGTGTGTGTAAAAATTAAGAAGATTAAAACTCAAATCTCTCCAAATATTAATTTCAATATACCCCCTAAGACTTTTTGCAGGCTTCAAAGTCACCTTCTTACTCTTCTCTACGAAATTTAATTGATGAACTAAACTTTTTTATTGGATTCGATGATTCCAGAAAACGAGGTGACACTTAATTTATTTATATGGAGGAGTTACTTGATCTCCAAGAAAGAGATTAGTTTTGTGAGATTTGTCTTGATCTGCAAGAATAAAATATTCTATGAGTATTCCGATAGAAATCCGCCTTTTTCTGCAAGGATAACAATTCAGAAATATTACAAAAATATTTTTGACTCGATCTAGAATATTCTAGATTTATTTAGAATTATGCGGAAAATTTTAAAGAAAGATTAACTAAATTGTTAATAGAAATATATCCCAAACAGAACAATACTTTGTGGGCCTTTGTCCCACATTCACCAAGACCCAATCCCAAGCCCAATTCAGCACAATGGCTGTGTGTGTGTTGTTTTGCATAATGGTCATCCATGTCTCACTCTCTATCCAATATGGGACATTTGCTCATTTTGATATTTAGTCATAAATATAAGTTTTATGTCTTCCAAGTTACCCACTTTGGACATTCATTTCTCACTAAAATAAACTTCAAATTTGACATAGAAATACACTATCTTATAGTGCTCATTACGAGGAATCCAAAATCCCAAGATCTGGTTGTTCCGATGATGGAAGTCACCGGAAAAGTTACCAGAAATTTAGCTTATGGCATTTTTGTCAAAATTGAGTTCCAACAATCCCCCCCCCCCCCCCCACATGAATAGAAATTACTCTAAATATATTAGGACTCTACATTCTACAATCTATAGACTAGACATACTTTACTGACATGACTGACAGACTTTTGAGAGTATAAGCGAAAAATCACTATGTATGAGAAAGTTGCATATTTCAGCCTTGACCACCCATTGTTAATACTCTGTCAAACTTACTTGGCCAGAATGTAAACTTGATATCTTGAACCACCCAGATATTTAGGTAAACTTAGACAACATATACAACCCAGTTTCACTTCCTTGTATATAACTAAGTTCTCTATTGTGTTCATTGTGGTCCTGGACTTGCCTGGTTCATCATGAATGAACTTGGAGAATATAACATGATCTTCATCCTCATAGAAACGGCCTCATTTCACACTCACTAGGTGACTTTCATTCGCTCCCAGGTGTAAAGACCCATCCCGAATTTCCTGAAGTCCGGGTCAAATCCTTACTATACTTAATCCGTTTTATGGTCTGATCCTTATACAAATTCATTCATCAAGGTTATGATTCTGTTATTCATTACTTTTAGAGTAATTATGCAAAGACTTGGAGTAAAAGAGATAAAATGGATACTTTATTTATTTAACAAAGGATTTGAACAACTTATGAGTTTGCATATAAGCTATTACAAGATTACATTCGATCCTATCTATCCAGCCATTATCATCACCCACCTTCCCGGCTTTGAGTCTCTCGCGCCTAAGCCCGATCATTCCCACGATCACCATCTTTTCTTGCATCGAAATACACATAAGTTTCCATACTTCTTTGGTAATAATCGGATGCATGCATATGCTAAGTATGAATATTTATTACGTTTAACTCTAGCCCAAATAATCCCTTTGTCTTTTACAGACTCTTCCAATAAGATACGAGTCCAACCAAAGGCAAGGATCTCGATCATACCTTGATCTCACGAATCGCCTTGGATGTTTCCTCTGTTTTTCCATTTGAACTCGTCGATCAAACGTTCAACGATATTTCTCTCTGATACTTCGTATCGAGATCAAATTACCTTCAATCTTTCCTTAGGTTCTTCTCCTTCGAATTTTCTGTGTTTTCTTGGTGTTTCCCTGGGTTTTTCGTGTCCGGAAATGAGTCTGGATCATATTATTTATACGAATCTCGGTGGTAACCGTTTTAGAAACCGCCTGACCAGATTCAATGAATCTCGGTATCCACCCACACGCATCCTTCACTCGTGTCCATTCGGCATACTCGGTAACCATCACTAGCTGACCCAACTGGCCACTCAGCTGCCCAACTAGTGTCACACTCGTCCCAGCTGATCCAGCTAACCATCAGTCCTCCCAGCTAGCTAAGCTTCCGGACTGTCACTCTAGCTGGCAAGCTTGTTAACTTAAGCTGGTTAAATGAGCAAACTTGGTTAGTCTATCCACCACCACCCAAACCGCATTATGTTTTGATCCGCCCATAGGCAGCCTTGTCACAAAGTCCATCGTAACATGATCCCATTTCCACTCCGGAATGGGTAAACTTTGCAGTAATCCACTTGGCGCTTGGTGGTCTGCCTTCACAAGGTTGCAAGTATTGCACTTGGAAACCCATTCTGGCACATCTTTCTTCATACCAACCCAATGGTAGTACCTTTTCATGTCATGGTACATCTTATTTAACCCGAGGTGAATGGAAAATTTTGATTGATAGGCTTCCTTAAGGATTTATTTCCTTAACTCTTGGTCATCCGGAACACACACCCGACCCTTGATCACAATTGTACCATTGCTCGAGATCTGGTATTTGGTGTGGTCATTCTGAGCTTCCTTGTTCAATTTCTCATCTTTTCCTTGAGTGATGTGAATTCTACTTAGTAGATCCGCTTGATTAGCTGCTGCTAGCCCCAATGGCTCTACATCCTCGGACAATGCATTCAAATGCAAGGTTCCGATCATATTGACTAGACTTTCTCAGTATTTTTCTGCGTTAATATCATACCGTCTCCGGCTTAGAGCATTGGGAACTTGATATACCTTCCCGGGGTGATATGTAATATACAGATCATAGTCGGCCACCAGCGCCATCCATCTTCTTTGCCATAGATTTAAATATGGCTGGGTAAATATGTACTTTAGGATTTTGTGGTTGGTAAATATTGAACTTTTGCACCATACAAGTATGAGCGCCAAGTCTTTAATGCAAATAGCACGCGGCCATCTCCAAGTCATGTGTTGGGTAATTGCCCTCATGTTTCCACAATTTCCGTGAAGCATATGCGATTACATTTCCCCTTTGCATTAGTACACATCCTAAATTCGTGATGGAGGCATCTGTGTAGACTATGTAAGGCTCATCTGGTTCCGG
Organism: Cardamine flexuosa; assembly: GCA_963555745.1. Lineage (NCBI taxonomy): Eukaryota > Viridiplantae > Streptophyta > Magnoliopsida > Brassicales > Brassicaceae > Cardamine > Cardamine flexuosa. Next base: position 20,341,502 of record OY743217.1, on the reverse strand, counting down.
TAACACCAACATCGGTGCACTCGTAATCATTTTCTTCAAACCCATGAAACTTGACTCACATTCGTCCGACCAGACGTACTTAACATCTTTCCCGGTCAAACAAGTCATAGGCTGTGCCATACTGGAGAATCCTTTTACGAATCTTCTGTAATACCCCGCCAACCCGAGGAAACTTCAAATTTTTGAGGCATTCTTGGGTCACGGCCAATCTTTAATAGATTTTATCTTTTCCGGATCCACGGATACTCCTTGTTCGGACAAAATGTGTCCAAGAATCCAACACTTCTTTGCCAAAAACTACACTTGCTTAACTTAGCAAAGAGTTTATGTTCCCTTAGTCTTTCCAAGACTGATCGTAATTGCCCTTGATGAGTTTCCCAATATTTTGAGTAAACGAGTATATCATCAATAAAGATGATTACGAATACATCAAAGAATTCCCAGAAAATGTTGTTCATCATCTTCATAAAGGCTGCCGGTGCATTGGTTAAACCAAATGGCATCACCACGAACTCGTAATGTCTGTACCTTGTCAGGAATGCAGTTTTCCGAACGTCTGATGGTTATATCTTGATTTGATGATAACCCAAGGCCAACCAATTTTGGAGAACCACTTAGCACCTCGTAGTTGATCCAACAACTCATCAATCCGCGGTAATGGATACTTGTTTTTCACCGTTACCTGGTTCAATCCTTGATAGTCGATGCAAAGATGAAAGCTTTCATCCTTCTTTTTTACAAACAATACTGGTGCTCCCCACGGAGAACTACTCGGCTTGATAAATCCCTATCTAACAACTCCTTCAATTGCTTTTTCAACTTGGCCATTTCCGCTGGTGCCATTCTATATGGAGCTTTAGAAATTGGAGTTGTTCCCGGTTCCAGCTCTATGGTGAAAAGATCTGACCTGTCCGATGGTAAACCACTCATGGCTTCGAACACATCTCCAAACTTATTTGCAATTGGAATATATTTCAACTCCGTTTTTGCCCTAATTTCTGATGTGGTTATCATGGCTATGTATGCTTTGCATCCTTTCTCAAGCATCTTTTCTGCTTGGATTGCGGAGATAACCAAGCTTCCCGAAGTTGCCCTTATTCCTTGGAATTTAACTATTTCACTTTCCCTCTCAAATTGTACTCTTCCCCGATGACAATCAATATGAGCTTTGTACTTGTCCAGCCAATCCATACCTAAAATCACATCGTGTTTCTCAAGTTTCATGATGATTAGGTCGGTTGGCATATTGACACCATTGACTTCAACTGAGATATTTCAAACAATTCCTGACGGCACAATATCCTGCCTGCCGGCTGCTCTTATCATTCGATATTTGGTATTTGGTCCTTGTATGAACCCACCTTTCCCTATCATCTCAGAGCTCACAAAACAATGTGAAGCTCCATAATCAAATAAAGTGTGTGTTTTTACACCACCAATATTCAAGGTCCCTACACAACTCTAGAGTGTTGAGTACCCAATCCCTTATGCATGATGCTTTATGCAATGCAAAATACTTTACAATTTCAATTCACAAACTTACCAGTGATCGTGTTGAAATCCTCCATGCCTTCCTTTTCCTCGGATATTTCATAGACACGCGGGGTTATGGCTTGTCTTTTTGCCGGTGGGGACAACTCATTCCCTCCGCGGTTACCCCTTTGCCCCGATTCCAGTCTTGGACATTCCCTCTTGAAATGCCCAGCTTTTCCACAATGGTAGCAAGTCCTTGACTCGTCTCCATTAGTTTTGTGCGACCCTTGGTCTCTTCGTGGGCAGTTTTGAATCACATGATCCTTGCTCCCACATCTTCCACATGCACCAACAGCCTTCCAGCAAGTCCCGATGTGATTCTTGCCACATGTTTTGCATTCACTATGCTTTCCAACCGGCTTGCTATCTTCCACCTTGTCCCACTTTCTTTTCCTATCTCCGGACTTCACTGGCGGATTAGGACGACTAGGGAATTTCTCACGATTCATTCTTTTCTCCTCCTCAATACCAGCTTCTATCATGGCTGCTCGTACCACTAACTCCGAGACGGAATTAAACGTACGTATCAAACAGTGGTTACATATTTCAATCCTTGAGATTGCTTGTCTTCGAGCTCTATTCCCACATGTCGCCTTAGGCGGTTAAATTCCTTATCATACTCCTGAACTGTCTTATCTTCTTGCACTAAATCTTGGTAGGCGCATTCAAGTCTGTCCCATGCTTCTGGTGGGAAAAACTTCTTGTTAAATACCCTTTCAAAGTCAGCGAAGGTTTCAACTTCATCACCCCTACGCTTCTCCACGGTTAGCCACCAGTTGTGTGCATCACCCTCAAGGAAATAAACCGCAATATCTTTCTGGTAATCCTCTGGGCAACGAGTGGAGTTAAAGTTTCTTAATAACCGACTTCTCCATTCGTCTGCCATAATCGGGTCCAACCTTCCCGTGAAACGCCTCGTTCTCAACTTGGAAAGTGCTCCAGCAAATTCAGATAATCACCCCTTATTCCCGAGGACTTGGATAGTACATCCAATTCGATCAATTCCGTATCAACAATGGTTTGATTCCCTGCCGTTTGTGCCCCGATCCTGGTAAAAGTGATTGGGTCAACACGGCCATTTGTGCAATCAATGTCTTCATTGCATCCCATTGTTCTTGGGCCGATGGTAAGGAGGTTGGATTATCGATCGTTGCCCATTTCCATCCGTTCCTTGCCCAGATTTTCGTGAAGCATTGGACGTTTCCGCTGCATCATCCCGAATGTTTTGTCCATCCAGAGTTTGAAGAACTGGTGGATTCTGAGTTTGCCCGGTCACAGGTCCGACTGGGTTTTACTCCACACGTTCTTCATGTGTCACCGTGACATGAGTCTCTTCGGCAACTTCCTTCTCCTTGTCTTTCCTTTCTTTCTTGTTTCTTTCCGATTTGCTCTTACCCATTTTGAAAAACTTGCCATTAGACACAGTAATACGTATAAGATAAATTGTTTAAGGAGTAGGAAATACTACCTCGAGAACTCATAAGCCGACGAGTGGTGATTTCCCCAAAACCCACACCAACAATCCTAGTATCAAGCATGCTCTGATACCAACTTGTAAAGACCCATCCCGAATTTCTTTAAGTGTGGGACAAATCCTTACTATACTTAATCCGTTGACCATGTCTGATCCTTATACAAATTCATTCATCGAGGTTTTGATTCTGTGATTCATTACTTTTAGAGTAATTATGCAAAGACTTAGAGTAAAAGAGATAAACTGGATACTTTATTTATTTGACAAAGGATTCGAACAACTTATGAGTTTGAATATAAGCTATTACAAGATTACATTTGATCCTATCTATCCAGCCATTATCACCACCCATCTTCCCGGCTTTGAGTTTCTCGCGCCTAAGCCCGATTGTTCCCACGATCACCATCTTTTCCTGCATCGAAATACACATAAGTTTCCATACTTCCTTGGTAATAATTGGATGCATGCATATGCTAAGTATGAATGTTTATTACATTTAACTCTAGCCCAAATAACCCCTTAGTCTTTTACAGACTCTTCCGATAAGATACGAGTCCGACCAAAGGAAAGGATCTCGATCATACCTTGATCTCACGGATCGCCTTGGCTGTTTCCTCTGTTTTTCCCTTTGAACTTGTCGATCAAACGTTCAATGATATTTCTCTCCAATACTTCATATCAAGATCGAATTACTTTCGATCTTTCCTTAGATTCTTCTCTTTCGAAGTTTCTGTGTTTTCTCAGTGTTTCCCTGAGTTTTTACCTTCGTTTTTCGTGTCCGGAAATGAGTCTGGATCGTATTAGTTATACGAATCTTGGTGGTAACCGTTTTAGAAACCGCCTGACCAGATTCAATGAATCTTGGTAACCGCCCGCACGTATACTTCACTCGTATCCATTCGGACATACTCGGTAACCATCACTAGCTGACCCAACTGGCCACTCAGTTGCCCAGCTAGTGTCACACTCGTCCCAGCTGATCCAGCTAACCATCAGTCCTCCTAGCTACCTAAGTTTCAGGACTTTCACTCTAGCTGGCAAGCTTGTTAACTTAAGCAGGTTAAATCGTTTGTTGAGCTGGCTTAAGCTTGATTTCTCCTTCCCCGAGCTGATGGGCAGCTCTCATCATGACTTGTCCGAGTTTCCATAATCTTACTCGGACCAAGTCCTTTCCGGTTATCCTATTGAGAATCACAGGTGTCACACCAGGGCCGGCTCAAAGTGATGTTGTGATGTGATCATCAAACTATTAGACCAACTTGGGTCATTCAGCATGGATATTTTAGAGCCTCCTAATGAAGAAGAAGCTTAGAAAATATCTTTAGTCGAAATATCAAAAGGAAACAAATAGATATCCATAATAGAGAAACTTTTTTATTTTGTTTAGACAATTTAACATTGATTACTGATGAGTCTTTATCTTCATCAATTTCTACTATAGATTTGATGTGTTTATTGAGTCTAGAGTTAGGTTTTGTGTCCTTCTGGTCCGTTTTGGTAACTTTACAGGTTTTTACTTCATTGGAGCTAAAATGGACGAAATATAGTAACTTTGGACGTTTTTACACTTCATGGGATTTTTGAGACACTCTGGGATCGGTTGATCCTGAAGAGGATGGACCAAGCATGAAGAGGATCAACCGATCCTAAAGAAGATCGGTCTGTCAAAGGAATCTATGAGGTGGCACGTATAGAAGGAAGGAGATCGATCGTTCCAACCGGATCGATCGAACCTGATTGTGAATATTCTCCAGATCGCACATTAACTCTGATTTTTGACCTAGAAGACTCCTTATAAAAAAGGATCATTTCCTGAGAGGCTCAGAAGCCTTAGACACGATTTTCTTTCAGTTTCTTGTATTTTCATTTCATTTTGAGATTTGTAAACTTTTTCTTTGAATTTTCTCGGATCTATACTATTTTCCATTGCATTTTCATATCGACATTTTGTCTTCATCTCTTTCTTTGCATTGCATGTCATTTTCATTGTCATGGTTGAGTAGATCTATATGTTGAGAGAAGGGATATATTCAAAGGGATTAATGTTTATTTAGGTTATTGTTATAAATTAGGGTTATGATTAATAGATCTCTATTTCTATGAAACTAATGCTTTTGTTAGGTTGACGAATCTATCAAATGATTTATAGGGTTTTATAATACGGCTAGCGCATACTTATTCTTCCCTGAATCTGTAGTTTATAGGCTTGAGATTGTTAGCCGACGAGAGTCAAGGTTGGATCTGCAAGTGAACAATATCAAAACCTGCTAATAAATGCTGGCATAGGATCCTAGCGGATTTATGACCAAGATAATATTCTCATTCGAGAGGTGGTTTATTTGTTAATAGTGTTTTGAGTTCTAGATCTAGATCATTAAACTGCTAATCCGGTTATATATCTTATTTGTTTATTTAATTTCCTACGATTTCCCGGATCCCAACATTTGTTTTAATTGATTTTTATTTCCTTTTATTATTTTCAGATTTATATTCGGATTTTCTTTGTGACAAAACTTTTACTTTTTTCATCCTAGCTTGGTTTAGATCTACATATCTAAAGACTACTTTACACCTTGTGTATTCAATCCCACCATTGTACTAACGCGCACAACCGTGCACTTACAGGAACCTGATACCACATCAATTACCAAGGCTGATTCTGTGCTGGACATTCTTGATCAACAATTTATTTCAGAGGATGCACCTAGACTCCCACAAGCCTCGCAAGACATAAAGCTACATCAATGCCCACGATTTGTTCACAATAGCAAAATTCATCAGTGTTAAAGAATAAGTATAAGCGGTTAAAAATATATTTTGCTACAAAATGCGTTCTCTTAAAAAGGTTTTCAGAATTTGTTTTGTTTTAGGTGAATAACACAAAAGCTTGCCAGTAGACATTCAGAGAAACTGGTAAAGGTGTTCTTAAACATTATTTTCAGATCGCGTAGATCGTTTACAATAAATAAAATTTTGTGAGTCTGCGAAAAGCCTTTGCGTATTTTTTTGTTCGTTTTGCGTATTCACAGTTTGTAAGATCCACTCCGTTTAGAGCTATAAGCAGAATTTTTTTTTTATATTGAATTAAGGTTGTAGGAGTGCAAAATCCTGGATTGAAAAATCATGAACAAAACCCAATTAAGGATAGACGAATACACAGAGGCGAGATACGATCTCTTTGCTTAATTCAATAAAACTTCTGTAGTGGCAATTTGATGAGATTCTGAATCTCCGGATACAACCATGTTGAGACTATAATTGCTACACTCGTTTATAGAACATGCAAACAAGATCTACGATATACTCTTGAGACTTACCTTTAAGAAAAGATAAGAAAGAGATTGTTGGATGCTTTTTATTTTTATTGCATTGGATTGGATTGGTTTGGATTCGACCTGTTCAATGATTTTAGGGAATGAGGTGAGACTTTATTCTTGAGAGGAGTGCTTGATCCCCAAAGGAGAGATAAACTTTTGAGAGATTCGCCTTGATCAACAAAAATAAAATATTATGCAAATATTCCGTCTTGTTCCGAAAGGATAAGGATTAAGAAATATTACAGAAATTTTTCTGGCTTAATCTAGAATCTCTCAAATTTATCAGGAATTATGCAAAAGTAATTAAGGGAAATTTAACTAAATTCTGAATAGAAATATGTCCCAAATAGAATAATCATTTGTGGGCATTTGGCCTACATTCACCAAGTCCCATTCTCAAAATTATATATTATGTTGGGTTATAATTGTTTTTTAAAACATAACCCTTTTTTAATTAATTGGGGTTAGCTGACCCCAGAGTACTGCTTCGGCCTCTAATCTTTACTTCCTCTCATTTTCTTAACAACAAAAGAAACCTCAATTTTTGTTACTTTCATTGCATCCATCAGAATGGTTCGTTTGGTAGCAAAAACATTTGTCATATTTCTTGTCATTTGTTCTCTGTGTCTTGAATCTTATGTCCATGCAAGAAGTTTGAATTCACCTCTCATTGGAGAAATCAACCCGCTCAAAACAACAACAAAGATAATATATGGAGTTTTTCTTTCTCAAACAAAAAATATATATATATATATGTATATATGGAGTTTATAAAAGTGGATCTTCTCAAAGAGGAAAGGGTCACAATTCACCGTCACCCCCAAAGATAGCCTATAGGAATTATAAAAATGGAGCTTCCCAAAATGGAAAGGGTCATTGATTCACCGGCACTTCCCGTTTACAACACCAATGAAAGAAGGGATGCCATAGTTTTGTATTCATCTATATATACTATTAAAGCAGAAGTCAGAATGCACCACAATCAAAGCTCAACTTTTTGTGTCGTTTTTGGTTAAATGAATTTTAATGTTAATGATACTATTTAGCCTTTAATTAGCCAGCCCATTATGTTTTAATCCGGTTCCATTAATTATTTACGAACTGATTAATTAATATGTGTCATTTTATGTTAAATGAATGTTAGTGTTAATGATACAATTTAGCCTTTAGTTTACCCAGCCCATTATGAATTAATTATTTTCTATCTGATTAATTAAATAAACTAAATTCAATGATTATTGAATATTAGGGCCGATTCTAATGGTCTGTAATATGTTGATCATGATGGTTTATTGTAGTCAATTAATTATGGCCCAAAAATGTAAACCCTAGCTAATTCTACCGCCCTCAAAAATGTATATATAGTGTTGGTTTGAATGATCATAATATCTAATATCGTTTTATGTTATATATTGTCGTTCTGTATTTTTTGGGTGGTTTGAGGTGACTTTGTTAGGTTCATGTAATACGTGTTGTTTGATTGTGGTCGCGAATATGTTACCATCTTGGTCAACATATGAGGTTAGGTTGGATACTGTAATCTTCAACGTGAATATGTGTATTGGGTGGTCTATATCTATTTTTATATTCGATGTAATGATATCTGTTTTAATCTGAGTTTATTGTTTTGTATCAGTGTTTGAACGTTTTCATAATTTGATGTTTTTATGTTTCTATTGATGTTTTGATGTTTCTATTGCCAAATAGTTGTATATCGAAATATCAAGCTTGGATTCGTCCATTAATAAGGTACTCTTACATAATATATTTAGTTTTACTGTATGTATATTTTAGTTTATTTGACTGAATAATGGAATATGGTTTGATATAAATTTGTTTCAATGTTCTCATATTTCTATATCTTTGTGTACTAATATCTGGTTTGTTATTAATATATCATGTATTAATTTTTGATGTTTCTATTGCTAAACAGATGTGTATTGAAATATCGACCTCTGGTTCCTCTATTGTTGAAGTACTCTTGTATAATATCTTAAAATTTCCTGTGTGTACATTTTGGTTATCTTGAATAATTTATGGAAAACGGTTTGATATAATATGTATCAATGTTTCATAATTTATATCTTTATGTACTAATATTTGGTTTGTTATAAATATCTCATGTACTAAGTTTTGGTGTTTCTATTGCTAAACAGATGTATATTGAAATATCAAGCTCTGGATCGTCTAATTGTTGAGGTACTCTTATATAATATGTGTGTATTATGTGTGTATTTTGGTTATCTTGACTAATTGATGGAAAACGGTTTTATACAATATGTATCAATGTTTCGTAATTTTTATCTTTATGTACTAATATCTTGTTTGTTATTAGTAAATCATGTATGAAATTTTGGTGTTTATATTGCTAAACAGATATGTATTGAAATAACGAGATCTGGTTCATCTATTGATGAGATACTCTTATGTAATATCTTGAAATTTCATATGTGTACATTTTTGTTATCTTTACTGACTGATGGAAAATGATTTGATATATTATGTATCAATATTTTATAATTTTAATTTTGTGTATTAGTATCTGGTTTGTTATTAATATATCATTTGTTAGTAATTAGTATATCATGTGTCTATTGCTAAACAGTTGTATATCTGAATAATGAGATCGGGTTCGTTTATTGACGAGGTACTCTAATATAATGATAATCATATTAAAAAAGTACATGGTGTAATTAATATATTTTATTTATTTGCTATTCAATTTTGAAAACTGATACGTTAAATTTATAATCTTCGGATTTTAAATGGTTGTATTACTGTATTTGTCGCATGTTAATGTAGTAGGGATCTACGTTTGTTGTTCGTTGTGTGACGATGGAGTTTGCATTATAAAGGAGTGTATTAGATTGAGATTAATGGGTCTATTTTGGTGGTCAAAGTGTATGAAGAGTATGGAGTATGCGGTATTCAAATATATATATGAAGGATGAATGTGTAATTCTAGACTATAACTTGAGTTAGATTATAAGTTAATTAGGCCCATGTTGTGTAATTGTAAATTTAGCCCATCTGAAATAATAAATCTGTCTATAATACGGTTTTATAATAAATTTTGTAAATATGTTTATATATTTATCTAAACATATCTTAATTTATATTTTCTGTCTTATCTAGAAGAATATAATAATTATTGGAATATTTATTTCTATTTAATTTATACATTATACTGGTTTGCTTTTGTCTTTGTTGTAGTATAACAAAATAGTGTTAAATTATTTATAGAATTAAACTGAATTATATAAAAATTAATAACTGAATTATATTTTTATTATAATTTTATTGATACGAACCCTTGAATCATATGTGATTACGTAATCAGTTGCTATATAAATGTTATTATAATATACATATGTTTACATGATTATTTTAATAATAATTGTTTTGATGTTTCTATTGCTAAACAGATATAAACTTCTAAACTTAACTTTTAGATAATAAAAAACAGAGTAAACAATCGAAATAATTTAAAAGATGGAACATTAATGTGTATTAACTTTAGGGGTTTCTAATATATACTTAAAACGACATTAGTCTAATGTTTTTGGGTGATCTAGGGTTTTATATAAGTTTTCCAGATTCTTATATAAACTTGCACACGGCGCGTATCAATATTCAATCCTTACTTATATTTTCACGCAATGGTCTCACGTAAGCTATCGAGCTTGAATCATCTCGTGAACGAGTGGCATGTGCGGGTGAAAATGTTGAAGAGATGGAAGCATGTTAAAGGTCATTACAAAACATTGGAGTTGATATTAGCTGATGACGAGGTATCTGAATTGTTTGATATTATTGTAATATTAACAAGTTTTTTTATTGTATATATGATATTGTATGATAATATATTTATAGGGGAATAAGATACATGGTATCATATCTGGAGATATCATTGCTAAGTTCTCTCTATGTCTTTTGGAACAGCGGTGGATAGTTATATCGGATTTCAATTTGAGACATGTTACTTGTGATATACGTCCAACGTCTAATCGATTTGAGATGGTTTTCCATGAGAAAACGTGTTTTAATACTATTCATCCTATAATAGATAGTGAATTTTTTTCATTTGTTGAATTTGAGCTTATAAATTCTGGTGACGTTCTTCCGGGTACATGTGTAGGTTAGTATCTATATATTATGCATCCCTTATAAACTTCTGTTAATTTCTTTTTCTTTTTTTGTTGTGTTTGTTTATATTAATTATATTAGTGTGTAAACAGATTTGATTGGTGTTATTATAAACATCAATGACACTTCGTACTTGAACACAAACTTTGATGATTATAAATTGTGATCTCTTGCGTTTGACTTGCAAAATACCATGTATTCATTATTATATCTTTGTTTAAAATAATAGTATAAAACTCATATACATATAAAGGATGGTGGTTAAGAAGTGTATAGTATATGGATCCTATGCGGATTGCTTCTACGATTCTTGGTGTAAGAAAAAAGGCAAAGCCATCGTCTGTGTGCTAAGATTCTTTAATGGTGTACGTGTTGAAGGTATCTTACGAATGAATTTAAGTTTATTTTCTTCTTTTTATTTAAGTATAATGTATTTATTGCAATGTAACGTTACAAATATGTATTGTATATTAATGTATAATTCCAAAATGCTATTGGAATAGGTGTTTGGAGATGCTTGCATGTGCCGTGTTCTTGTGTTACTCTGAACCCTTCCATTCCTCATGCTATAAAGTTGAAGTCTTTGTAAGCCGTTTGTATATATATATATATGTTTCCTTATGTTCAATTAATTATATGTTTTTCTTACGATTAAATTTGTGTAGTATTTTGACAGACGTATGACCAGATAGTTGGCTTGACGACCTTTATCTCTTCACATGTTTTAGTTATTTAGATTCATTCTTACTCATTTCTTGGTTTTATTTATAGTTTTCACCGTATTGTATTTTAAACAAAACTTTATCTACTGCCTAATAGTTATAAAATATGAAAATATATTATTTGTCGTAATAATTGGTTAAACGTATAATATCGTATCATTAAAGATATCTAATTTGAATAATTACTATTACGATATGAATATGTGTCTACATTATCAAAGGTTAAAATACTAAAATTGTATTGATATAATAATAATTTGGTATATTTACGATCAAATGCAAAATTTATAAAACGTCTTATTTTCTATATTTAATGAAAATGCATAAATGTGAATACCAACATATTGTAATTATGACTAATATAATATTTATCGGTTGTAATTATGTCTAATATAATATTTTGCAAATGTTGTTTGTACTTTCTATTCGTATATAAAGATTCGTAAAGGTGAGTGTTTTGATTTCTATAAACTTGTATTCGGTTTATTTGTTGTTGATCCTATATTATTATTTTTATTGCGTGTAATTTGGAATTTATATTACTTGCAACGCTGTATATAAATGGAAATATACTTTTTACTCTTAAATATAAATTTACTTTCTCCTATATATTGTTTTAGTTTTGAATATTCGCTTGCTAATTGTTGATTTTATCATTATTAAATGATCTTAAAAAAAGTTTATAGTTAATATATGTTTAAAACATGTCCATATCTATATAACCTAATCGCCTGTATCATTTACACCATGCATCTATATCTATAAAACCTAAACTGTATCTATATATGTATTTATTGAACCTAAACGCAAATATATCTTAATCGTCGTCTACCATGTTAACATTGGTTTCGAGTATACGTTCTCGAAGCTATGTTGGAATGATACGTGTTAAGATATTACGAGTTTATGTAGATTGTAATTCTTATGGTCAGACTATTGAATACGTTTTATCTGATGTTTGGGTATGTTTTATATTTAGTAAACATAATCTTAATCTATTGCTTGATAAAAACGTATATTACCTCATATGTCATTATCTTGGTTGCTAAACTTTCATCATGTATATTATAGGGATGCAAAATCCAAAGTACCCTTGATAGCGCATACCTGTCAGTTTTTATCATTGTCGTTGGTGAAGGCCAAAGGAAAGAGATAACGGGTTATTCTGTTCGCAGTAATAACGGAATTAATCGTGTAACATCTCATGCGTTTAGGTTGAGTTTCAATAATAGTACATGTATTTCTGATAGTCCTAATATGTGTGACTCTCTTAATATCACGTTCAGACGTTTTCCAGAAATTCTCCATCTATCTTTTTGTCGTTGTACTGCTGTTGGTTAGTATATTTTTTTTGTGTTTTCAGTAATATTGGAATTATAACTCTGATGTGAAACTTTTATATTATTTTACATGTTAATATTATGATTTGATTGGAGAAGTTTTTGACTGTCTTCCTTTGGAAATACTTCCTGGAAGTCGTTGTCAAAATGTTAGACAGTGCTTGCGTTTTGTATTGCGTGATGAACAGTAAGTTTTTGTTTATTCTTTTTTATGGTTAAAGTTTTGTTATAATATATTGTGTTCTAATTGATGTCATAAACTTGGTCTGATAATTATAACAATAAAACAGGAAAATGATAGTTTCTTGTGCTGCTTGGGATGATTTGGCTATGATCGTGTTGCATGGATTCAGTAAATCTGGTTCTTCTAAATTGGTAGTGGTTCTCAGATGGGGGCATGTCCATATCTCGTCATCAGGTTTGATTATTCTATAAATCTTATATTAGCTTTGTTATATTAATTGTTATTTTTTTAAAATTATTTTATACAAAAAAATGTGAATTCTTATTGTAGGTCGATGTACTATAAACAGTCGTCGTGGTGTTTCCGATATTATGTTTAACCCTTGTTTGTAAGCACTTGATGGAATACGTCAGGTTTATTATACAAATCATATCTGCATTTTTTTCTTCTTATTATTTATATGTTTGAATAATTGTCTTATTGAATGTTCCTACAGGATTAAACGTGGCAGATGTGCGCATGTGGAATTTATTTTATGAAGATTGTTATGCATGCCTGGAATAATCAGAATTGAATAGTGTCCATTTTGATATTTTGAATAAAGTGAGATAATATATATACAAAATTATTATTGATTCTTAAATAATTTTAATTTAAGTTTTATAATATTAAGGTTCGAATCTATTATTACTATCACTTTGTTTAATTGTTTACTTTAATGGGATGCAAATAGAAATTTCTCATTAGTATGAAAATGGCTTTTATTTCTTATACGGTATGTCCTAATTATCTTTAATATTTATATAACAAGTATGTCACTACGTGATATGGTGTCCTCTATATACAAAATTGTATATTTATGTTATATATGGACTATATCTCTATGCCTTTGTAGTTTTTTGTATTAATGTTTTGTTTGGTAATCTATATGATGAGTATCGTTATAAGAATAAAGTATAGTGAAACATAGATATACGGTTTTGATATAAGATCATGTATATATATTGTCACAACTTGGATATAATAGATTTAGTTTTATAATATTCAATTTGGTAACAAAATCTAATTATATTATAGTCTAATTCTAATCTAATGTTTTTCTATGACATATTTCATTTTTATACACAATCTAATAATATACTAGTTAATTAGATTCTGGTAATATTACTATTCTAGAATATTCTGTAATACATATATATCTATACATATATATATATTTTTTTATTTAATAATGTCTATACGTATATATATAGAATTTCTATCAAGAATTAGGTTAAACAGTTTGATTCCGATTGTGCTATCATGTTTCCCTATTAAATTAGTCTTTACAATAAAAATCTGTTTAGTTTGTCGTCTCTTAATCCAATTGTCCATGAATGGGAGATTCGTGTCAAAGTTATACATAAGTGGGTTGAAACTAATGGTGTTGTTTCTATGGTTAATTATATCTTTGGTGATACTGAGGTTGTTTTAAGTTTCTTAATATTTTGCTTTGTATACGATCTATGTAAGAAATGTTTTGTCCTAATTCATTAATTCTTTTTGTAAGGGTACTAAGATACATACGGTACTTAATGGCGAAGTAGGTGAAGTGTTGCGATCAATCATGGTCTTAAACTAGTGGTATGAGATACATGATTTTAGTCTAATCCCGGTTGAGCATATGTTAAGAATAACACCTCATAGGTTTAAGATTGAACTGTATTCCAAAACAAGTATTGTGTCTGTCGAAGAGCATTGTGCACATGATTTTTGTGATTTTGCCAGGTTTGGATATATTCTGAGTGGGTTTCTGAACCCAAATATAATTGTTGGTGAGTTTATTTTTTATTTTATTTGTGATGTCTTTATATGTGTATACAAAATTTTAATGTTGAATGTGTTGTTTATCTGATTATTTGTTACAATGATTATAGATCTTGCTGGAAAAGTCGAGAATGTTTCCAAACTTGGTGTGGTTTGTCTACCTGGATCACTTGTACAAGGATATGATATTTACTTTAGTCTCCATGATTCACAGTAATAATGTTAAATGTTTTATTTTGCTAAATTGTATTCGTATTTTAAGCTTATCTTTATTTTGTATTTTTTTCTTTATGTAGCATTATTACTATCTCTTGTGTATTCACTGGGGATTGTGTTTATAGCTTCTAGAATTCTTGGAAGAATCGTGATGATGATATTGTCATCTGTGTTTTGCAATTTGCTAAGATTGAAGTCGGTGGACGTTATGCTTGGCATTGTACCAATATTGGTAATTGTACCAAGTTCGTGTTCAATCCTCAGCTGTCTATTGTTAACAAGTATAAGGATTGATATTTTTTATTTTTTTATTTTTTTGTGTGTTTAAGTTTTATTTGTTTAATTGTTCATTTGATAACATTTATTTTACAGGTTTCCAAAACATTATGATGTGCCTGCTGCCATACGGAAAGAGAATTCCATTGAGTAGCCGTATACGTTTAATATACCTCTTGCTTTTTAATGATATTATTAATTATTTTTGTTCTTTGAAACTTTCGTTATGGTTTAAATTCTTATATCAGATACTAATTTTCCGTTTTAATATAATTAACATAATGTGTTTATATTTTTTAATATAGTTATTTCTCATAATTTTAAATTGTTTTTTATATTTTTAAATATAATCTTGATGGTAACTCTTTATAATTGACATACTCATCTGTACCGAAATTGGTAATTGATCATCTGCATTTTTATTTGTTAGTTATACAATTAGCTCATAAGTTGCTTTGTAAGTCATATTTTAATCGGTGATATCGTTTATCTTACAACATGTTTGTATGATATTAATGGTTTGATACATATATTTTGTAGTAAGTCATATAAGTCTTATTGAACATGTGGAGATTGATACCTCTGTTTAAGTATTTATTATTTAGACAGTAGTTTGTTGTTATAGGTAACTAATCTATCAGTTTGGTTTATAGGTACATATCTCTTCCTTTTGTCACTAATTATCATTATTTGTCTTTTATCGCTTAATCGTTTGGTTTGTTTTATATTCTATTATTAATTTGGATTTTTTTAATTAATTTAACAGATGTTAATTATGTTATATATAAAGTGTATAACATAATGTTTTCAGTAGTATTTATTTGATAACATCGATATGTGTATTCATGTATTAAAAGTTTTTTGTTTTTATTTGTTTGGTATTTTGTGAGTATATTGTGCTGTCATTCTGTTTCATTATTTTTGATGTGTGTTGTATCGATGTTATTGATTATATTGGCTTGGTATATGTAAAAATATACTGTTGTTTTATTGTAATTTTTTTTTCCGATGGTTTCGTCTATAAAGGTGTTGTGTGGTCACTACTATGAGATATACATGTCAACTTAACTGGTAGCGAAACACTCTCTCTCAATTTAAATTGCCGATAATCGTTACCATTCTCTCCTTGAGTTTGGATACTTCAAGGATCAGATGGTTCCTCCATGCTCAGATCATACGAAAATGGTATTCTTTAAATCCGTTGGGTAAGCGAACTCTAGAGTTTATATTTAGTGATAGAGAGGTAATGTTTTGATATTTCTACTAAAAATTGTGATATTATCTTTATTTCGGCTAAATATGAAATGCCTTGAATTTTTTGTTTCAGGGTTCTTCTGTACACACAGTCGTTAATGAGCCCATGATTGATCGTTTTGATTCGAGGATGCATGAGGGAGATTATAAGTTTATAAGTCGTTTCCATGTTGAAGAGGTTTTTGGACTTTATCATCCTAGTCGTAATCGTTGTCTGATTCTATTCTTGTCAAATACTTCTGTTAGATCTGATCCTCGAGGTGACTTCCGGTCTACTCTCACTGCCCTCTGTCTTAGAAGTATCTTAAACAGATCTATGGATTTCACTTATTGTTTGGTTAGTATATTTTTATTGTTGTCTTAATATAATCTTACATTATGTTTATGATTCACGTATAAATCCTGTTTTTTATGTCTTTAGATGTTGTTGGCATTGTGACTTATGTCGGAGATCTTAGCATAAATGATCCAACAAGACCGGGTTTTATGTATGCTACGATGGATTTCAAAATTCGTAACAGAAGGAATGTTGGATTTTTTGTGGTATGCGTCTTGATTTTATTATTCTTATTTATTAGTTCTTTATCTGTATAAATTTTTTTATTAAAATATTTGTGTTCTGGTATTTAGAGGTGATGTTCTTGATTGTCTTGCCTTGGGAGAGGTAGCTGAGAATTTCGATGCTGTTTGGAATAGTAGAGTTGATAGGGATGTAAATATAGTTATTTTAAGATGGTGGACTTATACCACGTCGAGGATGGGAGGTAATTCATAAAAATGATAATTTGTTTTATTGTATTAATAAAATATGTTAGCTGATCCGTTGAGAGTTGTGCGTTTTGTATCTGTTACATTGTTTGTTTTGTGTTTTTGTAGCTGAATACACTCTCTTGCGGTCTTCGAATAGAGTTAGTCAAGTTTCCGTTAATCCTGAACTTCCTGAGATGGATGACTATCTTAATAGGTTCATAAGTTTGCATTGTTAGCTTATCAAAGCTATTTATACATATTACTAATAAGGTTTTATTTTGGGTTATTGTTTTACAGAGATTCTGACGATAGTGGGAGTCGATCTGATTAACATGAGTCTTCGATGGTTATGTGGTTTGATGCTCGGGCATTCTCCAATTGTGTTTCTTCTTGCTTTCCTTTTTTAATTGTATCTTTTGATCTTAGTCTTTGTGTGTGTTACAATGTGTTAACTATATTTTTGTTTATTCTGTTGTTTTTTATTGTTATTTGGTGATCTTGAATTGTGATATTATCTTAAAATATTATGTTGGTTTTTATTGTTACGTACTTTTTTTCTTTCTTTTGAATAGTATATTTCTTTACAATATCATAAGTAATATCATAATTAAGATATCATTTATTTGTTTACTACTCTTGTCTAAAATCGATATCTAGTTTTATCTTTTATACCTTGTAAAATTGAGTGTCAATATTATATGATCTAACCTATTCAGAATTGAGTTTTCGAGTTTAATTTTATTTAAAGTGATTTCTCGTATTTCAGGTTTAAATGAAATATACTTTATCATAAAATATCATATAAAACAACTAATTATTGGGAAAATAACTATCATAAATCCTAAACAAATATATATCAAGTTATAATTTTGACTGTACGTAAATATATTTTATCAATTATACCAGTCAATATTTTTAAATAATTTTTATTTTTGATAGAAATATATATTTAATTTCATGAGTGATCTAATATGCAATTAATATTCGTATATTTTATGTTCTGGATGATGTAATTCGTCATGATGGGTTCTAATCATGTCTTCATCTCGTCTTCTTTTCAGTTTATGATCATGGTTGGATTGTGTTTATACTTTCTTCACATTATGTAATAGTTTCATAAATTTCGTTGGGTTTCTATTATCATTGTCATCAAATTTATCCGAATATTCTGATCTGAATTTTATTTTTTCTTCATTTGAAGTGAAATTTATCTACATTTAAAATTTTCTTTAGTGTTGTTATAAGCAGGCTTTCGATTAAATTATCTTTCAGACTGGGCTTTTATCTCACTATCAAATGTGACTTAATATTTTGGACCATATTTGTAGCCCAATAAATAAATGATTATAATTTTAAATATTCTGAGTTATTGGATAGTTTATGTTATTGTTCGTATCGATTAGTTATGGTAGTTATCACGTGTTAAATCTAATATATATTATTTTATTAGGTATATATATTTTATATATCATTATCAATATTTTTAGCGTCTTTTATATTGGTAATAATATATTTTTCCGGAAGGTAACGTATATTTGATTGTTAATATCAATCAGAAATAGTAATAATATTACATTTTTTATATAATGATTAATCACTCGAATCTTTATAATTTGTACTCTTGTACTTTAAAGGTCAACTATATGCAATCGACTCTCTTGAGATATTTTGAAATCTTTTTAATTTTAGTCATGTTTCCTTATCTTCTTAGCTCTTACAATAATAATTTTTTTAGCCTGTCTTCATAGTCATGTTTCCTTATCTTCTTAGCCATTTAATAAATTAATTGTTAACATGTTGTGCATTTTAACTTCTCATACTAATATTTTCCTTATGTTTATAAACCCTAATTCTTATCTCTTTATAATTCTCACAGTCGTCCAAAACTTGCGGGATATATTATCTATTCTCTAATCTACCTTGAATCTATGTACGTACAATATGGGTTTTGTTTATAATGAAACGGAACGTGCATGGATCCCACGATCTACAAATTCAAACAATACATTGTATGGATCCAATCATTATACACAGGTAGTTTGTTTGATTATGTTTCTTATATTCTTTATTGTATATTTCTACTTATCAATCTATACTTTTGTTTTCTATATTGTTGTCATTTTCTATTTGATTTATCTTATTTTTCTTCATAGAATCGTGTTCGTCGTAATAATGATTTGAATGGGACGACTTTGAGGACACATGCTATAAATAAATTCTTTCGGTATATCAATAAAGGATGTGAGGTATTCTCTGAATTATAATCTGGTTTGAGCTATTCTATATTATATAAATTCTGTTACCCCTGATTAACCTATATTTGTTCATCTTATGATAAGATCGAGCCTGTATTACCTGCTGTTTTGAGGGTCTCTATTGCAGAGGTACGTTAATCTTTCTTTTAGCTTTAGATTAAAATTGTGATTTGATATTCTACTAAACCTGACACGGCCTAATGTCCTAATATATTCACATGCTTATGCGTTTGGAGCAGTCACAATTGAAGTTGTTCGAGTTAATGGTATCTTTTGACAATTCATATGTTCTTTATACGTTTGTTAGTTTTATTTTATATTGAAAATTAATGATATGTATATGTACTTTTATTTTTAGATGGTTTTACCTACCACATGTCTGTATTCTGAGAATCGGGTAATTTCGCACTATATATTTCTTATTTAAATGTTTATGGTATATCTAATACATATTATGCTGATGAATCTTGATTGTTTTCTTGACTTTGGGATACTAAAAAATAGTTTTGAATTACTCTATTTTTGTGACCTACAGACACTAGGTAGACCACATGCATGTCTGGAGACAGTGATGTCAATGTTTCGGCTGTTTGGTATTCTACCTGGGAAGTTTTAAATAGTAATATTTGGCCAACCCGTGTACACGTTCAAAGTTATCATGATATGTTTGTTTCTTTGGTTGAATATTGTCTATTAGATTTGATTTTGAATCTGTTTTATTTTCTTTGTTTGTACCTTATATGTCATTTTTGTTTCATGTAGGTCTTGTGATGTCAACAGATCATATTAGGACTACTGGTTTGAAATTTTTGAAAACAAAAATAGACTTGTGTGGTATACCTATAGTCGAATGTGATGTGTATTCTGCTTCTGCTGCAGATTTGATGAATGGGTTTCAATCGTCTGTGGATTATATTACCTGCAGTAACAGTGAATGAATATGGTTCTGAATCTGACGAATCGGAATAATATTCTTTTATACATTGTGGTATTAAATTTGTTTTAGATACATTATAGTTCATCTTTACATTCTTGAAGAAATTCGGATGAGAAACAGAATTCGAGACATGAAAAATTCTTCTTAGTCCACCATGCTGATCAAAGTTCTAATTTGTTCAAGTTTTTATTATTATGCTATTCTGTTATTTTTCTGTTTTAACTTTTTTTTAATTACTTGATGAATTTAAATTTAATACATATTCTTACCAGTTACATATTATAATTTATATATGTATGATTTTATATAATAATGATAAATTCACACTGGACAGAAAATATGTAAATGATTACGTATTAATTGATTTATAAAATAACACACTATATTATAATTAGTTATGCGTGGTTCGTTATAAACCAGACCTATTGTACCTTTCCGATGTGTCTATTGGTTTTCTATTTATTCACCATATACTCATAATCCTTCTTCTCGTGCATCGCATTCCATAAATTGCATTATAAAAATACAAACTGATCTCTGAAGTTGTGTATAATTATATACAAAGTGAATAAACACCTATGGAGACGGAGTTCCCAAATCTCCAGTCTCTTCCCAGGGATATCTTATCTCGAAGCTGTTCCGATGTTGCTAATCATTCTTTGACAGATATTAGAAACCTGGAATTGGTATCTAAGGATCTACGAATCGCTGCCAACAAATTTTTTTTTTAAAAAAATCAACTGCTTCAGCAGATTAGTCTGTTTCTAAACGTCATGTCGCAAAATCGACGAAGATTTGATAAATTTATGAAGAGATGTTGAAGAGGAGGTAATCTAGAGGCTATCTATCAGAAAGGTCTTGTCCATTATTTTCATGCCACTAGCTATGACGATCAGTGGGAAAAGGGAATCACTCATATGGCAAAAGCGTCAACACATGGTCCTGGTATACTTTATTGTGGAAAGGTTTTAGTGTTTGGAGGAGACTTTAGACAAGTTTTGCCTGTAATACCTGGTGATGTCCGAGATCAGACAGTTTTGTTCACTTTGAATTATTCACGACTCTGGAGGTCATGTGAAGTGTTAAAACTCACGGTTAACATGAGGCTTCATAGTAGTAAAAGCGTTGAGAGTTTCTCAGAACGTGAGGCGTTTTTGAAATGGGTAATTGATGTTGGTGATGGAAAAATTAATAAACCCAATGATGGAGAGGTCGAAATAGATATTACTGAAAATTTTCTTATAAAAGATTGTTGTGATCCCATGGAAGCATTGATAACGAGTGTCTACGGAAATAAGTTGACTTCAAAAACTAAGCCCGATTTTTTCAAGAGAGAGCCATGCTTAGCCCTACTAATAATGATGTTGACAAGATCAATGAATATATGCTGTATAAGATGGAAGGTATTTATGTTTCCTTATATATAATGTTTATATTGTATTCTAATCTCTAGTATTTATTATTCATTACAAAATATAACAGGTGAGGAAAAGGTCTACCTAAGTTCGGATAGTATTGAGGTTTCAGATACGAGTCCGAAAGATGTTATTATATTCTACAGAGTTTTTGAATAGTGTGAAGGTGGCGGGCTAGCCTAACCATAAATTGATACTGAAGATAGGGGCTCCTGTTATGGTCCTTAGAATTATTGATCCTAAAGGTGGGTTGTGTAATGGTACAAGATTACAAATTGTGCAATTATCCGATCATGTGATTCAAGCAAAGATTATAACTGGGAAAAATGTTGGGAGTATAGTTTTGATTCCTAGAATGTTTTTAACAACATCTGATGGAAATTTTCCATTCAGGATAAGGCGAAATCAGTTTCCGGTTACACTTGCTTTTGCTATTACTATAAACAAGAGCCAAGGTCAGACATTATCTACAGTTGGCTTATACTTACCAATACCAGTTTTTTCTCATGGGCAGTTATATGCCGCGCTTTCAAGGGTGACTTCTCGCAATGGTTTAAAGATTCTAATTCTTGATGATAATGGAAAGCCAAAAAAAAGTCCACTTTGAATGTAGTTTACAAGGAGGTTTTCCAAAATATCATTTAGTTTTAGTTCTTTGTGGTTAAATTTTTTGTATTATTATAATTTGGTGTTTTTCCTTTTTTTATATATTTAATTCTATGATATATTTTGTTAATTTAATTGTGGTTCAGTATTTTTGTTATTAAAGTTTATTTTTATTGTGTTTATCATCATTAGGAATAATGAGAAAATATTGGAATATTTACGTTTTCAGTAATGCTTATACTCCTTATTAATATTATATTGTGAGTATCATCATCGGCAATAATATATAAATTATTGGAATTTTTCTGTTTTATAGTTTTTAAAAATTATTGGAATGTTTCTGTTGTATCACCACCGCCTTTGTCTTTGTTATATATATTGATATGCTAAACCTAAACTCTTATAATTTTGGTAACAATTTCACCATACGATCACAGGTACCGAGTTTATGTATATTTCACGCAAAACTAACATGATATCTACTATATTCCGTCTATTATCATCGTTAATGGTTATACTTAATTGTATAATCACCGGTATTGATTGTAGTTTCTACTATAAATACAGATTTTGAACTTTGAAATCATCTCTTAGTTTAATGGAGATAATTTCAACTCTCTTACGAGTACAAGCTGAGGTAAACTGCTAACCATTATTAATATTTTATCGTTGAAGTCATTCTCTTATCAATAATCTTATAAATTTCAACGTGCTTTAAAACAGAAACCTGTTTCTAGCCACTCTACAACACCTTCATTGATGGTAAGTACTCAAACTCTATTTCCTCGATGTATTTGATGTACTAATGTCAATTATTCCTATGCAAGATGTAGACTATTCAGAAGGTACTATAAATCTCTCATCAGGTTTCGAACAACTCGATATAGATACGCATACTCCTGATAATACTTGTGAGGTTAGTATTCTATCGTTTTAATTTTCTTAAATTTTTCAATATAGTATTATTACAAAAATATCAAATAAGAACATGTTTTAAAGCAGGAATCTCTTTTGAACAACTTGCCAATATCTTCATTGATTGTAAGTAATTCTATATCGATCGATAATTTATTCAATTCGCTAATATCAATATCGTAATTTTTTATGAAGGACATGGATTGTTTGGAAAAAACCATAGGTATCTCATCGCAATTCGCACAGATCAATCTAAATTCCAATGCTCTTGAGATACCTACTAATGTTAGTATTTTAAAATCCTATTACTTTAGTTAATATACATTTTTGTTTTGTATACTTATTTTGTGTCAATATGTTTATTTCATGTGTTATTTTCATGTAGGGTATGGATGTTTTAGAAAATACCATATATATCTCATCATTGTCCAAATCAATTTAAATTCTAATCCTATTGAGACTACTACTAATGTTAGTACTATTAATATCTTTCTTAGTTTAATTAATATAAATTTATGTTTTGGTATACTAATTTTGTGCTGATGTATTTATTCTGCAACAAATATATAGGGTTCTTATACTCATCATCCAGAATTGGGCGAGCATAACAAATCATTAAAGTATCTTTTAAAATTTGTGAGGATAGGACATGAGGTGATATGATCATGCTTAATTTAGATTAATAATCTCAGTGTATCGATATCCACTGATAATCTTATGAATGTCTTTTTGTCATAATTCAATTACCAGCCTTGTGTTCCTGATCCTTTAAACGAAGTTGATCTGCATCAGCTACCGAGACCAACCAAAGATATTATTATCTATAATGGACATCAGGTAAAATTATGATTCTTTACAAATTTTGTTATTTACTTTGCGATATATCATTTCTATATTTATTAGTTTAATTTATTTTCTTTAACCATGTTTTGATATGGCTTAGATGTCTCCTACTGAAGAATGTATAAGTGCTATTAACGATAGTTCTTTATGGGGTCCTCCGGCTTATTCTCGAAAGCTATTAGCAACGTGGTTGTGTGGTGCCGATAGTGTTGATGTTTTACGTGTCTGGGATGCAACTTGGGAGGTGTTATGTAAAGATGTGTTTCCCGAGCCACCAGATCTTATTTCTTACCATTGTGTTTTTGACCACTTAACTAGACTTCAACTAAAAGCCACCGGATATGATCTTTTTAAGCGATACATGGCCGCTAAAGGGATTACTTGTCCAGATGGTGACAGTAAATATCTTCTAATAAGAAATTCTGATAGATGGAGAGTAAGCACACCAGGAGCTAACTTTGGTGGTATTTATATGTATGATTCGGATGAATGTGCTGTTTCCAGTGTTTTGAACGAAGAAGAATAGGCCAAGGAAGAATCAGATGAAGAATTGGCCCATGAAGAATCAGATGAAAAATCGGCCCATGATGAATCAGATGAGGACTGATTTCATTATGATTCAGACAGAATTATTTATCATGCTTATGATATTTAAGTTTTAAATCTTATGATATTTTATAGATTTTTAGTTTAAGTTTAAAACGTTTTGCTTTTTTTTTTTATATTGCCTAATTATTACAACTTCTGAGTTTATCGATTTATAATATTTGAGTTGATTAAATTAATATATGAGTTCATATATTATTAAGATTTCTGAGATTCTAAATCTTTGTCATATGATATGATTTAGATGGCTTTACAATTCTCTGTCTTATAATATGATTCCGAATAATCCGTTCTATTTTTATCCTTGTGTTGAGATAGTTAAATTTAAACTACTAATTTATCATTTTAAAGCTCTCGAACTAAACTGGTCACAAATATGATTAATATAAAATAAATTTTACTAAATATTCTTTATAAACGTAAATGTTTCATATATATTTGGGTGTATATTGAAAAAGTAATGATTTATAATTATTACCTACGTTTAGATTGTGTCAGCTACTTAAATCATTGCAAAAGTCTTAAAAATCGGAAACTTATCAAATCTAAATAAAAGATTCCCTTTTTGCGTGTGATTTGAATATATCTACATCTATATACATATACGCATACATATTTTAATCTTTCATCTCCTTTATTTCTCAAAACGACTCTTTATATTTCAAAACAAAAAGAAAAAGAAAAAAAAAACCTAGAACTCATCTTCTTCGACACAACTAATGGAGATTTATCATGATCTCTACCGCCTAAACACCTCTATCACAGGCTGGCATGTTCATGTAAAGATATTGAGGATCCTCCAAGATTCATCCGTCCCGTCTGGCAAATCGTTGGGTCTTATTCTTCTAAATGAGAAGGTACTTTCTAATCTATATTTAGATTGTCCTCTATAAAATGGTTGAATTGATCTCATCAATAGTTATGTTTAACTAATTGCTAAATATGATTTCCAGTGATAAATAATGTTGAAACTTTATTCTAATACGAGTCAGTTTTATATGGTTTGAAATTTAGGTTTTTTAGTTAATGGTTCAGACATCGATCTGATTTGCTTTGATTTCGTACTACTATTCATTCAACATAACTTATTTCGTGCTTATGATTTTTATTTTTTGTGTGTATTTTAATTTGGAATTATCTTTGTCTATTGTTTTAAAAAAGGGCGAGAAAATTGAAGCTTTGGTTAGCAAATCTTGGAGCGATTATTATTTAGAGTTCCTAGAAGAGGATCGTTGGTATACTATTATGAAATTTAGAGTGTTTCTAAACAATGGACCAAGGAAGCTAACTAAGGGTATTTTCAAGATTAGTTTTCCTGGTGACACCATTGTTAAAGATTGTGGACTGATTGATGAATGCTCATATGCATCCTTTACTCCTTTATGTGCTTTGGTCAATGGGACTATTGATCGTAGCTATCTTTTTGGTGAGTTGTTTATTGTCAATCTCAATGTTTTGTTTGAATAACAAAATCATATGGCGTCATAACCTAATAACTTGTTTTTTTTTTAATTTATATTTGATCGGTTATGTTGTCAAAGCTTCTGAGCTTACTCATGTTGATCCTCAGTCAAAAGACGCCGGTGGCTATCGCTTATCATTCACCTTAAAGGAGAAAGAGTAAGATATTGATTATCATCTTACTTGCTTATGTGTATTGTGACTGTTATTATAACCAACTCACTTACTAAACAATTTTAACCTAGGGGCTGCCGCATTCAGTGTGAGGCGTATGGTGAGGCCGCAATCGATTTTAGTAATGGTTATAAAGACTCTGTCTCTTCTAATGAAACGATTGTGTGTGTTCTTCGCTGGTGGAAGCACATTGAACCCTTGATTGGTTCTCATGTTAGGGTTTATAGTCACCCACCTGTCTATAAGGTTCTATTCAATCCAAAAACTATTCCAGATGTTGTCGAGATGTTAGACTTGTAAGTGTTTGACATGTTTAAATTCTTATTCTGATCATATTTTGTTTGCTTATAACTAATTTCGCATTCTATGACAGAACTGAGAACCGTGAAGCTGGAACTGGTGACGATCTAATGGAATAAAGTGTCAATTCTGTTACCGGTTGCTCACTTGCTTGAATCTATCTATATGTATAATTATTCAAGTTTCTTATTTTTGTTCTGCTTCTAATGATCACTATGTAATAGTTTGAACCATAACCTATGCTTTATGAATTTAGCTTTATCTTTTGAACTTGATCTATTCTATATTTCAACATACAATGTTGATCTTCACATTAAATTCTGTTTTCATATATGCTTTATAAGTTTTCCGAAGTTAAGACATCATTACTAGATTATTTATTTAACTAGAATATTTATTATTATTGAGTGAAAAAATGTAAACAATACTAATATTTTAATATTGGATAATCTTTATATAATATTTTATTTGGTCAACTTATAATCCCGTAATTTATGTAAAATTTTGAAACATATAAATGTTATTATAGATATTTGCAAGATTACAATAATAGAAAATATACCAAATCATCTTATCTTTCTAACTTATATTATGTGCAGAATAAATAAACAATACACGTGATTTCAATTTGTATAATCACGATATTGTATTCTATTGGGTCGCCATATTAATTATGTTAGATTAACAATATTTTGGACAATAAATCTAATTTGAAAATGTTTATATACTATTTTATTTATTCGGCTTATAACTCCATAATTTATGTAAAATTGTATAACATGTAAATGTTAATATAGATATTTGCAATATTACATGTATAATAATTGATTTACTGTTTACTTTTATATTAAAAGGAACATATACCAAACCGTCTCATCTTTCAAACTTATCTTATGTAAAGAACAAGGAAATAATCGAGATAATTTCAATATATAAAATTATTATATCCTATTTTATTTAGACGCCATATTGATTATGTTAAATTCATAAAAATCTCTGTCAAAAAATACTATAATAATTTGACTTATTATGTTTGTTAGGTTTATTAGTTCTAGGTTTATTAGTTTAAAAGTGAAAACAGAATCTTAAGATAATCATTGGTTTATGATTTATTTAAAAATAACTGGAAAATTTATATAAATAACACCGACTTATCTTTTTACTAACATCTATAAATATTGATAACCTAGATTATCAACCGTTCTAATCTCTTTATCTCTATAAATATCAAAAGGCATAGAGTTGTTAATTATATTATCTTTGCGATGGCTCATCTTATAGCTAATGCCATCAGAAACTCATTAAAAAAAAAGTTACATGCATAGATGTCTCAGCTATGAATCCATATGTTCAGGAATGGAAAGTTCGTGTCAAAGTCCTCAGAAAATTAAATTGGACTTTCGGGGCATATAACACAGTTGAGCTGATATTAGTTGACAGCCAGGTAAATTTAACCCAATTTTGTCGAGTTATGATTGATAACTATTAAAAAAATTAATATTATCGATTTTGTTGTAGGGTACTAAAATACAAGCTACTATGGACGAAGAATTCATTGACAGGTTTTACAGAAAAATAACAGAAGATGCATGGATCACTATCTCAGGATTTAAGCTATCAATTGCTTCTGGTTCTTTCAGGCCTGTTCCACATCGTTTTTTATAAGATGGCAATCAACTACCGTTGTAAGGAAAAGCACACCGGCAACATTAGATAATTATTACTCTTTCGTATCTTTTGAAGATATAAAAGGAGGTCTTCTAGACACCGCTTATTGTGTTGGTAATAATTTGTTTACTTATTGTATATTTCATTCAATAGATATGACTATTTATACATATATACTTAAGGGATCAAACTAATAATTATTGGTTTACACTAGATATCATAGGGCATGTTGCATGTGTAGGTAATGATCTAGGCAAAGGGCCTCCTACTCATGTTTGGGATGAAATATCTTTTGAGCTCGAGGACAAAGAGTATGCCAACCACCATATTTATGTAATGTTTTCATAAGTTCTTATATGTATAATCATGTTTGGGATGAAATATTATTTTAATCACCAGATTCGCACGATTAGAAGTAACCGCAAGTATATTAATATTAGGTTGATTGTTAATTAGTTACATATTATAAATTAGTTATAGGTCATTAAAGTCTAATAACTTATGTTTATATATTTACTCTTATTGTAAGATCTTGGACGGCTACCACAGCATTCACCTGTACAAAGGTTACTATAAATCCGGATTGTCCTGAAGCAATCGACATGAGAACTATTATAAAAGCAAAGAAGAACCACCACCTTGGATAATTGATTTTATAAAGTTTTTATTTCCGAGCATTATTTAAATAGTTACATCTTTACTTTCATTATTTATTTTATAGAGTTTAGCATAACAACATCGAATTTCAATTCATATCTCATTTATTTTGGATTATCTTCAATTTTTAAAAAAGATTCAAAATTTATATTATCTTATGACTTTTTAATCTATTATTATTTGGATTCATCCATACATATTTTATATGTGGGATATAGGTCTTGAAACTAATGTGCCAGCAGATAGCCTTATTTTTCAGAGAAGAGTCTACATCCTTATAGACTCAAAACTAAAAATACACACAACAGAAAAGAAAAAAAAAACACAAAGCACACAGGACTAATCTATTAGATAAATACGAGCCCTAGTGATCGGTCCATCACCCTAAATAAACAACAAAGATTTTTGTTCTTATCAATGCTTTGTCTTCTCTAAAAAAAAAGTTGTAGATTTGACGTTTGACAAAAATCTATCGCATGCATCATATTTCATGTCTCATATTCTTCCCAATTTTTAAAAAATAGAAATCTTCTTCTATTGATTTAAACTCAACCCAAATGCATGCTTCACGTCCACAAACTTTTTATGCATTTATGCGTTTCTATTGCTTGAGATACAGGATTCAGAGTTTGTAATATATTCCATGTTATCTTCATTTATTAACTTAAGTGTTCTGTTTGATTATTTAAATTATACTCTTTTTAATAAACCGTTCAAACCTAATATATCCTTATCAAATAAAAAATATATAAATTAAGATATTATAATTTAAAATAATGAATCAACTAGAATCACAAAAATGTAAAAAAAAAATCTCAAATTTCTATATTTACAAAATTATAAATGTAATATCTATATTCATGTATATATATATATATATATTCAGTTTTTTAGGTTTGGCAGCATTAGTACAAGTTCTTGAAAGATGGTTCCAAAACAATGATCTATCTCTGAATTACGACCAGCAGCTGATGAATGGCTAATCAGAGCCAAGGTCTTAGCAATCTGGATAAAGAATCCAAAGAAAAAAGACAAGGTCGT
The DNA here is from genome assembly GCA_963555745.1 of Cardamine flexuosa. NCBI lineage: Eukaryota > Viridiplantae > Streptophyta > Magnoliopsida > Brassicales > Brassicaceae > Cardamine > Cardamine flexuosa. Next base: position 20,311,606 of record OY743217.1, on the reverse strand, counting down.
CGACATAATTGTCGTGGATGAACATGTATGTGATTTATTCTATATTTTAAACATGTATTCTTCTAATATCAATTAATTATTGCGTTCAAACATTACTTTAATATAAGATATCTATATATAACGTAGGGGACCAATATTCAAGCATCCATTATGGGGTCTTTAATAGATGTATTTGCTAACCAAATCCTAGAATCTGTTTCGTATGAAATCCATACTTTCAGATTGATCGCTCAAACAACTTATCCAAGAGCGACCAAACATCCCTATAGATTATTCTTTTTTATTTCAACAAATATTACAAAAGTAAATTCCATATCATGCTTGGAGTTTTTTGAATTTGTGGAGTTCGAAGATATGTGGCATGAGGATAAAGACGAAAAATACTTGATGGGTAATATATTATCATTGTAATATTTTTTTTTTAAAAAATTTACATATTTTAAGAATGTCTATATTTGAAAATTTATTTTATAGATGTTATTGGTGAGGTTATAAATGTGTCTCAGCTTGCTTCGTTTGATGGTTCTGTTAGCGAGATAGAAAAACAATCTGATGAAGAAGATGATAATTACGATGAAGAAGATTGTAAAGAATTATACAGCGGTTATGAGAAAAGTGACAATGGGTCTGAAGACAGTTATGTAACCGAAATAGCATCCCATAAATCTGATGAAGACAAAAACATGACAGAAGATGATGAGGACCACGAATATGGTAATGAAGATGAGTGTGATGAACCTTATGTAGACTACTACACTGAGGAAGATGATCAGTATGTCAGTGATAGAGATTACCTTAGTGAGTGCGATGAGGATAATGAGTTTTACAACATTCATTACAATCATGGACAAAAACGACCCACTCATGACATTCAAAAGAGTATCGAATGGATAAAAGAAGATGATGAGTTGCTATCTGGTTCACTGTGCAGAGCCATCACAATTGAACTTCGTGATTTAAGGTTTAAAATTATATTTAACACTAATGAGATCTTATTCCCACGTTTTTTTGACTGCATATATGCTTTATTGTAGGAATATTCGTATACAACCTACTTTCACTGGTGAATTAGCTTTCAAGTTCTACAATGCCTGGAATGATTGCATGATGATATGATCATTTGTGTTATTAGGTTTGGTTGGTTAGAGAAATATGGAAGTTAGTTCTAATTCAAATGCCTCTTACATATGTATTATTAGACTATCAAACTAATAGCTATTTTGTCACTAATATATATAGGTGAAATGTCTATTTCATCAACTCACGGAACTCGACTCGCTTTGAATCCTTTGACTGAGGATTTAACCAATTTTAAATTAGCGTGAGTTATAATTTATTTATATGTCCTACTTAGTTATTTTATAATAATTTGATCATTAACAACTTATCTGTTTCTTGAATTGCAGTCTTCCCAAAAAGAGGTTTCGGACCTTGAGGACCAACTTACCTTAATGAAGATTTTGGCTTCTTCCATTTGGACATTATTTACTTACTAATAAATATACTTCTAAATTCATTTTAAAAGTTTATTTAGAATATTTTTCTCTTTAATAACAATGTATTTTTGTTAGCTCTTCTAATATATTACTTAAATTATAACTATATTTGGCAAGGGTTTTAATTCGATATTAAACTTATTTGTATTCTTAATTCCTTATTTATAGTATTTAAATATAAATATATAAACATAGTGTATTCGTCATATTTAAATGTTATTATTATGGATTCCATTTTCAAAGTTCAAATTAAACAACTAATAAAATTGAAAAATAATGCCACAACCAATTTACTATTTTATATATCTTGATTATATTGTAAATTAACTGATTTTATAAATAATTAACTTTATACAAATGACACATAATATTGATAAGTACATATTTATGGATAATTTACTATAATATATATCTCTAATATCTTTTGGTCCCGCGCGTACCGCGCAGGTGAATCAACTAGTTCGTGTTAAATGTAATGTGTATGTGAGAGACAATGATAAATATTTTTAACAGAATTTGTGCTAATTTGACAAAAAAAAAACTATGTGATGAAGCGGCACTGCAATATAATTTGATGAGATGATACATGTTAAAAGTAAAAAAGTTAGAGTCTAACCAAGTGTCGTTAGCTCGACTAATAAAAACTCTAGGTAAAACTTAGAGATTACCGGTTTGAATGACGGGGACGAAACCAATATTTATAAGTACAAATGACACATAATATTGATAAGTACATATTTATGGATAATTTACTATAATATATATCTCTAATATCTTTTGGTCCCGCGCATACCGCGAGGGTGAATCAACTAGTTCGTGTTAAATGTAATGTGTATGTGAGAGACAATGATAAATATTTTTAACAGAATTTGTGCTAATTTGACAAAAAAAAAACTATATGATGAAGCCGCATTGCAATATAATTTAATGAGATGATACATGTTAAAAGTAAAAAAGTTAGAGTCTAACCAAGTGTCGTTATCTCGACTAATAAAAACTCTAGGTGAAACTTAGAGATTACCGGTTTGAATGACGGGGACGAAACCAATATTACATTCTATGGTTTCGGAGATGAGAGATTACATGATTTGTCCATAAACTTTCTAGTAATTTTTTTTTTCTAAGATGTTAAGCGTGTATTATAGTTTAAAAAAAAAAAGCAGCACCAACAGATAAACCAAAACTTAATGTTGACAGTGGGATTTGAACCCACGCCCTTTCGGACCAGAACCTTAATCTGCCGCCTTAGACCAACTCGGCCATATCAACATTTTAGATTTTTTATTCCACATTAAAGCAATTTAAACATATATTTAGTTTGCAAAGTTATTCTCAACTTTATTTCAGTTTTGCATATCGCTTATGATTTATCGCCACTAAGGCTGACAAAGATTTAATAATAACATTTGGGACAGTACCTAAATGTCCATGTATCATCTAAAACAAATTAAATAATAGATTGAGTGAGATCTCTTTTACAAACCGAACAAGATTCACATGTATCATCATCACCCCAGTCCCCATACTGGGCACATAAATCTAATTTTACAAACAAAAAATATTGAGGTATCTGTCTATAATATATAGTTTCAGTATATATGTGGAATGTGGTACATCTAACAACTATAAAATCAGATCATGTAAGAACTATGAAGTCATCTTTTTCCCTATACAGCTCCACGGATGTTGGAACTCTAGTGCTTGTGAGATGATATATTCTGTAGAACTGCCTCAAGAAACAAACTACTGATCTATGTCATCGGGAGGCAATGTGGGACTCTTGGAGCACATATCCGTTTTATGAAGCTCCTTTAATCGACTCTCCGGGTTACAGAGTCCTAAATATTTGAGAAGAAAATGTTTGGTAATAGTTTATTGTGACTGACAGTTAATACCGTGAAATTGTATTTTTATATGTTACCTGAGCATTTTGGTATGTCCCAGACTGCTATAGACTTTGGAGTACAACGTGGATCGCATAATGCACGGTTGTCTTCGTGATTTACATCCATCGAAAGCATCCAAGATCCGATGCTTACATCTTCATTGTTAAACATCCTTAGACTAAAAAAAAATACAAAAAAAAAACACCGATAATGAGATTTGCATATTTTAGAATCCTGCAAGTGAGTAAAAATCAAAGCATTTTCACACCTGCCATTACGAGCTGCTGCAAGTGACGCAACTATCTCGACTGAAAGAATGTATATCGGTCCATAAGCATGTAAGAAATATTCATTTCCAATCAAATTTCCTTGTTTCTCGTACCTGACAAATTGTATATATGTCAATAAAAACCGATAAACTCTACATAGAGTTAGAATCGCAGATGAAGAGGAGACTACATAATACAAACCATTTTAGTTTAGGGTCAGTTATAACTGGTCCTTTCTTCATGCAGCCAATGTATGTCCGCGAATGACGTCTTTCCTTGGCAAGAAGCGTCGCAAGTCGATCTATACACACATAAAAAAAGAGAATTTGAATACGATTGTGAAGCAGAGGAAAACAGCTGCTTTCAAATACCTGGTCTCAGATAAATGTCATCGTCCGCTTTAACATAATAATCAGCTTCAAAGAGTTCAAAAGCTGCTTTGAAGTAAGCCAATCTATAAGGACGAGCATGAATCAGTCACACAAAAAAAAAAAAAAAGACTGAAGAATAGCAGAAAGCCTGAGATTAGGATTTTACGTTTTATATGGAAGTCGTAAATACTCTTCTTGGACATCAAGAAGCACAAAATCTCTGTATTTCTTTATCTCCTTCTCAAGCTCAGCCATCTTCTTTGCATCCTTTGACCGTCCAATAACGAATCTAAAAGCTAATCCAGTAGCTTGTTCCAACCTAAAGTTTCAATCAACAACAACAACACAACATTGGATTCTAATCCAAATATAAGCAAATGTAAATGGAGAGCCAATGAAAGTCATGGCAGTAAATCTACATCGGCTTAACCTCAAAACCCTTAAATTCCACGTAAAATTAGGCCTAGATCGCTTAAACCATATGACATAAAAAGGTTAAAACTTTGAAATGACATTATCACATCATCAATGAATCTCACTAACTAAGAAAGATTTTCACCAACAATTGCGATTAGAAGTAACCTAAAAGTTCAGATTTTACATCACAATTAGAATCAATATATCAAACCTAATAAGATCGAACATACAGAAGATTTTCCTCAACAATGGCGGAAAATTAACGACATTAATCAAAGGAAGTAACCAAATCAGAATCTAAAGCAATGTATCATTATAATTTGAAAGTTTTTAGATACCTTAGAAGAGCATCAGGATCAGAAGGGAACCAAGTACTTCTCAAAGAAGCTCTACGATCACCGGAATCAAAACTAGTTTGGATCCCAACAAAACCTAAAAGTTTTCGTCTTTCAGCCAAAACACCACCATTACCACCAAGCTTTCTAGAAGTAGAGACAAGTCTTGAAGTGTCTTGAGATCCACCGCATCGATAAACTGAAACAGGACCAAGTCTAGCTCCGGCGGAGGAGATTGCAAAGATAGTTCCGGCGATTCCAATGAAAACAGAGACGAGGGAGAAGAATATGATAGCTATGTGAATACGAGACGAAGCATAAGAAGAAGAAGAGTTTGGTTTATGGCTCTTTGAAGGTTTACTGTAATAGGAAGGAGACGCCGGAGAAGAAGAAGATGCGGTGGAGAAGCGGTGGGAGAAGAGTGGCATTTTCGTAAATTTGAGATTGGTCTAAGGGTAAGTTCGAATTTTAGGATATTTTGGTCACTCTGGATTCTGAAGGTTTTTTTTTAAGATCTGTCTATTTGCTTTAGTGACGGTGGCGTGAACTGTGGTTTCTGATTGCGAATCTAATTATTTTCTACTTTTTATGCTTTTTGTTTTGGTTATTTTCATACACGAATCTATTAGTTATGTAATTATTGTTTTAGTTAACAGAAGAAAAGAGAGAGAGCAATGAATGCATTCACATGACAATTTATGAGATTCAATTGCCCCAAAATGTTATAGAAGTACTACAAAATTAAATGTGAATAAATAAGTTCATATCCGAACAGAAACCGTATCAAAAGAAAGCGTATCTAAGAGTATGTGCAGTAAGGAGAAACTCTCATAATTTCTTAGATATAATATTTTAATATATATAATCTAATTTAACTATTTTTTAACTTTTAAAATAATAAATAATATAAAAAAATCAATCATATATTGTCATGTATAGAAGGAATATCTTAGTAAGTTTCTTAAAAGTTCTCAAATAAGAACTTTTGTGAAAACCTCTTCATGTATCTCTTTGATTTTTTTATTATTTTTCATTTTTATATTAATGAGAATTCTTGTGAGAATCTCCTACTGCAAATGCTCTAAAATTACATGTATGGAAGCGGAAGAGAAAAAAGAAGATTTTTGTGAGAACCTCTTCATGTCTCTCTCTTACTTTTTATTATTTTCCATTTTTACACTACTGAGAACTCTTGTGAGTACCTCTCCACTGCACATGCTCTAAAATTACATGTATAGAAGCGGAAGAGAAAAACAAAGACTTTTAGTCTTTCTTTGTCCAAAAAAAAAAAAGACTTTTTACTTATTAAATAAATAAATACTAGTTTTGGGATAAAAAACCGAACCAAATAGACCGAACCGATCCAAAAATTTGAGTGTTTGGTTATGGTTTGGTTATGATATACAAACCGATCGGCAGAGATTTAGATTATGATCGGTTTTTTATTCGGTTCAATTCAGTTACATGCAAACCAATATGAACCAATATGAACTGAGATAATTAATCTTAGTATATAAACCTAATCTAAAACTAAACATCTAAGTCTAAACTTAACACCAGATGGTGACTCTTGTCTTCTATCTTCCTCATCTAATTTCTCAATCACAAATCTGATCTTCTTTATCTGATTTCTACTCTTCTTCCTTGTTCATTGTTCAAGGTTAGTTAATCTCTTTGTGGATTTGTCAAATAGGAGTTAGGGTTTGAGTTTGAGTTTGGTCTGAATTTGATGATAATTAAAGTAAGTGTTGTTTAGTGCCGATTAGTGGTTTGATAACTTTGATTATTCCGCTTTTAGTTGATTTCTTTGTTGTTTAGTTAATAATTTGATCTGAAAATGCTTTAATTGTGTTTGGTCCGGAATTTTTTATCAATGTGTATGAAAGGTTTAATTATTGTATAGTTTAAATATTTAATAGCTGATTCCATTATTATTTTCTTGTAGATGGAAAGATCTAGTGAAGACAACAATGATGACATACTTGGCGATGATATAGGCTCAGGAAGAAATTTTGGCAATGGAAAGAAGAGAAAATCTACATAGATATCAAGTTCATAGAGCAACAGTATGACAGAATTTTACTCAAAGGGAAGATGACAAAGCAGTCAGCAATTGTCGTTACTGTGGAATTGAGATTGGCTGTTGACACAAATATAAATGGAACGGGTGTGATGAAGAATCATATTGGCCAATGTTCGTTGTTCAAAACTTTTCAAGAGAGTGGTACTCAAAAGATTTTAACAGGTGATAGTCACAAGCATTAAGTATGATAAGGAGCTTTTTAGGAGATCTATGAATTAGATGATTTTGTTGAATGAGCAAGGATGGTGCATTCATGCATATGCATTGTTGTGCGCATATACTTAACATGATAGTTAGGGATGGGCTAGCTGAGGTAATGAGAGTGTAGTGGCTATTAGGAATGCTGTCAAGTATGTGAGATCGTCAGGGACAAGGCTACAGTCATTTGAGTTAAGGGTTTTGACAGGAATTTTTAGCATCCAATACAGTTACATCTACTCTTTGTTACAATGAGATTGTCAGCATCGACAGGAATCTGCTAGCATTGATCAAGAGCAAGGATGGAATTCTACAGATTGAAGCAAAAGCTATGAGGACTAAATTTGAGAAGTACTGGGATGAACTTCTCAATATGAATCCACTTGTCACTGTTACAAGTGTGTTTGATCCAAGAAACAAGATGCAATTTGCTTGTATTTGTTTGGACAAGCTCTACGGTGAGGATAATGTGGAGAGTGGTAACCTCAGAAACAAGACTGATAATGGGGAATCTGAGGTTGCAGACTTCTTTGATGAAATGTATGATGGTGATGGTGATGAGTATGAAAGCAGGGATTCTCTGTATTCAGAGATGGATTTTGAGACTGCAAACGATGAAGCTGCTAGTGAATTTGACATATACTTGCTGGAAAAACCTCTGCCAAGAAGCAAGAACAGCTTGGGAATGGACTATAATGTGTTATCATGGTGGAAGCGCAATTATGTTAAGTTTTCAGTCTTGTCCGAACTAGCTAAGGATGTGTTAGCCATTCAAGTCTCTTATGTGGCTTCAGAGTCTGCTTTTAGTACCAGTGGTAGGATTTTAGATCCTTTTCGTAGTTGTCTTACACCATATATGATTGAAGCTCTCGTCTGCACTCAACAATGGCTTTGGAATACCTTCAAGGCTGAGAATCTTGCAAGCTTGGTTCAGATGTTTGAAGAATTGGAGTTTCATGAGTCCTTAGCTAACAAAATGTTACCACTAGAAACTGAGAATTAGAGGTTATTTTCTCTGAATTTTAAGTTTTTATCCTTTATAATGTTCAGTCTTTCAATGCTCAATGTTATGTCTTGTCAAATTTTGTATTGATTGCAGGAACGATAAAGTGTGAGATTGTCAGAGTTAAATCAACTCGGTTTGGTGTTATGAGAGTTGAAGAGACTGATCACGTTTTCTCTTCAACTATCATAACACCAATTTCCTCTACGCTTGTATGGCTCTCTCTCTCTCTCTATATATATATATATATTTCCTATGACTCTCTTTTCTTTTTCTCTGTTTGGAAGAACTATCATTTTATCTCTCTCTGTTGTATCTCTTTATCTCTGTCTCTCTATGACTCTATCTTTTGAATTTTATCTCTGTTTAAACTCTATGTTTTGAACTTTTTGTTGGGATCATTGCAGTGTATTGAATTATTGATCATGGACTTACTCTATGTTTATCTCTGTTTAACCTCTATGTTATAAGTTCAATTGGTCATGATTTTGGTATGAATCTGATGATTTGAGTTAGGTTTTCTTGGAAAATAACTGAAACCAATAATATTTGAAAATAACCAAAAAAACCGACCCAATAAAACCATTTTTAACCGAAATCATCATTATTCATTGAATTTGTTTAATAATCCGGTTCAGTTTGGCAGAAAACTAATAACCGATAATAACTGATTTACGAACCGAACCGAAATTAATTCGGTTAGTTTCAGAGGAGTTTTCAAATTTTGAAATAACCAAAAAACTAACAAAACCGAACCGAACCGACTAACCAAACTCGCAGAGCTAATAAATACTCCAACATCATTTGCAAATTCAAAATTTTGGTGATTTACATTTATTTTTTAAAAATAAATATCATATTTTATTCAGATTAGAAGAATTTATAATATTATTGTTATGAAATTAAGTTTAGGAAAGTAACTAATACTTTGTTAAACATTACATGAAATGATATTACTAGAATATCATTTAAAGATTAATTGAAATAATTTTCTTAAAGATTAAAGTTCAAAAAGTTTTCCAACAATGAGTGATAAGAGTGTTGTAATAATGTGTTGTATATTGATCAAAGGATTACAGCTTAATACATACACAATACGAATACATGAGATAAGGAAAACGAAGATATATACAATATATATATTTTGTAGCCTAAGTGATTCTAGAACATGCTATCGTTAGTAAGTCCAGTCCTGTCTAGATTTGATCAGAGAAGAAACTGAGGCACCGGCTTTGTAAGAGCATCAGCTAACTGATCTCATGAAGCAACATGTGAGACACATAGAAAGCCCGACTAAACTATCTCTTTTATGAAATGATAATCTAAAGCAACATATTTCATACGTTAATAATTCTTAAATTATAACGAAATGCTTGATTTTCTTTTCTATGATAGGGTAATTAACTTTTACATTTAAAAACAAAATATTAGCAAATTATATGTTTGATATGTGGTAATATTTGAGGCTTTAACTGATAAGTGTCTCAATATTTTTAATAAGAATTTTGACATGTGCCGAATTCTCACGAGAAACATCAAAGCTTTTATAAGAAGATATATAATATATATCTGAACTATTATAAACAAAAAAAATCTATTAGAGTTTCACGTAAAAACCCCTGATAATAATTGTGGTGCAAACTAAAACCCACCGAACTGTAACCCAATATTATTTTATGAAGCAAATAAAAGTATAAAACCCTAAGTTATTTCTTAAAAGTAAATAAAAACCTTAAATCTATTACTATTAAACTTTAAATAGAAAAAAATATATTTTCTCACTTGATTTATAGATTTCTTTACTTAAAGTTAACTTTTTTAATTAAAAAAAATATCACAGAACAATTGACATTTTTAATATCGATATTTGTAATATTCAAATTTTATAATAATACAATGTTAATTTAAAATTCTAAAATCCAAACTTGTTAGTCGTTACATTCACTTTCAAATATCGATATTTGTAATATTTTCAAATCCAAATTTGTTACACAATGTGTAACTTATATCCTAGTTCTAACTATTTCATCTCCCTTATTACTTGCTTCCCACTAAAAAACTCATAACGCTTTGTGTCATCAACCATACATATTGTTTTCAGTATATTGATTGAGGTTTTATTTTTAAATACAAAACAAGCTTTTAAACCAAGTGATAAACTAATTTTGTTTTGTTATATATATTTTTAAGATAAAAATTAACATCAATATATTCTAAGAGTTTTTTATATACTGTGATTAAATAGGTTGACTACTTTTCTTTGAAGAAATATGTTGGGGTTTTATTTTTTAAGATGAAATAAGTTGTGGTTTTATATGCTTCACTAAATAAGTTGAAATTTTATTTGTTCGTTAAAATAGGTTGGGTTTTAATTTACATCTCAATTTTGATCAGTTTAAGGGAAACTGAAATAAGCTGAAAACAAATAGCGTTATAAAAGTTTACAGCTCTCAAACATTGCTGTGTGAACAAACACAACATATGTTCAATATTATTTTGTAAGGAGCCCACCGTCACTATGCACACATAGTTATTTACTTTTCTATTTCTATATATAAGATCGAATTTGATTGTTTGAAACAAATCTCAAAAGCATAAGATATTCTTATAGCAAGCATCACTCTCTCTCTCTTGCATTTCTCTATATCAGTATCCCGATACTTTTATGGGTATAATTTTTTTGTCTTTATTTATATTTTTTTTGGTAATAAGTTCACTTTTTTTTTATAACACGTTATCAGAACGATCACTCTATGATTATTGTGGGTGCTAAATACCACAAATTATATTTTATAAGAGGAATGACAAACTAAAGGGCTAAAACTCTCGTGCAAACCTAAAAATCTTAATAGATGAATGAATCAAAAGGGGTTTTATTTATATTTGATCGGAATTACACAAAGAAAGAATATACAAGATGTAAACGAGAGCTCGTGCGAGAGGTCGTAACTTGAATTTCTATACTAAGAATTAGGTAAAACTTCGTTGAATAATCTTGTGGCGATTTGTTGACTTTGCCGGTCTTTAAATATGGTCTTTAAATAATTAGGTAAACTTAGATCTGGCCAACATTTGACTTGTTCTTACTTGTCGCCCTGCGGGAGGTCGACCTGCGGGAGGTCGTCCTATGGGAAATCGTCCTGCGGGAGGTCGTCCTGGGGGAGGTCGCGTCTCGTGGCAGGACCTCAAGTAAGTATTAAGCATGTGTTGTGGCCTCTTTATTGCGGCTGGCGGGCTTATGTTCACATTTAGGCCCAAGTCTGTCTGGGTAAATATGAGCGGGAGCCAGGTGCAAATTCTAGGTCGAACAATAGCCCACCAGTTTTTCAAATTCCGAATGCGGTATTCGAGAGACAAAATATAATTATTTTTTAAAGATTTTTTTAGAGATTTTGATTCGTGATTATGCGACTGCGGGTGTCCGCCATGAAACATGCTGCGGGAGCTTGCGTAAATGAAGTTATGTCGTATTTTAGACTACTGTGGTTTGTTTTTTTGGTGTGTTTTAAAGTTATAAGTGTTTACTGAGAACAAGTGTAAGGACAGTCGTTTTGATTCAGCGTGTTGGCATCCTGCTACTTGTTCCTATCGGCTCCCATCAAGGACGAAGTGTTGATTTAGATTAGGGGGTGGCTGCACTCGTGGGTTCGAGCTGCCTACGTACCCTGTAAAGGAATCAAGCCTTAACGTAGTTTGATTATTGTCATCTCGAGAAAGATGGCGTTGGTGAATAGATAACGAGAACTTTTAGAGTATATAATGTTGTGAGATGAACTCTCGATAATCATTGATGATTATAAAAATGGTGTAGGTGTTTTTGTTTTTGAGAACGAGTGTGAGGACAGCTGTTGTGATTCAGCGTATTGACATCCCGTGTCTCGTTGTTATCGACTCCCGTCGGGGACGGAGTGTCGATTTAGTTAGAGGGGTGGCTGCGCTCGTGGGTTAGAGCTGCCTACGTACCCTGTAAAGGGATCAAGCCTTAACGTAGTTTGATTGTTGAGAGTACCTAGTGATAATACTTTTTTAGGTTCATGACGTTCCATGGCCTCAGTTCAGATACTCCATTTATGTGTTTTTCGAGTCTGTAAACGCCAGGACGGATTATTTCGGTAATCCGATATGGACCGTCCCATCTGGTTCTGAGTTTTCCGGCGTTTTTCTCTTGCGTGTTGCGAAACACTTTTCTCAGGACCAGCTCGCTGATGCTGAATCTCCTCTTTCGAAGATTGAAGTTGTAAAGCGTGCGGTGGCTTGCTGATAGTTTTGAAAAGTCGTATTTTGCTTCACTATTTTGAAGCAGGGAAGTTGAGTCAGAAAGATCGCTCAATCACTTCTCCGGTGGGAGATGTTAGTTTGATTCTGACTCCCAACCCTTGTTTGGATGAGGCTCTGTCGACGTACATGGTCAATTCTTGGGGTTCCGTAGAGTCGTCAAAGTACTCAGGCGAAAGTTTGATGACGAAATCCGCAAGTACTTACGCTTTTGCACAAGTTCGGGTGTGGTATTCTATGTCGTACTCGCTTAGTTCGATAGCCCATTTTGCTAACCTGCCAGACGTGCTGGGGTTGTGCAATATGGTGCGTATTGGTTGTTATGTCATGACCACAATGGTATGATATTGAAAACAAGGTCTGAGCTTTCGAGCAGACATTACGACTGCAAGAGCTAGTTTTTCAGTGGTTGGGTGTCTGGTCTCCGCATCTAGTAGTGTTTTGCTCATGTAATATATGGGGTTTTGTTCTCCTGCATCGTCTTGTACCAACACTCCGCTTATGGCGGTAGTCGATACGGCGATGTAGAGAAAAAGATGTTCTCCTTCTACTAGTTTTTCCAGTACAGGAGGTTGAGATAAGTATTGTTTTAATTCTTTGAACGCCTACTCGCATGCCTCATTCCATTCAAATTTTTATTGCCTTTGAGGAGTTTGTAAAACAGGAGGCATTTATCGGTGGAACGGGAGATGAAGCGGTTCAAGGCTGCCATTTTCCCGGTGAGTCTTTGCACCTCCTGTGTAGTACGGGGGGGATGGCATTTCCAGGAATGTAGCTATTTGTTTCGGGTTGGCTTATATGCCTCTTTCGGTTACTAGGTACCCAAGGAATTCTCTGGACGGTACTCCGAAAGTACATTTGGCTGGGTTAACTTCATCCTGTATCTGTTAAGGATTGTGAAGCATTCTCGCAACTGGGCTACGTTGTCCTCCTGTTTTGCTGACTTGAGTAGCATGTCGACAATATAGACTTCCATTGTCTTGCCCAGCAGTTTAGCAAACATTTTGTTCACTAAACGTTGGTATGTGGCTCCGGCATTTCTTAGGCTGAAGGGCATGACTCTCTAGGAGTATGTGCCATGATCTGTTATGAATGAAGTTTTTTCTTGGTCCTCTTGGTTCATACGGATTTGGTTGTACCGAGAAAACGTATCCATGAAGGATAGAAGTTGGTGTCTGACTGTTGCCTCTACCGACCTGTCAATGTGCGGGAGTGGGAAACTATCCTTGGGACAATCCTTGTTGAGATCGGTGAAATCTACACAGACTCTCCAATTTTGTTGCGAACTGCCGCAGCTTGTTCGTTTCTGAGCTTGCAACGTTTTTGTTTTATCGGTTTGTACATGGGGTCGATGTTGAGTTCGTGGGACGTTACTTTCAGTCCAGTTCCCCTAATGTCTTCTGTTGTCCATGCAAATATGCTGGTATTACTTTTGAGAAAAGTGACCAACTCGTTCCAAATTTTTGAGAAGAGATCTGTACCTATGCCGACACACTTTTCTGGGTGTTCGTCGTCGATGCATACTTGGACTACTATGTCCTTTCAATGTTTTACTTGGACGCAGTGATCGTTTAGCCTGTTGATGTTCCGTTCCTCGAGCTGTTCCTTGATCATTAATTGCTATTTGATCGAAGCTCTGGCCTGACTGTGGCTGCTTTCGTAGCATCCATGGGCTGCTTTTTGGCATCCGTTGATTGTTGCGATACCTTGTCCCTAAGGAAATTTCACACATCGGTGATATGTACTGGGTACTGCTTTCATGGCGTTGAATAGTGCGGGTCTGTCTATGACGACAAACTCTATGGTTCTTTGGACTCCCAGGTTTTAGGTTTCCCCTTCCCAGAAAGTTATTGCATTATCCGGCCCGTTGAGAGGCGTGTAATTTTTGCTGTTAGGCTCAGCTTTTTGCTGGTAGGCCTTAATCGAGTTTACAGAATTGGTGCATAGTTTTGATCCTCAAAAGATGAAATCTACCCGTTTGGTGGATTGGAAGATATCGGATTCAAACATCAATTTATCATCAATGAGCGGAGTGATTTCATTGGAGCTGGAAGGGGTGTGGTTACCGACTACTCTGTGCCCCAACATGCATCTATTCCAGTAAATATGCATGTAACTCATTTTTTGGATGCCGGAGGTGGTGAGGCATCATCATCCTCCGAGACTCTGTCTCCTTTATCCGTGAGGGCAGCCGGCTTGTCGTCAACTGTTTTGACTTCCTTGTTATTTTTCAGCGGCCGCTGCATCCTCTTCGTATTTTTCGGCCAGAATTTTTTTCGAATTTCCGACAGGTTAGAGTCGCGTGACCCTTGGCGTTGTGTATTTTGCAATACTTTTTAGGATCGAAGTCCGTGCCTGGAGCTGGGGTAGGGGCTTTATCTTTGCCCTTACCTTAGCCTTTGCTTGTGTTTTGCAATCCCGAAGGAATGTTGTCCTTGACTTGGTGTTTTGATGTGTTTTATTTATCAGGTTTTACCCAAACCAATAGTTCCTGCAAGTGCACGGTTGTGCGCGGTAGTATAGAGGTGGGATCGAATCCACACAGAGTAAAAAACGCTATAGATTTGTAGATCTAAACATAACTAGGATGAAAATATGGAAAGTTTTGTCACAGAAAATAAAATCCGAATAAAATCCAAAAATATTTAAACAAAGAAATAAAAATCAATTAAAATAAATGTTGAGATCTGAGAAATTGCAGGGATCCTATATATAATGAGAGAAGGGAGAATCTCCAGGTTTGACACATCAACACTTCTTCTTGTTCAGTTATGCAGCCACATCAGTAAATTCAAGACACATCAACATTTAATATTAATTTTATATAACAAATCAATTTGAATTTAAGTATTTTTCAAATTCTGTTAAACAAACAATTCAAATTAAATATATAATTAAATTATATGACACTTAATTTATCTTACATTTTTGTCATCTTCTTTTGCATGTTTAATTATATTTCTCATTATTATTTTTAATTATATTTAAATAGTTATACTATTTAATCCTATATCTAATGAGAGAAGGGAGACTCTCTAGGATTCATACATCAGCACTTCTTCTTATTCTATTATGCTGTCACATCAGCAAATTCAAGATACATCAATATTTATTATTACTTTTACATAACAAATCAATTAGAATTTAAGTATTTTTAAAATTATGTTAAACATTAAACAATTCAAATTAAATATTTAACTATGAATATATAACTAAATATATGACAGTTAATTTATCATATATTTTTATCATCTTTTTTTGCATGTTTAATTATATTTCTCATTATTGTTTTAATTATATTTAAATAGTTATACTATTTAATAATTTATAAAATCAATAAATTTATGATTTGTTTTTATGTTTTATATAAGAAATAAAATCAATACATTATTTATCTTTTTTATATTTTCTGAATAAATTTGTTTGTTTTTTCCATGTCTTTCACTTTTATTTTTTGTTTATTAGTTAATGGTCTATCTGATCACTCTGCGTTTATTTGCATCTTTTAAGCTAAAGCAAAATAGAGATTGAATATGACTTAGATCTTCCAACAAGAGTAACATGATTGTACATTTTTCATAAAATGCTAAATTATTGAAAAATAACTAACATGTATTCTATAAATTATCGTTTTTAGGCAACATATAGAATTTGAGAAAAAATTGTTTTGAGAAAATTTTCAAGATCATTTGAAGCAAAAAAGTATTAGATAAAAAAATTTAAATAAGATAAAATAATTCATACTAAAACCCTCGCATATACGCGGGTATAAACCTAGTTTAAATAAATAAAAAGATATCTAACAAGATTAGCAATTTAATGATCTGGATCTAAAACTCAAACACTGTAACCAAATAAATCTCTTTTTAAAAAATAAATATTATTCTAGCATAAATCCGCTAGGACCCTATGCTAGCATGTATTAACAAGTTTCATAGAGTTCACTTGTAGATTCAGCCTCAACTCTTGGAAAACTGAAAATCAAGCCTACAAACTTAGATTCCGGGTAGAACAACCAACACTAACTGTATTATAAAACCCTATGAATCATTTGATAGATTCGTCAACCTAACAAAAGCATTTGTTTCATAGAAGTATATATCTAATAATCATAACCCTAATCTATAGCAATAACCTAATTAAACATTAAATCCCTTTGAATAAATCTCATCTCCCAACATGCAGATCTACTCAACCATGTCAATGGGTTGATAGATCATGATGTTGTATGGTATGAAATGCAAAGAAAGAGATGAAAACAGAATGTAGATCTTAAAATGCAATGGAAAATATTATAGATCAGAGAAAAACCAATGTAAAAGTTTACAGATCTGAAAATGAAAATGAAAATGACAAAGTAATTGAAATACCGTGTCCCGAGCTTCTTGGCCGCTCAGGAAATGAACCCCATTTATAGGGAGTCTTCTAGGTCAAAAGTTAGAGTTAATGTGCGATTTGTAGAATATTCGCGATCCGAAACGATCGATCGAACTCCTTTTGATCCATGCCACCTCATAGATTCCTTTGACTGACCGTTTTGCTTCGGGATCGGTCGATCCTCTTCATGTTTGGTTGATCTTTTTCAGGATCGGTCGATCCCAGAGTGTCTCAAAAATCCAATGAAGTGTAAAAATGTCCAAAGTTGCTCCATTTTGCCTATTTCAGCTCCAATGAAGTGAAAACCTGAAAAAACACTAAAACCGGCCAGAAGGACACAAAACCTAACTCTAGACTCAATAAAACATTTAAAAACAATAGTAAAATCAAGTGAAAATAGAAACTCATCACACCCCCAAACTTGAATCATTGCTTTTCCTCAAGTAAGCAACAAGACAATGAAACAAAGTTCAGAATTGGAAGTTTGAAAAACAGGAACTTACGCTTAGATTTAGAATCCACCATGTTGATCATGTAAACCAAAAAGAAACCTTGTGAAAGGTTAATTGAACTTTAGCAGTACAACATGTACTTTACCATAAGCATAGCAAGAATTACCGTACTCTAGCATCCGAGATCCAAGGGAACTTCTGAAATCTCCATTGTTGGCCCTTTAACATTCATTAAGTGTTGCGTGCAGTCTCACAAAGGGAGTCTCAATCGCTAAGGGCTAGTAACGGGGGGGGGGGGGCATTTTAAGGGTGATGGTTAGGCATGACAAATGAACTCCGGTGCAAGCCAATGCGCAAAATCACAGTGAAACGGAAACCAAAGATGGTGCACAACCTCCTGAACCTTGGGCTCTAAATAAGCTTCTATATGATGATCCTAATAGAGTTGCTATTGGTGCTAAAATAAATGACAGAAACAAATAACTAACTAAATAAATAAAAGGTTTTATTCTGGTTCCTTCATACTTCTTTTCATTCTCTTTCTTTTTCGTTTTTTTTTTGAAAGAGAGTCTCGGGATGAGACAGGATCTATCAATCTAGATTGGATCAGCCGATCCCAGAGCATTTTTTCTGAGAAGGGGAAGTTGGAACATGTCCTAACCATGTACATCAATCCACAAAAAAACTGCACCAATAGTCACCTCAAACTAATATAGATGAAGAACAGATACTAGAAATCTTACTCGAATATCCTTGGAACATTTGGTTGTACCGGCTCCCATACTCCGTAGTTTTTGCACTTGGTTTCACATGCTCCTAATGTTGCGAAAGGGGACTGGGGTCTGAAAGAAAAAGGGTGTAAGGGTGTGGAACCAAGCTAAAAATGAGCTTGGCCATCCAAAGCTCCAATAAGAATGGGGTGAACTCCGGATATATATGATCCTTTATGCGATATCGAGCCTCTAAGTGAGAAGATTAGTCCAGTTAAAGGTCCAAGTAGATAGAGCCAATGCCGGATCATTCAGATTTCCAAAGGATAGGCCGCTTCTGGTAAACTTAATCCACTAATAGTGTTTGAAATCTTCCTGAACTAAGTCCAATAAATGTCAACATAAAATGGAAACCAAGAAAATTATAATAAAATTCCAATGTTTTGACTCAATAAAACGACTCAGGAAAAATGAAAAAGGGTGCTGCGTCCTGCTGTGATATGAATTCAAAGCAGACAGCCCTTCCCCCAGACTTAAATTGCTGCGTCCTGCTGTGATATAAAATCAAAGAAAAAGGGTACTGCAAAGCAATACTGGGGATAATAAATTGTGAACAAGAAAGTAAACCATAAACAGTGAAAGGAGTTTTAGGACCAAAAGGGAGCATTGGTTTGTTCATGAACCGGTTTTCAGCTTTTCTCTTCTCGAGGATCGATCGATCTTGGAAAGATCGGTCGATCTCAGCGTCCTGAAACTTCTTGAAATTTGCATCTTCTGCGTTTTGCACATGTTTTCAATCAGGTCAACACAAAACATCATCATATCTTATTTTGAAAAATAAATAAATAAATAAAATAACTGAAGGGATATAAAATAAAATAATTTTATTAATTCAAAAGCAAAAATAAATTAAAAAAATATATTGGGTTGGCTCCCAACAAGCGCTTGTTTTTGTAAAGTCACTAGCAATTTTATTCTCTTTTTAGGTATGCTGATAGAAGCACAGGCAGTCACTAGGAATGTTCGTCCTAAAATTAGATCTGATCCATCACAGTTCAGATCTAGCACAAAGATGTCTAACAGAACATAACTTCCTCCCACAAAAATGGGTATGTTGACTAGGATCCCTACAATGCTTTGGAGTGGTCCATCAACCAGTTCGATATTTGACTTGGTTGGTTCCATGTGTTTTAGACCTAATAACTTTGCATTCCTGAATGATATTACGTTTATGCTAGCTCTAGTGTCTACCAAACAGTTCCTCAAAAGGGTTCTTCCAATTGTGATTGGTATATAAAATTCACCTGGGTCATCCATCTTAGTGGGCAGTTTGTCCTCCCTCTTGCTGTTTAAATGATCCCGGAGATAGTCAGTTGCTCCCTGAAGTGTAATCTGGCCGGCAGGGATGTTCCCAATGAAGTCTGCCATCAAAGGTAACATAGATCTAATCTCCTTAAAGGGTAATCTTGCACCTCATTCGGCAATTATCTCATCAACTTTGTTCTCTGTTAGAGGGTGCATCTTCTTTCATGGTGATGGGGTTGTTTTTTCAGCCTCTCCCTGATTTCTTAATTCTTTTAGAGTTTTATCATCGGAAGGTTTTTGTAACTGCATTCGCGGGGATCGATTGATCTCAACCTGGATTGATCGATCCTCCCTAATTTTTAAATCAGCATCGGGGAAATGCAATCAATCGACTTCACCCTGCGGGTCAATCCTGACAGAGTCCGGATCGATCTTCTTATCAAGAAAGCAGTGGCTCTCTTCGTTGGATCGATCGATCTTGCTTCTTGAATCGATCGATCTCAGTGGAATTTTACTTTTTGATTTCTAAAATCTTCTCAGTTGTGGAAACTCTCGGGATCTTGTTCACTAAGTGAACAACATCGATAGCATTAAAATCGTTAATCACGAATGTTTGTCCATTTACGGTGGGTTGTGTATCGACGATCTCAACGTAAAGTTTCACAACAGTTTTTTTGAGACGGATTTTTATCCTTTTGGCACATTTATAGATACTCCAGCTGTGGCTAAGAAAGGACGGCCTACGATAATGTCAGAAACATTATCGTCCAAGTTCAAAACCATGAAATCAGCGAGTATGTAACACGAGCCTACCAAAATTGGGATATCAACTAGGAGTCCGTGCGGCCTCTGGGTTGTTCCATCAGCCATGGGGATTATCTTGGTGGTTTGCTGCATAGTTACCAGTCGAAGTTTATGGGCAACAGAGAGTGGTAGCACGTTGCTGCTTGCTCCCAAATCTACCAATCAGTTCTTGAAACATGTATCTCCAATGGTGCATGACAGAATGAATTTCCCCGGGTCTCCAAACTTTTTGGGAAGTTTTTTTGTGCATTTGCTTATCGCATTTTTCCCTTAGAAATTTGACGGAGTCTTCCATAGTGGATTCCCCAGTGAAAATTTTCTTTAGATGATCTTCCACCAAATGAATCATTGAGTAGATCTCTGGAAAAGGTAATCTAGCTCTCATCTCTTTAGCTATCTTTTCGCATTTCCACTTATCAAATTCATGGTAGGTCGGTTTATTGGATTGATGGTCATTTCTTTTCAGAGGGTGCTGAAGTTTTGGTAGTTGATTTAAAAGGTTCGGTCGGAAGATCCTAGTCTTTCAACACAGGCGATCGATCGATCTCGCTGGGGATCGATCGATCTTGATAAATATCCATTTCTATGAGGTTAGCGTAATAACGCTCTGATTCCTCTATCTCATCATCCATGGAGAGATCACTTCTGTTTTCCGATGTTTCAGGCTCTTCAGGAATTTTCAGCTCTCTCTTGTAAAAGCTATCCTCTATGTCATCATTGAAGAAATCGTCTTCTTCATCATCAGACTGATCAAAAATTGTCCGATCACCTCTAGCAGGATAAACTTTTGGGACAGCACATTTTCCGCTTGTGAGTTCAATGAAGTGTAGAGATTAATTGAAGTTGTTTTCAGGTTTTCCTGGGAAAGTTCTGGTTGGTGCCCTATTTTTCTCAGTAGTTTGAGCAACTTGGTATTACAATACTCTTACTTGAGTTCCTAAGACATTAAACTTTCCATTAAGGTTCTCATAAACTCTATCGACCTTAGCGTTGATATCCCCAGAAAATTTCTTCTGTCCTTTGATGATTTGCTGGAATAAGGACTCAATCTTCCCCATGGAACCAGCATTCCCAGATTGGGGGTTAAATCCCGTTTTACCATAACCAGCATTGTTTCAGAAATTCCCTTGGTTTTGAGTACTCCGAGGTGGATAAAACTGATCTCCATGGTTCTCAACATTAGTACTGCGGTAGGACAGGTTAGGATGGTTCCTAAAGTTTGGGTTGAAACCCCAGTTTTAGTAGTTTCCCTGTCCACCGAGAAAGTTGATCTCCTTAGTTTGCTCCTCCTCATCATTGAACTCTTCACTTTCCAAGAGATTATCAGATCTATTTTGAGCTCTCATCAGAATGTCCACCTTAGCATTAAACTCCTCTATGATCTTATAACTCGCTTGAGTGGGGTTGAGTCTCCTATCATAGTAAGAAGATCAGTTAGAGTTACTTGCTGCCAGGTTTTCAATGAGTTCCATGGCTTCCTCCAATGTGTTGCTCATGAAGTCTCCCTTACTGGCTGTGTCCATAGCCATTTGGTACTTCATTTCTACTCCATTATAGCGTACAACGGAGGTAGTCTTGGGGGACTCCGTTGGCTTTGGTGGTACTACAGATCTCCTCAAAGATATCAATATGGTCCATTGGGTTCTCGTTAGATAGCCCAAGGAATTGATTCTGTTTCACCAGGGGAATAATTTGAGGTTTAATCTCATAATCTTGGCTCTAGATAGGAGGGGGAATGATAGCAGATCGGTTCCTATAATAGGCGTGCGGGGCATCTTGCTCGCATAAGGTAACCCTGCATGGAGGGACTTGCAGTCCCAGCGCAACATCTACTCTCACCCCAAGAGCTCCATCATCATTGAGAGGTCCTTGATTAACCTAACCCTCTCTCTGCCGGACTGCTTCTACATCCTCACGATCAACAACAGGGGGAATGTTTCTTAAGTTATTAGGGTCAGCCATACTAACCTTATCTTTTTCTTTCCTTGTGGTTTTGTTCTTCTTTGTATCCTTGATCTTCCTTGTGGATTTCCTTGTCAACTCCTCTATGCTCAAGCCTTGTAGATCTTTAGAAGCCTTGCTCCTTAATTGCATACACCTGAGAAGTAGAAGAAGTTTGAAAGTCAGATCCGATTAAGAGGCTCTGGGATTTATTGATTTTGGAAGGGATCGGTCGATCTCGAGAGAAAAAGGATCGATTGATCAAAGAGAATCAATCGATCTTGCACAAAATAGGATCGGTTGATCTCGAAAGGGATCCGTCGATCGTGCAAGAAGCAGGATCGATCGATCTAATGTGGATTGGTCCGTCTCAGAGACGTAAATAAAAAAAAATAAAAAAATAAAATTATCCTAGACTAGGTCTAAGACTTAGATCTAAAGGCTACAATTACTCTCCCGCAACGGTGCCAAAAACTTTATGTATTTTATTTAGCAGGTTTTACCCAAACCAATAGTTCCCGCAAGTACACGGTAGTGCGCGGTAGTATAGAGTTGGGATCGAATCCTTAGTGAGTAAAGAGTGCTTTAGATCTGTAGATCTAAACAGAGGTAGGATGAAAATATGAAAATTTTTGTCACAAAAAATAAATCCGAATAAAATCCAAAAATATTTAAATAAGGAAATAAAAATCAATTAAATAAATGTTGGGATCTAAGAAATTGCAGGGATTTAAATAAATAAAAAAGTATATCTAACCGAATTAGCAGTTTGATGATCTAGATCTAGAACCAAAAAAATCTCTTTTTTTTAAAAGGAAATATTATTCTAGCATAAGGTCCTAGCGGATTTATGCTAGCATGTATTAACAAGTTTGATAGAGTTCACTTGTAGATCCAGCCTCAACTCTTGGAAAACTAGAAATCAAGCCTACAAACTATAGATTCCGGTAGAATAACCAACGCTAGCTGTATTATAAAACCCTATGAATCATTTGATTGATTCGTCAACTTAACAAAAGCATTTGTTTCATAGAAGTAGAGAACTAATAATCATATCCCCAATCTATAACAATAACCTAATTAAATATTAAATCCCTTTGAATAAATCCCATCTCCCAACATGCAGATCTACTCAACCATGGCAATGGGTTGATAGACCATGATGTTGTATGGTATGAAATGCAAAGAAAGAGATGAAAACAGAGTGTAAATCTGAAAATGCAATAGAAAATATTATAGATCTGAGAAAAACCAATGAAAAAGTTTACAGATCTGAAAATGAATTAAAAATGATAGAGTAACAGTAAAAATCGTGTCTAGGGATTCTTGGCCGTTCAGAAACTGAACCCTATTTATAGGGAGTCTTCTAGGTCAAAAATCAGAGTTGATGTGCGATTTGGAGAATATCCGCGATCTGGATCGATCGATCTTGTTGGATCGATCGATATCCTTCCTTTGATCCGTGCCAACTCATAGATTATTGATTGACCGATCTGCTTCGGGATTTGTCGATGCTCTTCATGCTTGGTCGATCTTTTTCAGGATCGATCGATCCCAGAGTGTCTCCAAAATCAAATGAAGTGTAAAAATGTTCAAAGTTGCTCCATTTTTCCCATTTTAGCTCCAATGAAGTGAAATTCTGAAAATACACTAAAACCGGCCAGAAGGACACAATAGCTAACTCTAGACTAAATAAATCATGTAAAAACAGTAGTGAAATCTAGTGATAATAGAGACTCATCATGTTTCTTTTTAACGTGTTTTTGCGGGTTTGGGGTGCTCGTTGAGCCCTCTTTACCCTTATCTTTGAAGGATATTAGGTCTTCTTCGATCTGAATAAAGTATTGGGCACGGTGCAGCGCGTCGTCAATCGAGATGGGCTGCTGCACTGTTATTTCTTCACAAAATCTAGTACCGATCCGTAACCCGTTTTGTAGGGCTGTGATAGCCGTTTTGCCTTTTAGATTTGCAATTTGAGATTTAATCTCTTTGAATTTTGCTATGAATGATCACAGGGAATCATTTCCTTGGTTTAAACGCCAGAGGGATGCCTCTGTGATTTGTGTTTCCATGAAAACTCTGTATTGTTTTAGGAATACAGTAGCAAGCTGGTTAAAGTTATCTATGGAGTTTTCCTCTAGGTTGGCGAACCATTCTAGGGCAGGGCCCACGAGGTGTTCGGCAAACAGACGGCAGTATCCTGGTTTGACTTCTTTGTTGACCAAATGTGCTCGTAAGATTGCAAAACCAAACAGCCTTAGGTGAGTTATGGGGTCAGTGCTCCCGTTATATTCATGAAATCTTAGTTTCCCAAACTCGCGGAGGCATGCGGAGGCAATCCTATTAGTAAACGGGGTACGCCTTGTTTCTTTAATCACTTGATCGATATCGGGAGCTTCGCTGATGACAGTATGCATGGCAGATCGTATCTGTCGCAGATCCGCGTCGGTCCGGATTGCGTAGTCCCGAAATGACTCAAGGTTAATTATTACGATTAACTCTCGGGTTATTTATTTGCTGTGTAGCTGCCTGCAAAGGTAGCTGCTGCCGTTCAGTTGTTTTCCAGAGGCTGATCCACGGTTTGAGAGGTCTGGTAAACGGCTGTTGTCTGAGGAAATAAAATTCCATGATGGCCTGCCGTATTTGCATCTTGCCATTTATCGGCGGGGGAGATGGCAGTCATGTTACGGATGACATTCCATTGGCCGATGTTGAGTTTCCGAACAAGGGTACTTGAACTACTGACGGGCGAGGGGGGGGGGGAACCAGCAGCGTCCTAACGTTTGTTGGGGTCACGAACTGTCTTGCTGTGACTAATGCGTTTAAAGACAAAAAGTCAAGGGGTGTTCGTGGTGGTGGACTGGTATTTTTCCTAGGGCACCCAGGCGGACCGAAAGGTTGGATGGATGTCAAAGGGGCATCTGATCTCGAAGACTCGTTGATGCGGTAGATCAGATATTTCTCCTGTTGTTCGATGCGCTGAGCGAGAGCTCTGTTCAAATTTTCTTGGAGGTTGGCCTTTTCTACCAAGGTGCTGAGCATTCTGTAGATTTCCGCTTGCTCATCGGTAGGTTGTCTACCGGTCTCAGGGGTTTTGGTTTGTATCTGATCCCCTGTGTTAATTGGTTGAGGAACACTTGGTGTTTCCTCACGGATCCATACTGTCGACCTTCCGTAAGGAGGGTTTTTGCTTGTAGATCCGGTTCCTGCAGACAGATTATGGTGCGTTGTGCCGATTCCAACTGCGGACTGATTTTGTTGCATTGTTGCAAGATGGGCTGTGGTAGTGATCCTAGTCACGTTTGTCCGTAGTGCCACGCTTGTGGTGGAACTCTCGCGAGGGTTTATGCTAGCAGAACTCTCGCTAATGGGAGAAAGCGGGTCATGGACCCGTTTCAGAAATCACTCCAGAGCCACTAGGTCGTGATGCCGGGATTGACACTGTATCAGTGTTGTGTATTGCGGCTCTGTGATTTTCTCTTATAGACCATTCGTTTTGTGCCACATGGACTACCGGCACGGTTGTTACGGTGCTGGTAGGTCGCGAAAGGACAGTGGTAAGGACTGCAGTCCTTACGGAGCAGGGGATTACAGTTAATACCGCACCCGTTTGCCCTGATCCGTTTCTTGGGCTTGTGACCATATTTTCCGATCTCACTGTATTCATTTTGATTTTCTCAAGGAGAAAGAATCTGCTCTGAAGATAGAGATTTCTATAAACTTGTCCCCACAGACCGCGCCAAATTGTGGGTGCTAAATACCAAAAAGCGTAAGGACAAATCAAAGAGCTAGACCCTCGTGCAAAGCAAAGAATCTTAATAGCTGAATGAATCAAAAGGGATTAGAGATTACTTCTTTAGATCCGAAAATAACAACACATAAGGACTTCTCCTTTGACAAAGTTACAAAAAAATAGAGAGAGAGATGGTGGAACTTCAAAGCTTCAGCGAGATCAAGTTGCTTCTGCGGCTCCTTGGAGACGGCGTCGGCTTCTTGAGGTGGTGATGGACTTTCTAGGGTTTTTTGTGGTGAACTTAGGTGGTGTTTTGAAACTTTGATGATGCACAACAAACCCTAGCTTCATAAACTTGTATATATATAGGTCTTGGGGGGCAAGAGATTGGCTTCTAGGGTTTAGGAAGGGCAGACTCATCATCTTGATGAGTGTGGAGGCAATGGGCCGAGCCTAGTGATGGGCCATGCTTTTAAGGCGGCCAAGGAGGCTGGCCTCGGTCGCGAGCTTAGTTACCAAGGTTTGGTGCTTTGGCGCTGGTTTGACATAGCTTCATCTTCTGGGATGCATCTTCCAAACGGCTGAATGGATTGCTTCTATTCTTGTCCCATACGAATCTTGACTCTTCAAGCTTTCCAATGATATAGAAAAATCCAATATTGGTCAACGAGAAGGTCTTCAAATGTTGTTAAACTTCTGATTCTTTGAAACTGCCTTGAAACGGGTCTTTGCTCCTTTTGGATCCATATTCCCATAAAACCTGTAAAACCTCTTTAACACTAACAATACTTGACAATAGCCTACTCAGCTTTGAAATCATACCAAATCTCTCTTATAACAATATGAAAACCATAGTAAAAACGGGTCAAAATACGATGTTATCAACTCCCCCAGACTTAAACTTTTGCTTGTCCTCAAGCAAAATAGAATGGAAGAGAGGTTTGAAAATCACGGGAACTCACTTAGGTTGTTGGGGATGTCTGGACTTCAAAACATTTGTCACTGGGCATTGGAACATGGACCCAGATTAACCACAAGGATCATCTTCAAACCTTAGTTACTCCAATCCAAAGGAGTTTTCGGGATTCCATTGTCATCTCTTTACATAAATTAGTGGAATGAAAGGTACGGTGGTCTTACCAAAGGGAAATTGAATTAAAGGCAGGGAAACTTCTTCTCACCAAGGCCTTCTCCAGCATACTTTCCCTCTCTTCTTTTTGTTCCTAGCTCCTTGATATCCTGTTTACAGCCACCGAATTTTGTTGTTTCCGGTGCTTCGCCATTTCTTCTTCTACTTCCTCTTTTTCTTTCTTTCTTCTTTTTCTTTCTTTTGTTTTCTTTGGGACGAGTCTCCCAGGAATCACAAAGGATACACGGGTCTACGCATCATCCCTTGGCTGCTTTGACTCTTAATGTTTCCCTTATAACAAAATCCTTCCATGAGGTGGCAAAAGATACACGGGTTTACGCATCATCCCTTGGTTCACTTGGGCTTGTTTCTTTGATTTGTTTCTCCTTTTCATTCCTTCTTTTCTGTTTTTCTTGCTTTTCTGTTTTTCCGAGCTTGCGAAGAGGAAGAGAGGTAGTTGTATGCTTGGTAGAAATGGGGAATGTTGAATCCTCCTACGGCCTTTCTCAAACGGAACCTTGGCCAAGCTGTGAGTCATTAGAGTAAGAGTTTTTATCCGAAAACCCTACTTTCATAGGGAGACAATCTGAAAACCCCATCGATTAAAACTCTAATTTTGAAGAATAAATTTTAAATCGGAAAATTGGTATATTACTGTCTTACCCTATTAAAATCTGATTATTTACACCAAAAACCTGGGTTTTGACCCAACAACCCGGAAACCCGAATTGAAAAACCCCAAAATCGATTCAAATCAATTTCACAAAATCAAACACAAAGTTAAGAGAACCGTTCTCTAACTTCTCATCCTCTTTCGAACTCTCTTCGTAAAACTAGTGATAACTAGAGGATAACAAGGCGATTGAAAATTTTCTACTCGATTTGTTGTGTTAAAAATGGTTGAAACAAGGTTGGGAATGAAGAAGTCAAAGATTGCTGAGGAAGTGAAGGAGCGATCTCCGCTTCTGAGGAAGTGAAGGAGCGATCTCCGCTTCCAAGTCAGAATGATGAGGAAGTGAATACCGGCAAAATGAGTGAAGAAGAAGATCTCAAAGAAGAGAGCCACCGGAGTCCAGTTGGGAATGATGAGGAAGTGAATTCCGGCAAAAGGAGTGAAGAAGAAGATCTCGAAGAAGAGAGCCACTGGACTCCAGTTGGGAATGATGAGGAAGTGAATTCCAGCGAAAGGAGTGAAGAAGAAGATCTCGAAGAAGAGAGCCACCGGAGTCCAGTTGGGAATGATGAGGAAGTGAATTCCGGTGAAAGGAGTGAAGAAAAGGATCTCGAAGAAGAGAGCCACCGGCGTCCGGTTGGGAATGATGAGAGTGAGCGATCTCCGGCTACTCCGGATAGGAATGATGATTTTGTCGCTGAAGTTGGAAGGATTGAAGTAGACGAAAGGAGTGAACAAGTAGAAAACCAACCACCGGTGATTGAAGAACTCGGAGAAGAGAGCGAGGACGGAAGTGAAGAAGATCTTGAAGAAGAGTCCGACAGAGCTCCGGTTGACCAGAATGAAGAAAATGGAGATACGGACGAGGGAAGTACAAGCCGAACACTCAGGGAGTCAACAGTTAGTAGCTTGTTAGTAGTCGATTGATATCTTGATTCGTTTTAGTTAGGAAAAAATAGCAAATTGGTGTTGATGTTATTCGTTTTAGTTAGGGGAAAAAGAGCAAATTGGTGTTGATGTTATTTGTATTAGTTAGGGAAAACGTATTGCTCTTGATGTCATTGATTTTAGTTCGGGAATACCACTTGCAATTGATGTTTTGTGGAATTTATGAAAATGTATAAATCGGTAATACTTGGTAAAACTTGTTATTGCAGGGTTCGGAGGAGGAAATAGAGCCACCACTAGAACCTCTGCGAATGTGCTTTCCGCCTTCAGAGTATAAGAAGAAAATAAAGCTATCTACGAGGTGTTATATCCTTGAAGCTTTGGAAATGCTAGATGGCTTGACGCATCCGCTCACAACGTTTGAGAGGAAATAGTTTGAGGAACATCCGTCCTTCAAACACATTTGCCACATGCCAAGGGAAAAAAACCACAAGGTTATGGGGATGTGGATGCTGTTTCTCCGAAAGGCATGCATCGAAAAAAAAAAGGAAGCTTGGTTTTTCGTAAATGGTGTTCCAATTCGGTATGGCATTAAGGAACACGCCTTGATATCGGGATTTAACTGCCGCAACTATCCAATTGGTTATAAAAAAGCGGGGAGTGAGGCCTTTGTAAAGAAGCATTTTAAGGGGCTGAAAAAAATAAGATATCAAGACGTGAAAGCCAAACTACAGAAAATGGTACCGGTGGGTCGTTCTGTAGATAGGTTGAAGATGGCGGTCTTATATTTCTTATCCAGCATTGTTATAGCACAGACAAAGACTGGAAAGGATGCTAGTCCCCTCGAGCCATTGTGTCTAAGAGTGGTGGATGATCTAGAGTTTTGTAGGGATTTTCCTTGGGGAAGATTATCATTTGATCACATGCTAGAAGAGATTGAGCACACGATGACTCATTTTGGAGGGACCGTCAAAGAAGGTGTTTTATGGCCGGTTCCAGGTTTCTGTATTCCAATGGAGGTTAGTAAAATTTAGTTGATGTATTGACTCGTACTAGTTCTTATAATTTAGGATAACTCTAACTATATGTGTGTTGTGTGAGGTTGTGTAGCTTTTAGCATTTGAGGCAATTCCCGATTTAGGGGAAAAATTCTTAGAAGATTATCCAGAGGCAGACAAAAATTGTCCTAGGATGTACAAGAAAATGTTCAAGAAAGGTGAATGTAAAGGGATTATATAAAGCACTTGGTACAACTGTGGTAAGTTGTGCTAGTTATCTTTAGCATATCTGTTTTTTTGGGTTTTGACGTTATTTATCTTTCTTCATTGTTTACGTTGACAGGACATTGATAGCATTTTAGTAGTTAGAGATGAGGAAAAATCTCTTTTGGCTACAATCACGGAAAAGGAAGACGATGATGATAAACATGACATTATAAAGGATTAACCATAACGTTAGATAAGATGTACACTGATGATGTGGCAACCCGAGTAGAAGAGCCACCTCAGAATGTGCTGAACGAGGAAATTCCAGGAAACCCGAGCTTCGAGGAATATGAGATTGGTGGATTGCACATAAGAATCGGAATGTTGGAAGCTTCACAGCAGGAAAATGTGAGCAAGTTTGAAGGACTATACAAAAGAGTCGGATTGTTGGAAGCTTCAGAGAAAGAAAATGTGGGCAAGTTTGATGGTTTGCACAAAAGAATCAGATTGTTGGGAGCTTCACATAAAGAAATTTTAGAAAAGCAAGATGGTTTGGACAAAAGGCTCAGATTGTAAGAAGCATTGACTGACGAATCACAGGAGGATACGGGTGGTTCAAGCAAACCACCAGATGCAGGAAAGGAGCAAGGCAAAAAGGGTGTTAAACGAGCTGGAGTAGGCGATGGCGAAAATCAGAGAATGACAAGGTCAAAGACAATTGTTTCTTTTTAAATTTGTAGTTCTTTGTTTGATTGTTTTTAAAACTTGAATTTGTACTTTGTTTGATTGGTTTCTTAAAACTTGAATTTTACTATGTTTGATTGTTAAAACTTGAAAACTTGAATCAAAAGGAAAACAAACATAAGTCTTCCCAAATAAAAGAAAGAGTATATCCAAGCAAGCAACCATGAGTCTTAGAAACTAAGAAAATAAATAAATGTAGCCATCAAGTTATCCGATTCTACCCACAAGCCTAGCCACCAAGGTTTTCGAGTCTACCCACAAGCATAGCCACCAAGTCCTTCAGGTTTGCAATCTCTTCAGCATTGTTTTGCACCTCTCTACGCAACTGCTTTATATTAAAATCAAGGAGTCTGAAGCTTCCCTCCTTCGCCTTTTCATCAAAATCCTTCCTTAACATAGGCACCTCTTCTTCGATAGCGATATCCCACCTTTTTCGAATGTATAAGTGTAAGCCATCACTCTGCACATAAATAGATAGAGAGAGATATCATGATATCTTCAACAATAATTCCATTAACCTAAAATTGATGTCCAACTACTCACCTTATACTAATTGCATTTTATGTATCTCCTCCCTAAAGGCGGCTCGCCAGTGGTCTCGTAGATTATGCTTCCACCACATGGACAGCGTAAAGGATGACCATAGTCACCATCAGTATCTAAAGTACACATGAGCTCTTCGTTCTTGTGCCTCTTCATTTCAGCATAGTAAGGGTCCCTCTCACATATTTTGTCCATGATTACCTACATATCCAAGATAATTTGAATGATGTACAATGGAATAGCAAATCAAAGACGTAATAAATAAATTAAAATTTTACCAAAGTCGAAGATCTAGGAGTGAAAGGAGAGAATATTGAGCTCGACGAAGAGAGAAGAGAATGATGTTGAGGTCGAAAAAGAGAGAGAATGGTCTTAAATGGATAAGGCGTAAAATTGAAAACAATTGAAACATTTGGACATTTGGGCGCCATAATTGAAAAATTTGGCCATTTGGGCGCCAAAAATATTTCCTCTCTTGCGCCGTTTTTTCCACATGTGTGCCGCATAAACGACATAGTTTTACTAGTTACCTGTTCTACCAGAGCTATGAGGTAGTTCTACTTTGACTGTTTTATACTTTAGTTAGTATAACATACACTTTAAAAAAAAACAAAATTAGTTTTACAGGTGATTTTAATCAATTAACATATAATTATTAGTGTTTTTTGAATTAAAATATGAAATCACTATATTTCTGTAATTTCGATATCCTAAGTTGGTTAATATTCACAAAGTCACCTAAAAAGTATAAGGATAATATTGTGTACATTGTTTCATAACAAACTAAGATATAGTATTATTGTTCTTTCACTTTTATAACATATTTTTGAAATTTATTTGTGTTTTTTATAACATATTTGTGAAATTCACATTGTAATTTGTAATTTTTACTTTTATTTTCCATTATCAACTTTCGCCAGTTATACGAATGGAAATCTAGTATTACAAAATAAACATATCAAGTACCATCAGTTATACGAATGGAAATCTAGTATTACAAAATAAACATATCAAGTACCATCAGTTATACGAATGGAAATCTAGTTTTACAAACGAAACATATCAACTTTCATAGTTTTACAAAAGAAACTTTCATCAAACACTAAAACTATTTCCAAATAACAACCATTGGAGTCCTTGTCTTCACCGCCTTTTATTTTGTGTCCTTGGACTCTTTTCACCAGCCGATGGAAACCTGTTAATTTTCTTCCTTCCCTTTTTTATTTTCTTTTCTGGAGCTATGATTTCTTTGCTTCTGACGTCATCTGGAACATCCCATTGAGACATATCCGGCACTAAATAGATTGTCCTGTAATACGCCATAACCCACAGCTCCGTCCAATAATATTTGGAGCACAAATCATGTAATTGCATTTCACCATATCTATCATTGTCCCTTCTGAATTCAATGTAAGCAGATAGCGCGTGCAGACAAGGATACTTTTCATATCAAACACCTTGCAAGAGCAACTTTCCAAGAGCAAGTTCACCATATAAGTCTTACCATCATTACCGATGACATTGTACTCAAGCTCATAATGGTTTAGCTCTGTCACACTCAGTTTTTCAGCAATGGGCCATAGGTCGTGCATGAGGTTCTCCACTAAAGACACAAGTTTATTTGAAGTCGATCCAGATACAACCTCCTTTCGATGTTCATTAAACCAGTTAGAAAATTTTCTAATGATCGTATCAAGCATAGGTATTAAGAGTACTTCCTTGCTTCCTTAAATACACTATTCATCGATTCCACACTATTGCTTGTGTCTAAGTTGTATCTTTCTCCTGGAAAACAACACCTTGCCCATTTTTCTTTCACAGTACTCTCCTCCACATACTTGGCCGCCGAAGGATACCTCGTCTTAAATAAAGTATAACCACAGTTGAACTCACCCTCAGTGTAATACCTACTACACTCCATAAATCTCCATTCGATTACGTCTTTGTTGGCGTTAGAAGTATGACCTTTCACATTTTGGGACAAATGCCATACACAATACCCATGATGAGCTTGGGGAAAAACTGTGGCTATGGCACCTATGAGACTTGCATTTCTATCACTCATAAATACCAATTCATTGTTGTCCGGTATAACACTTTCATCATGTGATGCAATTTCATCCTCAACCATTATCGCTGCTTCTTGTTCTTTTCCTTTTTCTTTCTCTACGTAAAGAGTTATGGCATTATCTCTGATTTCACAATCATTTGAATGCAACTCCTCATTGTTCTTACCAATTGAACTTTTCACCGCTCTCGATAGTTCCTCAGGTGGTTCCGATCTAGTGATGACATCCACAAACAATATACACCTACGGTTATCTTTATCAATTGACATTAGATAAACACACACATCCTCATCATCAGAGATAGTTACTTGTTCCTCACATATCACTAGCAGTGGATAGTAACTCAATTGCAATTTAACCTTACTTTTATCTAATCCGAGCTTTTTGTTTATCTTAGCTTCTATCATTGACAAACTTATCTCCTCCACTGTTGTCTTAACCATCAAACTATTCATCCGACCTTTGCATTTAAAATGTATGCTGACGTTGTTGGTCATTGTATTGTATCCTGCGAAAACAGTCAAAACTCAATTATGGTAATACTAGTTTATACTGCTTATCGGTTTTACTAGTTTTACCCCGTCGCAAGAACTCAAATTGTATAATTTCGGGTTCAAATCTATAATACACTATGATTCAACAACTTAAAATGATTTAATAGCAATTGGAAGTCCTAATCGACCCAGAATTCATGGTTTAAATCTCAATTTGGATTCAATCAAATCCTCAATTTTAAAATCTAAACAAACAAAGAACCAACCTTGATTTACATCTCAAGGGCTTGCTGTGCCGATGCAGACGTCCACCACTAATCTTGACGGTGGCCCAGAAAGCTCGAGCTTGCTGCATCAT
Source organism: Cardamine flexuosa (assembly GCA_963555745.1). Classification (NCBI taxonomy): domain Eukaryota; kingdom Viridiplantae; phylum Streptophyta; class Magnoliopsida; order Brassicales; family Brassicaceae; genus Cardamine; species Cardamine flexuosa. Next base: position 20,277,848 of record OY743217.1, on the reverse strand, counting down.
TGCCGTTGTCGGAGATGACTGTAGCTGAAGTCCAGCAGAGTTCGTTCTTGTTGTTTCAGAGCCGTTTTCGTTTTTGTTTTTTGCGTTTTTGTTTATTTCAATTTTTAAAAATCAATTACATAAGGGTATTTTTGTCTTCTTATATGTTCTCAGATATGATTGGGGTTTTCAGATTAATATGGTTATAAGAGATTTTGAAGTTGAGAAAGTGGGGTTTTCAGATGATGGCTCTTAGAGTAATCACCAGTCCAAACAATCCAATAGATCAAGGTCCTTGTTCCCTAACAGTTTTCACTCAATAATAAAAATGTAGACTCGATAAAATCGCATAAATAGGCATTATCATTGATGTAAAAGGGGCCAAGATTTATGAAATTCCTAGCTGCGGCTCGCCGGCTGATGATTGGCCCTTTTCTTCTCTGAGTCTCTTTTCTTGAAATTTCCTCAACCAAAACTTCCCAAGGGTCATCCTTTAGGCGTGTGTCAAGTTGGAAAACTTTTGCTCGAGTAGATTTCAATATTCTTCAACATTAGTAAAATATGCAACCGTGAAGCTTGAGGTGGAATGATCTTCTTCCCATGAGTCCTTTTCCAAAAAGTGGCTGGACCATTACTCCTATTATACCCATAAGATGTTGAGTACCTGATCCTTGATCATTTGGTTGAGTGGAACATGGAAATTCTTCATGAGGCTTGGTTTTGACCTAGTCGCGGCCCATTTCTCAACTTTGGCCTTGGCTTAGTAAAACTCAATGGATGAGGTAGAGGAAGGTTTCATAGCTTCCTAAGATGATGTAATTAGCTCCAATAGGCTCCATAAGGTCAGAAACGTACCAGATCAACAAAATATTCAAAATCTCCTTGGAACCGGGAAATTTGCTCTCGGCGGTTTTGCTCGGAAAATCCTCCGTCACTGGTTTCGTGACCGGGGTGTGGCCTTCATGGGACTTTGGTCACGGGATTTGTGACCAGGGTATGGGCCTGATATTGTCCTTCTTCTAGTTGGAGGTGAGTTATGCTTCGTGGGGACTTTCAGCAGTGATCTTTGGTATAATCAATCTGTTGCCTTCTGCATGCATTGGCCAAATAAATCTGACCAGACTTGTGAAATCTTCTTGCCACTTTGAAACATGAACTTCGGAGTTGCCATACTCAAGACCTCGGTTACAGGCTTTGTGACCGGGGTTGGGTCTCCTTGGGACCTCGGTCGTGGGCCTTGTGACCTAGGTTGGCTCCAACTCGATTCTCTTCTCTTTTTATGCTTTTTTATTTTCTTCTTTTGTATTTTATTTTCTGTTTATGTAGAATACCTGAGATAAAACATGCAAAAATCAAAAGAAAAAGGAAATCTAATCTATTAAAGGGAAAGAAAACTTACAAAAGTGGGTTGCCTCCCACTAAGCGCCCTTGTTTAAAGTCCTTGGCTAGACTTGGTCTTTCTCTTATGAGAGATGAGAAGAATCTTCTGTCCTAAGACAAAGTTTCTTGGTTTTGACAAGCTCTGGTGGAGTTCCATTAGGATTAGGAATGTTGTTTGATTCGGGGTTGCTTCTTTGCCTCTTTTCAACTTCGGCATGTAGTTCCTTTGTGGATTTAGAACTGTGGATATCAACGTGAAGTTTGCTTGATAAAACCTTTTCCATTTCAAATTGCCTTCCAATGACGCCATCCACAAGCATCTCTAAAACTCCAGCTCGTCTTTTTACCCCATCCAAGGAATCTTTAATCAGAACATTCTTTCCTATGATCCCTTCAATTCCTTGGTTGACAGTATCTTCAATCTTGTCTATCTCCCGTGCTAAGAGGTTACTCCTCTCATCATTACCTTCGCAGCTTCCACATTCTTTGATAGTGAGGATTTCTTTGGCGAGTTGTTCTTCTACACCATCAAGCCTTTCTTCCATTGAAAAACCTCTCTTGGCGATTCCTTCCCTAAGAGAGTTTAAGTCACCTTGCAGTCCTTCAATCAGGTTGCTAAACTCATCCTTCTTCGCAGCTTCTTCCTCAAGGCGCGATCCATACCTCTCCTGGTCTCTCTCCAAAATTTGGAGCTTATTCCTTATTAAGCCTATCTCTTTGGCACGCTGATCTTCTAGCTTCTTTAGGCGGAAAGAGATTTCGTCTATCTTCCCGGAGAGAGTTAAATTGACTTTGTCAATCTTTTCATGGATCATTCTTGTGCTCATCTCCTGTTGTTCGAAGCATCACCTAAGCAAGGTCTCAATCCTTCCTTCTTGCAGCTTTTGTTGTAGAGAAACGCTGGAGTTATCTTGGGGGAAATGATTTGGGGAGTGCATAGGTTGGTTCAAGTGAGTTGTTCCTTGAGGTGTGGGGAACCAACATCTGTTGTCTTCAGGCATCATGGGAGAAGTAGTGGGAAACTGCATAACTTCTCTTTGATTCCATGCTTGATGCGGATTGCCGTTGAATCCTTCGGTGAATCTTCATAAATTCAAAAAAATATATTAAAGGATTCTCATTCAAATCAAAGGCTAAATTTGTGGCAAGAAAAAGATTTTATTTAGCTAATTTCCCTCTTTTTATTTGAATGTGAATAATTATTTTTAATGTAATTTATTGTCAAGATCTCCTTGTAAAGGCTATAAAAAGCTCATTTGTTTCATTGTAAAGACAGATATAGTTTTTGGAAAATAAAAGAGAGTTTTCTCTAAAAGCTTAGGCTTTGTTTTTGGTTTATCTAAGTTAGGATGAATTCCTTTACTTAGTAAACGTTTTGTTCTTATGTCTTGTTGAGAGAGTCATCAAGGCTTAGAGCCTGTCCTGTATCAGAGTCTTATCCCAACTCTGTGGTGGACCTCATCTTGCCGTCACTTCCCCTCATTTGATCCCACACGAGAGAAGCAACCGCCATCGTGTCAGATTTCCACCTTCGACCATATTTCCTTCACAAGAGAGAAGCGACCGCCAGCTTGTGAAGCCGCCATATCTATCCGCATACGAGTCTCACCACCGAGTCTTATATCATCTGGTATCCGAGCTTCAAAAGCTCCTATCTATCAGGTTGTGTTTGTCCAACCTTTATCCTTTTTTAATTCTCTGTTTTGTTGTTTCAATTTTCATTAAATCAAAAACCCATAAAAAAATTATTTCTTGCATTGTTCTTGTTATTGTTATCTTCAGTTCCTTTTACAAAAAAAAAAAAAGTTTCATTTGCTTCAGTTTATAGTTTATTTCGTTTCATAAAAAAAACCCCATAAAAGTTCCTTTATAATTCAGTTTTTGTGTTATTTCCATTTAAATAATTAAAACTAAATAATAATTCGTATTTTTTTGTTTTGTTTTTGTTATTTCAATTAATTAAGTTTGTAACTGCTTTTAATTCAAAATTGATTTTTCTTCCTTCTTGGTATTTAATTTGGAATTTATTTAGTTAAAACAAAAAACAAAAGAAATGAGTAAAATTTACCATATTTTTTCCTTATTTTGTTGATTGAAACGTGATACGCTCGCTACCTTTTCTTTTGCGAGATCAAGGAGAAACCAGAGGCGACAATGGAGGACTCCGATGAGGAAAGTCCTTACCAAGCTAGTGAGAACCATTTGAGTCAAGGAGGAGAAAGCCAATCCTTGTCTGATGAAGAAGCTGACTATGAAGCACCACCACGTCCTGGAGATGAATACTCAAGCCCTAATTTTGAAGGAGACTACGATTATGAATCATGGAGAAATGGTACTGATTCTGAAATGAGTCACGGAGATGTCTACGAACGTGATGAAGAGCCTTGGGATGATGAGATAAAATCAGAGACTATGTTTGAGGAAGGAGAAAACTATGAAGAAACTGATTCACAGATCAGTTTTGAAGAAACTGATTCACAGATCAGTTTAGAAGAAACCAAGTCACGTGATGCAAACTCATGTAATGATGTGGCTGAAACCACAGCATGCTTTGGAGCTGATTCAGAACGTGAAGAAGAGAATAGACCATGGTGTTAGGTACCTTACTCTGATCATGAGGAAGAACGCCAAGGAGAGAATGATTCTCAATACTCTCAAGAAGAGATTGCTGAAGAGAATGAAGTCAAAAGTGAGGCTGGAAGAGATGATTATAGAGAAGACTATGCCAAAGAGGATGACAACGTAAGTGAGGCTGGAAGAGATGAATCCTATTACCTTAACTTTGCAGGCCATCACCAAGAACCAGAAAACGTTGGGAACAAGATATGGATGATTGGCTTTCATCTAACAAAATTTCGGAGGAAGATAAGACAAGTTATGCATAAGATACATTAACAGAAGATGCCTTTAGGCATTGGGAACAAGATGCATACATTCGTCTTGAGTATGAGGAACCAGAATATTCTTGGGAAGAGATGAAACAACTCTTGTATAAAGAGTTCGTGAAGGATACTAGCAACCTGCGTCAATACAATGTACTAGTCTACACCAGTCCCAAGCCAAGAAGACGAATTCTAGCAACAAGCTCAAAACGGAAAGTTACATCTAATGATGCTTACAGCCCTAAGCCAAACAGAAAGTCCGCACCCACTCTAAAGGAGAATATAGTAGCAAAGCAACCAGCCAAAGTCAAAGAAGTGAAAGCAGATCCAACCCAACAAACCTTAACTCGAAATCTGAGTGAAAAGTCATTACTTGAGCCTCATAGAAAAACAGAGCAATGTCTAGTTATTCCAAAGAAGCTAGCATGTATAGGAGAACATCCATCCTTATTCACGGATCAAAAGAAAATCCCAAATTCCAAGTTGTCTAAGTCCATTAAACCACACCAAGCTAAGGTAAGTGATCACTTTTTAGAATTTGTTTCCAATGAACCAAAGGATTTGATGATGCACTTGATGTGTTCAAAGGATCTTGAGAAAGGTTTAGGTGCAACGGAGAGACAGCCAGAGCCCCATTCACAAGTTCACATCCGAGAAGAAGTTAATGGAGAAACAAAATGTGAAGTAATAGATTTCACCAAGGAGGCTACCTTTCTACGCAAAGAAGTCAGAAACAAAACTTGGAGAGGAGTCATTGCATATTTTCTGATCAAAGAAGAGCCACCAGATGCTCTAATCCAATCCCACCTGAATCACAATGAAGATCTTACCCAAGGTAAATTTCTAGACTCACATCTATATCGAGATACTAACTTGCTCTATCTTGGTGCAGGTCAAGAAGTTTCGAGAACGAAACTTTTCCAATAGAGAGGGTATGATGCGGTCATCAGCCCTGATCAAACAAAACCAAACCGAGGAAGGTGAACCAAAGCTGAACCGGAGCACACAATGGAGCCAATACTAGCTCAAGAGACAAGCGAGCTTCCTTCAGCTCAAATGAAGACCACAACTGACCTTTATAGCTGCACAACCACTTGGGATATATACTCAATTCATTTAGGGCACACCAAGAAGAAGATTCATCCGCAAAGCGTTTCACATGAAGGAGATATTAAGTTTTCAAATCAGCAGACCAGTTTCAGACCCGTTTTTGCATATGGACCAGAAAACTTGTTCCACAGCCCAGACCAGCAACCTTATCGATCCAAATCCACTTGGAGCATATTCTTAGATCTCTCATGGATCCAAGAAGATCAATATCAGAAGAAATACCCACCAGATCATAGAGATATCAACCATTTTCCAAAAGAAGGCAGTTTGGTGCCATATAAGGAAATTAGGCAAAACCAGCAACTTGGACCAACCTATGTCGAAGAAGGTTCAAGACACGCCAAATCCATCAGAAGGTTTCTCAATACAAAGGAGATGCGAGTTTCCATATTTGGCCGCTTCTACATGTCCCATTTAATCATCAATGGCTACGACATTTAATTCATGGGTTTTGGTGCATCAAAAAACTGCCCAGATCAAGCCTAGACGAGCCAGAAAAGTCTACATTAATCCTTGGATGCAAATCTCAAGCAGATTCATCTCCAACAGCTATTTTCACATTTATTCCGATATCTCTTGTTTCTTCTTTTATATTTTTTGTTACTGTTAGCTTAGAGCTTATTTAAGCTCAAATTTCTTTCATTTGTAGGCACCTTTCAATCATAAATTAATCAAGTATTTCATTTTTCTTTTCAAAGTGTTTCTTTGCAAAAGAGTGTTGTTTTCTTTAGGCTTAAGTGTGAGACTCACTTAGCTCTATAGAAGCTGCGGGATTAGTTTGTTTGTGTGATTCAAACAACCTCTTTTCGTTCATAGATTGAGCGAGTCAATCATCAAGGATTGAGAGAGTCAATCAAAGTCATCACCTTCCATCTCGTCTTCACTCCCACTTCCGCCACAAAAATTGTAAACTCTTGATTATCTCATGGTCATAAGTTTGGTGGATTCCAATCTTATATCATCTGGTATCAGAGCTAAAAGCTCCTACACTCTTTTGTTTTCATTTTCATTTTGATTTGTTTCATTTTTATAAATAAATAAAAAATGGGTTTTTTCTGGTTTTTGTTCTTTGAGTATTCAAAAAAAAAAAATTATTCTTTATCTTTCTTAAAGTTTTATTTTCTTTCATTAAACGGAAATAACAAAAAAAAAGCTTAAAAGAAAAAAAAAATTATATTCCTTTTTCCTAACTAATTTTCGTCCATAAAAACCACCTTCCCAAAAAAAAAAAAAAAAAAAAATTCTTGTTTTTAGTTTGTAGGACAAAACCATTTGAAGAGGGAGAGAATGATGCAATATTGAAAAAGAGTGAATCTTCAATATGTGGATTTATTATGAGAATCTCATCTTCATAAATTCAAAAAAAATATCAAAGGATTCTCATTCAAATCAAAGGCAAAATTTATGGCAAGAAGATGATTTTATTTAGCTAATTTCCCTCTTTTTATATGAATGTGAATAATTATTTTTAATGTAACTTATTGTCAAGATCTCCCTGTAAAAGCTATAAAAAGCTCATTTGTTTCATTGTAAAGACAGATAGAGTTTTTGGAAAATAAAAGAGAGTTTTCTCTAAAAGCTAGGCTTTGTTTTTGGTTTATCTAAGTTAGGATGGATTCCTTTACTTAGTAAACGTTTTGTTCTTATATCTTGTTGAGAGAGTCATCAACGCTTAGAGACTGTGCTGTATCAGAGTTTTATCACAACTCTGTGGTGCACCTCATCTCGCCATCACTTCCCCTCATTTGATCCCACACGAGAGAAGCGACCGCAATCGTGTCAGATTTCCACCTTCGACCATATTTCCTTCATAAGAGAGAAGCGACCGCCAGCTTCTGAAGACGCCATATCTATCCGCATACGAGTCTCACCACCGAGTCTTGTATCACTCATGACATCTTTTGAATCAAAGTAATGATCCAAAGGTGGATGGTATTGGTCCGATTAGTGTGGACTGAAAGTATGAGTTAATCTCATTGGCCGATCCCCAGAGGATCGAGAAGGTGATGGACATCCAGAGTTTCTCATCATAGTTGTACCACGAGGTTGCTGAGAGTAGCCGTGGTAAGGTCCAGAAGGTGAGCTAGAGAGTGGTCTGGAGGTATCTCCGTCCATAGAGTTGTGTTGCTCCAATAGCTGCGCAAGAGTAACGTTGCGGAACTTCTCTGTGAGAGTGTCTAGGTTCATCCTCAAGGTCTCCTGAAACAATGCAAATCACAAAGGAAAATCAGTAGCACAATTTTCTAGACGTTACTCTAGTTCGTAAATTTGCAAACAGAGCAATCTCTCCCCGCAACAGCGCCAAAAACTTGATGTGTCGTAAAGTTTTCCTCAAAGGGACCACACAATAATAGACTGCAAGTGCATAGCAATCAATCATAGTATTTAGGGTATATCAAATCCAGAGAGAGAAGATGTATTGCAAATCAAGAGGAACAAGTAAAGCTAGAACTCAATAATAACAAGGGGTTTTGTGTCACACAAATCATGCAAAGCAAATAAAATGAATGTAAATAAATATGAAATGAATGTTGGGCGCTTAAGGGGGTCTCTAGGGTTCAATGACCTGTCTATTCGAAGTAAGTTCAATGTAATGCATGTATACTCCTAAGTCTCGGACTATGAAACACAAAAGTTCGGCTAACCTATTGTCATAGAGAAAACAGGCTGAAATCCACTAATCCTATTACTCAACTATCACAGGCAATAACATAGGTTTCAAAGCATTAAAATCAAGTTCAATCCTTATCCATAAGACTCCATAACTAAGGGGTATGTGCTTGTTATGACGTGATACTCATCAAATCTAGGTTCCAACAAACTAAGCAAATGGTTCAAATTACTTAGATGCCTAAGATCAATAGCTAGTTCATGACTCTAACTATATGCATTAAGAATGAGATAAGACCAAAAGACATAGTGTAAACGGATATGCAAATACAATAAAACTCGCCACTCAAAAGACAATGATCATCTCACCCCATTGACTGGCCCTTTAGACCCAATAGGATAGTCTACTCGGCCATGCTCAAGGTTGTCATTGATGATATGAAAGAGTAAAACATAGATCTAATGCAATAAGGTAACGGTTTAGAGATTACTTCTTTAGATCCAAAAATAACAAGATGTAAGGACTTTCCTTTGACAAAGTTACAAAAGAATAGAGAGAGAGAGATGGTGGAACTTCAAAGCTTCAGCGAGATCAAGTTGCTTCTGCGGCTCCTTGGAGACGGTGTCGGCTTCTTGAGGTGGTGATGGACTTTCTAGGGTTTTTTGTGGTGAACTTAGGTGGTGGTTTGAAACTTTGATGATGCACACCAAACCCTAGCTTCATAAACTTGTATATATATAGGTCTTGGGGCACAAGAGATTGGCTGCTAGGGTTCAGGAATGGCAGACTCGTCATCTTGATGAGTGTGGAGGAAATGGGCCGAGCGTAGTGATGGGCCATACCTCTAAGGTGGCGAAGGAGGCTGGCCTCGGTCACGAGCTTAGTGACCGAGGTTTGGTGCTTTGGCGCTGGTTTGACATAGCTTCATCTTCTGGGATGCATCTTCCAAACGGCTGAATGGATGGCTTTGATTTTTGTCCCATACGAATCTTGACTCTTCAATCTTTCCAATGATATAGATAAATCCAATATTGGTCCACGGGAAGGTCTTCAAATGTTGTCAAACTTCTGATGCTTTGAGACTGCCTCGAAACGGGTCTTTGCTCTTTTTTGATCCATATTCCCATAAAAACTGTAAAACCTCTTTCACACTAACAATACTTGATAATAGTCTATTTAGCTTTGAAATCATACCAAATCTCTCTTAAAAAAATATGAAAACCATAGTAAAAACGGGTCAAAATACGATGTTATCACTTGTGCGAGAGGTCGTAGTATGAATTTCTAGACTAAGAATTAGGTAAAACTTCGTTTAATAATCTTGTGGCGATTTGTTGACTTAACCGGTCTTTAAATAAGGTATTTTTTCTCTAACTTCAACCTTGAATCTCGTTCCCAATCTGGTGTAACTCCTTCCGAAAATCCTCCCTTAGATCTGTCCAACATTTAACTTGTTCTTACTTGTCGCCCTGCGGGAGGTCATCCTACGGGAGATTGTCCTGCGGGAGGTCGTCCTACGGGATGTCGTCCTGCGGGAGGTCGTCTCGCGGCAGGACCTCAAGTAAGTCTTAAGCATGTGTTGTGGCCACTTTATTGCGGCTGGCGGGCTTATGTTCACTTTTAAGCCCAAGTCTGTCTGGGTAAATATGAGCGGGAGCCAGGTGTGAATTCTGGGTCCAACAATAGTCCACCAGTCTTTCGAATTCCGAATGCTGTATTCGAGAGTCGATATATAATTAGTTTTTAAAGATTTTTTTAGAGATTTGATTCGTGAGTATGCGGACTGCAGGAGTCCGTCATGAAGCATGCTGCGGGAGCTTGCGTAAATGAAGGTATGTCGTATTTCAGACTGCTGTGGTTTGTTTTTTGGTGTGTTTTAAAGTGATAAGTGTTTATCGAGAACAAGTGTAAGGACAGCTGTTTTGATTCAGCGTGTTGGCATTCTGCTACTCGTTGCTATTGGCTCCCGTCGAGGACGGAGTGTCGATTTAGATTAGGGGTGGCTGCACTCGTTGGTTCGAGCTGCCTACATACCCTGTAAAGGAATCAAGCCTTAACTTAGTTTGATTATTGTCATCTCGAGATAGATTACGTTGGTGAATAGATAACGAGCTCTTTTAGAGTATATAATGTTGTGAGATGATCTCTCGATAATCATTGATGATTATAAAAATGGTGTAGGTGTTTTTGTTTTTGAGAACGAGTGTGAGGACAGCTGTTGTGATTCAGCGTATTGACGTCCCGTGTCTTGTTGTTATCAACTCCCGTCGGGGATGGAGTGTTGATTTAGTTAGAGGGTGGCTGCGCTTGTGGGTTAGAGCTGCCTATGTACCCTGTAAAGGGATCAAGCCTTAACGTAGTTCAATTCTTGAGAGTACCTAGTGATACTACTTTTTTAGGTTCATGATGTTCCATTGCCTCAGTTCAGATACTCCGTTTATGTGTTTTTTGAGTTTGTAAACGCCAGGACGTGTTGCGAGTTTTCCGTCGGTTTTCTCTTGAGTGTTGCGAAACACTTTTCTCAGGACCAGCTCGCCGATGCTGAATCTCCTCTTTCAAGATTGGAGTTGTAAAAGCGTGTGGTGGCTTGCTGATAGTTTTGAATTCGTATCATTACCTGATCTCAACGTTCGTCGATGAAATCAAGGCTGTCTTCGAGAATTTGGTCGTTAGACTTCTCTTTCCGGGCATAGAGCTCGTCGAAGTTCAGGTATGGAGATTTTGGCGGGGACTACGGCCTAGATTCCGTAGGCCATGGAGAAAGGGGTTTCTTTAGTGGCTTTCCAGGGGGTTGTGCGGCCACAAGTATATAAACTTTTTATTTGAAATTGGTAATTTAACTGATTGATCATTAAAGTTTTTCAGATTATTTTAATTTTTTTTAATCTTTACTAACAACGGCAATCAAAGAAAAAATTTCAAAATTTATCTACTTTTCAAACGGCTATGAATAGTAATTTTAATCAATAAATACATTTATTTTCATTCATTCATTTCATCAAAACATTTCAACTCCCTTCAAATCTTTCTCCAAGAAAAACTCGATTTAGTTTTCATCTTGAAGAATGTTTCACTTGCTTTTAGTTATTTGTTTATTTATAGTTCTTGCTTGTATTTATGATCTCTTCGTTGGGGAATTTACCCACAATGAGTTCACCATAAACATCGGTTTACTCTTTTACGCAATAATGTTTTTTGCAATCCCTTGCATTATTAATGTTAATGGTTCATTTTGATTATGTAATACAATCTTAGTAATAAAATATTTGCTTCGCTTTTGTTTTTAGAAAAATCATATGGCAAATATCGAGAAACTCAAGTTTCCGGCTTTAAAAATAATTGGATCTAATTATATCGCATGGACAATTAATGCAGAGCTTTATCTGGAAATGGAAAAGATATCTGAAACTATAAAAGAGAAAAATGCTTCGTCCCCTCATGAGAAGGCGAAATCAATAATAATTCTCAGAAAGCATCTTAATGAAAATCTGACGCATGATTATGCGTAGGTAAAAGATCCTACAGATTTGTGGAAAGCACTAAAAGAAAGGTTTGATAACCAAAATACAATCACACTTCCACATGCCATGGATTATTGGAATAATCTAAGATTCCAGGATTTTGAAAAGGTTGAGCTTTACAATTCCACAATGGTGAGAATAGTGGCTCAACTGGAGTATTGTGGAAAACCGGTTAGTGAAGCAGAAATGCTCAATAAAAATTTCCTTAATTGGAGTATTGTGGAAAGCCGGATAGTGAAGCAGCAATGCTGAGAATAGTGGCTCAGTTGGAGTATATTTATGAATAAAATTTATAATCTTATTATTGATATTTATGTTGATTACCGAAATGGAAAAAAATACAAGCGGAAAAATCTCCAAGATAAATTCAAGAGAAATTTGTATACCAGATTGTAGAACAACCCACGCTATTCTTAGAAAGAAGATATACTTCCCTCATTTAAAATTAACGAACATGATTGTCAATACAATATCAGGTCCTACAAACTTAATCAAAGGAAGTGGAAAGACAAACTTTATATTGCCTAATGGAACCAAATTTTCCATAAATAATGCTTTATATTCTCCAAATTCTAAAAGAAATTTGTTGAGTTTCTAAGATATATATCTTCAAGGATATGACACTCAGTCTGCAAGTGAGGATGGAAAGAAGTATATATATAACTTCTGATAAATCTGGAAAAAAAACATATACTAGAAAAGTTCCCAGAAGTTCCTTCTGGTTTGCATCATACTTTTATATATGCCATAGAATCACATCTTGTGATCAAAAGAGATCCAGAGAATTTTGCATTATGGCATAATCGCCTTGGTAATCCAGGCACTACAATGATGCAAAAAATCATAGATAACGCACATGATCATTCATTGAAAATCAATGAGATATATCATGAGAATAAAACAACATGTGATGCTTGTTCTCTTGTGAAATTAATCATAAGGCCATCACCAAGAAAAATTGCTAAAGAATCACCAAATTTTCTTGAAAGAATTCAAGGTGATATTTGTGGACCAATACATCCACCATGTGGACCATTCTACTATTTTATGGTATTAATTGATGCATCCAGCAGATGGTCACATGTATGTCTATTATCATCTCGAAATGTGGCATTCGCGAGATTCCTAACTCAGATAATTAAACTGAAAGCTCATTTTTCTGATTATCCTATTAAGAGAATTAGATTAGACAATTCTAGTGAATTTACATCTCAAGCATTCAATGATTATATTGTATGATATCGGGAATTGATGTTGAGCAGCCCATGCCCATACACAAAATTGTTTGGTTGAATTATTAACTAAAACGTATGGAACTAATTGCAAGACCATTGATCATGAGATAAAAATTCCACCTTCTATATGGGGACATGCTATTTTGCATGATGGAGCACGCATTCGGATAAGACCAAGTGCATATCATAAAATATTCCCCATTACAATTGGCATTGGTCAAGAACCAAATATTTCCATCTAAGAGTTTTTGGTTGTGCCATGTACGTGCCTATAGCACCACCACAATGTACCAAGATGAGACCACAAAGAATGTTGGGTAGATATGTTGGTTATGATTCTCCATTAATTATACGATACCTAGAACCACATACTGGAGATGTCTTTACGACACATTTTGCCGATTGTCATTTTGACGAGAAAGTATTCCCGGTTCTAGGGGAGAAACAAAAAATTAGAGAAGGATATCAAAGGTGTGTACCATCCCTGTTATATCTTGATCTTCCTACGAAAAAGTCAGAACTAGAAGTTCGAAAAATTATGCATTTGCAGAGTATTATAGCAAATCAGCTACCTGATGTATTTGCAGATACCAAGACGGTAACTAAATCGCATAGAGCAGCTGCAAATGCTCCTGCACGAATTTAAATTCTCAAAGAAATTGGAGGTGCAGATGATACATGTGAGTCTAGGACACGCTTGAAATATGGTATACACGTTGGTTCTAAGGATAAAAATCCTAGAAAGATAAAGGAAGCTGAAAATCATAATACACCTGAAATAGTAGAAACTATTTCAGAAGACACGGATCATGAAGGTAAATGATGAAGGACATCAACCTAAAGAGAATCATGAAATTTCTATCAATTATATCAATAATGGGAAGATATGGAAACAAAATAAATTTGATATGGCTAATGAAGTTTTCTTATACCTTGTGTCAAAGGAAATGTCTGAGGAAAACGAAGATCCAGATCCACAGTCTGTATATGAATGTCAAAACATACATGACTGGATGAAATGGAAAGATGCAATACAAGTTGAGACATGTTGGTCATATTACACTCACACCCGAAGGTGTGAAACCTGTTGGGTAAAAATGGGTATTCATTAGAAAACGAAATGAGGAAAACAAGATTTTGATATATAAAGCTCGCCTTGTGGCTCAAAGATTTTCTCAAAGACCAGGGATTAATTATGATGAAACATATTCTCCTGTTATGGATGCAATCACATTTAGACTCGTAATGAGTCTAGCGGCTAATGAAAATCTAGATATGTATCTCATGGATGTTGTTGCAGCATATCTATATGGAACACTAGATACTGATATCTATATGAGAATTCCTGATGGGATTAAGATGCCAGAAGGATTAAAATCTAAACCCAAAGAGTTATGTGCAATTAAATTGCAGAGCTCATTATATGGGCTAAAACAATCTGGGCGTATGTGGTACAATCGTCTCAGTGAGCATTTAACAAAAGAATGATATTTAAATGATCCTATATGCACATGTGTTTTCATCAAGAAAACAACATCCAGATTTGTGATTATCTCTATGTATGTTGATGATCTAAACATAATAGAATCTCAAGGGGAAATACTAAAACCCGCATAATATTTGAAAGAAAATTTGAGATGAAAGATCTCGGACAGACAAAGTATTGTCTTGGTTTGCAAATTGAGCATTCTCAAAAAAGGTATACTTGTGCATCAATCGACATATACCAAAAGAGTGTTAAAACGTTTTAACATGGATAAGACAACTCTTCTCAGTACCCCAATGGTTGTTTGATCACTTAAGATTGAAAATGATCCCTTTCTACTAGCGGAGGAGAATGAAGAGATACTTGGTCCTTAAGTACTATATCTAAGTGCAATCAGAGCTCTTATGTATCTTACAAATTTCACTAGACCTGATATCTCATTTTCTGCTAATCTTTTGGCCAGATTTAGTTCCTCACCCTCACGAAGACATTGGAATGGAATTAAACATATATTTTGAAATCTTCAAGGAACTACTAATTTAAGATTATTTTATTTTAAAAATTCAAATGGTCAAATGGTTGGTTTTACAGATGCAGGATCTTTATCATATCCACACAAGGCCCGATCACAAACAGGATATGTATTCACGATAAGAGACACTGCTATATCTTGGCGTTCTCAAAAGCAGACACTCGTGGCAACTTCTTCAAACCATGCTGAACGCATCGCCCTCCATAAAGCAAGTAGAGAATGTGTATGGTTAAGGTCAATAAGCCAACACATCCGATCAAGCAGTGGGATCAACATTAACATGGACCCAACAATCTTATATGAAATGCTGAATGTGTCGCTCAAACAAAGGAAGGATATATCAAAAGTTATAGAACCAAACATATTCCTACAAAGCTCTTTTCATACACTAAGGAACCTGAGAAGGTGATACGTTCCTGAGAAGCACTAAGGAGCTGGAGCATGGTTCATGGATGGTTCATGAAGCAATGAAAAAAAAAGAGCTCAAGGAGCATTTGGAGCACTTACAGAAGTTAAGAATTGTTTTATTACAAGGGAGTTTCGTCAAGAGTTTCGAGTTTCACTATATCTAGTGAAGTCTCTGGAGAATCACTCGAACATTTGGAGGTTTTTCAGGTCCACATTGGTCATGGTATACATTCGAGAAGGCTAGTGCATGGCTATATAATCCACTTGCACTCTGTTTCCCTTATCTCGGTTTTGTCCCATTGGGTTTTCCGAGTAAGGTTTTTAGTGAGGCTTGTGGCTCATATGCTCATATTTGCAATCTCTAGTCAGATCCACATCAGACCCATTTAGAAGTCATTTTGGGTGTCCTTTATCTCATCTAGTTCTGTCTATTTGAATTAAAAATTTCTATTTAATTCTGCATGGTCTTTGCATGTGTTTATGAGACATGTCTCGTAACTCTACGCCATTTATGTCTCTTCTCCTTCCCTTCGCTTTATATTCTGCATCTGAACTTCATTGTATCTTTATCTATCTTTTTCAATCAAAAAAATTTACAAAATATAGATCATTTTTCTTCTTATTCGTGTGATTCGAACTAGGAAACTCTTAGGTCATTTTGTGTGATTCGATTGACCAAACCGTCTCATCAAAAGGCTCTTCCGCATCCTTTTATGGTGACATTCGATCCATAAACCGCAAGGTGCTTATTAATCAGATCTTGCAAACCCTTAACTGTGATCACACCCTCTTGGTGTCAAAATTGGGATCCATCTCCTCACTAGGAACGTATCATGTGGTATCAGAGCCGCATCGAGAGTTAAGTGGTTTTACAGTGTTTTGTTTCAATTTTCATAAATCAACTGTGTATGCTAAAATCTTGAAATGAATTGGATCTGAACCTAGATTGAATCTTCTATTTGTTAAAATTGGTTTTAGAATTTTTAGAGTTGATTTAATAATATTTCGAGATCAATCTTATAAGACAGTCGCCATTATGGTTTATCAGAAGCTGATAGGTCATTTTCGTGTTCTTGTTGTTTTCGATTGGTTTTCTTTCAAAATAACTATTTACTGGGTTTGTCTGGTGTTGAATTTCAGGAAGATATGGCCGATCAAGTTGAAGGAACACTTCACCAATCCAACAAGCTTCTCGTTGAAGCACTTGCAGCAAAACTCGATCAGATGATGAACAAGGGAACTAAAACGTCAGAGACCAAACAGATTCTAGATCAAATAACCACTGAGAAACAACCAAGAAGAGAGATTTTTATATCTAGAAGAACTTTCAGTTTTCAGTTCAAGGTAGAAGAGCAAGATCAAAGAGAAAACTTGTTTCTACATGCGATGTCAAGTAAATGGAAAGTTGTGCAGTCTTGTTATTTATGGAGGTAGCTGTACTAATGTGGCTAGTGAATATACGGTCAGGAAGCTGGGGTTAGAATTCAAGGACATCCAAGTCCCTATGATATACATTGGCTTAATGAAAGGGGAAAATTGAAAGTCAAGAAGCAAGTTACGGTACCTTTTATCATTGGAAGATATAAAGATGAAGTCTTGTGCGATGTGCTACCTATGGAAGCAGGGCATATTCTACTTGGAAGACCGTGGAAATTTGATAGAAGAGTACAACATGAAGGCTTCACCAACCATTATTTGCTTGTGCATGAAGGAATAAAGACTGTGTTAGTTCCGATGACGCCTCAAGAACTGTATCTAGATCATGTCCAGTTGAAGACTAGAGCTGAGACCAAAGCTAATGAAGAGAGTGAGAAGATCATCAACACCATAGTAAACAAGGAAGAACCACCAGGATCACTACAAGAGGTTCAAATACACGAATCACCTACGGAAGCAACAACATGTGGATTAGGAGAATTCACTCAAAAGGAAGCAGTTCGGATCCACCATCAATAACCTAGGGCTGATGAAAGATTTGTGATCAAGAACAAACCACCACATGCTTCATTACCAATTAATACCCGAGAAAAGAAGACTCTCTTGTGCCACTGCCGGCTCATGAGTTTTATAAAATCAAACTCAAAGGAAATCAAGAGCAATATATGAAAGCTAAAATATGTCATATTGCTAGTAAGGTTAAAGATGCTGAACATTTTGATCCTAAATTGTTTATCCTTTTGGATAAATTATTTTGTGTATCTAACCTTGCACCGGTGCCGCCGAGTGAGCTTATCAAATTTTTGCAGGACAATGTCTTTAGGAAATAACCCACGGAAGCTACCCTTTGATAACCTCCACCACTACAGTTTGATTCTACTCTACGATGGGATTCTTTTAACATCTCAAAAAATAGAGGACAAAGGAATAACAAAGCTCTCGAGAATTACCAAGCTGATTTGGGTGCCAAATACTTTGCTTATGTTTGCAAGAAGAAACTATTCACTTATGGAGCTTTGCCTAACAAGGAGTCCAATGAATCCTTACAAGTTCATGCCATGAGTGTTCTGAAGAATCAAGGACTTCATTCAAGCTTCAAAAATATTTTAAAGCTCTTACATTTTGATGATACTACAACCTGGTCTTATTTATGATTTCTTAATTACTAACATGGAATTTTCTTTTTATCTTAATAGGATAAAAGAAAGGGATCCTAAGAATTGCAAGAAACAGATGTTTGATTTGAAGAACAGAAACTAAACTAAGGACTTTGCAGGAAACAGAGAAAATGGGAAAGCAGTCAAAGCTTCTTCGAAATTCAAAGATGAACCCCCAGATGTATTGCTAATGATCAGATCAAACTACAATCACCAGCAAGCAATCATAATACAAACCGGAGACAAGGAACTTGAAATCTCTAAGGTAAGCATTTTTGTTCTCAATAATCCTTTTATCTTTGATCACGCAGATATGATTCGCTTGTCTATGTCACAAGAGCAAAACATAGGTTTTACAGAATTCTGGAAGCATAAAAGAAGAACTGAAGAGAGAGAGAGGAAGATAAATGACTCAGCCACCTGATCAAGACCATGATAAACAACAAGGCGTCAGTTGCTTCATACTGATCCAAGAAGAGCCCCCGGATCCAACACCACTCTCATTTATCGCGATACTTACAAGTACTAAATACTCCAAGGATCTTATTCAGGTAAGTATCTCTTTGTCTTGATTTTTGGCTCATGATCTAAGGGCTGTGAGTATGACTTTAATATATATATAAATAATTGAGAAAAAGTTAGGACTATTCAAGAAACATTTTGAACCAAACTATTGTCTTAGTATGCACGTAAAAGAGAAATATGGCAAATATAATTCTTGGGTTCGAAATGAGTCTTTTTTATTCGTTTATTGTGACTCCATGACTTTGATAACACACTTTCTCTTTGCCAAAAGTGTTGACTATATTGCAGGTACTAAAGAGGAGCCACCAGATTTAGAAGTGCTGTAGTCCAATTACTTTGTGCGGACTGGAATTGGAGTTTTTTTGACAAAGGAGCTGAACATGTTACAAAGATCTGTTCTTGTGGAAATGATTATGAAGTTGGGAGTTCTGTCTAAAGCACTTAAAGGAAACTTCCATGAAGCTGAAAGGATTATCGATCTCCTTCTTACTCTTTCAATTCCTTATTTGTTTGAGTTTTATATGCCTTTACGCTTTGATGCATCTCACTTGGTGTTGTTTGTTGCAGATCATTCGGATTTGAGGACAAATCCTTTTCAACTGGGGGAGGATGATACGTTCCTGAGAAGCACTAAGGAGCTGGAGCATGGTTCATGGATGGGATATGAAGCAATGGACAAACAAAGAGCTCAATGAGCATTTGGAGCACTTATAGGAGTCAAGAATTGTTCTATTACAAGGGAGTTTCGTCAAGAGTTTCGAATTTCACTACTTCTAGTGAAGTCTCAAGAGGATCACTCAAACATTTGGAGGTTGTATCAGGTCCACATTGGTCATGGTACACATTCGAGAAGGCTAGTGCATGGCCATGTGATCCACTTGCATTCTTTTTCTCTTATCTCGGTTTTTTCCCATTGGGTTTTCCGAGTAAGGTTTTTAGTGAGGCTTGTGGCTCATATGCTCATATTTGCCATCTCTAGTCAGATCCACATCAGGCCCATTTAGAAGACATTTTGGGCGTCCTTTATCTCATCTATTTCTGTCTATTTGAATTCAAAATTTCTCTTTAATTCTGCATGGTCTTTGCATGTGTTTACGAGGCATGTCTCGTAACTCTACGCCATTTAAATCTCTTCTCCTTCCCTTCTCTTTATATTCTGCATCTGAACTTCATTGTATCTTTATCTATCTTTTTTAATCAAAAACATTTACAAAATATTGATCATTGTTCTCCTTATTCGTCTGATTCGAACTAAGAAACTCTTAGGTCATTTCGGGTGATTCAATTGACCAAACCGTCTCATCAAAAGGCTCTTCTGCCTCCTTTTGTGGCGACATTTGATACATAAACTGCAAGGTGCTTGTTAATCAGCTCTTGCAAACCCTTCACTGTGATCTCACCCTCTTGGTGTCAAAATT
Organism: Cardamine flexuosa; assembly: GCA_963555745.1. Lineage (NCBI taxonomy): Eukaryota > Viridiplantae > Streptophyta > Magnoliopsida > Brassicales > Brassicaceae > Cardamine > Cardamine flexuosa. The sequence continues at coordinate 20,258,167 of OY743217.1, read as the reverse complement.
GGGATTTGTCTCCTCACGAGGAACGTATCGGAAGGCTAAGGCCATCAAAGTCAAGTATGTTCGATCATATATATAATGCCGCACACCTCTTTACGAAGTCACTACCTACCACAATGTTCGAGAATAATGTCCATAATATTGGAATGCATCATCAACAAGATTTACAAGGTGGCACGTGATCATTGGAGGGGAAGCTTGTGCAGTTGTACTATTTTTTACCTTACTATGGTTTTTGCTATTGGATTTTCCTGCAATGCTTTTAACAAGGCAACAGAAGATATTATGCAAGACACATAGTGACAATGGTCTCCAAGGGGGAGTGTTATAAACGTTTACGGCTGTCAAACATTGTTGCGTCAACAAACATGGCGTTCGTTTAATATTATTTTGTGTGGAGTCCACCATCACTATGCACGCATAGTAATTTACTTTTCTACTTCTATATAAATGATCGAATTCGATCGTTCAAAACATAACTAAAAAGCATAAGACATTCTTATAGCAAGCATCTCTCTCTCTCTCTCCCTCTCTCTCTCTCTCTCTCTCTCTCTCTCTCTCTCTTTCTCTCTCTCTTTCTCTCTCTCTCTTTCTTCTCTCTCTGTCAGTATCCCGAAACTTTTACAGGTATAAATTTTTTGTCTTCATTTATATTTGTTTTTGTGATAAATTCACATTCTTTTTATAACAAATAAAAAGCTGGTGTTAGAAATAATTATTATTATCCAAGATCATATTTATCTACTAGTAGTTTCTCCCAAAGCTCAGATAGCTTGGTCTCCAAGCTGACCATCCCTATAAATATGTATGAGCAAAATGTTAATAAAGATCATCCCATTTTCTTTTCCACTTCATCTTAAGTCACGTATTTGTACTCTTCGCTTCACTTTCTATTATTTTAATATTTTCTATCACGTTATCAGCACGAGTAAGCTCTCAAGTCGACGATGTCTATACCGCTTCAGATCCAAAGAAAAAGATACATACTTTATTATTTGAATTTTTAAATTTATATTTATTTAATATAAATATATAGACATTGTGAGACTATGTCATTTCCAGGTTAATCGTAATATAGGGTAGGGTCCGCCTCCATTACGATAAAACAAAAAATCTAAAGTCTTTTTCTCGGATCGATCGTAATATAGACGAGGCTATGCCTCTGTTACGATAAAATAATAAATAATAAATTATTTCCAAATTGATCTTTATATAAGGTAGGCTCTGCCTCTACCTTGAATTAATAGAAATTTATGTCTCATTTAATATATGAAAGTCAAGGTTATATGGAAGTCTATGCCCCCATGAATTTTTATATAGAAAGCTATGACTCTTAATTTATTTTTATTAAATTATTTATTTAAATGATAAATAATTAAATATATGTGGTATATCAAGTCTAAGGACATTAAAATATGTCTTCAAAATTTCATTATTTTATCATACTGAGAATTTATTAGGCATTTTTAATTTAAGATTAGACAATGCAAAATTAATTAGAAAGTCTAGATGGGCTGGTCTCTCGACTTCCAAAGGCTTAAATTTTACAATTGATCATGTCTTATGTCTCCAAGAGTCTTAAAGGAACTTGTTGAAGTTTCAAAGACATGTTGTCTTATTGATAATAATATATAGACTATAATAAGAATGACACTAAATATCTTTGCATCACGTCGATGAGGAAACATATATTGGAATTTATTTTCAATGTTATCCTCCGTATTATATTGCACAAATATGATTGCATCATATGTTGCAGTAAACTCGAAGTTTACTTGTACATTTGAAATTTTAAATAAAGAATTGAGCATTTTTGTTCAGTCATGATGCGAAAAATGGTGCAAAAACTGACAAATCTCTATTTTCACTAGTTTTTACTATTGTTTTTACATGTTTTATTAAGTCTAGAGTTAGGTTTTTTTGTCCTTCTGGCCGGTTTTAGTGTCTTTTCAAGTTTTCACTTCATTGGAGCTAAACTGGGCAAAATAGATCAACTTTGGATGTTTTTACACTTCATTGGATTTTGGAGTCACTCTGGGATCGACTGATCCTGAAAAGGATCAACCAAGCATGAAGAGGATCGACCAATCTCGAAGCAGATCGGTCAGTCAAAGGAATCTATGAAGTGGCACGGATCAAAGGAAGGAGATTGACCGATTCAACATGATTGATCGATCCAACATGATCGATCCCTTTCGAGATCCCTTTTATTTTATTTTATTTTCTAAACCGATCCTTTTCGAGATCGACCGATCCTACTTTGTGCAAGATCGAGCGGTTCTCTTTGATCGATCAATCCTTTTTCTCACGAGATCGACTCCAAGATCGATCGATCCCATAGCCTCTTAATCGGATCTGACTTTCAAACTTCTTCTACTTCTCAGGTGTATGCAATTAAGGAGCAAGGCTTCTAAAGATCTACAAGGCTTAAGCATAGAGGAGTTGACAAGGAAGTCCACAAGCAAGATCAAGGATACAAAGAAGAACAAAACCACAAGGAAAGAAAAAGATAAGGTTTGTATGGCTGACCCTATAACCTAAGAAATATTCCCCCTGTTGTTGATGGTGAGAATGCAGAAGTAATTCGGCAGAGAGAGGGTTTGATTAATCAAGGACCTCTCAATGATGCTAGAGCTCCTGGGGTGAGAGTAGATGATGTGCCGGGACTGCAAGTCTCTCCGCGCAGGGTTACCTTAGGCGAGCAAGATGTCCCGCACGCCTATTATAGGAACCGATCTGCTATCATTCCCTCTCCTATCTAGAGGCAAGATTATGAGATTAAACCTCAAATAATTTCCCTGGTGAAACAGAATCAATTCTATTGGCTATCTAATGAGAACCCAATGGACCATATTGATATCTTTGAGGAGATTTGTAGTACCACCAAAGCCAACCGAGTCCCCCAAGACTACCTCCGTTGTAGGCTATTATCTTTTCCCCTTGCTGATAAGGCTCATAGATGGCTGAAATCTTTGGGTCCTGGATCTATCACAAGCTGGGGTTGATGCCGAGCTGCTTTTTTACAGCAGTTCTTCACCGAAGCTAGATCCGCAGCATTAAAAAACAAAATAGCCACATTCCGACAAGCTGGTACCGAGTCTGGTACCGAGTCTTTCTATGAAGCTTGGGAATGCTATAAGGAATACCTAAGGGACTGTCCCCCTCGAAGCTACACCGAGTCGGACAGGATGAACTTTTTCTATAACGGAGTTGAAATGAAGTATCAAATGGCTATGGACATAGCCAGTAGGGAAGACTTCATGAGCAACATGCTGGAGGAAGCAATGGAGCTCATTAAAAACCTGGCAGCAAGCGACTGTAACAGATCTTCTGACTATGATTGGAGAGTCAACCCCACTCAAGCGAGTGATAAGATCAAAGAGGAGCTTAATGCTAAGGTGGACATTCTGATGAGAGCTCAAAATAGATCTGTTAATCTCTTGGAAAGTGAAGATTTCAATGATGAGGAGGAAAAAACTGAGGAGATCAACTTTCTCGGTCGACAGGGAAACTACCAAAACCGGGGTTTCAACCTGAACTTTAGGAACCATTCTAACCATTCTAACCTGTCCTACCCCAGTTCTAATGTTGAGAACCCTGGAGATCAGTTTTATCTACCTCGGAGTACTCAAAACCAAGGGAATTTCCAAAACAATGCTGGTTATGGTAAAACGGGATTCAACCCCCAATCTGGGAATGCTGATTCCATGGGGAAGATTGAGTCCTTATTCCAGCAAATCATGGAAGGACAGAAGAAATTTGCTGGAGATATCAACCTTAAAGTTGATAATATGTACAGTTATCTAAATGGGAGGCTTGAATCCTTAGGTGCCCATGTGATGATATTGGAAACTGAAGTAGCAAGGTCAGCCGAAATAGTTAGAAATAGTTAAGACATAACCAGGGACTCTCTCGGGGAAGCCTTAAACCAATCCCCAGAGAATATCTTAAGTACATTGATCTGTTCGCGGATGAAGAATTTTTTGTGGATATGTCCGCTGAGATCAATCGATCCGAAGGTTGGATCGATCGATCCAAAGATGAGGGCCACTGCTTTCTTGGAGAAAAGATCGACCCAGACTCTATCAAGATCGACCCGAAAAGTGAGATCAATCAATCCTACTCCTCCTATAGGAATTTAAAAATCAGAGAGGATTGACCAATCCAGGTCGAGATCGATCGATCCTCACAGACACAATTTTGGGATCCCCTGCTTAATAAAAACCTAAAAAAATTAGAAATCACAAAGAGTTTAGAAAATCAACTTTGCAGCCACCTAGAGAGATGAACTCTGCTATGAAGATGAAAACTTATGAGTATCAAGGAGGGATTGGAAGAGATAACCCACAACCACCTGAAAAAGCAAACCCTGAGATGCAGAAAAGGATAGATCAAGTAATCACTGAGATGAGAGTGAGATTGCCCTTCAGGGAAGTTAAATATATGACCCCTCAGATCATGAATTACATGAGAGATATCATTGCTGGAAGGAAAAATATGCAAGAAGCAGCTGATTTTCTTCAAGGGGAGTGCAACAAAAAGATGCCAGAAGAGTTCCCCCAAAAATTAGAAGACCCTGGAAGGTTTAGTCTCCCGGTTATCATAGGGCAGTATCACTTTAAAAACAGCCTAGTTGACACTGGTGCCAGCGTAAACATGATGGCACTCAGTTAAGCTAAGAAGTTAGGGTTACTCCACATGACACCAATTACCATGGAACTTGAGATGGCTGATGGAACAACTAGAAGACCAGTAGGAAAACTTTCAAACATTCCCGTCATGCTCAAGAGAAGTTATGCACTAGTAGATTTTGTTGTCCTCTCCCTGGATGAAAAATGGACAGGAATCATACTTGGTAGACCTTTCCTAGCAACAACAAGAGCTTCAATTAGCATATCCAAGAGAAGAATTAAACTTAGGTTTAAAGACACCTCCATTACCTTCTACGTCGAGACCGTCGACAGAATCCCCACCATAAATGGTCAAGCTTTCATTGTGAAAGATGTGGAATATGTTGATGTTGTTCATCCAATGAACATGACTCCGGGAAGTGATGGTGGTGAAGCTCCAGCAGAAATAAACTCTGAAGCTGCTGAAGAAGATCTAGATTACATGGTGAGGGGTGTCACTGCGAAATCCAAGATCAAGGCAGAAAACCAACCACCAGATGAGGAAGATACCATTCCTCTAATGAACACTAACCCAATTGAAATAAAATTAAGTCAAGCTAGTGACTTTGCACAAACAAGTGCTGGTTGGGAGGCAACCCAACATGTTCTTTTAATTTCTTTTTGCTTTTGAATTAATAAAACTATTTTATTTTACTTTATTTTATTTTCATTCAGTTATTTTCTTTATTTATTTATTTTTCAAAATAAGATATGATGATGTTTTGTGTTGAGGTGACTGAAAACCGGTGCAAAACGCAGAAGATGCAAATTTCAAGAAGTTTCAGGATGCTGAGATCGATCGATCCTCCCCGGATCGATCGACCCCCGAGACGAGAAAGGCTGTAAACCGGTTCATTAATAGACCAATGCTCCCTTTTGGTCGTAAAACCCCTTTCACGGTTTATGGTTTGCTTTCTTGTTCAGAATTCATTATCTCCAGTGTTGGTTCGCATCACCCTTTTTCTTTGATTTTATATCACAGCGGGACGCAATGATTTAAGTGTGGCGGAAGGGGTGTCTGCTTTCATATGTTACTAACACTGTGTTTTCTTTTGTTTCCTTGTCCAAAAAAATTTCAAAAATTTTCAAAAATAAAACTTTTTCATTTTTCTTGAGTCGTTTTATTGTGTCAAAACATGGGAATTTTATTACAATTTTCTTGGTTTCCATTTTATGTTGACATTTATTGGACTTAGTTCAGGAAGATTGGAAACACCATCAGTAGATCAACTTTACCATAAGCGACCAATCCTTTGGAAATCTCAATGATCCAGCGTTGCCTCTATCTACTTGGACCTTTAACCGGACTAACTTCTCACTTAGGGGCTCGATATCGCATAAAGGATCATATACATCCGGAGTTCACCACATTCTTATTAGAGCTCCGGATGGCCAAGCTCATTTTTAGCTTGGTTCCACACCCTTACACCCTTTTTCATTCAGACCCCAGTCCTCTTTCGCAATACTAGGAGCATGTGCAACCAAGTGCGAAAACTACAGAGAATGGGAGCCGGTACAACCAAATGTTTCTAAGGATATTCGAGTAAGCTTTCTAGTATCAGTACTTCATCTATATTAGTTTGAGTTGACTATTGATGCAGGTTTTAGTGGATTGATACATGGTTAGGACAGGTTCCAACTTCCCCTTCTCAGAAAAAATGCTTTGGGATTGACTGATCCTATTTAGATCGATCGATCTTATCTCATCCTCAGACTCTTTCAAAAAAAAAAAAAAAACCAAAAGAAAGAGAACGAAAAGAAGTCTGAATGAACCAGAATAAAACCTTTTATTTATTTAGTGTGGATGCAGGATCCATACCCAATATTTTAGTAAAATGAGTTTCTTGAAAAAGTAGTATTTGCTCTGATAATATGTATTTCTTATAAATCGGAAAAAATATCTTCTTTACAATGTTATTCCCCTTCTATTTATACATATTTTGACTATTAATGCTATAATAAATCCCAATAAATTACATGATTCTAATTAACTATTTCGGTTTTGATTTAGTCTTGAATGCTATAATGCATGACTTGTTCAAATGACTTCGCTCTTTGACTTGATGACTGGACCTTTTCTTCGAGCTCATTATCTTTTCCGGTCTCCTTATGGTTCGTCGATCTCTCGGAGCCCGTTACTTTGGTTTTACTATCAGTCCGCTGATCCTTTCTTTTAATCTCAAAGTCCACTCTTTATGAACCAGACTCTTATTATTTATCGGTGTGATATGATTGACACATGTTTCCTTCCTTTAATAATGTGGATCCTTGGTGCGGGATCCAGTATCAACATTTGCCCCCCAAGTCTTGCGAGCTGACTCTTAGCTCGGGAGACTTAAGTAATAAGTACTGATTTTTGTTTCCTTATCCAAAAACTGTCAAATCCGTCTGATTTCGCGATTATTCGACATGATTACCTTGATGCACGTTCTCATTTACTCTAAATATTATTTAAAATTGGACAAACTTCTCCACTTCCCCCACCAATTTTGAGGTAGTTTCTCATCCACTCGTTTAATAAGGTAATTTTCTTCCTTTCTTTTCTTTTTACTTACTATCTTTTCACTTTCTTTGTTTCATTGCTTGCAAAAATTCTTTGTTTCCTCTTCAATTTCTCCAATTCGTACTCTTCTTGATAATGGCAAGCGGTTCGAAACCCGTGGTCAATCGTTCCCAGAAGTTGGGTGACAAATTCGGTCCTCATCCTCTGTCAATAATCACAAAGGAAGAACATCTTCAAGCCTTGAAGACTCTCTGCAATGTTCCGTCAGGAGTTGAATTCTCCTTGCTAACCCCAAAGGAAACTACAGAGTCAGGCCATTCTGGTTGGCTCTGTATCTACTCAGAATATCTCATCGGATGTGGTCTATTCTTCCCTGTTCCCGAGGTTCTTCTCCTCTACCTCCGTTCTTTAGTATTGGCATTTCCACAAATGATGTCATATATGCTCTGCAGCATCCTTTCTGTCCTAGCTGTTGCTGTGGAGGCTGGGTATGCTTTGAGTGTCGGTGACCTCCTCGAGCTCTTCAGTATTTGAGTGTCTCAGAAGAGTGGTTCAGGCTTCTACATATTTCATCCTTATCTCGACAGAGCTCTAGTCACTGGGTTTCCTGACAAAGATGAACATTAGAGATATCCATGGTTATTTGTCAAATTTATGCTGCCTCGGTTAACGAATTGTCCGAGATGCTTTATTCTTCTTGGACTTTTTCCCCTGGTAGATGTCGTTATGATTGTTGTTTGTCTTCCATACTGTTGGTCATTAGATTCTTAACTTTTTGTTGTTGTACTTGTAGTTTCCAAGCCTCGTCCCGCTTCTTGGCAAGGATTCCTGGACTTCTTCACTATCGTCACTGGAGGAACCTCAGCCTGAAACTCTTTTTCTTTAGAGAGAATTCATTCTTCGGGTTTTTGTATGAGGAACGGGACTCTCCGGGCTCTGGATCCCACTCTCGAGGATATCCCTAACAGTCGTTTGAACCGCCGCGAGAGACAAGACAAGGAGACGGCACGCAAAAGTTTGAAGGAGAAGACGGATGTTATTGGATGTCGTCATCGGTCAAAGCTTGACATCCTGACCACTGACTCCATGGGGAAAACTAGCTTGGTTGGATATCTTCCTACTTTCCTTATTCACTCAACTCGCTCTGCCCCTCCTCCTTCAGTTGAGGTCGATGAAGATGAGCCTATCTCATCATTAAAGCGCCGGAGGAGAGTTTCAGGACCTGAAGCATCAGCTCGGGAAACTTCCAAACCTCGAACCAAAATGCATCCTCCTTCATCTTCTTGCAACCATGGTAATCAAACTCTGGTTGCGTCTAGTTCTACTAAAACGAAATCTGTTTCCCTTCTTGGTGGTCTTACAGCCACTCCCGGTACTTAATTTTGTCTCCTTTGCAACTCTTAGTCATAACCATGTTATTATATATAATTTTTTTTGAGTTGCTTCCGTTTTCAAGAATCGATTACGATGGCTGAGGTTTTCCGAAATCTTCCGCACCGTGGTAGCGCTGCCCTTCATTCTTTTGACAAATGGCGCTCCAGATCGTGTGAAATTTTTGTGAATCATGCTCGTCATACTAGCCAGGTTTTGAACCCTTTTTGTTTTTAGCCCTTTCATCATTCTTTGTACATGTAACATCATTTATTCTGACATTTCCTTTTTCTCCTGCATACACAGGCTCTTGCTGATTTTAACTATATGGTTCATTATTATGAACGACTTATCCTTGACATGTCCTCCTCTATGGGAACGGAAATTTCTAAGAAAATGGAGGCAGACCATGAGAAGGCTTTGGCGGACTTGAAGGATAAAGACATGGCAACAATCGATCGGCTCAGGAAGGAAAGAAACGACTTAAAAAAGAAACTCGAGGTCACCCGGACTGCAGCCGAAAGTTTGGTGAAAGCTATGAGGAGAAATATACTGCTCTCTGCTCTGAGCGAGATACAATTCAGACCTCGAACCATCACTTAAAATGTGAAAACGCCACCGCACAAGAACAACTCGCAGAGATTTCTCTTAAGTATGATGCGTTGCTCAAATTCCGTGACTCTGCTATCCAAAAAACAGCCAGTTCTGCTTGTAAAGAAGTGAAGGAGAATGTCAAGGTCTTACTGGCTTAATTGTCTGAGTATGTCAGCTCTACTGAAGCTCGTGCCATTATCCAGGCTGATGTCAACGAGATTGGGAGTAATCTAACACTTCTCAAGAAAATCAAAAGTGGAGAAATCGATCCAAACAAAAAGATTGTCGAACTGACGAAGTCACTGGCTGAATCTACCTCTGAACTGGAGAAAGCTGTGGTTATACCCTGGGATCAGGGTCAGTCTGCTACTGCCTTTTCAGACTCTCCTCCTCTTCTTGAACCCAATCTTGACTTGCCCATTGATCAGGCCTTTCTATCTCCTGCTGAGACTCCTACCCCTTCCTTTACTCCAACTGATAAGATACAACTCGAGAAATTCTTAACTCAATTTGTCTTTCAAATAGTCTCTTTGTCTGTCTTATGGAATGGTGTCGTCTAATATAGCTAACATAATTCTAATGTTCAGGATGTGCCTGTAGATACTTCTCCTATGGTTACCCTTCCTGACTCGGAAGTTTCTTCCATGGAGCTATCTCCTCAACAAGACACCAGCGGTCTCCCTCTGAAGATGAATGTCATGAATCCTCAGGTTGATCCCGTAGATGAAATGGTTGAAGATACTTCAAAAACTGATCCTGCGTAGTTTTAAATACGTGGCTGTGTCTACTCGGCTAGGGATATGTCCCGCATGTCATCATACTTATGTTCTGTGTTTCATTTTGGCCCAAGGGGGTTTTGAAAATTGACTTTATTGCTTTGGTTTTAAGAAAGTCTGACTTTTATATGTGCTTATTTTGATAAGACTTTCACATCTGACCGGGTTTGCAAAATCTGGTTTGTTCAGCAAACTCTATGTTGAGTTGTTTTCAAGAGAAAAGTGGGTTGATCAGACCCTTACCATTCTTAAAGAAAAACTATGTCCAGCTTTCTCGGTAAAAATGTGAGGATGGAGCTCGGCTTTAAGCGAGGTCTGAGCTCGGCTTTGAATTAGATGCACCTTTATAAAGAAAAGTCCTTGTGGATTGCTTTATCAGTCTGGAGTTTATATGAATCATTTAATTCCTTAATGAACTGTTAGTATTTAGAAAATTCGAGAGATAGTCTTGCGGACTCAGTAGGTCATTCGTTTTTGACAAATTGGTTCAACCATGATTGGGCCTCTCCTCCCTAAGAGTTTTTCTCAATTGGGCCGAATTAGATTTTTCATCTCTTTAGGATATTATTCTAGGTTTTCACGATCCACTTAATCGTGTCTCATTTAAACCTTTACTTGTGTTCCAAAACTTGTGTGTTCTTTTAAAGAAACACTTATTACTTCTCACTGAATGCCCGTCGTTTGGGATTTCCTTATCTATTTGTACCTCTGACATTGCTTTTATTCTTATTGTTTCCCCATTACTCGTTTCTTCTTATTTTGCGTTCTCCCTTTCTCCCTCTTATATCACCTTCTTCTCTTTCATTAAGGACACCTTTGGAAATTATCCCCATTATGCTGACGACTCTGACTCTCCGTCGAGTCCTCCTCCGACCTCTGGTGATGGATTTTTCCCAAGCAGGATTCGTATCCTTCACTTCATCAATACTCTCGTTGGGAGAGAAAAAGAAGAAGCCATGACGTTTATGAACATGGTTTGCTCTTCACCAAATATATTTAGGTTTTTTCTTTTAATTTAAAGTACTTGGGACATGCACTAATGTTTTCAGCTTGCAATTGAACATTACGGTGCGTGTGGCGATCGTCAATACCTTGGTAAACAGAAGAAGTCTTTGGAGAGGAAACTTCTGAAGATTGAAAGGAGGGCTTGTCGTTTAGAATGTCACCCTCATGATTGGGAAAAGAACGGTATTGACTCCATCGTTTCTATCACGGATGTTCTTCGCTCCTACCTTCGGGACTTTAGAGAGAAGATGGCTGCGGCCAGGCAGGCTGAACGGGAATACGCTCTGGACCAATGGAAGAGATCACTCTGGACGCTGATGTGGCTATGAAGGAGACTGTTCCTGAGCCTAAACCCTAAATGTAATAGAAATTTTATTTTCCTATGATGAGCCTAGGCCCATCATCACTTTTATTTGGACTTTTTATTTTGATTCTCAGACCTGCCTTAATTTATACGCTTTCAACGTATTAATTTTCCGCATCCCTCAAATCACCATGCTGATCCTTGATTTCCATATTTTTGTGAATTAAATCACCAATGGTGATTTCTAGGCGTGCAATCCGACATGTTCTGATTGAAAATTACTATATATTATCAATCAGAAACATAGGAATTTTTCACTCCTTCTACTCTTCTCCCTTTTCTTTACTTCGCATTTCTTTCAAATGGTCGCCAAATTCCATTGTGCTAAACACACCGGTATGTCTATCAAAAACGTCATTTGCTTTCACAATGATCCTACCGTGGCACTTCACTCTGAAGATGGTTCCTTCAAACGTCCTTTAGGATGGGGAAGTCCGAGGAGGATTCCTTGTGGTTTGATGAAGCAACTTCCTCCTCATGGCCAAAAGACAGCAATGAGGTTCATGGAAAAGTTGAATTGCTAGCTTTTACTCATAATTTTCTTCTTTCTAGCTTCTCAATCTGATTCCTTGTCTTAACTAGTTGGTCACCAAGTACAAGGACCTTGATCTGGAACGTAGCGAACTGAGGTCAAAGATTCGGGAAATGGAAAGGAAATAGTTCCAGATTTCCCGAGAAATGTGCGTCTTGGAAGCTCATCCGTCGGACTGGATCAAACTTAACTTTAAAGAGTTCGGGCATTACATGCCGCGAAGTTTGTGCGGGATCGTGGATCTAGCGGGGCAAGGGGCCGAAATGTTTTGTAAGAAGGTCGATCATGCATCTTCTTGATTGCTCCTCGTTGGTTTCTCTTTCTCTTGCACCCTGCTGTTATTGCTTCCCAGTGAGGAAAACTCTTCACGCGTTCACCCATTTATGTATTTTTTATTAAATAATAGCTGCACTTCGATTGAGTTGACTACGTACCCATGTTTGGATCAGGCCAAATCATAGTTCATTAACATATTTGTGTACCAATTTATGAATAAAACTTCTTTAAGTTTAAAATATTCCACGGCCTCCGGACTGGAACCCCATCTTGATCTGTTAATTTGTAAACACCGTTGCGGACTACTTCGGTTACTTGATAAGGACCTTCCAAGTTAACTCCAAGTTTACCGGCTCCGATCTCTTTAGTACTTTCAAACACTCTACGCAAAACTAAATCACCGACCTGAAGAGGTCGATTTTTAAACTTCGAATTGTAATAACGTGCAATCGCCTGTTGATAATTTTGGAGCCGAACTAGGGCTTGGTCTCATCGTTCATCAGTGGTGTCTAATGCATCCTCCATCGTTTGTGTGTTGCAAGATTCTTTATTGGGAAATTCGGTTCGTCGGAGTCCGGGAACGCTTAGTTCAGCAGGTACTACAGCCTCCATCCCGTAAACTAATGAAAAAGGAGTTTCTCCATTAGCTCTTCATGGAGTAGTTCGATATGCCCACAGAACCGGCTGAAGTTCATCATACCACCCTCCTTTGTATGTTCCTAGTCGTTTCTTCACCTTGCTCAGCACAGTTTTGTTTGCAGCTTCCGCTTGTCCATTTCTCTGCGGATATTGTGGAGTTGAATAACTCATCTTTATTCCCCAGGCTGAGACGAAATCTTCAAAATCTTTGGAAATGAACTGAGACCCGTTGTCTGTAACAATCTCAGAAGGGACTCCATAACGGCATATAATATTTTACCATAAAAACGTCTTTACCACCGAATCCTTGATAGAGATGTACGCCTCTGCTTCGATCCATTTGGAGAAATAATCTGTAAGGACAAGAAGATGCTACATGCCTTGGGTTGACTTATGCATCGGACCGATAATGTCCATTGACCAACGCATAAATGGATAAGGAGCTGCAATTGATGACAAAAGCTCTGAGGGTTGATGAATAAGTGGAGCATGCAGTTGACACTTCACACATTGCTGAGAATACTTGACGCAATTGAGGATCATGGTTGGCCAATAATACCCTAATCGTTTGATTTTAAAAGCCATTGCCCGACCTGATGCATGATTTCCATAAAGCCCTTCGTGAACTTTGCTCATAACTACATCCACTCCTGAACCATGAATACATAACAAATAGGGGTCGCTAGCACCTCGCTTGAACAATTAATCCTTAATCAAGTAATACTTCGCGCTAACGATTCGTAATTTCCTTGCTTCCCATTTTGCTTCTGGAAGCGCACCAGTTTGGATATAATTTTTTATAGGGTCCCTCCAGTCAGCCCCCCAATCGTTAGTGGGAATACCTTCTTGATTACTTGGGAGCATAAAGGTATCTTCATCAAACTCATCATTATCTTCCTCTTCCTTTTCTGCTGTAGGTTTATTATTTAGATCAACGGTCTATGAATCCATAGGTGATGGAATATCTGCGCCTTGCTGAGTTTCCGCAACAGGAATAACTTCGGGTACTAGCGTGTGGCCTTATCTATGATGATTATTGGACTTTTGGATTTCTTTGGGCATCCATGCTGTCGTTTCGGGGGATTACCCTCGGTATTGGATCACTTGTGTGATGAGTTGGGGATTGAAGTGCTCGGGACCGGGACCTTGTTACTGCCATAGCTTCGCTTTTTATGTTTATAATTTGAGACTCAATGCATTCGACCGGAATGATTCTTTTTAAGGCTGGATCAGACGTAGATGCTAAGGTGGCCAATGCATCAGCTGTAGTGTTTTCACCGCGGGGAACCCAAACCAGATTGAAGGTATCGAATTTCATTACAGATTCTTTAACAAGCTCTAGATATGCTTCCATCCTTGAATCTTTTGCTTCATAATCACCCTTGTACTGATTCATGATTAGCTGTGAATCGCTATATGCTATTACTCCTGACCTCCTACTTCATTTGCGAGACGAAGTCCAGCTAATAACGCTTCATTCTCGGCTTCATTATTTGATGCAGGGAAACCTAAACGGAATGATTGCTCGATGACTTCTCCAGTTTGAGTGACTAAACTGATTCCGACTCCAGATCCTTGTTTCGATGATGACCCGTCCACGTTTAGTTTCCACGTTTTATCTTCGGGGCTGACTTCAATATTGCTTGATGGCAACTCAGTCAGGAAATCAGCTAGCACCTGGGATTTTGCACTGGTACGATTCTTATATTTAATATCGTATTCCCTTAACTCGACCGCCCATTTTGCTAAATGTCTAGACTGACTTGGACTATGAAGGATAGTTCATAGTGGCTGCAAAATCAATACCTCTATTGGATGTGATTGGAAATAAGGCATTGTTAAAAAGGCACTTATCTGATTTGGATTAGCCTCAATTCCTCTCTTAGTAAAAATATACCCCAGAAACTCTCCAGACGGTACTCCAAAGGTACATTTCGCCGGATTGAGCTTCATTCCGAACTCATTCAGAATTTTAAACCAAATGGCATTACAATATCAATATATACCTCTATTGATTATGAATGCGGTCTTCTCTTGATCCTCTGGATGCATCTTGATTTGATTGTATCCTGAAAAAGGGTACATAAAACTTAGAAGTTCATGCCCAGCAGTTGATTCTACCAACCGGTCAATATGTGGAAGTGGAAAACTATCCTTTGGACATGCCTTGTTGATGTCAGTGAAATCGACGCATACTCGCCATTTCCCATTCTTCTTCTTTACTACAACTGGGTTAGCTAACCAATCTGGATATTTAACTTCTCGTATGGATTCTGCCTTCAACAACCTGTCTACTTCATCATTAACCGCTTTCGCGCGGTCAGGCCTAAGCTTCCTCCTTTTTTGCTTGATAGGTTTAAAGCTTTCATCAACTTGTAACTCATGTGATATTATACTTGGATCGATACATGGCATATCTTCTACTGACCATGCAAATGAATCTTTATTTTTGGACAAAAATTCTATGAGCTCGGACTGTAGCTCAATGCTTATTCCGGAACCGACTTTGATTTTACGCTCCGGTCTCTCGGCATCAATTGATACCTCCTGGGTTACATCGTCTAGTATCTGCCCACTAGGATAGCTAGGCTCCTTTTCAATAGTTGAATTCATTAATTGCTACTGTCACTTTATTATGTGGTTTGTTAAGTAACAAGACCTTGAAATTCCTTGATCTCCTTTGATTGTTTCTACTCCAGTCGAGGTGGGGAATTTAACGCACTGTGATAAGTTGATGGAACTGCCTTCATCTGATATATCCAGGGTGTTCCCAGGATTATATTATATGCGGCCGGTCGGTTAAAAACGGTGAATTCTACCATTTTTGACACTCCAGATGCAAACACAGGAAGTTTAATGGTGCCAAGCGACATAATTGTCTCACTTGTAAAGGCAATTAGCGGAGTGGGTGGTCCAATGATTTTGGTTCGACTGATTCCCATCCTGTGTAGCGTACTGAGGAAGATTAAGTCGACCGAACTGTCAGTATCGATTAATACCCGTGTCACCTCATAATTGGCTACATTGAGAGTTATGCCAAAGTGTCATCATGTGGTATTGCCAAACTGCAAGTTTTGGATTCCTCGAATGTTATTGCGGTGCTATACTCAAAGGATTCAGTCACCACATTAACTGACATTACTGCTGCTTGATTATTTTTTTTGATTGCTCGAATTGAATCATGACATAACTTGGACCCTCCAATAATGACATATATTCTTCCTTTAGATGGCCCGGGCTGATCTGATAATTTGTGCTTTTTGTTATTCGGCTCGGAAACTTGCTCGTCCTTTTGGTCTTTGTTATAGCTTCGACGAACTCCTCCAGATTGAACTTCGCGAGTCCTCCAGACGACCAAAGTTTGGCGAGATGTCACTTGAGGACGCTGCATTCCTTCGTTGCATGACCATTCATACGATGTATTTCACAATAAGAATTATCGTTTTGGACCCATGTATTATTTGATGAATATCCTGGTCTTTCTCCTCGGGAATTAGTTCATCCAACGTTGTTGTCATTAGGTGTTGCACCGAAACGTTTGATTCCTCTATTTTCCTTGGTTCGGATTTTCATACTGGTTGATTTATAACTGGTTTAGGAGAACGATACTTCCTTGCAAAAGTTGCTTTTACTTCCTCGGCCTCAATCCAGCTATTAGCTTAGAAAAGAGCATCTTGAATTATTTCGGGCTGATTGACAGTTAATTCTTCCCTGACTCTTGTTTCATGCCAGAGTTTATTTTTCAATGCAGATAGGGCCGAAGCTTGAAAAATCCATGGTATTTTTGCTAGTAACTCTCTGAATTTAGCAATGTGCTTCCGAAGGGGTTCATGCGGTCCTTGTGATAAGTTCCATAGATCGCTGTCTGATTTTCCTTTCTCCATTAAGACAGAGTATTGCATAAGAAAAGCAGAAGATAATTTGTGAAAGTTGTTGATTGTTCCTGAGCCGAGCCGGGTAAACCATAGTAGTGCATGTCCAGATAAATTTTCTGAGAATAATTTGCAATATAGGCTCGAGGTCAATTCGTCCAGCTGCAATTTGAAAGGCAGCTAGATGGCTCTTTGGATATCCTTGCCCATCATAAGTTGGTAAATTAACCTTCCAGGCATCCTTGATTTTAAAACTTGCAATCCGTGCACTAAAAGGGGATCGCCTAGTTTCTTCAATGACCCTGTCAATATCCGGAGCCGAACTGGTAGCTCGGAGGAATTTTGACTTCATTTCCTTCATCTCGCGATGAACAGAATCAAGCTCATCATCGGTAGTTTGGAGCGCTAGGTCTTCTCCATCTCCGTTTACGTGTTTGTTTTCTGTGACTTGGCCGTCCCCATCTACCGGTAATGACGTTCCATCCGCGGGTTGATTTGTTGAAGCAGTCGCCACGAGGGTTTGAAATAAAATCTGTTGGTGAAAAATCCTATGCCTAGATCCTGCAGATGAATCTATTCGAGCAGTAAGAGTTACCTGACTGGTCTTCAACTGTTGTATCTCTTGTTGCATAGTAGTGATACTACTCGTCAAATTTGTTAGACTTTCACTAATTTTTGTCAAAGTTTCTGCTGTGTCACCCATGGTTCGACGAAAAGATCTTCGAGCTTCAGTGTTTGAAAGATTCCTACTTTAGCCTGATAGATCCCCTCATTCTAGCACAAAAATGTGGATACAGGATCCACACCCAATATTTTAGTAAAATGAGTTTCTTGAAAAAGTAGTATTTGCCCTGATAATATGTATTTCTTATAAATCGGAAAAAAGATTCCCTTTACAATGTTATTCCCCTTCTATTTATACATATTTTTGACTATTAATGCTATAATAAATCACAATAAATTACATGATTCTAATTAACTCTTTCCGTTTTGATTTAGTCTTGAATGCTATAACGCATGACTTGTTCAAATGACTTCGCTCTTTGACTTGATGACTGGACCCTTTCTTCGAGCTCATTATCTTTTCCGGTCTCCTTATGGTTCGTCGATCTCTCGTCGATCCTTTCTTTTAATCTTGAAGTCCACTCTTTATGAACCAGACTCTTCTTATTTATCGGTGTGACATGATTGACAGGTGTTTCCTTCTTTTAATGATGTGGATCCTTGGTGCGGGATCTGGTATCAACATTTAGTTAGTTATTTGTTTCTATTATTTATTTTAGCACCAATATCAACTCTATTAGGATCATCATATAGAAGCTTACTTAGAGTCAAAGGTTCAGGAGGTTGTGCACCATCTTTGGTTTCAGTCTCACTGTGATTTTGCGCATTGGCTTGCACTGGAGTTCATTGATCATGCCTAACCATCACCCTTAAAATGGCCCCCGTTACTAGCCCTTAGTGATTGAGACCCCCTTTATGAGACTGCACGCAACACTTAATGAATATTAAAGGGCCATCAATGGAGATTTCAGAAGTTCCCTTGGATCTCGAATGCTAGGGTACGGTAATGTTTGCTATGCTTATGGTAAAGTACATGTTCTACTGCTAAAGTTCAATTAAGCTTTCACAAGGTTTCTTTTTGGTTTACATGATCAACATGGTGAATTCTAAAGTTAAGCGTAATTTCCCGTTTTTCAAACTTCCAATTCCGAATTTTGTTTCATTGTCTTGTTGCTTACTTGAGGACAAGCAAATATTCAAGTATAGGGGTGTAATGAGTCTTTATTTTCACTAGTTTTTACTACTGTTTTTACATGTTTTATTGAGTCTAGAGTTAGGTTTTGTGTCCTTCTGGCCAGTTTTAGTGTTTTTTTAGGTTTTCACTTCATTGGAGCTAAAATGGTCAAAATAGAGCAACTTTGGACGTTTTTACACTTCATTGGATTTTGGAGACACTCTGGGATCGACCGATCCTGAAAATGATCGATAAGGCATGAAGAGGATCAACCAAGCATGAAAAGGATCAACCGATCCTGAAAATGATCGATAAGGCATGAAGAGGATCAACCAAGCATGAAAAGGGTCAACCGATCCCGAAGCAGATCGGTCAATCAAAGGAATCTATGAGGTGGCACGGATCAAAGAAAGAAGATCGATCGATCCAACAGGATCGATCGATTTGGATCGCGGATATTCTCCATATCGCACATTAACTCCAATTTTTTACCTAGAAGACTCCATATAAATATGGTTCATTTCCTGAGCGGCCAAGAAGCCCAAGACACGATTTTTACTGTTACTCTGTCATTTTTATTTCATTTTCAGATCTGTAAAATTTTACGTTGGTTGTTCTCAGATCTATAATATTTTCCATTGCATTTTCAGATCTACACTCTGTTTTCATATCTTTCTTTGCATTTCATACAATACAACATCATGATCTATCAACTCATTGCCATGGTTGAGTAGATCTGCATGTTGGGAGATGAGATTTATTCAAAGGGATTTAATGTTTAATTAGGTTATTGTTATAGATTAGGATATGATTATTACATCTTTACTTCTATGAAATAAATGTTTTTGTTAGGTTGATGAATCTATCAAATTATTCATAGGGTTTTATAATATAGCTATTGTTGGTTATTCTAAAAGGAATCTATAGTTTGTAGGCTTGATTTCCAGTTTTCCAAGAGTTGAGGTTTGATCTACAAGTGAACTCTATCAAACTTGTTCATACATGCTACCATAAGGTCCTAGCGGATTTATGCTAGAATAATATTTCCTTTTTAAAAGAGATTTATTTGGTTACATTTTTTGTGTTCTAGATTTAGATCATTAAATTAGTAATCTGGTTATATAGCCTTTTTATTTATTTAAATTCTTGCAATTTCTCAGATCCCAACATTTCTTTTAATTGATTTATTTCCCTATTTAAATATTTTCAAATTTTATTCGGATTTTATTTTATGTGACAAAACTTTTCATATTTTCATCCTAGCTCTGTTTAGATATACAGACCTAAAGCGCTCTCTACTCTCAGTGGATACGATCTCACCTCTATACTGCTGCACACAACCGTGCACTTGCGGAGTTTATTAGTTTGGGTAAAACCTGATATAAAAACGCTAATAGCCATTCATTGGAAACCGTAAGAATTTTTAATCTAATGAGTTTTTAAAGAAAATTAATATTTCAGCCTTCACCAGCCAAAAATAGGAATGAATCGCTAGTAATTCTCATAAAGAATACATGATGATATATATGTATATATTCATCCTTTATGCGGGCCATTTTTATAATTTATAGTATTAATTGACGCAACTAATAGATTGTCACATGTGTGTCTATTGACAACATGAAATACGGCTTACGAAAGATTTATTTTCCCAACTAATCAGGTTAAGAACACAATTCCTGATTATGCCATAAATAATGTAAGGCTTGATAACGCTAGTGAATTCACTTCACAAGCCTTTAAAGACATTTAGATGTCAATGAGAATCGATGTTGAACATCCAGTTTCTCATGTTCAAAATGGCATGGCTGAGTGTTTTATAAAATGATCAAAAATTTAATAAATGTGGTATCAAATGTTCGACCATAGTAGAGACATGCATGTATATATTACCAACAAATAAAAGATGGCATAAACGACAGTAAACATAAGTTTTATTAATTATTTAAAGCATAGTATAACCGCTTAGGCCATCCAGGTCAATTAATGATATCAAAAACCATTGAAGATATATGCTAAATAACTAGAAGTTTATTTTTCAAGTCTTGCATACTTTGGGTTGATAAAGGTAACATTTCGTTTATGTTAAATTATTTAAATTTATATTTAGTTTTAATTTATCTATTATTAATAGAGTGGAAGGTTATACCTCCTCATTGATTCTAAAGTAGGCTATTCTTCATGAATCATATGGCTTTAAGCCTAATCACCATTTTTTGATTAAACAAGCTCCACCCCCAAATTATACTCTTAAATATAACCGATCTAAAAATAAGAAACGGTCCAAGATGAATGAGAAAGCCATAATCTTGATAAATAGTATTAAGAGCCTCACAAGATTTTATGCATAATATTTTACTCAAAATGAGTGATTAATTAGATATGTTATTGATCATAGTGAGATTCAGTGTGAGATGAATGTACTAAAATAGTCACTATCTCGAGGGGGAGAATTAAATAATCTCACATCAACCATAAGTTGGTAATTTTAGCGAGTCTACATCCCAAAGTCTGAATTACTTTGGTGATTTTACATCCTAAAATTTATTGCTTATTTATATGTCGATTGGAATAATATAAGACATCCATAAGATGATGTCCATATTCAAAATGAGCTTTGATCAATCTTCAATAAAATGATTTATGGTGAAGTTTAATTTCCATGTGTTGGCATGGAATATACAGTTTGCATGTCATAATGATTTTACTCTTTGAAACTTATCCGTGTGCGGTATAATTGTGAATGCTCCACCACACCACATAAAATAAATATTCAAAGAGAATAAAATATACATTGTTGGAGATACATCTCCATTTTAATAATAAGCCATCATTCATATATGTGCTTTTTGAAAGATTTGCATATCAGCATTTTGATGATAAAATTTGTCCCATCATTAAAAAGAGTTGAATAGTTTAAATCCTTGAACAAATGATTATGAACTTGAAGTTCAAAAGTTCAAAGGATCACTATTCTGGTATATTGCAAATCAAACAGCTGCTAATGAGATCTTATGAAATAAATTATTATTATAGATCCTCATATGAATAAATATGAACTTAAAGTTCAGAGGATAATTCTTTTTCATATTCCAGCTGAAATGCTCAATGTATGTCCAAAGAAGGACTAAGTCTATAGCGCTAGACTACTTTGGTTCTATAAATAGAGAAAATCCTCAAAAATAAAAAGGAGCAATATACCGTTGAAATATGGTTAATTTATAATCATGATAAAAAATCTAAGCGCACATGATATGATTAAAGAGGATAATGAATCTCCACCATGCGATGAGCGTAGAGACTCCGCTATTTAGATAAGCATTGAGAAAATATTGGCCAATAAATAAAAGAGGCAGCCAAGTTTATATTAAACTCGTATAGAAATGATAAATATGGGAGCAATATTCAAAGCATCAAAAAGGTATTATGATATATATATATATATATAACAAAATGTTATGTCGTGCTGATTTTTGTTAAATACCCGCTAAATAAATGTTTGATGCTATATGAGTGACTTGAATTGCGCCGCAAAGGGAAATGTTTATAGAGCTTAATCCCTGAAAGATATATGATAACACAATTATGTTCCCGGTGAACTTTTTAAGCATGATGTTTCGAACATCATCAAAACTCTATAGGAGTTATTTGAAATATAAAACCTTGGAAGACAAAATGGTCTCATGTATTCGAATTGAACATCTACTTAAAGAGATGTTATATTAAACACTCCCAAATAGAATGTGTACAAAAGTCAAATAACAGCTATCACTTTATGAATTAGAATAACCCAGACGCAAAATCGCTTAAGCGAATATTTGTCAAAAAAAATCTTGTGTCTCTATAAAGAAATCCTTATTTAGATTCATGATCATATTTATGATGCAAGAACTCATATGAAAGATGAGTTCATTAGAAAAGACCTTGGAAAGACAAAAGTTTGTCTCGGGCTCTAAATAGAGCAGTTCCAAGATAAATTATATGTGCATCAATCAAATTATACTAAAAGGATCTTAAATAATTTATTGTAGATAAAGCAAATCCTTGAGTACTCAAATGGCCAATAGACCTCTAGATGTTGAAAAAGATCCATTCATACTTTATGTAAAGAAAATAGTTTGAGTATTCCAATAGTCAATAAATTTCTGAATGTTGAAGAAGATCCATTCAGACCATGGATATTTGAGTACTCCAATTATTCAATAGACCTCTGAATGTTGAAGAATATCCATTCAGACCTTATCAAGATAACAAGAAAGTACTATGTTCCAAAGTACTTTACATGTGTACTATCGGTGAACTTTTATATCTTGCCATTTGTATTAGACAAAGTATAGTATTTGCTATTAAATTACTTTTAGGATATAACTCACCCTCTACATGCATATATTAAGATGAGATCAAACATAGCTTCTATTATCTTCAAGGTATAATTGACCAAGAAATTTTGTATTTTAGAAACCTCCAATTTGGTATAGTTGGTTTTGCAGATGCAAGATTCATCAGATATGTATAGAGGTGGATCCTAAACTGGATGTGTTTTCACCATTAGAAGAAATGGAGTCTCGTGGAATTCTTAAAACAGAACGTGTTCCCCGTTTCTCCAAATGATGATGAAGTCATTGTGATAACCAAATCAAAGAAGGAGATATCAAGAGTGATATGACAAAAATAAATTATTTCAAGATCTATTTATAAAGGTTCTTCCCACTCCAATATTTGAAAAAAGATTCAGATGATCAGTATGCATCTATAGCAGATGATGCTTCCAGAGGGAGATTGCATCACTGTACTTTGTCATGGTTTTTATCTCAATGAGTTTTTCCATGATAAGTTTTTTAACGAGACAGTACATAATACATGACTCATAATGAATAATCAAGGGGGAGTGTAAGAAATAATTATGATTATCCAAGATCATGTTTATCTACTAGTAGCTTGCTTCCAAAGCTAAGATAGCTTGGCCTCCAAGCTGATCATCCCTATAAATATGTACGAGCAGTGTTAATAAAGATCATCCCATTATCTTCTCCATTTCATCTTAAGTCACTTATTTGTACTCTTCACTTCTCTTTCTATTATTTTAATATTTCCTATCAGCTGGGTTTTTTTCGCACAAACACACACGACATGATGCCCTATTGTCATTTTTTATATGTTTATAATCCTTTTGAGACTAACAAGGCCACACACCAGTTTATTTCTGGGTCAAAACTTTTATTATGATCCTTCACACTCTTAACATTCTTCTTTCATCTTCGATTCAAATTCTTATTCCTTTTACGCATCGTTTTCATTAACCAGTCTTATACTCACATTTTTGGATTTTTAGTTGTTTATGCCACCCTAATACACTCATTACCGCCTTGTTCCACTCTTTATGTCTTCTTGGGTTATCCATCCAATAACGGGTAGGCATTAGTGTCTTGAAATTTCAATTGGAAAAATCATCATATCTTGACCTATAAATTTTCTCAATATTTTAGTTACTTATAATGATGCATTACTCTTTCTTTGTCAATGGAGTTCTGATGCATACATCCTCCATCATGTTTTGAGGACTGACTACCATCCATGCCTTCATGTTGATACACAATAAACAGTTAGCTGACGACAACCCTCTGGTCACTGATCCATTTATGTAGTGCACATTACAATATCTCACATTCACACACCTAAGGGGGAGTTTTGAACATGTGCCACATGTGCAAATGCCATGGCCCAAATTGTTTTTAAATTTCATCTGTTTAAAGGTCCAGTTATAAACTAAAAAAGATTCACAGAGCCTATTTTGTTTTCTTCTTTTTTTTACAATATAGCAAATGACCCAATTTTAAAAATCTTTCTTTGAACCCCCTGACTGCACACAGCCCATTGCCATTGGTACTGTTTTGCACGGCATATAGCTTCACCAGTCCACCACATTGCCACTTACTTTGACGTCAATTGGGTTGGCTGTTCTTCTACATGACGATCAATTTTAGGATACTGCATTTATCTCGGTGATAGTGTAACATCCCAATTTTAGAATTGTGGGCCAATTTGAAATAATCAGCCCAATTGGAAAGCAAAAAAAGAAAACTAAACGACAAGTGGTTGTTGTGTTTTTATGTGTATGCATGCATATGTGTCTCCTTCATTAAGGGCCGTCAAAGTGAAACGTATCCTTAAACCCGAAACTAAATCAAGCTGCCTTGAAACAGAGATCGTCACCATTTCGTCATTGTTTCGAAGCCAGGTATGAAGCAACCCTTGTTGTTGCCGGATCTGACCGCCAAGATCGTCTCCAGTATTGCCGTTGTAGTTGAGACGTGAAAAGCCACCACCAACAAAGAGAAACAGATTTGAGTGGAGAAGAAACGGGACTGGACATGAGAAAAGAGAAGATGAGAAGAGGAGTACTAAGGTCTCACATGGAAAGGTGATGGATGAGGCAGTGATCTCGTCACCGGAAGAGAGGTAGAAAGGGAGGAGAACAGAGAGAGGGACGTGAGAAGAGGAGAGAGTACAAGACGTCGCGGAGGTTGTGGGAACCACTGGTGGGTCTGATTAGTCATTTCCTGGCAGTGAGAACAGATCCGGACTGATCAGGGGTGGAGAAGAAAAAGAAATGAAAGAAGAAAGGTAGAGAGGAAAGAGGAAGAACAGTTTTGAGTAGATGTTCTGGAGATCGAATTCCTGACAGACTAGAGAGATTCTGATCTTAAGTAAGTCGTCTCTGGAAAGATAATGTTTCCAAAAATTAAAAGCCACTAACGGGGCTTTAGTTGGAGTTAAAGTAAATAAGTTATGCGCTTTGCTTTCCGGACAAGAAACTGTGAAGTCTGTCCAAACCCAGAAAACCCTAAGTAGCAGCTTCGAGATGGCTTCTTCAAGACGACGTTTGGAGGTCGAAACGTGGTCTGATCGGGATGAAATTGGTGAAGTTATTCATGGTACAACAGGCTGCTGATGCAACGGTGCGATCATGATTCGAATGGTTGGATTGAGCTGAAGCTCTACAGGAGCATTTATGAGGCATGCATGTATCTATGTATCGGTTGATGGAGAACAAAGTTTGAGATCTATGGTTGCACCGTAGCTTTTCCGGAAAGTTAGGCTAAGGTGAGGACGAGATATTGTTTTCTTCGTATATTAATTATATTTAGGTAATTACATAGTTAAGCTACGAGGATACCTACGAGTTATATACTTTATAAATAATAGTGTTTTTTTTATGAGTGTAGTAATTATATAAGTATTATAAATATAATTTGAGAACTAGTATTTTAGGGTTGGAAATTTAGACGAAAATTTAAATGTGTTGTGTGGTTTTGTGAAAGAATAATTGTTTGTGAAATAGAAATGTGGATGAACCATGGAGTTATCTGCAAGGAAATTTCTTTGTATTTGTTTTGTTGGTTTGTAGACGCGGGATTGTGGGTAAGCCTGGATTGGCTGACTAGCCAGCGAGTAGTGCAAGAAAGACGTGTGTTGGCACTAAGGATCCAGTATGCACGTGATTAAGAGCTGCAAAGAAGACATGTGTTGGCACTAGGGATACAGTATTTACGAGAGATAGTGTGTCTTGACACGGGGTATCCGGCCACGTATTGGCGTTTACAAGCTGTGTCCATACAAAATTGTTTGTTGTATATGTGTCGTAGACACGTCATTGCCTGCTCATCTTAGATTTAGACTTCGTGATAGTCTAGATATATTATTGTAAGGAGAATTCGTGAGCCCTAAGGCTTGCCCCCACTTACTAATTCCCAATTACTCACCTCTTTCTTTCTTCTATGTAATATTGATGAGTAGTCCTAGATCTGAGGAGTACTGTCAGATTAGAAGATAGAGATTTCGTCTATTTCTTTCATTTGTTATTGAATTTATTGGTTAATTTTTATTTTATTTTAATTGACAATATTGGAAGTGAGATCAGTTGGAATTATGGAGTATACTTGTTAAATATGATATTACTTGTATTATAAGATATATATTATTAGAACCCAAATTTTACAAATGTATTTTGGCCAAACTTTTGGCGAGTTTTCCGCTGAAGATCATTACCGAAATAACCGGATTTTGGGGTTATTGTAATCCTTGTAATAAGCACTATGACTTAATGTATTTACTTATAAAAATTAAAGTTAATTTGAATGAGAAATAAGCATGTGAAATGGGTAGTTTGGAAAGTTTTTTAACAATGAAAAGAAGAAAATTGTCCCACATTGCTCATAGGAAAAATTTTCCACTAGTATATATAGTGTTAAACACACTATAGTTCACCATGTGAAACGACACTATGAAGTAAGAGATGTATAGATGTTATGCAAAACCACACACGTGCGCACTGCTGCCGTGCCAAGCCGTGCCGACCTGAGCTTAGGCTTGGGCTTGGGCTTGGTCTGGGGGAATGTGGGCCAAAATAATCGCGCATATTCTTTTTGGACAAATTTTTTCTTAATTTAATTAATTTTCCTTAAAGATTTATTGCATAATTTTGGATATATCTAGAAGATTTTAGATTGGGTCCAATTTAATCCAAATACTATGACTTAGTGTATTTACTTGTAAAAACTGAAGTTAATTTGAATGAGAAATGAGCATGTGAAGTGGGTAGCTTGGAAAGGTTTTAAACAATGAGAAGAAGAAAATTGTCCCACAATGCTCATAGAAATTTTTTTCCACTGGTATATATAGTGTTAAACACACACAATAGTTCACTAGCATGTGAAGGGACAATATGGAGTAAAAGATGTATCGATGTTATGCAAAACCACACACGCGAGCACCGCCGCCGTGCCGAGCAGTGCCAAGCCGAGCTTGGGCTTGGGCTTGGGGAATAGGGCCTTTGGCCCACAATCGCGCATATTCTTTTTGGACAAGTTATTTCTTAATTTAATTAATTTTATTTAAAGATTTGTTGCATAATTTTGGATATATCTAGAAGACTTTAGATTGGGTCCGATTTAATTCAAAGAAGATTTCCGAATGGAATATTCTGTTTTCTGAGCTAATCCTTGCGTGTAAAGTAAGAATATTCTGTGGATATTCTGGACTTGCAGATCAAGCTAAATCTCGCCGAGATTAACCCTAACTCTGGGTCTCTCTTCCATATAAATAAGGGTGTCTCCTCTCCTCTCAATTCATTCATTCACAACACAAACAAAGCATCCAACAATCTTCTACTATAATTTCTTAAGTAAGTATCGAGTGTCTCGAGAGTGTAGCGTAGATTAAAGTTCGTAGATTCTATAAATCGGGTGTGCGATTATAGTCTCGACACGGTTGTATCATGGAATTCATATTCTCATAAAACCGCCACACTTCAGGAGATTTATTAAATTAAGGAAAGAGATCATATCTCACCTCCGCGTATTCGTCTTTCCTTAGTCGTTTTTTGGTTTGTGATTTTCAATCTGGATTTTTGCAGTCTTACAATCTTAATTCAATAAATCCGTTTCCTGCTTATAGCTCTAAACGGATTGATTTTTGTGAACAGATTCAAATTGGTTTTTGAAAAATGTTTTTTCTTATGATTCAAACTGTTCTAGAACGCTCTCTAGCGATTTCGTAGAACGTTTTTATCACAAAAAACAAATACACAGTTGGATAAAAGTTTCCGCAAAAGCCTTATTGGCAGATTCACGAAACGAATTTTTCCACAAGATCCACGCGATCAGAAAATAGAGTTTAAGAATACCTTAACCGGATTCTGGGAACATCTATTGGCGAGTTCTGGTGATATTCACAGAAACTCTAAAAAAGCGAATTTTAGATTTATTTCCTTAGAACGCATTGTTTAGTGAATTAATTAAATTATTGTTAATTTTTTAATCACTTATACATAATTTTAGACACTGATTAAAATTCTATATTTTGTCAACAGATCCAGAATGACTAACGGTGTTGATGATGTTGCTATCAATGGTGCAACTGGAGGTACGCCAAACCCTACGGATGCGCCGGCACCAACTCGGGTACAGATAATCTTGAGTTCCGTGAGTTCAAATCTCATGCCGGAGAAGTTTGATGGTTCTAACTTCAAGTTGTGGCAGAAAAAGATGCACTTTTTCCTTCACAACCTGAATTTGACTAAGTACCTTACTGAGGTCAAACCAAATGTGCCACCCGGGAATAAGGATGCACATGTTCTCGCAAGTGTCGAAGCATGGTATGGGGATTACCTTTGCAAAGGTCACATACTGCACAGCTTGGTCAATGAGCTGTATGATGTGTACTCTGAAACCAACAACTCCAAGTACCTTTGGGAGGCGTTGGAAAAGAAGTACAAAGTGTTCAACGTGGGTTCCAGTCAATTTGCAACCGCAAATTATTTGAACTACAAAATGGTGGACTCTAGGCCCATCATGGAACAACTTCATGAGCTGCAGTTAATATTCCAAGGAATAGTAGACGAAGTAATGAAGATGTGTGAGATGCTCACAGTGAATTTCATCGTTGAGAAGCTACCTCCGAGTTGGGATGACTTCAAAAACTACCTGTGTTACAAGCAGAAGCCATTGTCATTGCTGAACTTGGTTTCAAGGTTGCAAAATGAGGCTAATAAGCGTGAGAAAACTGGATCAGATTTTACTCATGATGCAAATGTGGCAGAATACAGAAGGAAGGGCAAGGGTAAAGTAATTCTTAATAAGGTGATACCAAACAAATTTGCTCCTCAATCCTCAAAAAGCTTTAAGAAGCAAACTACGGCTCCAGCTCCTAAAGGGTCTAACTTCAAGAAATTTTCTGGGAAGTGTAACCATTGTGGCAAGATTGGACACAAGTCTTCAAAGTGTGAGAGCAAGGCCAGAGAGGCCAGGGAAAAGAATCAGGCATACCTGGCTGAATCTGATATGTGTGCAGTGGTCACTGAAGAAAACATGGTCACTGGTGAAGACAATCCAAAAGAGTGGTGGTATGACACTGGGGCTACCACACACATATGCGTTGACAAAGACATGTTCAGCACCTACCAGAAGAGCAAGTCCAACGAGCATCTGAGGATGGGAAACGTGTCTCACTCCAAGATTGAAGGTACTGGAAAAGTGGTGTTGAAAATGACTTCCGGCATGGAGGTAACTCTCAACAATGTGAAGCATGTTCCTGACATGAGGAAGAACCTGATCTCTGGGACTCTGATGAATAAGTACGGATTTGGCAGCAACTTCGAGGCTAATCAGCTGATCCTTAGGAAAAATGGTGTTTTTATTGGAAAAGGTTTTGTTAAAGAAGGATTGATCAAAATGTGTGTAATGACAATCCTCAAGAAAACTGATGTATATGTTTCCAAAGTTTCAATGAATAAGAATCCAGATGCTTATTTGGTTGAGTCTTCTAATATTTGGCATGAACGGTAGGGACATGTAAATTATAAATCAATTCAAAGACTGATTAATCTGAACATGATTCCAAAGTGCAAAATTAGCAAAGACAAATGTGAAGTATGCGTTCAAGCAAAACTCACTAAAACACCATCTCCTCATGTTGAGAGAACAACCGAACCTCTAGGCTTAATCCACACAGATTTGTGCGATTTGAAACATACCCACTAGAGGTGGTAAAAATTATTTTGTTACTTTCATAGACGATTGTACAAGATACTGCTATGTGTACTTGCTACATAGTAAAGATGAAGTCTTGGAAAAATTCAAAGAATACAAGATGGAAGTTGAAAACCAACTGGGAAAAACTATCAAAATAGTGAAAAGTGATAGAGGTGGAGAGTATGATGCACCATTCAATGCATTCTGTCGCGAGAAAGGCATTATACATCAAACTACTGCTCCCTATTCACCGGAATCTAATGGTATCTCAGAAAGAAAGAATCAAATTCTGAAAGAGATGATGAATGCGATGTTGCAGGAATCTGGGCTACCCCAGAATCTGTGGGGAGAAAGTTTACTCACCACAAACTATATCCTCAACAAAATACCGCACAAAGTAAATGGCAAAACGCCATATGAGTTTTGGAAAGGTAACGTACCTTCGTATAAATACCTGAAAGTGTGGGGGTGCTTGGCAAAATATGCAGTACCACTCCCTAAGAAGGTCACAGTTGGACCTAAAACCGTTGATTATATTTTCGTTGGATTTGCACACAACAGTAGTGTTTACCGGTTTCTGGTACACAAATCAGATATACAGATATCCATGTTCAGACAATAATGGAATCAAGGAACGCATCTTTCTTTGAAAACATATTTCCGTATAAAGATAAAGAAAGGCTGAAAATAACTCATGAAGAAAGAGACACAATTTTCTCGACAAATGAGGTCAGTAGTTCTGGCATTTCAGTAAATGAAGCAGACAAAGAAGATGAACCTAGACGAAGCAAAAGAGCTCGTAAGGAGAAATCATTTGGTCCTGACTTCATGGTCTTTATTATAGAGAATGAACCAAGGACATACAATGAAGCTATGTCAACACCCAAGGCAGACTATTGGAAGGAAGCAGTCAATAGTGAAATCGACTCCATTATGCAAGCTCATACATGGGAGATCACTGGTTTACCGGAAGGGTTTAAAGCACTAGGGTGCAAATGGATCTTCAAAACAAAATTGAAGACAGATGGCTCTATTGATAAGTACAAGGCAAGACTTGTGGTGCAAGGATTCAAAAAAAAAGAAGGTCTAGATTTCTTTGACACTTATTCTCCCGTGACGAGAATAACTTCAATCAGAACTCTGATAGGTATTGCAGCCCTAAGAGGTCTTGAAATCTATCAAATGGATGTGAAAACTGCATTTCTAAATGGTGATTTAGAAGAGGAGATTTATATGAAACAACCTGAAAGTTTCATAGCCCCAGGGCAAGAAGACAAAGTTTGTAGACTTGTGAAGTCATTGTATGGACTTAAACAAGCCCCAAAACAATGGCATGAAATGTTTGACAAGGTAATGATGTCAAATGTTTTCAGCATCAATGAATGTGATAAGTGCATCTACATTAAATGTACACCTAACGGGTATATTCTTTTGTCTTTGTACATTGATGACATGCTCATCATGGGAAGTAATAATGATATAGTCCAAGAAACTAAAACCATGCTTAGTGGAAAGTTTGACATGAAAGACTTGAGTCTTGCGGACGTCATTCTGGGTATCAAGATCACAAGAACTTCTGATGGAATCTCAAGGACATTATGCTAAAAAGATACTTGATAGGTTCAAGAACTACTCAAGTGGAACTGCAAAAACTCATGTAGACCCGCAACTTCATTTGACAAAAAACTCAGGTGAAGCCGTGTCACAAGTAGAGTATGCAAGAGTGATTGGCAGTCTAATGTACTTAACCAATTGTACTAGACCCAATTTAGCGCATGCAGTAAATGTACTCAGTCGTTACACGAGTAATCCAGGACATACACACTGAAAAGCCATAACAAGAGTGTTAAACTACATACGTTACACTAAAAGTTATGGGCTGCACTATGGTAAAGAACCGGCAGTATTGGAAGGATACAGTGATGCCAACTGGATATCTGATTCAAAGAACTCCAAATCAACAAGTGGATACGTTTTTACTCTTGGAGGTGCAGCAGTATCATGGAAATCCACGAAACAAACTATGTTGGCCAGATCAACCATGGAATCTGAGTTCATTGCTTTAGACAAAGCAGCAGAGGAAGCAGAATGGCTTCGTAATTTCTTGGAAGGTATCCCGATGTGGGAGAAACCAGTCCCGGCACTGCGGATACACTGTGATAGTCAATCGGCTATATCCCGGGCACTAAACAATCTTTACAATGGTAAATCTCGTCATATCAAAAGGCGACATAAAACCAATAGACATTTGATCTCAACGGGTGTAATCACTGTGGATTACATCAAGTCGGCCGACAACTTAGCAGATCCCTTTACAAAAGGACTAGCACGAGATCAAATTTTGAAATCATCGAAGGGAATGGGTTTGAAGCCTATGACTCAAAGAGGTTGATTGATGGAAACCCTAACTACAAGAATGGAGATCCCATGATGTTGGTTCAAAGGGACAACTAAATCAAGAAAACTCTTGGTAAAAGCACTGAATGACATTACGTCACTACCCAGTTCTCAGATGACTAACAGTGTTTCTTGTAAGTTTTAAGGTTAATCATTGCTTTTAATGAATAATTCAATAGCTTTCATATATGTAGAGTATAACAGGATACTTTATTATATGTAGGAGCGAGTGGAAGTCACCTAGTGAGTGTGAAATGAGGCTGTTTCTAGGAGGATGAACATAAGGCTATATTCTCCAAGTTCACTCATGATTTACCAGGCAAGTTCAAGGCCACAATGAACACAATAGAGAACTTGATTTTACGAGGAATTGAAACTGGGTTGTACATGTTGTCTAAGTCTACATCAAACTCCGGGTGGTTCAAGACATCATATTCACCTCCTGGCCAAGTAAACTCGACAGTTATCAACAATGAGCGGTTCAAGGCTGAAATATGCTACTATCTCATACACAGTGATTTTCTGGTTACACTCTCGAAAGTCTGTCGCTCGTGTCTGTCAGTAGTGTTTGTCAGTCGTGTCTGTCTAGTTTTTTTCGAGTCTGTATAGTCGTCATATGTTTAGAGTAATTCTATTCATGTGGGGGATTGTTGGAACCCAAAAATTACAAATGTATTTTGGCCAAACTTCCGGTGAGTTTTCCGGTGAAGATCATCACTGGAATAACCGGATTTTGGAGTCATTGTAATCCTTGTAATGAGCACTATGACTTACTGTATTTACTTGTAAAAATTGAAGTTATTTTGAATGAGAAATGAGCATGTGAAGTGGGTAGCTTGGAAAGCTTTTAAACAATGAAAAGAAGAAAATTGTCCCACATTGCTCATAGGAAATTTTTTCCAGTAGTATATATAGTGTTAAACACACACTATAGTTCACTAGCATGTGAAGCGACACTATGGAATAAGAGATGTATGGATGTTATGCAAAACCACAAACGCGCGCGCTGTCGCCGCCATGCTATGCCGGGCCGGGCTTGGACTTGGGAAATGTGGGCCTTTGGCCCACAATCGCGCATATTCTTTTTTGACAAATTTTTTATTAATTTAATTAATTTTCCTTAAAGATTTATTGCATAATTTTGGATATATCTAGAAGATTCTAGATTGTGTCTGATTTAATTCAGAGAATTTTTCGACTGGAATATTCCTTTTTCTGAGCTAACCCTTGCACGTAGTAAGAATATTCTGTGAATATTCTGGACTTGCGGATCAAGCTAAATCTCGCCGAGATTAACTCTAACTTCGGGTCTCTCTTACATTTAAATAAGGGTGTCGCATCTCCTCTTAATTCATTCATTCACAACACAAACAAAGCATCCAGCAATCTTCTCCTAGAATTTTTTAAGTAAGTCTCGAGTGTCTCGAGAGTGTAACGTAGATTAAAGTTCGTAGATTCTATAAATCGGGTGTTACGATTATAGTTTCGACACGGTTGTATCATGGGATTCATATTGTCATAAAACCGTCACACTGCAGGAGATTTATTGAACTAAGGAAAAAAATCATATCTCGCTTCCGCATATTCATCTTTTCTTAATCGATATTTGGTTCGTGATGTTCAATCCGGATTTTCGCAGTCTTACATATATGACATGCCATGTTGTGGAAGTTAAAACCAGGTATTACATAGTCTCATCTCTTGGTCCTTTAAGCGGCAACAAAAGATTTATCGGTTTTTGATACTAAAGCTGAGTATCATGGTGTGGCAAATGCAAGTGGCAGAAACCACTTGGCTTCAGAATTTGATCTTAAAGCTTATTTGTCCACTCTCTAAGACGACAATAATATATTTTGACAACATCTCTGCAGTATATCTCTCGTCGAATCCAATTAAACACCTATGCACGAAGAACATCAAAATTGACATGTTCTGTTTTTATGCTTGTTCACGCTTGTTCAGCTGTGTGTATTTTTCAGTTGACTGATATGCTAAACACACTACACAAAACAAGTTGGATTACGTCAGATTTACTAAGGTCACTTTGTAACTGACGTAAAACTTTTAATTGGAAGGAGTTTTACATCAGTTATAGTAAACCAACTGAAATATTGGTTATCAATATATATATTTGAGATAATTATATTTTATGCTCTTTTTAGATTTTATTAGGGTGGATGTCTTTTCCGAAACACCTTCGGACTCATACCTTTTCTTTAGATGAGATGTGTTTGTTACCCTCCAAAAATATCTTTATTTACATTCCACCAAAATTCCATATATTTGGCTGTACTTTTCTGAATGTAACCATTTTATTTGGCTGTACTTTTCTGTATATAACCATTTTAGAAAAATTATTACTTTAAAACATATGAAGTCAATACTATTTCTCAAAACGTCATTCTCAAGAAAACCTTCTATCACACACACACACACGCGCGACGATGAGACTATGAACGATGACGAGACTACAAACGACGACGACAATGAGACTATGAACAATGAGGATATTGTTAATCGTCCCGTTCCATGTCTTGATGACAGAGCCGACCCCAACAGCCATTAAATCGTGGGCAACTTAAAACATAAGGATAATTTTAAACTCAGGGTCAAGTTATCATGTGTAGGTCGTGGACAACAAATTATCACATATGTGAACTTGTTTCCTCTGTCTACCAATTTCAAACTTACAGAATTAATATAATTTTGTTACATCTGTCTACCAATTATCTTTCCTCTTTTTTCATTTCCTCTCTTCTCATTAGTTTGGGGTAGTCTTGTCCTTTTGCAAACATCATACCCTATAAGATATTTTGGAAAGTGTTTTTTAATTCTAAGGGGTATATTGAACAATATTCCCTATTGTTTTTTCCAAAATTTTCAAAATTTGTTATTGAATCATAACTGCCTATCAAATAAGATTTATTACATAAATTCAGCCATAGCTGTTTATTTAGTTTATTTTTCAATGCTTAATTTACTAGATATATTGTAAATGACATTAAAGTAAAAAAAAATTAATCAGAACAATATTAAGACAGTTTCAAAACCGATGATGATTCATAATAATCAAATCTTATTATATAAAAATGAATAATTCAAAATTAGTAATTCGTCAGATCGTGACATATGTCAATTTAAGCGATCGGATTTGGACATGCTTTTAATTAAATTATCATGAAAGAAAAGGAATACAATGTAATTTAAAAAGTAATAAAATTTAAAACAATTATACTTTTAAAAAACTTAACATATAAATTAGAGAAAGGAAGTGAAAGTATAAAAGAAAATTATTAATGTAATTTTATAAAAATAAAGTAAAAATTTATTTAATTAAAAAAGTAAAAAGTAAAAATACCTATTTAAAAAATCAAATAACAAAACCATAAATTATCAGAAAATAAAAGGAAATTTAAAGTATGAATATAATTATAAAAGAAAATATAATTCTACTTTTTTGAACTTAACATATATATTAGAAAAAGAAGTAAAATTACCTTTTAAAAATAAAATAATCAAAATCATAGATTAAAAAAAATGAAAACTTTAAAAAGAATACGATTCTAAAAGACGAATTATAATATCAAATCAAAGTTAGTACCTTAACTATAATATAAAGATGAATATTATAAAGACGAATATTATAAAGATGAATAAAATTATAATATAAAGATATTATTATATAAAGACCAATAACGATCAGATTTGGACATATTTTTAATTAAATCATAAATTATCATGAATAAAAATTATACTTTTTTAAAAAGGAATACAATGTAATTTTAAAAAGGAATAAAAATTAAAAGAGGAAAAAGAATTATACTTTTTTTAACTTAACATATAAATTACAAAAAGAAAGTAAGAGTACAAAAGAAAATTATTAATGTAGTTTTACAAAAATAAAGTTAAAACTCATTTAATTAACAAAGGAAAAAGTAAAACTACCTATTTAAAAAATCAAATAGCGAAACCATAAATTATCAGAAAAATAAAAGGAAATTTAAAATATGAATACAATTATAAAAGGAAATAGAATTCTACTGTTTTAGCTTAACATAAAAAGAAGTAAAAAGTACCTATTTAAAAAATAATAATTAAAATCACAGATTAAAAAAATGAAACTTAAAAAAAGAATACAATTCTAAAAGACGAATTATAATTTAAAATCAAAGTTAGTAACTCGATTATAATATAAAGAAGAATGAAATTATAATATAAAGACAAATCTTATTATATAAAAACGAATGATTCAAAGTTAGTAATTTGTCTGATCGTGACACATGTCAATTAAAATGATCACATTTTGACACATGTGTAACTAAATAAAATCATAGATTATCAGAAAAAAAAATAAAGGAAATATTAAAAAAAATATAATCTTAAAAGGAAAAAAATCTATATTATTAAATAAAACAAAAAACATGTTTAATTAAAATTAAATTAAATTTTGACAAATTTTAAAGTTACTCCATATCCTAAAAGGTAAAAACAAAAAAATAAATTAAACCATAGATTATCCAAAAAAAAACGAAATTTTAAAAAAGAATACAGTAAAAGAAAAAAAAATTCTAATTTTCCAAAGCGGAAATAATAGAAAGCAACAAAAAACAATCATCTTATGCAGAAATAGTGCCCAAGATAGAAAAAAAATCGAGAGATGGTGATGGAAGAGATGAGTTATAGAATGTTTGGTTGAAGAAGAAACATCAAGCACAAAGAAGGCAAGCGAAGTTTCGAGAGGTAAAATATATTTAGTTGTAAATCGATATAATATATGAATCAGAAGAAAGTAAAGGGACAATAAAGATCTTGCCGGAAGAATGTTTCACTCAGATATGAGGGAGAACATAATCAATGGTCATCAGATCCCTTTTTCATATCTCACACGATGATAAAAAAAATAAACGACAAATAAACCAAACTATATTGGATGTGATCTAAATTTTAATATGTTTCTAATGGAATGGTATAGATATTTAAATTAATTTATTAATGTAGAAAAAATAATTGACATATATAAATTTTTTATATATCATGTATAACTCTTTTCTCTAACAAATATGCTTTTAAACAATTTCAAAATATATTATTATAACAAATATTTTAATAATTTTGCTTAAGTAAATTTATTTTAAAATTCAGAAACCCGTCCATCGGACGGGTCTTAATCTAGTTATTAATAACGCAACTTGTCGTTTATTTCGTACTGATACCAATCACAAGAACTGATTCTAAATAACTGAAATTATTTTCACTAGTGGAAATTGAAAATAATAGTAATTTATTATTTCAAAATAAAATATCAACTATATGATGATCATTTATTTGTAAAATAATGGGAAGAAAAATCATATACAAATTATATCAAACCTACGGGAAAGAGTAATTTTTGACTCATACTATCCATAAAATGTTTTTTCCCAACATATACAAATATGTTGTGCTAATATATACCACGACACTTGAAAATTAAAATATCATAACCAAACTTTATATTTCATTCTCAATTTTGAGTCGTCGTCAACGGATGTTAGTCAATCATAATGGATGCTGACTGAGCTTACTTGTGTTTGATAAAAAGGCAAAAAAATGAAGATGTCAAGTTTGAACCCTTGACCTCTTACTGCTTAATGCTTGCCAATTACCAGTTGATCCCACAACCATCTTTGAGAGTAACCCAAACATTTAAATTTATAAACATAAACATTTTATGTTTTCTATTTAATCAAACAACATTTTTTCAATTGGGAAAAAAATATCAAATCTAGGGATTGGGATTTCCATTTTCATTTGTTCTTCTTCTCTGAAATAACAGTTAACAACATAGAAGGAGAAAGTTTGAGAATAGAGAGTGCAAAAAGAGATAATTTGAGAAGCAGTAGTCATCATTTTCCATCAGGTAAGTATGTATTCCCCGAGCGTCAAATTGATAAAGGTATGGAGATAAATTTTGTAAAATGTTTCAGGGAAGCTGCTAAATGGGTGATCGATTAAGAGGATTCTCTAAGAAGTTTCAGTGTGGGGAACCTATAGTGAGGAAGATATCAAACATTGCTAGAAACCCTGGAAGACTATTTCATTCTTGACCTTTTTGGTGAACATGTAAGTGTAACATCTCAATTCCAGATATTGGTGTGTGTTTGATTCCCTAAGTTGTTCATTGAGATTTAGATCAATGTGAATGTGACAAGATAATAGGTATTATGTGTTCAAATGGATGGATACATGTCTGGTTCAAGGGATTGAAGACTTCATAGAGAAATTTGATAACTTAGAAGGAAGTTTGACAACGCAAAATGCTTCAATACTTTCAAATCAGAGATTGACATTCTGACAATGGAGACGCGTGTGTGTGGGGATGTTGTTGAGAAGGAGGTTGGAGAGTTAAAAGTGCAGCTTTGTAGCTTGAAGAACATAGTGGTGTTTGTTTTGGTGATGAATTTTTTTAAGTTTATATTGTTAGGTTAATTTTTAACATTATGTGACATAGTTAGCCAAAAAGTCATGTAACCGTTGTTTCTCTCTAGCAAGGCCTGGGCAAAAAACCTGCACCCGATAACCAAACCTGGACCCGAAGAAAGCAGTTCGGTTCGGGTACGGGTGCCCTAAAATATCCGATCGGTATAGATTTCTCAGATTTTGGATACCCGTACCCGGGTATATCCGAAATGACCCAAATTTACCAGAAACACCCGACTATATATAAGCCTATGAGATATCTCAGATATGATACGATATGAATGATTACTTTGTTTCAATTTACCTTTTGTTAACAATCTCTTATGTTTCGCTTGATGGTTTCTTATGAATTTAATTAAATTGGATTGATTTCATAATTTATTATAGGCTTATAAACTTTGGATACAATTCGGGTTTTTCTTTTGTTTCGGGTATAGTTCAGGTTTTTAGTTAGAATCGGGTGCAAAACACCCATATCCGACCCAAACCCGTCGGGTATTTCAGGTTTCGGGTATAACCCAAAATCATAAAAAACTTTAAACATGGAAAAGTAGATGGATTCAATGAAAAATATATAAAAATAAAACCTCAAAATGGTAAATCAAGAAAAATAAAAAGTCTCAAGAGTATGAAAATTGAAAATTGAATAAATATTTTGTAAAATAATAATGGACGAAATTACTCATATCATCAAAAATAAAATGTAGATAAAACAATTTTTTAAATATGCAAGATAAAATAAATAGCAAAAATAAAGATCTAAAAACATAATATAGACGATGTTTTTTGTTTTCTTTTGTTAAGCATATCCTTCATGTTGTTTGGCTCTAATTCGAACTAGCTACGTCTAGCTAGCTAGGTAAGGATGTAATGTTCCTTAATCAAAAAACTGAACTGTGTAAAAGGGACTAAAACAATGTCTCAAGGTAATCTAATGAAACAGTTTATGGGTTTATATATGGTTATAGCTTTTATATTGTTTGAGGTTCAGATCTTGGTTAAGCTATTTGTAGCCATCATAAGCTAGTTTGCATTTTGTTAGAAGCACTTTGTGAATACCTAACAAGAGAAGTAATTAAATCTCAAACATAGTCAATTTGCTACTGACTAAAGTGTTAAGTATTAGTCTCGTTTGGGTTCTATTATTTAGGAACTTGTTATTTTGCTTCAATCAAATGTGGTCATGATGAGTATGAAACTTGTAGTCTTTTATTAACACGAGGAAAGATACAAAGAATCACTCGAGAGTTCTCTAGCACATCACTAGAATTGTAACTTTCTCGTCTCTCAAGCAACACGCAAGTCACTGTACAACAAGAATCAATGCATACATCTTTCTTCTTTCTAACAACCTTATATACATTTCTTCTTTCCCTTCTTTACTCATGTGATGTCATGTGCCTCTGATTTCACTTCACTCTCCTTGCCACGTGTATCCTTTCTTCTTGTATAGTGGCTTATAAATACCCCCCCCCCCCTTCAAAGTGAAGCTTGTCCCCAAGCGATAAATCTGGATATTGTCTTTGCAATTTCTTCACTACCTCCCAAGAGTCTTCGTGATTGGGCAATCATTTCCAATGGACCAATGCTTCCAACACGCCTTTTATCATTGTAATGTGTATCCAACACTTCTTGTGGTTCCAAAATAAGCTCATCTGACTCATTGAAGGACTCTGGTAAAGTGATGACTTGGTGATAAACTCCCAACACACCTTTAAGTTGAGACACATGAAAAACCGGATGGATTCTTGATCCTTCTGGTAAACGAAGTCGATATGTTGGTTTTCCAGTTCTCTCCATTACTTCAAATGGACCATAATATTTTGCCGCAGGCTTTTGACATATTCTTCGCGACAATGTTTGCTGTCTGTAGAGCCTGAGCTTCAAAAATACCAAAGTACCAACTTCATACTCCACATCTCTTTGATTCTTATCTGCATTATTCTACATTACTTGTTGGCCGTGAATCAAATTCTGCTTGATCTGCACTAACATTGCATCTCGTTCCTTCAGCAACACCTCTAATTCAGAATTCTTTGTTGAATTAGCTTCAAACTGCAAAATAGCAGGTGGATCTCTACCATAGACCACACTGAATGGAGTTGCTTTGAATGGTGTATAATACGATGAGTTATACCACAACTCTGCCAAAGACAAATATTGATGCCAAGTCCTTGGGTGAACTGAAGCTAAACATTGAAGATATGTCTCCAAAGTTCTATTCAACACTTCCGTTTGTCCATCCGTTTATGGATCAAAAGGCTGTGCTATACTTCAACTTAGTGCCTGATAGTCTGAAGCAATCTTTCCAGAATGCATTCAAAAACACACTTCCTCTATCCGAAACAATAGAGGCTGGATAACCATGTAAGCGGACTATCTCTTTGACGAACAGCTTAGAAACATCAGACGCTGAAAACGGATGTTTGAGACTCAAGAAATGAGCATACTTACTCAATCTATCCACCACGACTAAGATTACATTTCAGTCCTGAGAACTTGGTAATCCCTCCACAAAGTTCATACTTAAATCTTCCCAAATCTGCCGGGGTAATGGCAATGGTTGTAACAAACCAGCAGGTGATAGTGTCGAATATTTGTGACGTTGACAAATCTCACATTCTGCCACAAATTTTTGTTTATCCCTGATCATACCTTTCCATTGAAACGATTGTTGTATCCGTTTCAGCGTTTTCAACACCCCTGAATGACCACCTAAAACACCACAGTGATATTCTTCCAAGATT
The DNA here is from genome assembly GCA_963555745.1 of Cardamine flexuosa. Taxonomy (NCBI): domain Eukaryota; kingdom Viridiplantae; phylum Streptophyta; class Magnoliopsida; order Brassicales; family Brassicaceae; genus Cardamine; species Cardamine flexuosa. The sequence continues at coordinate 20,216,696 of OY743217.1, read as the reverse complement.
AACCGTACAAATGCTGAATCTTTTGGAATAACCAATCTGTTTTTAAACCATAACCTCTCCTCCTTTACCACATAATTTGGATTTACCATTTGACCTGCTCGAACCAAGCGAATCAAGTCTTGTATCTTCTCACTTTTATCTGCTTCATCGTAAATGTCCTGTAACTGTAAAACTGCTGGTACCGTTAAGGCCATAAGCAATTGAGACGAAAAATAACCTTCAGGTTATTCCATTCTAGACAGAGCATCCGCAGCTTTATTATCAATCCCAGCTTTGTAAAATATATCAAATTCGTAATTCAGCAACTTTGTTAACCAGTTTTGATAATCCATCGTTACCTCTCTTTGCTCCAACAGAAATTTCAAACTCGTTTGATCTGTATGTCCCATAAATCTTCTTCCCATCAAATAGTGTTTCCATTTCTGAATTGACAAAACTATCGCCATTATCTCCCTTTCGTAGACTGACTTCAGCTGCTCTTTTTCTGTGAGACCATGGCTAAAATAAGCGATCGGCCTCTTATCTTGCATCAGCACAGCGCCCATACCCTAAAGCATCTGCTTCTACAATGAACTTCTTTTCGAAATCTGGTAACGCCAAAACTGGTGCCGAAGATATCACTTTTTTTAACTCATCAAAGGCCATTTATGCCTTTGTGCTCCATTCAAAACTGTATTTGCTCAGTAGCTCAGTAAGAGGTCTTGCTAACATGCCATAACCTTTAATGAATCGTCGATAGTATCCCGTTAGACCCAAAAAACCTCTTAGTTCCTTGACAGATTTTGGTGTAACCCATTTAACCATAGCATCAGTTTTGGACGGGTCTGTTGCCACTTCATCCTTAGAAATGATGTGACCTAGATAATTAACTTGCTCTTGCCCAAATAAACACTTCTTTTTGTTCGCATACAGATTTTGTTCTTCAAAAAACTCCATCACAACCTCCAAGTTTTCTACATGTTGTTGTATAGTCTCACTATAAACCAAAATATCATCAAAAAATACCAAGATGAACCTTCTGAGATATGGCCTGAATAGTTCATTCATCAATGTTTGAAATGTGGCTGGAGCATTAGTTAAGCCCAATGGCATTACCAAAAATTTGCAATGCCCATCATGTGTTCGAAACGCTGTTTTATCAATGTCTTCTTCCTTCATCCTTATTTGATGATAACCAGCTCTTAAGTCTAATTTTGAAAACACTTTTCCTCCATATAAATCGTCTAATAATTGATCGATCAAAGGGATTGGAAACTTGTCTGGCACTGTGGCTCTATTCAAAGCTCTATAATCAACACAAAACCTCCAACTCTTGTCCTTATTTTTAACCAACAAAACTGGCCTTGAGAACGGACTACGACTTGGTCTTATTATTCCAGTTGCAGACATTTCACTTACTAGCTTCTCCATAGATTCTTTGTGTGCATGAGGGTAGCGATATGGTCTTACACTAATCGGTCCACTCTCTGGTAACAAGTTTATCACATGTTCCCGCCCACGAATCGGTGGCAATTCAGTTGGTTCTGCAAAACTCAGACTAAAATTGCTCAACAGCTTCTCAATAGGAGGAGAAATCAAGGTTTTATCCATTTTCTCTACTTGATGATTATACAGTTCGATTTCCACTCCCTTCTTCTTCAACGTAGCATTGCTGGACATTGATTTAAGTGACAGTTTTGAAGTATGCAAATCAGGTTCACCTCTTAATGTCACCGATTTACCACCATAAGTAAATGAATACTCGTGTCTATCCCAATTAACCTTGCAATCTCCCAATGTCCTCAACCAATATATGTCTAATATTACATCCACTTGTCCCAAATCCGATGTTATGAAATCTGTAGTACAGTTTAACCCTTGTACTGCAAAACTCACGTTGTTGCAAACTCCCATCCCTTTCACAGTAATACCAGTTCCCAATCTCACATTAAAATTATCATCTTCTATACTCCGGAGCCTCAACTTCTTCACAGCATCTGGGGAAATGAAATTATGGGTAGCAACACTATCCAGCATAATGACAATATCCCTCTTTCCCATGGTTCCTCTCATCTTAGCTGTAGTAGGGGATAATATTCCCATAAAAGAAGAGAATGAAAGCTCCATCAATTGTCCAACAGATTCCGTTAAATCCTTACCATTGACCATCACATCAAAAACATATTCCTTCTCTTCGTTTTCATCCAGTTCAGCACTGGTGTGATGCCTTCTTGGACGTTGTTCAAACTTTGTATTCTGTTAAGAACCTCCCTGATTTGAATCCGTGACAATGGCTTTCATCTTCCAGCCATTGGAATTTGTCACCCGATAGCTCTTGTTTTCTGCTCCGAATGTCTCTTTAATCTCACCATTAGTTAAATGCAGCTCCTTTCGTACCACTTGCCTCATTATACTTGTTTCCACTGATCGAGCTATAGCCACCACATCTGGTAAATTATTTGGTCTGTGCATATGAACTAACTCTTGCATTTCCAGTGTCAAACCATTCAGAAATATTACTTCAAGTGTTTGATCGTCTAAACCAGATACTTGAGAATATAGGTCTTCGAAACGTTGCACATAATAATCAATAGAACCAGTCTGGTTAATACAACAAAAACTCTGACTCAGTCCTCTAATCTTCAAATTCCCGAACCTCAACATCAAAGCTTCACCATCCAAACTGACTGATACCAATTCTAGTTCTCTGCATCATTGTAGTCACCAATGCGAAATAATCTTTCTACTCTCGCAATCCATCCATATATCTTTGATCCCTCAAAAATTGGAATTCCAACATTCTTCAACAAATTCTCCCTAATTCCAGTTCTAATCTCCCTACGGCTTGGTTCCGAGATAGAATTGTGTACCTGATTACGCTGATCTTGCGATCTTGTCGTCTGTGAATGACTCGAACCACCAAATTCATGAGATGTTCCAGGACGAGGTAAAGATTGTATCACCAACTCCAATTTCCTTCTGATATCATCCAATTTCTGATCTTGTGATGCCACTTTTGCTGATAACTCCTTGATTTTGTCATCGGAATCTTGTTTCCCCGATTCCAATTTCTGAACTGCGTCCTGATATCTCCTGTTTGATCGTAAACATCCGCCAACGATGCTGCCGCTTATTCCGCCGAAACCTCTCTGACCGGAGACAATTCACTCGCCATCACCATTAGCACCGTTACAAAATTTCAATCGCACCAAAACCTATATTTTTGTTCGTGTTCGATTCGACTCAGCTCTCAAGTGCACCATTTGATAAATATGAAAATTGTAATCTTTTATTAACACGAGGAAAGATACAAAGAATCACTCGAGAGTTCTTTAATACATCACTAGAATTATAACTCTCTCGTCTCTCAAGCAACACGCAGGTCACTGTACAACAAGAATCAATGCATACATCTTTCTTCTTTCTAACAATCTTATATACATTTCTTCTTTCCCTTCTTTACTCATGTGATGTCATGTGACTCTGCTTCCACTTCATTCTCCTTGCCACGTGTATCCTTTCTTCTTGTATATACAAATAGTGGTTTATCAGGTCATCATGCTTAGGCCACGTTTCCTAATTCTTTGGAGTTTGTTCACGTTCTATTGAACGTTCTGTTTCCTGTAAGACTTATAAGCCATTGTTTTTATTTAATCGATCAAGTCAGTTTTCCAAAATTGCTCTCTGCATTTAACATGAAGAAAATCCGACAACAGAAGGGGGATGAGCGACAGAACACAAGAAGTGAGAGCTGGAGAGATTCCACGAACTGGAGATCCATCATGCAACAGGGAGGTTCAACAGTGGAGAAACAAATTGCGAAAGGCGAGCTGTAGTCGAGAAACTTCGATCACTTATACGTTTTTGTTTACAATCTCTCTTCAGTCTCTCATTCACCAATCTTATGTATTCTTGTGATATGTACATTACGAAGAAACAAACTAACCTTTTGATGAGTCAGTGTCACCAACATTGTCAGAACCACGTATGGGCTCTTCTATTGTTTATGAATTTATTATATTTTTGGCAATTTCTATTTAATGTATTTGGTGGTTTTTCTTATCTGAATTTTCTTATTTCAAATTTTTTTCCTAATTTTTTTTTTTATTATTATTATCCATATAAGGCGGTCTTAACTGATTTGTAACAGATGATTTCATAGTTATTTACTTAATTGAAACATAAAGTTTGTTATTTTCTAGCGGATTCAAGTTCATTGTTTGTCAACTTGAGTTTTGATATGTATTTACCATTTTATAATCGTTGACTTACATAGTTGACTTATTTATATTATTAACTTATTATTTTATTAGTCGGTTTAAATTATTTTCTCGTAAACTTATTTATTTTTTATAGACTTGTATAATTATATGTTGATTTATTATTAAAACTGATTTATTGAACTATCAACTTATTTTTTTATTTATGTTGAGTTATTTTTTTCACCATTGACTTATTTTATAGCAGTCGACTTATAAACTATTGGTTGATTTGTTCACATAGTCGACATATTTAAACTATTGATTTATTGTCTTTGTTCGTCGATTTATATTATTTTTTTGTATACTTACTTATTCTTGGTAGACTTATAATCTTTTTATGTTGACTTGTTAATAAAGCTGATTTATTGAATTATCGATTTATTTTTTATATTTATCGACTTAATTTTGTTTTTATCGACTTATTTTATAATAACTGACTTATATTTGATTTATTGTATTTTTTCGTAGATTTATTTATTTTTGGTAGACTTATTAAATTTTGTTTTGACTTGTTAATAAAACTGATTATTTAACTATCGACTTATATTTTATTTCTTTTAACTTAATTTGTTTTCACGATTGAATTGTTTTATAACAGTTAACTTATATTTTAATTGATTGATTTATTTATATAGTTAACTTATTTACACTGTTGACTTAAGTTAATCTATGGTCATGAGATTATGTCTAAAAAAATCAATTTAAAATAACAAAAACTAATTAGAATTTGTAAAACTAATTTTGTGTAAACATAAATAAAATAATAAAAGTCATAATATTATTTTGATCCTATATTTTAAATTCTTAATTAATTACAAACTAATTATGTTGACTAAAAATATAAAATATATTTTTTATTAATAATTTAATTTAATTTGAAAATAACTTTATTATTTAAATTTAAATTTTCATGGATTTATCTTTTATAGAAAATATAATTATCTAAATTATTAACTAAATCTAATAACATCTATAGTTGTTTATATATTTAAATTCAAATTTAGTTATGATGTTTGTATTAGTCATTATATTTTTTTCAATTTATCTAAATTTATTTAAAAATAAATATTATATGAATCTTGACTAAATACTGATCCAAAGAAAACACTGCTGATGGTTCAGATTTCAGATGAAGAATATGAAAATTATAGGGCTGAAAATTCAAAATTGATAACTGAATCTACCATTCACGTGGGTCAAGAGTTTCAGAGTAAAAAAGAGATAAAATGAAGGCTGAATCTGGTTAAACTAGATGAAAATTATCTAGACTAAATAAAAGTAATTATTTTATTAAAAATTTCTATGTTAATTAAAATGTACATTATGCATAAAAATTATTTAGTTTTTTTTTGTATTCTTAAGATATAACTATATATATATATATATATACATCAAAAATCTCAAATAAATCCAAAAAATAAATAATTTTTTTTTTAAAATTCGAACTAATATTAAATTAGATTTTTGTTATATTTAAATTAATTATTTTAACTATTTAAATAATCATATATATATATTCCATTTATATTTTTTTTATATAAATAAATTTTTTTTTATTTTGAAATTCGAAATAATATTCCATTTAAATTTTTGATATATTTAAATTATTCATTTCCACTCTTAAAAATTAAATAATCAAAATATTTTATTTTTATTTTTAATTTTATATTATAAATTAAAGATAAAAATATAATTTTGTTTTGACATTGGAAGGTAGATTTCCAATCTTATGAAATATGGTATAGTTTGCAAAATTGTGACAAGATTTAAGGTATTTTAGCAAATAATCTCTTATTTGTATATCAAAATATTCTCTTATTAATAAAGATTATCCGTTCATAACATGTAAATTTACATGGTATTAGGGCAATTGATCCTAAAACCTTAAATTTTCTTCTCAGTCTCTTCATAACATCTACAACCATTTGCTAAACCTATAATTTTCTAAGTACTTTAATTTTGGACCCCTAAATCTACTTATTTACAGTTTTATGTTTGATCTGTTCTTCTTGATCTGTTTTGCGTGATCCGTTCCACTATTTTGGAGAGTTATTTTATTTTATAATTTGATTTCCTGTAAAACAAGATGCCCACATCGTTCTTTTCTTAAACATTTTTGCTCATTTTTATAGGGTTTATTTGTGTTTTTGAGTTATGTTTTGCACTTGATGTCAATTTCTTATTTAAAAGATGCATATAATTCGTAATCACATGTTAGTCTTATCGCTATGGAATCATAGATGTAAGACTTGCATATGAAGCCAAGCAAAGGTCAATAAATCTACGATGGTGAAGGGCCATTTTTATTGGAAGGCAAAGTACCAAATTCTTTGGATCTAACAGTGAGATATTTTTTTAAGGATTTTTATATTATTGCAAAAGTAGATTAGTTTACTGATCAAGTAGTTTAGTCCAAAACAAAACTGTTTACTGATCAAGCACATTTCCGAGTGTGTTGTAAAATATCATATAAAAATAATACTAAGTGCCGCTCCAACCACATGATTCATGATTAATGCTTATGTTCGTTACTCTTGAGTCAAACAAATGGGCACACTATCTTAAATATAAATTATTTTGCAAAGACATTATTTTTGCCTACTTCTTAAGCGAGGAATATTTTTTTTTAATGTCGGCTTTATGTGAAGTTTAATTTGTCGATAGTTTGTTACAATTAAAAAAAAAAGTTAACTGTTATAAAAAAGGTCAATGATAAAAATAAATTAAGTCAATATAAATAAAATATAAGTCGATAGTTCGATTAATCAGTTTTATTAATAAGTCAACATAAAATTTAAGAAATCTACCAAAAATGAATAAATCTACGAGAAAATACAATAAATCAAGTATAAGTCGATTATTACAAAATAAGCCGATGAAAAAAGTAAGTTGTCAGAAATAAAAAATAAATCGACAATTAGGTAAATCAACTTTATTAACAAGTCAACATCAGAAGTTTATAAGTTTACAAGGAATAAAAAAGTCTACAAAAAATATTATAAATCGATGAACAAAGACAATACATCAATATTTTAAATATGTCTATTATGTAAACAAATTAACCAATCATTTATAAGTCGATTTTTATAAAATAAATCGATGGTGAAACAAATAAGTAAACTTTAAAAAAAATAAGTCTATAATTCAATATCAGATTTTGTAGTAAATCAACATAAAATTATACAAGCTTATCAAGAATAAATAAGTTTACGAGAAAATAGTTTGAATCAACTAACAAAAACTAAGTCTGTGTAAGTCAACAGTTTTAAAATAAGTCTATGGTTCCAAAACATAATTCGATAGAAAATAGAATATAAGTCATCAGTTCAATAAATCAACTTATTGATAAGTCAACATAAAATGATATAATTCTACGATGAATAGTAAGTATACAAAAAAATATATATATACAAAAATCAACTAATCAAAATCCAGTTATGATTCCTTTTTTTTTGTTAGATATTAGTTTTCATAACAAAATAATTAGTATTTAATTTTTTTAAAATTAACTATAAATTATATTTATATTATTGAAAATATATTTAATGCTAAATGTATTATTTAAAACTAAAGAATTTGTTTATAATTGTCTTTTTTTTTGTTTGTTACAAAAACGAAGATAATTTTTAAAATATGTAAAATTAGGTATAATTTTTAAAATTTATAGTAAATATAAGATAGTTATCCAAGTCCTTTTTTTCGCATTCGCCTGATAGTTAGATCTTTATACCTATCAAACAAAGTAAACATAGAAAGACGACAAACAATAATTCGTCGGCATTATGCCTTAGCGCCGCTGAGGAGAACTCAAAGTCCAAAAGCTTTCAATGATTAATTGGTCCATTATTAATTTGACAATTTTCATAAATAGCATTAAATAAAAATTTTGTTTCACAAATAGCATTCTTTTTTTGGACAAAATAACATTTTTACAAAACATTATTTTCCTTATATAGCATAAAATCTTATAAGCTCATATTTTTAGAGTTTAGGAATTAGAGTTTAGGGTTTAAAAATCCTAAACTCTAAACCGTAAACCCTAAATTATACCTTCCACCCCAAATAAATTATACCTTAAATTATACATTACTTAATGTAAACAAAAAGTTTTAAATTTTGCATTTTATAAAAATGCTATTTTTATCAAAAAAAAAAAAAAATGCTATTTGTGGAACAAAAACTTCAACTACTGCTATTTGAGAGAATTTCTCTTACTAATACTAATTTATCCCTGATGGCCAATGCACTACATGCTGAAGGGAATAGTGTAAACATTTTTGTTTGGTAAAGTAATTTATTTAAAACTGAATTTTGCCTAAAATGATACTCATTTTTAAGTTAGTGATTAGAATAATATCCAAAAAAAATGTTTATTAGTCTAATACTAATATTTTGTTAAAAGATAAAAATGCCATTAAATTTTAAAACTGGAAAATAAAATTAGTAAAATAAATAATTATTAAAATCTAAAGATTAAAATATAAAACAAGAACTAGCCTATGTGGCCTAATGGTAAAGGACATAGAAAAAGTCTTTCACCACCAGGGTTTGTCTTATAGTGGGTGCATTCCTTTTACATAATGTATAGCTTAATGACTATAACTATACACATGCAACCACTATCTCTTCCCCGCTTTCCCACATCTGGCTTCTTCTTATGGCGATGGAGCTCTTCTACTTCTCGGCAAAACAAACCAGTCATTGACTTTTGTATCTTGCGAGAAGATCCAATCCAAATTCTCTTCTGTTTCATATGAGATTCTTTGCTACACATACATCATTTGTGAGTGCTTATGCCATGTGTCTTTTAAAAAGGTCAATAGAGTTCACATTTGTTAGATGTTGTCTATGTATTGTTAAAAAAATATAAGTGCATTTTACTCTCTATAAATACACCTTATTTTTGTTCTGGTTCTTCTAACAACAAAAAAAAAAAAGCTTCTCCATTTTATTTTCGTCGATAGTGTAATATTCTAAACTTAATATTTCTCTCATTACAAAGTTGTCCGAAGTATGTCAAAGAAATATTTCAAAAATCTCGGGGAGGACTTCTGTGAAGATACTGTGTTGTGCAGGCTTCTACATTTCTGGGAGGCATGGAACTACACCAGAGGAAACAGTCTCATTGGCATAGAGATGCTTCTCATCGATGAACAGGTAACATGTTTGTCGATATCTTTATCGTTGTTGTTGTTATTATTGCCCGTTGTTTAATTTATATATTTGTCGTAAATTTGTTTTAAACAGGGTACAGCTGTTGAAGGATTTATTGCCGGTAATCGGATTGGGCGGTTTGAGAACTCTTTAAAAAACAATTTGGTCTATGAACTCAAAAATTTCTTCGTCAAGGCTTCTGAGAAAATTTATAAAGTCTCGGATCACAGATTAAATGTCACTTTCATGAATCAGACAAGTTTTGAAGAATTGACGGAAGGAGTGCCGGATATCGACTTCCAAAAGTTCAGGCTACGGTTGTTTCAAACTTTTGTTCAAATCACTGACAAGAAAGAAGAGCTGTTTGGTAAGTACTTTTTCTTTAATTTACATATTTTCAACTTCTTATATATTTTTTTGTTTTCATGTTATTTTAGTTGTCGTTGAGAAAATCGTTCGCATCACCAGTGACAATTTCGAAAATACTGTGGCTAGCGTTGATGCACTTAATGATGGGAACGGTACCATAAAAGATCGGGGTTTTCTACATCTCCTTATGGAAGAGTATGTCATTTTATGTTTTACTATTATGTTTGTTATATTTTAATTTTGTTATTTTATACATTGCATGTGTTTACTAATGGTTGTTTAAATGTTTTCGTGTTAAATTTTTTAAAGTGGTGAAACAATTCGTGTATTCTTGTGGGCGGACATTGCAACTAGGTTTCACATCTCTTTCATGGAAAAAAAAATTAATCCTACTGTTGCTCTTGTCACCGCCGTACTCTCGAAAACTGTTGGAGGTAGGCCGATTTGTATACCTTTTTAATATATAGTATGTCTACATGTTTCTTCTTATATTTGTTTCTGACATATAGGTTCTGTGACGTTAAGTACCACAACCGCTACTCGACTTTTCTTTGATAATGACGTTCCTGAAACTACAAGATTTATTGCAAGGTATCTAAATATCTTAAAATGTCTTTTTATATAAATAAAATTTATGTATATTTTTTTAATCAACCTATTTATGTTTTGTTTATTTTTGTTATGATGTTTTAGGTTAGGCAAAAATAATTTGGCGGCTCCACATATTAGTATCGGTTCCTCTGTGATAACAAAGCTAGAAGCCGTCAAGATAAACGAGTTGAATACATTTGTTGAGAACGAAATACCACAGGTATGTAACAGTAAATATTTTTTAAAATTTTTAATATTGAGTTGTTATTTAAAATAAATTGAATATCTAATATTTACAATAAACAGACATCTTCCTTCTATGTGGTAGCTACTATTATTGATGTAGTGAGTGAGTGGGTGGAATTACGTATCTTCCTCAGGATGTAACACGAAAATTGAACCTTCAGGGTCTGCTTTGAAATGTCGAACGTGTAATAGAGCCAACAGTGTTGGGATGCTTAGGTATATTATTTTACCAAATTCTATATGTTACCTTAGCCCTTGGGTTCTGCGTTAGAGGATTTGAGTTATAGCAGACGTCGAAAGATATATAATAGTAAAAACTATGTCGTAAAAAGTTGAATTCTTTTGGAAACTCAATATGGTGTTCACTTCAGACTTGGAATGGTTAAACAGTATAAAGTAAAGTTCAATGTGGAGTTGTGCAATACAAGGAATGCAGTGAAATATCTATTCAAATTTTTTAGTTTAGGTTTCGGTATGAAGCATTGGTAGAAGATGAAAATAAAGATGTGGCAACTTTTGTGGTGTTAGATAACACTGCGATAGACATGATTGAGAAAAAAGCTTCTGATATCTTTGCACGTGATTTTCCTCAGGTATTGTATAGACGTTTAAATATACATAACTTTATTTTGAAAAATAATGCTAATTAACGTTTTTTTTATATAGTCAAAGGGAGATGGTGAGCCAGATATTGATTCTCAGACCATACCAAAGTCTATATTGGCTCTTATTGGTCGAATGTATAAATTCGAAGTTAAGGTGACTCCTTACAATTTCACTGCATTCTGCCAGACATTTACTGTTACACGCGTTTTGGGAGATCGTATAGACTTGGAAGCACAAGTTAAAATAAACAATGGAGTTAATCTAGATGGTGGTGAAGGAAGCAATTCAGTAAAAGAAGGAAAAGTTTGTCACACGAAAACTTGAACAAGCTTTACAAAAAGAAAGATAAACAGCTCCGTCGCGGTAACTAAATGAATATTTTATGGATGTAAAATATATGTTCATTATGTTGTGAAATATTATGTTTGTAATAGAAATTTTGTGTTTAATATATGGAAATATCCTGTTTATAAAGTTGTTTTTTTTTTCTTTTTATAGTTTCATGTATATTAGATGTTTAGAGAAAAAATCATGTTTCTAAATAATATAACTTTAAATCGTCTATACTTTTTATTGTTTGTTTTTATAACTTTAAATCGTCTATACTTTTTAAATCGTCTATATATAAATATTCTCTTCCAAAAAGTTTTTTAAAAAATAATTTCATTATTGCATTTATATGTTTGGTAATCTGTACAAAAACATTTTAAGTACTTTCGTATTTGAAATATTTAAAATTTTAAAAAAGTTTATTAAAAACAAATTTTATGATTTGATGTGGATATATACGTCTAAAAAGGGCGTTACTGAACTGTAATTATGACATTTTTATGTATAATTTTTTAGTTTATAAGTTATTAATATCATTGTAGTTTTTAAGTCAAACGCAGCAAAAAGATTTTTATAAGTTTACGTTATTTTTATTCCTTATAAATAATATATTGTATATATGTGAGATGTGAACGTTTTATTACTACAATGTGACTGTGATTAGATTTAGAGTTTACAGTAGTAACCTATAATTGTCATTGGTAGGATAACCAAATCTGGTGATATCTTCGATTTAATCAAAGATAAGAAATATATTAATAAACTGTTTTCATAGAAACTTATATAAGAAGTAGATATTATTTTATTAACTAAATCGATATTATAAATATCTTCAATGATAAGGAATCGAAATTACGAAATTTTTTTAATAGAGTTGAAATTTCCTTCTGCTAAATATCTATGTGTATATTTACTATTTTACAGATTAACGAACATTTAAAATATCAATCAATTGGATACATGAGTTGCCTAATGATCATATATGACGTGGAAAAAGATTAAATAAAATTATATTAATTTTTCTTAAAAGAAATTCTTTATTATTCATATTAAAAATAATAAACATAAAAAAAGTTCTTTTTATTTTACATATAGAGATTAGTTTTAGAGTGGTTTTTACTACTGAGGTTGAAAATGGTTAATTTTATAATATTATAATTACACAAAAATAGTAAACTTTTAATACTACAATGGAAAATTAATAAAATATATTTGTTGTATTCATATATTTTGCAAACTACTAAATTAATATATATCTATTTGTGTTGAACATTCAAATTATATCTATAAACAATTAAATTCAGCCTCATCTACAGCATTGTACCTAAACAAGATTATTTACCATCGATTTCACAGACATCAATGGATATATATTCACAGTCAATTTAAATGATCAGAATAAATCAAATTCAAGATTAAAAAAAATATATCCTATATAAGTTTTAAGATAATAAATATATAACTTGATATATTAAACAAATAAAAGATAAATGTGGTCTAGAAACAAGTAAAATCATAAAATAAAAAAAAAGAGTTTGGTTCTTAAGATTACTGGTTCAATTTCTTTTTTTTTTTTGAGACTCCTCAGGTAGTCCCGGAAAATAATTGACATTGACATCAAATGGAGCTTGCCCAGTCCATCTCCCAATCTTTGGGTTCTCCTTCAAGCCTACATACACTAGATTCATATCTGCAAAGTAGGTCGAATGTCTCCTTGTGTAGTTTAACATAATATGCATGAGATATCCGAACCTATAACAAATAAGAAAAAACTTAATTAGAAAAATGTTTTAAAAAATAATTAGGTTGAGTTTACCTTTTCAACAAAATTCTCGACTTCACGAGATAGTTCTGTTGGCCCTTTCTGAAGTAGATCCTTAGGGATTTTAACATCGCCAGGTACGAAATTACGAGGCTGTGGTACAAATCCACGCAAAAGAAATTTCCATGGTGGATTGTTTATCATTTCCTGCGCGGGAGTGATTTCTTCATCGTCAATTGTATCAGGTTCAGAGTAACGAGTTCTTTTGCAAGAATATTGATTTTCATCAGATTCAGAACTAGATTCCGAAGTCGTCATCGAACGACGTAAGGGAGATGATATACCATCAGGATATTCAAAAGAATGAGATTTTGAAGGAGATGATTATGGAGAATTATCCATTTTTGCGAAAAAAGTTTTATAAAAATATTGAATGGAAGTTGAAAAGTTAAAAGATTTGGAGACTGAGAGTAAAAAAAAGAAATCGAAAAGTTGCGAGAATACAATGCTTCGCGTCAACAATCGTTTTGGTAAATATATATTTCAACTATTGGGCTAAAAAATAGAAAATGAAAGCCCAATTCAAATATAAGTACTTTTATGAATGTTAATGTGTTTATGAATAGTTTTAAAAAATGCTTTTTCTTTGATATGTAAATATATTACAGTAAAAAGTTAAGGTCCGAAAAGAAATATAGTTGTTTGATAAATTGTTGCATAAACATGTGTAGTTATGTTGTTTTCATTTGCTTACATATCTCATTAGTTGTGTAAATAAAGCAAACATTTTACATGTAAATGTAGAATGATATGCTGATCAATGTTGAGAATATTTCAAAATTATAAAAAAAAATTCACTTAAAATTTTCCAATTATGTATTTTTGTACGAATATATGTGTATCATAGTTTAGATAATAGGAGATAAGTATATTATAAATATCTACTAATATTTTCACATCAAACAAATATACATTTTGAATTAAAATTGATTTTTAGATCTGGTATAATAAGAGCAAATATCAACAAATAAATATTATAAATATATGAAAATTTAACATATTTGTATACATGTCGAGATGAATAATGATATGAAAGTGCACATATTGAGTTTTCTCTCATTTTGTTTATGAGATAACTTACAGTCTTAGACATTATACTTTTAATAATAATTTTTATAAAAATCTTGCATCTTCAAGAAAATATAATAAAAAGAAAGGAATAGAAAATGGAATTTATACATGTTAATATGTTTCGTAGTTTGATTGATATTTTGTATGTATACATTTTAATATGCTTATTAAAAAATTTAGATATTTTTTTTTCTCTATATCCAAACAATTTGATATTTCATATATATTATTTCCTTATATATTATTTTTGATTATATTATTGTAAATAAAATGACTTTCTCGATACTTTATATAGTTAACAAAAAATACACTACTGACACAGTTAAGTTCATATATATATATATTTTAAAGTTTCAATTGTATCCGCGTTTATATAAAAATATATTTTTTTCATAACATAATAAAATGTTCAATTAATTGTTAAAAAAAATATTTATATTAATTTTTAGTAATTAATTTGTTTTTTTTATAATTTAAAATTTTAAAAGTCTACAGTTGTTTTGTACAAATTTTTTTAAAATATACCGTAATCGAACCAATAAAAACTTTATTGGGAAAGTAGAAAAATATTTTTCAATTAAAACCTTCTTTAAGTGACCATGATATCTTACACGACCTAACATTTAATGATGTGTAATTTACTGTTAAGACCATCTCCAATGGTGAATATCTAAAAATGAGGTTCTAATTTTTAATTTAATAATATTTTATTATAACAATATTAATTAACTAAATTCTATTTTTAGAATCCTTCTCTCCTTCTCTATCTAACATTTTATTTATTTATTATTTTTTATTAGTTAGAACATTAGTTTATAACCTCCCATTGGAGGTGCTCTAACAAACCTTCGCATATAAACATTTCAAACTTTATTCTCTATTTTTTTTTTAACATATACGTATTTATAAATGTTTATTTCATATAACATACATCTAAAAATTTAAGAAAATTTTTTAGAGATGTCTTTTATTATTATTTGTTTTAAGCACATTGTATGTGAAATTTTTTTTTATTAAGTTACTTTTGAAATAGAGTTTCATGTACGATATATGTTTCTTGTGAAACGAAATATTATTCTTTAAATTAATGAAAATTTTGACCTTCGTATTTTATCATTATTTTTGTTTTACATCTGTGAAAAGTTTATTTTTAGACTTTTTTTATTATTATTGTATTTATAGATATGAAAATCTTTACGATGTGTATAGGAATGGTTTTGTTAAGTTCTTTTACAGTTGAAATATTGTATTTTTTAAATGTTTTGTTAAGTACTTTCATAGATGATTACATGATGTGGAGATTAACAATCTAAAAAGGGCGTTAATAAATTTTAAAAGTTTAAAAATCTTAAAATATATATCTTCTGCTAAATTTCTTTTATATTAACTTTGTTATGAGCTTCCATCTACAGTTTTAGTTTAAACTATACAACTTTATTGAGTGATACCGTTTTAGTCTATGTAAAATATAGAGTGTATATTCTAATTACGACGTTATTTATAAATTAAAAATTTGTTCTTAAAGTTATGAATAACATTGTTGTTGTTAACTTGAATACAAACAAAAAAAATTAATTGCATCTTTTTATTAAGTTTTATACGTATAAAATGTATATTTGTTTATGTTATTTATATTCGTTGTATATAATATACATTGCATGTAGGTAAGATGTGATTTACGTCTGATATTTTTTAATGTGACTGGGATTAATCAAATCTGTTGATAGCTTTGATTTTATCGAAACATGAAACATAATAATTACCTGTTTTCATGGATACTTATATAATAAATAGTCATTATTTTATTGCCAAATTCTGTTTTATAAATATATTCATTTTTTTGACAAAATTAGAACAATGAGTTTTTAATCGAGTTTAAATTTTATAGCACTTAAAATAAATCCGTCTATTTACTAATTTAAACGTATCTAACATTTTAGGAATGAAGCAGATTTTGAGATTCGAATCTATGAATGAAATACAATGTGTAGTATGTAAGTAAAATGTTATATTTATTTTGTACATATTTTTTGTATAGTGCTCTTATATTCTTATATTATATAAACTACTAGACCAATTTATAATTATCAGCTTTGAACATTGACATTGTATATAAGAACCAATTCAAACTCTTTATAGTTTAAAGAATATTATGTAATCTAAGCTAACGTGTACAACATATATACTATCTACCATCGATTTCACAAAGATCAAAAGATATATTCAGATTCGATTTAAAAGATCAGAGTAAATAAAGTTCAAGATAAATATTTAAAAATAACCAACTTAAATTAAAAATAAATATAAAAAAACAGTAATATCTAAAACAAATAAAAAGAGAATTTTGTAGTCTTATGACAAACAAAAACATAAATAAAATAAAGAGAGTTTGATTATTAAAATTACTGGTTGATTATTTTTTTGGTTGGAGGCTGTTTAGGTCATCCTGCAAAGACATGGACATCTTATGGTGTATGTCCAGTTCAACTTTCTTCCAATCCTTAGGCTCTACTTCAAGCCTACGAATAGCAGTCTCCAAACTGCAAAGTAGCTCGAATGTTCTCCTTAGTTTCTCAACATACGATGAGTGAAATCTCCGAGCCTGTGACAAATAAGAAAAATATAAATTAAAAAAATATATGAAAAAAAAATTGAGTTACCTTTACAATAAAACTTTGGACCTCGCGAGTTAGTTCTGTTGGGTCTCCCTGAAGAAGATCTGTAGGGATTTGAACATCGCCAGGGATGAATTCACGTGTCTCTGGTTCAAATCCATGTAAAGGATCAGATTCAGAAAGACAACGTCTTTTGGAAGAAGATTGGTTTTCAGAGTGGGAGCCCGGGTCCGATGTCGTCCTAGAACGACTTAATGGGGATAATTTATCATCAGGATATTCAAAAGAAGAAGATCCTGAAGAAGATGATTGTGGACAATTTTTCATTTTTTAAAAGAAAAAAGTTACAAATTTACTAAATGGAAGATTAAAAGTTTTAGTAGATGGAAACTGAAAGTATATATTATCATAAAGTTGCGAGTAGAGGACTTTGTGTCAACCAACGTTTGAGCATATATTTCATTATTGGGCTTAAAAAGAGAAGAATAATATAAGTCCAATTCAAACACGAGTACTTTTAGGAATATTAATGTGTTTATGAATAGTTAAAAATATGTTTTTTACATGTAAATATACTACATATAAAAGTCAGGGTTCATAAAGAAATATGTATACTTGCTTAATTTATGCATTTTAAATTTTATATGAATTTTGAATTAATTTTGGAGGAATATTCGTGTAATAAACAATTGTTTATATCATCTTATAATCGTATTGTTTATCTTAAAAAAGCTATATTAAAAAAAAAGTGTACAGTCCACAATTTTAAAACCTATTTCATAATTCAACTAATGAACAATTTATTGGGAAAGTAAAATGTTTGGTTCAGAAAAAATCTGCTTTAAGTGATCACGGGTATGTTACACTGTGTATCATATTAAATAATCTAACCTATTAAACTTATTCAAAACAAACTTTCACATATACCAACATCAAAAATATTATTTTTCATTTAAAGTTTTTAAAAAAATTTTAATATACAAAATATTTATGAACATTTATTTCATGTAGATGCATATGCAAAATTTTATTTCTTCTATATATTTTTGAGTTCGCTACAATAGAAGACAACAAAAGCACTTAAAGAAAAAGAATAAAAAAATCAATCATGAACAAATTTCATCTTCTCAAAAAATTGAATATCTACTCTGATAACTGGACTATCCATGTTAAAGTAATAAGATTATGGATCGAACTCAGTGTCAACACTGGAAAATCACTTGAAATGATTTTAGAAGATGAAGAGGTAAACACTACTACATATCAAAAAAAAAAAAATTATATATTTTTAATCGATGCAGACACACAAAATTCATGCAACAATTTCAAACTATTTTGCTGGTGATTTTGATGATGAGATAAAAGAAGGTGGAACATATTTGATTTCAATGTTTAAAGTTAAAGATGACAAAGAAAAAATAGAAAAAAATAAATCTTAGTTACCGGATGTTCTTTACGCATAAAACATGGATGCGGATCTCTTTCACACCAATCGAAACTTCTTTGTCCTCCACAACAACATTCGAGAAATTTGTAAATGGAGATGTTCATTCTCTTTACCCTTACGGTACTTTATTTTTAAATCATTAACTCTTATTTTTGTTTTATTCAATTTTTTAATATAAAATATATACTTATAAATACTTTTATTTTTTTAGTCTATTTGGTTGGATCATCAAGTTTTCTATCGAAGATATCAAATTGGTTATTGTTGGACTTTTTTTTTTTTTTTTTTTTTTAGTGGATTAGAAATAGATTGTTTTGCAACCTGTGTGTATGCGAATGAGATGTATAATAGGTTTAATTCGAGGATTGATATAGAAAATCTCTGTCTATTCAAGCTTTGGAAAGTCGTTAAGATTGAAGGTAATATTTATGATAAGTATATATTGTTCATTCTTATAATTGATAATTTACATAATAAAAAAAATATGTTAATATTTGTTGATTATATTCATATTAACTCACAAATGGCAATGGAATCTCAGACATAATAGTTGCTTCAGAATTGAAAGAAACTGTTGACACTATTGAAATGTAAGTAATCATAGAGTTTATACTATTTTTTAATATTATGGATATTTGATAGTCATTTTAATATTTGTTTATTCTTTTAGGTTCCACTTTCTTGGATTTGGAAATATTTTTTTGAAAAGAATTGAATCCGATGATTTTACCTTCGAGATGGATTTAGAGTACGTGTTTATTTTAAATATAGTTAACTATATATCAGTTTATCCAAGTCTTTAATATTTATTAACAATTTTTCATTTTTAGTGATCATCTTGCTGATTTTGTTCATCCAGGATTGCAGATACGATAGAAAATCAAAGAATTCCAAAACAAGCCAACCGTTGATTCATTATCGGAAACATTATTGCTTTAATTATTTTATCATTTGTCTTTTATAGACTTACTAGATTAGGACCCCCCCCCCCGATGGGCGGGTTTGTAAAATATAAATTTAGTATAATTAAATTAAATATATGATATTAATGATATATTTTAAATATTTGAAATACAATTATATACTCAAAATATTAATCATAGTTTGAATAATATAACATATTTACCCAACAATTATAAACCCAAAAATATAAATCATTTTTATATCAAAATAACTGAAAGTTTTTAGTTAAATTTATGAAAGTTTAACCAAATGTAACCAAATTTTTATATGTATTTGTTCTAATATTTCTTGTACCCGAATCTGACTCGAATTCGAATAGAATTTATGATCAGAGACTTTGTAATTCTTATTGCAGTCTTGCAAATTGAAATTACAAATTTCAATAAGATTCTCTTCACCTAATTGATCTCCAAACTTTTCCAGAAAGAAATGGTACACAAAATCTTGGGGGAAAAAATTGGATTAGGGTTAGATAATAAGTAGGAAAACATAGATATTAATTTAACCACATAAACAAACATTTTCATCAAGTAAAATTTAATTCTTATGAGCTCATTGTTTTTTTAAAGATTTCTTGTTTCTCACTTTCTGATTAGACGAACTACGGTTCAGCGGTATGGGCGTTTTCTGTTTAACTGATCCAATATGAAATATTCTTTGTTGTTGTTTAGAATTTCAGCACCCATTGAATTTATCTTGATATTTAATATTCCTGAAAACAATCAAATAAAATTTAGATGAATAAAATTTCCTGAAGCATATATTGATCGACACACGTAGAGGTGCTCTAAACCGATACACACGTAGAAGTGCTCTAAATCAATAAGTTTATTGATTGTACTAAATAGAGGTGCTCTAACCCTAAAATATTCAGAGTAATAAAATAGATATGAATGGAGTAGATATCGATGTAAAATTACCTTACGTTTGTGAAGTTTATAGAGCTGTAATTTTTCGGGTTTTGAATTTGAAAAGATGTCAAACAGGTTTTATATAGGTGGGGGAAGTAGAACTCTTTTTCCTTTTTAAATTGTATTCCTTTTTAATTTTTTTAATTTTTAATCTTAAATTTTGCTTATTGTACTTTTTAAAATATGTATTTTTTACTTATTCATATAATAAGATATTTTAAGTCAAAAAATAGAATTGTTTTTCCTTTTATAATAGTATTCCTATTTTAAATTTCCTTTTACTTTTCTGATAATCTATGGTTTTGTTTGTTTTATTTTTTAAAATAGGTATTTTAACTTTTTCATTTTTTAGTTAAATAAACTTTTACTTTATTTTTATAAATTATATTAATAATTTATTTTTTCTACATTTAATTCCTTTGTAGTTTTTATGTTAAGTTAAATAAAATAGATTTTTTTCCTTTTATAATTGTATTCCTATTTTCAATTTCCTTTTATTTTTATGATAGTATATGGTTTTGTTTTTTTTTTTCTAATTACGTATTTTAACTTTTTTATTTTTAATTAAATGAACTTTTAATTTATTTTTATAAATTACATTAATAATTTTATTTTCTAATTTTACTTCCTTTTGATAAATTAGATTTTTTTTCCTTTTACAATTGCATTCCCTTTTTAAAACATGTCAAAATTTAATTTTCTTTTCCACTTTTTTGTATTTTTATGTTAAATTAAAAAAATAGATTTTTTCCTTTTATAATTGTATTCCTATTTTAAATTTCCTTTTATTTTCTGATAATCTATTTTTTAATAGGTATTTAACTTTTTCGTTTTTTTAATTAAATGAACTTTTACTTTATTTTTATAAAATTACATTACTAATTTTCTTTTCTACTTTTACTTCTTTTTTATAAAATATAATTTTTTTCCCTTTTATAATTGCATTTCATTTTAAAACATGTCAAAATCTAATTTTTTTTCTATTTTTACTTCCTTTTTGTAGTTTTTATATTAAGTTAAATAAAACAGATTTTTGTTCCTTTTATAATTGTATTCCTATTTTAAATTTTCTTTAATTTATCTGATAATCTATGGTTTTGTTTAATTTGTTTTTTAAAATAGGTATTTTAACTTTTCCGTTTCAGTGATTTGTTTTTCTTTTATATTCGTATTCCATTTTTAAAACATGTCAAAATCTGATCGTTTAAATTGACACGTGTCACGTTCTGGTGAATTACTACTTTGAATCATTCATCTTTATATAATAAGATCTTCTTTCAGAAAACTGTTCTGTTTGTAAAACTATTGTATTTCTACCAATATTACTTAAAAATATGTCTTAACTAATTAACATTGTTTTACATTTGTTGCTTTTACATTTTTAAAAATTTGTTAATTATAACAATATACAGTATTAAATACATGACCAGATATACTGTCATAATTATTCATGTCTATGCGTTTGGTAAGGTTAAACAGTATATTACTGATCGTATATTTAAACATGTCCCTTTACATTTTATTTTAAATTATTATAGACATTTTAACTTTAATGCATACTTCGAAAGTCGTGTCAAATATATGTATCTTTTTTAATGGTATAAATAAATTTAACGTCTTTCGTACAACTATAGATCCATATCAATTAGTTTTATAAAGTCGATTTTCAGTTTAAATATTCAGTTTTTGTATTACAATCTTTGTCTCTATAAACTTTTCAAGTTCATAATCTATCTTAACAAGTCGTATATTTACATTTCATGTTTGGAATGCTAAGCTGCTTAAAATTTTTTTTACATTTTCGAAAAAAATATTTGGTTTAGAATTAATATATTAAAACGAAGCATAGCAAATGTCGCATCTATTGAAAACACGCGACTATATTAATTTTAAAAAGTAATGTTATTTTACCACACACAATATTTATGCATTTTAAAAATATTATTACTCAGAAATCTCTTTCTTCTTTTCCAGAAACTCTCTTTCTTAACTCAGAAAATTGATAAAGACACCTAAAACCTTCTTTTCAGAATACAGATCTGAGATAAATCCTCTAAAAGTTTTTTTTTTTTAAACTTTAAGAGAATATGTCTAATTATACTCTGTTGTTAATTCTTGATGATCAACCTTTCCCTTGGAAGGTTTTTGTTAAAGTTTTGAAAAAATGGAAAGAAAAGTTCAAGATATTTCAGTCATATAAATAATATTCTCTGACATATGTAATTATAATAACTGATAAAAGAGTTACTAAATCTTTTATAAACTTCTTATTTCTTTTCTTCAAATCTCTATTAATATTTTTCTTCTTATTTACAGGGTACCAAAATTCAAGGAAGTATTCATCCTTCATTACGTAACAAATTTGAAAGTCAGATACATGTAGGTTATTGGAAGTACCTTGAAGATTTTATGGTTGCTGATGCGACCAGGTATTTCAAGAATACAAATCATAAGTATCGGATTTTGTTTCGACCTAACACGAAGGACAGTAGTAGTAGTAGATATGACAACAATAAATTTTACGAATTCGCAATATACGAGGATATTTTTGACAACAGTTTTAGTCCTTCGGTTAAAGCATCTGTAATTGGTATGTTATTTACAATCATAAGTTCCAAATATAAGTCCTTATCGACGTTATTATATATATATATATATATATTAATAACTTTTCTTTGTTTGGCTTAGATCTCTATGGCATACTTATACATGTTCAACCACTAAACTCTTCTAATGAACATTCGCTTGAAGAGTATCGCGACAGAAGAATTAGAACTGTTAAGTTTAAGATTTGTGATTTCAAGTATGTACTATATATTATTGTTAATTTACTATTATTTATTCCATAACTAACGCTTCTACAATATTGTTATATACTAATAATTTGTTTTTATTTGTAGAGGAATGCATCTAGAATGTTTTGATGTTGATCAACTTGCAGATAAATTGAACGAATTAAATTTCTCAATAACAAGTAATCCGACAGTTGTTGTACTAAGATGGTGGATATTAAAATATGCATCAAATAGTAAATCCTGTTATTGTATATATAAACTTTAAATAAATTTACTGTCATTCTAAAATTTTAAAATTTTAGTGAATGATAATTTTTAATTTTTTTATTCAGGATTAATTCAGATTTTTTCTTCTGAAAATGTATCTGATATATTATTTGATGCAACTGATGATCACGTTACTGAACTTAGAAAATTGTAAAGTTTTTAAAACAACTTCTCTTATGTTTCTTAAAATCGTATAATTGTTCAGATGATAATATTTATATAATTTAATTATTTTAAATTTCAGGTTGGAAATAGCAGATGGATCTAAGGACCAACCTGCTTCATCTTTATAAATTGATAAGTTGTTGTGATTATTACCACTACTATTTTAAGAAAACGTATGTTTATCATAATGTTAAACATTTATATTAGTTATGTATTTTTATAATTATATGAATTTTAGGACAATAGGTACGTATTTTCTTACTGTTATCGAACACTTTTTTGTACTCTATATTATAAAAAACTTAATTTAATCAATATATATATTACTCATGGTAATCGTTAAATATTATGATACGTATATATACACATGAACATTGTTTAGTAAATCTACCAAAATAAATTACAATTAAAAAATATAGAGTTTTATTTAAAGTATTTTTCATTTTTATTGAATTCACAATCGTAAACTTATATGTGTAAACAATCATTGTTAAAGTATAATATTTGTGACAAGTTTTAACATTTGACACAAAAAAAATTGCATATACTGGTATTATATCTTTTTCCATTAGCCATGTTTATGCATTTAATTATTTTATTAAATATATATTTAATTATACAATTCTTTTAAAAGTTAATTTTTTTTATTCGACCCACATAACATTAACTTATTAACACCTTATATGGTTAAGAACAAATTAACAAAATCAACATTACAAAAACTTATTAGAGATACAAACATGGATAGTTAAAAATAGCAATTTTGAACCTAAGCATCTTCACAGAACAAATTAACTTTACTCTCTAACTCTTTGATCATTAATTTAAAACAGTGTGGAATTTGATAATCAAATTCTTCAGATTCGAGAACAAGCCAAGAATAGGGTGAAGCTTCTAAGATACGCATTTCACATGTTATCTGATGAATACGTGCTTCTTTGTGCCTTATTTTTGCTCTCAAAAGCTCTCTCATTTTTGATTCATGCATGCTTAGCCATAAGCTGAAACAATAAACATTTTTTGTAAAATAATTTTTAAATACTTTTCCTACGATTAAAAAAAAAAACACTTAGACATACCGTTTCCATGAATCGAATAGCAATCTTCTGTTGAGGAGGAGATAATCTCTTAATCAAACCACAAGGGACTCTTAGACACGTGATTTGGTCAAATGATTTAAAACGGAAATCGCTTAGCAAGTCTAAGGAACGTCAAGCATTTCTCTGAGGACAAATTGCCATAAAAGAATCTGCCATTATAGAACGGTTATTGTGTAATATAAAAGAATGTTATCTATAAAAAGAGCTCATTATACTGCGTCTCTTTATAGTCTCATACCCATAGATAGATGCATAGAACAATGTATATATCTGCCATGTCTTAAAAATGAATACACGTGTGTACCAGTATATAACATATGTCGTCCTTCTAAATTAACTCTGAAATGTTTACTCTTCAATGACATATAATATATGTACATATATTATTATTAAATTCTATTTGAATAAGTAATTAATTATATGTTAAATAGGTTTGCCATTGAAACTTTTGTAAAAATTTTGTTTTCAACATGATTTGTCGACGTCGTGGGATGCTTATGTTAAAATTTCGTTTAGTTAATAGTATATCATAAAAGAAAAACTATTTAAATATGATAAAATAAACAATATTATACGTGTTTGTGACATCTATAATAGACAATATTATGTAACATGTGTCTTATTTTAAGCCAACATTATTTATATTCGTCACGCATGCAATGTATCAATTAACAATTTTTTAATATAATATAACATGCATGCATGTATTAATATATATATTTTAAATAAAAATATTTAAAAGATACAATTTGGTATCGATATGTGTATGTAACTGTGGATCGATTATTTTCAAGTTCAGTAACAAAACAATAATAAAAGAACAATTCTAAGTAAGTCCTAGTTCAGCCTAAACTTTATTTAGAAATCAAAATGTTTTTAAAAATGCATATAATCATACAATGTTTTCTTTTTTACATACATTGTTAATTTTTTTTAAGAATACATACATTTTTTTTAAAAGCTAGGAGATTCCAGGAAATAAGCCCATAAGCCCCCAAGAGCCTGTGAAATTCATTTAAAGCCCCTGGCCAAGTGGAAATGACTAATGATTTCATACTTAAGGTAGAATCGATCCCTGCCACTAAACAAACAAGGGCTTCTTCTCTTAAGATGAAACCACTAGACCAAGACCACTTGGTTAGGAATACTTACAAGATTATATTAATATATTATTTAAGTTGACATACCCATTTTAAGATCGGAACTAAAAATATCAAACACACCCTCATTATAATAAACCCATATTATAATACTCCTAATTAAAAATTTTTGATTAAAAATAATTTATTGAATCATGAACTATTGTGTATAATATGCATACAATACATTTTTCAAAAGACTCTGTATATTTTCATTATGATATACTTATATAAATTATATGCATCTAAAATTTTGCACTTCTATTCAGATAAATATTAGCCATGAATTGTTATATGTATTATAGCTGATTTAATATATTGTAATAACACATTAGCCATGTATTGTTTAGTTATCTTGAAAGCATTTTCAATCACAGTAAACCATTTTTCTTACCATAGTGCATTGTGTCCAATTAATCATTTTCACACCCAAAATAAAGTCTCTTTCCCTCTATCGGGTTATAATTTAAAAATAATATACTTTCTAAATTAATTGAGTTAATATATTTGTCCAAAAACTACGTATATTTCTGATATACTTATATAAATTATATTCATATCAACTTTTTCATTGATATTCAGATCAATATTAAAAATATATTTTCTATTCTGAATGTTTAGTGTACTAAAGAATGTCAATAAATTTTGACATTTGTCACAAAATAAACACTTGTATTATAATCTTATTTGTTTTATAATTTTAAATATCAAAATCGAATACTATTCAGTATCAATTAAACTACTAAGCATATTAACATATACAAATTATTAATGCGTTTGATTTCGACTTTTTACTAAATCTGTTAGAAAAGAAGAACTTAAAATATATACTTTGACATTGTAATTATACATTAACTAAACATGTAGAATGAAAGAGATTAATTAAACATACAAACTAAAATATACAGAATTTAACATAGTAATTAAACATTCTCGAACATAGTAATTAAGAATCCTCACAGGACAAGCTAACGTTAATGTCTAACTGCTTAATCATAACCTTAACACAATACAAAATCTTATAATCAAACTCTTCAGATTCTAAAGCAAGCCATGCATAGGGTGAAGCTTCGAGGATACCCATTTCACGTGAAATCTGATCAATGCGTGCTTCCTGTTCTCTCATTTTAGCTCTTAGAATCTCCCTCTCATTTTCGATCCATACGTGATTAGCCATTAGCTAAAAAGATAAAATATTATGTATAACATATTCATTGGATATACTGATTGACAATTTCTTCTAATAATAATAAAAATAATAATTAAACATACCCTTTCCATGAAATGAATAGCAACTTTTTGTTGACGGGGAGGCAATTTCTTAATCAAACCACAAGGGATTGTAAGATGTGTAATTTGGTTAAATGACGTAAAATCAAAAACTTTTTTGATGTGTGAAGAATGACAAGGATTTGTATGAGGACAAATTGCCGTAAAAGAATTTGATGAAAAATTTTCATTTTGTTGACCATTTCCTGTCATTATAGAACAGTTGTTCTAAAATGTCATGAAATATAAGCAATATAAAGGGTTTACTTTGGTCGGTTACTTTATAGAAAAAATGGGCATATAAAGAATATAATATATATGCAACAATATTAATACACGTGTATGACATGTATAACACACTTATGTGTATAATATGCATGCTATTCATTTGTCAACAAACTATACTCAGAGACAATACCAAAACGAAGTTAAGATATGTGTTTCATATATTGTTTACCCATCTTCCAAGAATTCTCAGTCGAATCTATAATTTATATATATTTGAGAACAAACTCCATATATATTTTAAAATATGTTATTATAAACATCAAAATGTATACATTTTCAGCAAATCTCTTACATATATTTTATGAGATTCAACCTTCACATTAATATTAAAAAAAAATAGACATGTATTGTTTACATATTCTAAATATATTTTTTAATGACAAATAGATTTAAATAGATTTTTTATGACAAATAATTCTCATTAGCCGACAATGGCTTTCGATAAATATATTTAAAGAAAATAAGATATACATATAATTTTGTATTAATATGTTTATATTTTTTTTTTCAATTTGACCTTCACATTGATCTTCAAAGCAACATTATCCATATATTGTTTGGCCATTTTTAAGACATATTTTGTTAAACGACACTAATAAAATAGTAAGAGTTCAGTTTCGCATATGCGTTTCAAATTACCTGTAATGGATATCAAAAGTAAGATTAGTAATGAAAACTAAACTAAGAATGAGAATTTATAAACATGTTAAATTACGGATTATAATATATAATAAAATCCCTTTCATTTAATATAAAGAAGGAATAACAAATTTATTTTCGAAATATCAATTTAGTGATAAAAATTCTCCACAAATGTAATATATATTATGAATAGTTAAATGTAAATAATATATAGTTAGTATTATTATATTAATTCAGTTATTAAAACTATATATTAAGTCAATATTTTAAACATATATTATCAAATTGATTAAAAATAATATTAAATAACAATACGCGCTTTGCGAGTCATTAACCCTAGTTGTTAAAATTTTCAAAATGGGGGCTCTAGTTCTACAATAAAACTGAACACTATTTAAAATTTTTACTAAAAAAAGACATGAGACTTGAACTCCACGTGCTTCACAGCCCAGCATCCTGCAAATACGGATAAGCACAACGTACATTACTAAATACCATTTCATCAAATTTACATCACTACCCTCTCTTACAACATTCTCTGTAGTCTGTATTACACTAGTATTACTGTGAAAAGTAAAACCGCTTCGGGTAGTTTCGTAACTACGAACAATTCGAGAATTTGAAAGACACTTCTCCACTCGAGAGAGCACCCCGGATCGACTACGAAGACTCTTGAATCAATTCGTCGTTTCGAAGTTATCAGACATGAGACAACAATAAAGATTCTCGAATTTGTTTTCCTTGTTTTTTTTTCTTCTTTCGCCAAGAAAAGAAAAGAGAGATGCAGTTTCCGGCAACAAAAGACCGTGGAGAAATCTACAATGAGTGAGATGAAGTAGAAAAACCAAAATCTAACAAAATTAAGAAATTTGAAAAAAAGGTCCACCATTTAATACATAATTAAGAAACAACCCCAAGAGTTTTGATTTCTTCTCAATTTTTCACTTAACGTTTCTGTTCTTCACCATCTCCTTATACTTAGTGATGGAATCAATCCTCTGCAACTTCAACTGATGCTTGAATCGGTTAATGAAATCATCAGCTTTTGCATCTACTTCTTCATCAGCTTCTTCCACCGTCGTAACTCTCTGAACTCTAACCGTCTCAGGCCGACGAGCTTCAACAGAGATTTCATCTTCTTGGAAATGAGAGAATGGAGATTTTGTACTTGCTGATTTCTTCATCTTCTTAGGAAGCTTCGGTGGGATAACTCCAGCAGCTGGCTCAGTGTCAGATTTCGTCCTAGCCACGTGGTTTAGATTAAGATTACTGTAAACTTCTTCAAGACTCGGACTTGTGTCTTCTTCTTCTTCGTCTTCGTGTTCTTGTTTTGACTCAACGGTCACCGACGGTTGTGGAGCTTCAACGACGGTGGTGGGTTCTTGAGAAATGTAATTGTAAAGATTGAAAGATTTGATTTTGTGAAGAACAGAAGGAGATCTAGACAGAAAAGGTTGGTTCTGTTCGATTGAAGCTGGTTGGTGAGAGTTGTTGTTGTTGTCTTCGGGTGTATGAGGAAACTCGAGATGGGATTTGTCTGGAGAAGTAAAAGAAGAGAAGTTTATGGATTTGAGACGGTGAATCATAGAAGGAGAGCGTTGGATCTGAGTTTGATTTGGATCGTTGGATTTAGAAGAGAAAGAAGAGCTAATAGCTATGGTACCAATCATTAGATTGAGGAAGACGAAGAGTACTGTTGGTGTGAACCAACTGTACATCGCCGTTAGTATAGATTCCGACATATCTAACATGGATTCGTTTGGTTGTGTGTTTTTTTCGGAGAGAAAGGTGAAAGAACGAAAGGAGGATGGGTGAATTTGGTTTCTTGGAAGCAAATAGAGGCACATGTGGGAAAGAAGGGTGTTATTGGTATTTTGTGTTTTCTCATTCATTTATTTCTAAGTTTCGATATTTTTTCTTTATTTTTCGAAGTGTGAGATGGTGGAAGACAAAGAAGGGAAGTGGAACATGCTTCTAGAATGTCACATCCACCATATTTTTGTATGGTTTGTTTTCATTTTTCTGTTTTCTGGATTTAAGAATCATTGGTTGTTTTTTATGGTAAAAAAGTTTTGTTAGTGTAAATAGTAAATACTGTAGAAATAGGAATAACCATTTTACGATTACTAGTATAAACTTCAAACTTATTAATTGGGAGTTACTGTAGAATGTCTCCTCGGATCCGGCAATGGTGGAGTTAGAATTTGAAACGTGTCATTTTGTCTTTTATTATTTGGGAGAACCAATTTGAGTGACTTGAGTGCGGTCTTTATTACATCAGATCGGCGGATTAGAATTTTAAAACGCTACAACTTATTGTAATTATCTGAATTTTGAATAAACTAATTTAGAGTGAATTTTGTACATACGTGATTTATTTGCAAAACAATATCCGATGATAAAATCATAAATGATTGGGGTGTTTTCCAAACATGTTTTAAACAAATAGCAGATACAATATCAATTTCATGTTATCGACCAAATAATATGTTATTTGTTCATAAGACAAGTTATTTCTATTATAATAATAAAAAATCTTTAAATGTTGCCAAACCCAAAAGATTAAAAAAGCTACCTAGAAATAGCTGCCAAACCCAAAAATTAAAAAATCTCTGAATGTTTATTTTTGTCATGGTCACAGCTGTATTCAGCCGAAGGATAGCTCTAGTGATTCTTTTCCCTTTCCTCTGATCAACCACCACGTCGCTTTACCCTTGACGGTGCTTCAAATCCTATTTGCATACCTCAAAACCCCTCAGTTGTTGGATTGAGCCTTCTTCATCTCTTATTCTTTATGGGTCATCTAAGCCCATTAATGATTTATTGTATTAGTATTATGCTTTTATTAGTTAAAGATGGATCTAATATTTTCAGCCCATCAAAGATGTTTCTCGTGGCTGCAACGCTCGACTGCTCCAAAGCATCATGAGTCTCGACAGACCTGAATGGCTCTCCGATGGTTGCAGAATCTCCTTTTCTTCATATCTCCATCATGCTTGTAACATCACAGGTCCTCCAGTGCCCTTAGGTATACTCTTCTTCGCCTTCGGGTTCTATTTCTTTGGATTGATATCGGATTCAAAAAGGGTATGTGGTCAGGCTTTGTGGATTACAAAATTAGCTAGGTTTCTTTGCTGGTGTAGTATGGCATATGAGCCCTTTTGTTGGTATATTACCGCCATGGTGCGGATTATTATTGTTGAATGCAGAGTCTTTTATAGATTTGACCAAGAAATTGCGGATTCAAGAAATTATGAGTTGGTAAGGGGATGTGATGCCATTACCCCAGCTGCTTTTGTTTGGACGCTACCTGATATTTGGTGCTCTTTACCTCAGTTTGAGGATCCTTATTTATGTGAGGTCTATGAGGCTGTTGTTTTTCTGAAGTCCTCTGAAGTTCACATCATGTGTTTGATAAGTTTTTAGCGAGGTCTGCAAATATCACATGTGGCAAAGCTCAAGATCATCTCCTAAAGATTGTGAAACCACTGTTTTTGGAATCCCATATATATCTTCCCCTTTATGCGTTTAACAGATTCATGACTGATGTGAGGACATGCGCCTTTGACTCATGTGGAACGAAGTGGGTTGGTAAAGTGGTGGTGGATATATTTATTTCTGTAGGCTCAACAAGTTGGTGCATTGTCGCCTCTGCTCTTGTAGTCGTTTCTCGTATTGTTATTTCTACACTAGTCTACGTGTCATTCACATACACTCCATTACCATCAATGATTCCTGATACCGAAGACATGCTAGCACTTATCACCTCTAAGGATGTCTCCATCTTTAAACTCTTAGGTGTTATGTATGGCTTTATCATGTTCTTTGATGTTTCCTACTTGACTTTTATAGCAGTGGTTTGTTTGGTAATGTTAGTCATGTCTTCTCCCGTGTTGAACTTCTCCCCGTTTGACGTAGTTTGAGTATTGATATTTAGAAGGGCAATTCTCATAAATAACACTAGTTATAGTGCTATAAGTTTTTGTTTCATAAATAACAAATTTTTTTTTTAGGACAAAAATAATATTTTTATAAAAATATTAATTTTCTTATATAGCACAAAATTTCCTAACCTCATATTTTTAAAGTTTAGGATTTAGGGTTTGTGGTTTAAAAACCCTAAATTCTAAACTTAAACCCTAAACCCTAAACCCTAAACCATACCTTTCACCCCAAATAAACTATACCCTAAATTGTATAATACTTAACTTAAACAAAAAAATTTAAATTTGTTTTTTTATAAAAATATTATTTTTGTCCAAAAAAAAGGGTGCTATTTATAGAATAAATATTTCAACTAGTGCTATTTGAGAGAATTCCTCTATTTATAAAATATGTTTGACAAAAAAGGTTATCCAAAGAGTTAAAAAAATGGTCTATTAACTAAAATGCACTGTTTGAAAAATTTATTTCTAAACAGGATACTTTAGGAAGGATTTTTGAAGCAATAAAAGTTCTTATTTAAAAATAAATTTTTAAAAGGATTTATTTTTGTATTAATCCTTAAAAAAGTTCAGATATCATATCTAATTATGAGTCAATAGTTACGGATGCTGACCAAGATGTTTTGCTGTTTAGGATCAATTTTTAATTTTTTTTTGGAAAAGCAAGATTTGAACTCTCGACCTCTAAGTGTTATATGCTTGCTAATTACCAATTGATCCCTCAACCATCTTGAGAATAACTCAAACATTTATATTTGTAACTGTAAAACATTGTATGTCTTCAGTTTAACCAAACGATATTGTTTGCAATTAAAGGAAATTGATCAAATCTAGGGATTGTGTTTTCCAATTTCATTTCTTCATCGCACAATGTGCGATGAAGAAGGAGAAAATTTGAGAAATCAAGTACAAAATCTGTTATTAGTTTTTGATATATCATGGATTTTATGGTTTTTAACCATGACATATCCATTGGTTTTAGAGTCTTTTGTATTATATATTGAGTCTTATTAGGTACAAACACGAGATGGACCTTGATGATCACTTTGGAGCTTTTGGAGGCTTGTAGCTGAACAAAACAACTTGGAGACGAACATTGTTGACCATGTAGATCGACATGCCTTGCCCGTGTCGGTCGACACACACATGACGTGAATGACGCATTCGGGATTTATTAAGTTTCAAGAATTGTAACTTTGCCCTAGAAATTTTTAATGTTTATAATTGAGGCCTAGTTTGTGTTTGAGGTTAAAAATATGTTTTTAGCAGTCCCAGAGACTAAGTGATAGTATTGTAAGTTTTCATTGCGTGTTCTAAGCAAGTTTTGTGGAGAGAAGAATCAGAACTCAACCTTTGTAGAGAGAAGATTCTGAACTCCATTTGTTTTCATATTTTATATTATGAGTATTATTCAAACCATGATTTGTGTTATCTCTTCTATATCTGAGTAGTCACTTTGTTAGATCTAGGGATTTCAAAAGGTTTATAATGGTTTGTTGAATTGGGCATAAACATGTTAGGTTATCTATATTGTTCTTTATCTAGATTTGTTAATTACACTAGACTTAAGATTGATCACTTTAATTCTGGTATCATAGGAATGTTGGTAGGTGCGAGAGTACTATTGATATCCTGACCTAATCTTAGATGAGCAAACAGCCTTTTCGCAGCGAGAGTTGGTTTAGGAATTTTGTAAACATATCATGGTTGTTCATCATAGAGACTCTATTTATTGGTATTTTGCAAAGAGATTTGATTTGCTTCTGTTTAGAGGATAGATGTCATCGCAGCGAGAGCTGGATATATTTAGTATTAGTGTTATGAGTTTAAGAACCAAACAAACATATGCAATCTAATTATTGAACTGCCAAGTTCACATTCCAGAGTATTCCTAAATGATCTTCCCTAGGTCTAGCGTTTTATTCACTTGAATTACATCCCTATCATCTATTTACTTTATTTGCATTGCTTTTATTTATTTCTTATTTATTGATCTAGCTTAACTTGAATCTATCATATCTATTGTGTGAGTTTTCATAGTCCTTGTGGATTCGATCCCTAAATGCTGCAACTGATCTCTTAATTTGAGAGAGTAGCTATTGGGTTATATTTAACCCCTGTCAGTTTTCCACTCAAAACCTGCAGTTTGTTTCCGTTTCGTTTTGTTAAAGTCATTTACAAAGTCATAGTTTTAAATTAGCTCAGTAAGTTTTAATCTTACCTTCTGTGATGTTTTTAGCTATACTGAATTAGGTTTCAACTATCATGGTGGATAATAGACAAAATATTATAAAACGTGATTTTGCTTATCTCGAATGTGAAGAGGTGAAAAGTATAACATGTAAACCCAAATAATTGTTTATTAGGATATCAACTGAGTTCAAGGAGGTAATATATGGGCATATGATTTGGTATAAGTTGCCATTTTAATACCCTTGGTATCGGAAGAGCTTGAGAAAGGGAGATTT
Organism: Cardamine flexuosa; assembly: GCA_963555745.1. NCBI lineage: Eukaryota > Viridiplantae > Streptophyta > Magnoliopsida > Brassicales > Brassicaceae > Cardamine > Cardamine flexuosa. Next base: position 20,182,253 of record OY743217.1, on the reverse strand, counting down.
GCGTGTTACAAAAATGTGTGAAGCAGGAAGATGGACCAAATTTGTTAATGTGTTTTTGTTTTATTAAAAACTCTAAAACCAATACTTATATCATGGCTAAAAACTATGATATATCAAACTGGTAATTAAATTCCAGGAAACATAGTATTATGATTACAAAGTATCAAAAGTATTGCCAAAAATAAACATTTCACTGATAATAAATTAGGATTATAAAGTAATTTTACAAAAACTTCCGGAAAATAAATAAATTATATTACATTAGTAGATATATGCACCATATAGTGAAGACGATAATAACATGAAAAGTGAATTGGACGATGCTTCCCAAAGTAAAGCTTATTTGCTAACGGTCGATTACATCTGTTATTTTCATTCTCTGTCTTTATTCATCTTATAATGCAAAACATGTGTTTGACTAGCATTTCTTGGCTAAACCTCACAATTACACACAATATTATAAAACCCAATGCTTATTTATGAATTTGTTTTTCTAAAATTAGATACCAATGTTTCCGTATCCAATACCTTCTAACAAGGTTTGGATTTGACTTTGTCCTCCTGTCATATTTTTATTGTATCTTTCGCATTTGTGAATACTGATCCATCACTAAAATAAGAAGTTCCATCAATCGGTGAAGATGTCATTAGTATATTGGGTTTCTTAAAAAAATAACAAGTTCCATCAGTTGTTTAAGACATCGTTGATTTGGTTTACATCTACCATTGATAATAACGAAACCAATGAGCAAACAGCCTTTTCGCAGCGAGAGTTGGTTTAGGAATTTTGTAAACATATCATGGTTGTTCATCATAGAGACTCTATTTATTGGTATTTTGCAAAGAGATTTGGTTTGCTTCTGTTTAGAGGATAGATGTTATCGCAGCGAGAGCTGGATAGATTTCGTATTAGTGATATGAGTTTAAGAATCGAACAAACAAATGCAATCTAATTATTGAACTGTCCAGTTCACATTCCAGAGTATTCCTAATTAATCTTCCCTAGGTCTAGCGTTTTATTCACTTGAATTACATCCCTATCATCTATTTACTTTATTTGCATTGCTTTTATTTATTTCTTATTTATTGATCTAGCTTAATTTGAATCTGTCATATCTATTGTGTGAATTTTCAGAGTCCTTGTGGATTCGATCTCTAAGTGATGCAACTGATCTCTTAATTTGAGAGAGTAGTTATTGGGTTATATTTAACCCCTGTCAGTTTTCCACTCAAAACCTGCAATTTGTTTCCGTTTCGTTTTGTTAAAGTCATTTACAAGTCATAGTTTTAAGAGATCTTACCTTCTGTGATGTTTTTAGCTATACTGAATTAGGTTTCAACTATCATGGTGGATAATAGACAAAATATTATAAAACGTGATTTTGCTTATCTCGAATGTGAAGAGGTGAAAAGTATAACATGTAAACCCAAATAATTGTTTATTAGGATATCAACTGAGTTCAAGGAGGTAATATATGGGCATATGATTTGGTATAAGTTGCCATTTTAATACCCTTGGTATCGGAAGAGCTTGAGAAAGGGGGATTTGCGTGTTACAAAAATGTGTGAAGCAGGAAGATGGACCAAATTTGTTAATGTGTTTTTGTTTTATTAAAAACTCTAAAAACAATACTTATATCATGGCTAAAAACCATGATATATCAAACTGGTACTTAAATTCCATGAAGCAAAGTATTATGATTACAATGTATCAAAAGTATTGCGAAAAATAAACATTTCATTGATAATAAATTAGGATTATAAAGTAATTTTACAAAAACTTCTGGAAAATAAATAAATTATATTACATTAGTAGATATATGCACCATATAGTGAAGACGATAATAACATGAAAAGTGAATTGGATGATGCTTCCCGAAGTAAAGCTTATTTTTTAACGGTCGATTACATCTGTTATTTTCCTTCTCTGTCTTCGTTCATCTTATAATGCAAAACATGTGTTTGACTAACATTTCTTGGCTAAACCTCACAATTACGTATAATATTATAAAACCCAATGCTTATGTATGAATTTGTTTTTCTACAATTAGATACTAATGTTTTCGTATCCAATACCTTCTAACAGGGTTTGGATTTGACTTTGTCTTCCTGTCATATATTTATTGTATCTTTTGCATTTGTGAATACCGATCCATCACCAAATAGTAATAGAATCATTGGTGATGGATCATTGTGTACTAAAAAATATATTTAAAAACTAAAAGAATATGAAGAATGAAGAAATATAATCATTGTGTACTTAAAAAATAGTAAAGAATGAATAAAGAGAATAAATATGTTAAAATCAAATATAGATTTATAATATAGTTTAGTTTATAAAATAATTTTTAAATAAATAACATTTTTTTTTACTTTTAGTGTTTATAAATTATAGATAAGTATTTGTAGATAGTTTATAAATAATAAAAATAATAATTTAATTTCATAGAATGGACATAACTGTATATAAATTTTCATATTTTTATGGTGTTATAAAAATAGAATCATGCGCAAAGCGCGAGTACATTTTCTAGTAAAAAGTAATTATAATGTAACAAACCAACATTTATGCAAACATTTCTCTGTGCTGCAAAACCTAGTAATTTCTTCAAAGAGGGTTTGCATAAATGTTGGTTTGTTACATTATAATTATTTTTTATTTCATTTACTCTATGTTTTTATAATTTTATGAACCCTCTTTGAAGAAATTACTAGAACGTAGCATAGGTATGAAAACAATTTCTTCCAAAAACATTCTCCACGTTTCCTTTTGAAGAATGTAGCATAGATATGAAAGAAAAAGAAACAGTTTCTTCACAATCCAGCTCTTCGATCATAGGTATGAAAACGTACGCCTTGTAAGATGTAGGAAAGTTTTTCTTTAAGGATCTTTAGGTATCGTGGTGATAAGCAGTCAGTGACTGACCAACTCTCACGCATAATTCAAATCTGATTAGGATTTTCTTTTATCTCTTTGTTATTTTAAATTCCTTGTTTTAATCGGATATCTATTTGGTGAATGTTTATAAATTTATATATATATATCTACTAACTGAGTCACAAAGAAGCGTAGACTCCTTAGAAAATATCCCTATTCTGGTGACTCGAAATTAGGTTAAATCTAACAATAAATTTGCAATGAAAAACAAAGTTTCTGAGACCAAGATAGATATACCTACTCAGAGAGAGACTTGCGGAATATGTTTAAACGATGATATCAATGATGATCATATATTCTCTGTTAGTAAATGTCATCATAAGTTTTGTTCCGAATGCATGAAACAATATATAGAGGTGAGACTACTCGAGGGAAGTTCCATGAGATGTCCTCGTTATAGCTGCGAATCTATGCTGACTTATCAAAGTGCTGCCAAACTTGTTACCAATAAAGTAAAAAGGATGTGGTCAGAAAGGATGAAAGAGGACTTGATTCCAGTAACGAGCCGAGTTTATTACCAAAACCCGAGGTGCTCGGCTTTAATGTTGCAAACTGAGCTCCTTAAATCTACTGGACTTAGGAGATGTTGTATCAAATGTGGTGAACCGTTTTGCATAAACAGTAAAGTTCCATGGCATAATAACATGTTGTGCGACCATTACAAGAAGTTGCATCCAAATCCTACAGAAAGCGATGGAAAGCTAAAAGATCTAGCAAATAAAAAAATGTGGTATCAATGTACAAAGTGTCAAAACATGATTGAACTTTCTAGTGGATGTGTCAGTGTAATATGCAGGTATCATCATCTCTAGTTACATCTTTTGAGTTTTATTATGTGTCAAATTATTAAGAACCAGATTTTGAATTTATGTATTAACGTTAGTTACTTGATAAATGGCAGATGTGGGCATGAGTTTTGCTATCGATGTGGAGCCGACGCGGGAGCTTGTTCTCACGGTCATCAATTCCCAGCACCGTCAAGATGGGCTTGGTTTTGGTTATGTTGTTTTATTTTCTTTGCGATAATTGTTATAATTGTGGTTATTTTTGTGATCATATAGTTATCACACAGTACATAATCCAGTTTTGTAAAGTCTTTATAAGGATTCCTAATATAGAAGAAAAAGCCAAATTCCCATATGATACAATCGAGTATTAAAACTTGAAAGACCTTTTTTTTTTTGGATAAATATGTGAATATCATTAAATGAAAGTTTGATTACAATGAGCTATACAGCTTTGAAGAACTACCTTACCAAAAAAAGAATAAAAAACAAGGAGAACTTTTATAGAGAGCAAAGCTTCTAAAACATTAAGTACTTAACCACTTTTGCATTAGGTTGCGGAACGCAGTCCATTTCCTTCTAGCAAGAATGGTGTCCTTGATGCTTCTGTCAAGGACCCGAAAGAGCTGTTCCAGTGTTGTAGTAGTCCGGTTATGCAACCGGTTGTTTCGTTCTTGCCATAAGAGGTAGACAACATTTTGAGCAACGAGGCTACGTAGCAGAGAAGGTGAAGTAGGGGAGCTCATAGAGGACCAGTTAATTAGAGAATTCCAACAGAGAAAATTTGAGGGAGGCATACCAAGCCTAGCGAGAACGAAATACCAAACAGATTCACTGAACTCACATAGAAGGAGAAGGTGGTCTCTGGATTCTTCATGCGCAGAGCACAAACAGCATTCGGAGGAGATTTGAAGGCCCCAGGAGAGGAGTCTTTGTCGTGTTGGCAGTCGATCGAGTTGCGCGACCCACATGTTGAAAGTGTGTCTTTGGGTAGCCCCTTTGAACCATATTTTCGGAGTCCAGTCTTTATTCAAATCCCGAGGTCGTAAATCATTCCAAGTAGACTGAGCACTGAAGCTTGAGAACTCTTTTTCTGATGTTAACCAGTAGAACTCATCGTGTGGGCCAGAGTGCAGTGGGATCTCAATTGTAGTGAGATACATTTGCAACTCTAGTGCAGGAGTAGAACGTGCCGGTCGCAATCTCCAACCTAGTGGAGTGCAAGCGGAAGCAACTGTTGAATGGGATGGTATACCCAGTTGTCATGGACCAGACAAACCAAGAGAAGTAATAAGAGGTCCTTTCGGAGCCCAATGATCATGCCAGAAGTTAATCCATTCCCCAAGTTACCCAGTTGCAAGATGACGAAGCTTTAGGAGGGTTTTCCAAATCCACAAATCCCCTGATTTTTCCTTTACTTCCCAGAAACTGACTCCTGATAACCTGTCTTTATGCCACGCAACCCACAGAGAACCAGAATTTGAGAATAATAACCAGATAAGCCTTAGGCACAGAGTCTTATTCCAGGCTGCAAAATTTCTAAGGCTTAGACCACCTTTTGCCTTAGGTAGGCAGATCGTTTGCCAAGAAACCTTTACACTATGCCCATTTTCAAGCTGTCCGGTCCAAAGAAATTTATAACACAAACTTTCCAGTTGCTTTAGGCATCCCTTTGGTAGGAGAAAAGCTGTCATCCAAAAATGTACCAAGCTGAAGATCACAGAGCTGATCAGCTGTAAGCGACCTGCAAAAGTCAACGGACGTACTGTCCAAGATGAAAACCTCTTGGTGACCATGTCAATAAGAGGAGCATACTCGGAGAGCTTGAGTTTTTGATGCATCAAAGGTAAGCCAAGGTAGCGGATGGGAAGTGAACCAGTTTGGAAACCAAAACTATGAAGATGATTAGTTTCCATTTGGTTCAGACCCACCGCAAACAGCTCAATTTTAGAGGGGTTGATCATCAGACTCGATAATTCTGCAAACTCCAAGAATGTATCGGAGATTCCTTTCAGAGAAGGGGCCGAGCCATCAAAGAAGATCATGATGTCGTCCGCAAAAGCAAGGTGAGTAATACCTAGCCTTTGGGTGTTAGGATGGTAGCCTATAGTCTCAGCGCCTAAACGAGAGCGCAGAATCTGACTAAAAGCTTCCATGATGATTACAAAAGGTAAGGAGAGATTGGGTCACCTTGTCTTAATCCTATGGTGGCTTTGAAGTAGGCACAGAGTTCATCATTTATGCCGACAGAGAATGACGGTGATGAGATACACTGCCAGAGCCACGCGATAAACGGTTCTGGGAGGTTTAGACCCCGTAAGAAACTCATGACGAAGTCAAAGGCTTTTTTGAGGTCCACTTTAAGCATAGCCCTGGGCGAGATGTTCTTTGTGTTGTATCCTTGAACCAGCTCTATTGCAAGGAGTATATTTTTGACAAGGAGCCGTCCTTGAACGAAGGCTGTTTGTGTATTGAAGATAGCTTCAGGCAGGAAAATCTGGTGACGATTGCCCAGAATTTTAGAAATCGCCTTATACACTGTGTTGCAGCAGCTAATTGGCCTGAAATCAGTGATTGAGACTGATGGAGTATTCTTTGGTATAAGAGCCAAAATGGTTGAGTTCCATTGACGAAATAGTTTTCCAAACGTGAAAAATTCAAGGATTGCGGACATGACCTCTTCACCCACGAATTCCCAACAACCAGTAAAAAATTCAGCGGGATACCCATCCGGGCCAGGAGCTTTATTCTTAGGCAAGCTGGCAAAAATTTCCTTAATCTCTGCTGGAGTGACAAGCTTCAGCAAATTTCTCGACATCTGCTCGTCACAATTGTAGCTGAAAAAGGCTGAGATCATGGATTGGTCGGTAATCGACGTACTTGCAGATTGGGCACCTAGAAGATGCTCAAAGAATTCCACACAATGGGCCTTAGTAAGTCGACGTCATTAAATTGATTGCCAGCATCGTCAAGTAAATAATGAATTTGATTGAGAGAGCGTCGCGCTGTAACAACTCTGTGAAAAAAGACTGAGTTTGTATATCCTTCGTCTAGCCATTTCACACGAGAGCGTTGTCAAAGGAAAGACTCCTCTGCTGCTGCCAGAGTCGCCCAAGAATGGTGAGCTGCTTTCTCCAGTGCAGCATTACTGGGAGATGGTTGGGCAAGGATTCTGTGCCGACAGCTTAGAAGATGCTCATGAGCCAACATTACCCTTTTTTTGATGCCAGAGTAGTGCCTTTTTCTGAATCCGCGAATGCAAGACTTAGCCAATTTCAGTTTCTTAGATAGGCAGAACATAGATGTGCCTTCGAGAATAGTCTCATTCCAAAACTGCTTTAAATCAGGAATGAATTCCGAATTATGAAAAAGGAAGTTCTGAAACTTGAATGTTTTACGCTTCTTGATGGTAGATGAGTCAAGGATTAAACTCATAGAGCTATGATCTGAAAAGTCTGGTTCCCCAAAATAACCAAGGGAAAGAGGAAATTTCAGTAGCCATTCATCATTTACCAGAATCCTGTCAAGCTTCTTTGTAATAGGAGTTGCATCTCTGTTATTCCATCAAGTATGATCACATCCTCTGAAAGGAAAATCTGAAAGACCAGAGGAGAGTAGGCAGCTTCTATGAGTGTTCATACCCTGAGATACTCTAAAACCATCAGAGTTTGAATCTTCATCAAGGTTCAAAACTTAATTGAGGTTGCCAAGTAGAGTCCAAAATATCCTGATGTCATTGATGTTTGTGAGATGGATTCAATATCTCGCCAAAGTTCAATTCGGTCATCCTTGTCTGTAGAAGCATAAACAAAAGAAACAAGTAACTGAGGCTTATTAGGAAACTTCACCAAACATGTGATCATTTGCAAATATTTTGCGATCACAGTGACAGCAACCTTCAGATCCCATAGTACCCAAATTTTTCCAAGATCTGAGTACTCATAATTTACGGCAAAATTCCAAGCAGGAAAAGTCGAACTTAATATAGAGAGGGACTGAGCTTGCTTGACGTGAGTCAATATAAGACTTCCAAAGGGGTTTGCGGTTTCTAAACCACTTCTTGAAATCATTTTGATGGTTATTATTGTTAAACCCTCGTAAATTCCAGCAAAATATATCCGTATTTACACTAATATCCATGGAAAATATTATGATTTGGGGGGGGGGGGGCGCTCTGCCCCTAGGGCTCCTGAGAGAACGCTTTGTGAAAAAAACTTGGAACCTTTTGTCATCCTCATCCGGATTATCGTCCTCCTCGGATAGAACCGGCAGCCCCGAGGCTGACTCTGGGTCATCATCATCAGAAGGTAACTGTTTTTATTTTGCGGGTGTTTTTAGCAGCTCATCTCTCAGATCAGCTATAACTGCTATAGAGTCTATGTCTATTGATTTTCCTTTATCCTTGGAAGCCAAAATAGCCGAAGGACCAGATTCCTTTTCTTTCTCTTGAGGAACTGGCTAACTAGAGGTGAGAGTTAATTGTTTCTGCTTTGGGGGGCCTGCCATTGACTTTCTTCTGGGGCATAACTCGGTTTGGTGAGAAGACGAGTTGCAACCTGAACATTTTTTGGGAGCTGAGGGGCATCTGCGGATGTGCTATGTCCAACCTGGCTGCAATGAGAATAGATGGGAGGCATCCAAGGACTGGAAACTTCAATCCTGCAGATATCTCCAGATTCAAACTGTGCGTTTACTCCTATGGCAAAGGCTTTCTTGGATCGATCACTGTCAGGACTTTTCCAACCTCCATATTGGACATGTTTAGCATGTTTGGATGAACAAGGATTGGGTGGCCAACCAGTCCTGCGGTGTGTTCCCATCCCTCTTCAGACCAGAATTGTGAGGCACATTTTTGAACTCAAGCCACACAGGAGCCAAGGGCAATTCAGGTTTGACTGGCTTCGGACAAGGTGCCCATTTGGCAACGAACATTGTCTGTCCTTCTAACTGCCAGAGACCTTGTCCGAGGATGAGTTTTCTCGTTGCAGGGTTTGGAACACGAAATAGGTATGCAAACCCACTAGTTTGGAGACTGTGATGTCTCTGTTTTTCTTGCTCCAAATGCCATTTGCAATGGCATGAATAGCTCCTTTAGGGGGTGGGTCCACATAGAACTGCCCTATGATAAAACTCTCCCAAGACTTTGCATTTTTGGTGATAACAACATTGGGGATTTTAACACACATCTCTCCTGAATCCAACATAAATGAAGTTCCTTTCTTCTTCAACTTTGGTGAGGTACCCTTTACCATGTCGGACCAGGTAGAGGCTGGGGACTCAATGGCCGGTTCAGTAGCAGGCTCTGATATGACACTTGTTTGTTGCAGATCTTTTGATTGTACATTCAGATCTGGAACTGTTTTAGATTACTGGGGTTCCACTTGGTTGGAATTGATGTTTGTCGCTGTAGCTTGAGCCGGGGCCTTGGAAGAACCCAGATCTGTGATGCTTTCTTTAGCTGAGGTCTTTTCAGAGCCCAGGTTAACTGATTCTGATGTGTCCGGAGCCAATTTCAGAGAGGATTTAGCAGGGCTCGGGGAGGCCTGATTTTTTGAATTAAGAGTGGAGGATCCATTGGGGGATCCACCAGAGGAGGTTTTTTTGTTTTTGTTCTTCCCCATTACGGAGGGGAGGGCTGGGTTAAAGGAGACGGCATGCCAAATGGCTGAGATATGCCGGTGGTCAAGAAGAAAAAATTGCCTCTAGAATCGCCTAGAGGAGAGAGAAAAAAGTTTTAAAATAATTTTACTTTAAACTCGTGAGTTATGAATAACTTAAAAGACTTAACCCAAAAAGACGTATATGCTATGCATTAGATGAATGAAAGTACAAATTGTATTCGAGATATTAGTTTAAATCGAGATCCAACTTGCTTTGGGTCGAAGGCGGCAGAGAAGCCAAGGTGTTAGGCCTGACTGAGATGTGAGATCTAGTTGATTCGGTATCCAACTCATGACCACGGTATGGTTAGTTAATCACCGGTTAGTTTATCATTAGTTCATCTTAATTTTAGTTATGTTTGATATACAGTTACCATTATATATATACGGTTTTTTGTTTTGTTTTTAGTTCCCGCTTTTTATAAATATATTTTATTGAGCGATAAAACGTAGACATGGAAATGTAAACATGGAAGAAGAAGAAGGCACTAAAGAAAAAGGAGAGTTTCTCAAACTAATATTTTCTATTTTCTTTTCTTACCTTATTTTATAGGGAGTCTTATTTCTATTTTTGTGGTTTTTATCGTTTTCACTTACCTTTTCTCCTTATAATTATATATATATATATATATACAGTAAACTATTGCATCATAAAGCGTAGACTCCTTAGAAAGAATCTTCTAAGTAAATATGGAGGAAGAAGGCACTATAGTACGACCAGATAACCTAAAACCCGCCGGAAAACCTATGTACAGGCTTTATTTCAAGGGTTTGGTAAGAGACGAAGGGACAATTTTATTGGCTGGATTTGGTGTTGCAGTTTGTGGCGACAAGGATGATCTTTTGTTTGACAAGAAGCTACCAATTCATAACTCCGCCATTACACTTTTAGAGGCTAAGCTTATAGCATTGAAATATGGATTAACCGAAGTTGTGAGTCTGGGGATCAAACATATCTCTATCTGTTGCGATAATGATCAGATTTTCGAATTGGTAAGTTTGTTTCCTTGGTTCACAAGTCTCTTTTTTCTTTTTGTTTCAGTCTCATAATTGATGTTTTGCCTTGAATGGTTTTTTAGGTTATGGAGAGATCCAAGCCTCAGCAAGAAAACATTGCCTTGCTAATGCGTGATGTGCAAGACATCAGAAAAAAATTAACATCTAGCATCCCTATTTTGGTGACTCAAAATTTTGCATATAAATTTGCAATGGAAGCAATCTGTAATGAGATCATCATTGATATGCCTCCTGCCAGGACAGAGACTTGCACTATCTGTTTGGACGAGTATCTCAATGCTGATGAGATGTTTTCTGTTGATAAATGTGGTCATGAGTTTTGTTCTGAGTGTGTTAAACGACATATAGAGGTGAGACTAGTCGAAGGAAGTTTAGTAAGATGTCTTCATTATCGCTGCACATCTATGCTGACTTATGCAAGTTGTGTCAACATTTTGACACCTAAACTAAAAGAGATGTGGGAACAAAGGATCAAAGAGGACTCGATTCCAGTAACGAGCCGAGTTTATTGCCAAAACCCGAGGTGCTCGGCTTTAATGTCGGAAACCGAGCTCTCTATATCTACTGGAATTAGGAGGTTATGTGTAAAATGCGGTGAACCCTTTTGCATCAACTGTAAAGCTCCATGGCATGATAACATGTCGTGCGACCGTTACAAGACATTGCATCCAAATCTTACAGCAAATGATAGAATGCTAAGGGATTTAGCAAATCAAAATCGGTGGCGTCAATGCAGAAAGTGTCAACGTATGATTGAACGTTATGATGGATGCTTCAGCGTAAGTTGCAGTTATTATCTCTAGTCACATCTTCTTTCGAATTTTTTATGGTTGACTTTGAAATTTATGTATCAACAACACTAGTTGCTTGATAACAATGGCAGATGTGGGCATGTGTTTTACTACCTATGTGGAGCTGATGCTGGACTTTGCTATCTTAGTCATGCCCCTCCTCCTCGTTCAGTCCAACGGCCATGGCAAAGGCCGCCAAGGCCAATAACCCGAACACCATCGCCATCTTGTGTTTCCTGCTGCTTCCTTCTTGGTGATAATTGCTATATGTGTTGTTATGCTAATATTGATCTTAAAACACAAGTGAAATTTCTATAAATTATTACTTCAACAAACTAATAAATTTGTTTGTCACTAATTTATACTTCACTATTTTATACTTTGATTCAATTAATAACTTAATAAAAATCTTCTTTCCAGTATTGTTTAGTTTATAGAGATACTGTAGTTATATAATACAATAGTAAAATCAGTTTTGTAGATTGTATGTTACAAACTAACAATAGAGTAATAAAACTTGAAGGACTAATCACCACATAGAGAGATTATTAAATTTATTGCATAAGTCTTACAAACCAGACTTTGGAGTTTAATAACCTGAAACTGTACGAGCCAAACATCTAAAACAGATTCCAAGAACATTAAGAGAAGAACACAGAACATTTTGTAATGAGATTCCGTGTGAGAGATGAGACATTAAAAAACCTGAGATATTAATCTCATTATCCTAAACTTGATACTTTCTCTACTCTCAGAGCCTCTCACTGAATCTAAAACTCTTAAAATAAAAAGAGTTATTCCCAATTCAATTACCCGAAACATACACAAATACAAGAACATAGCTTTATTTTCAAGAACCTACAGGAGCCATGTCTTTACCTTTGGTTGCAGCGGTTGCAGCAGCTGCGGCGGCGGCAGCTGCAGCCGCGGCCGCTGCTGCGGCTGCTGATGGTGCTGAGTTAGGTGTAGATGGAGGAACAGGGTTGCTTTGCTTTGCAACTACTTCTTGACGCTTTTGGAGCTGTGGAGAGTTGAGATCAGTAAGCATTTCTTTAATCTGTTTACCGGAAAGAGTTTCATGTTGAAGCAAAGCATTTGCTAGGGCGTGAAGCTCTTTGTTGTAAACAGTGAGGATGGTTTTCGCATTGTTATAAGCCTTTTCCAATAGAAGTTTCACTTCTCTCTCAATGAGAAGCCTTGTCTCGGTGCTCATGCTTTTCCCATTGTCGTCATAGTTATGTGCCACAAGACCAACCTCTTTGCTCATACCGAATTTCGTAACCATCGCTCTCGCGAGTTTAGTTGCTTGCTCAAGATCAGAAGAAGCACCTGAAGTTACCTCGCTTTCCCCAAATATCAACTCTTCAGCTACTCGTCCTCCCATACAAACATCTAACCGAGCAAGCATCTGTTTCCTAGAAATGCTAGTCTCATCTTTATCCGGTAGTTGAGAAACCATGCCAAGAGCCATACCACGAGGCACAATGGTTGCTTTGTGAACTGGAAGAGCACCTTCTGTGTGGATAGCAACAAGGGCATGCCCACCTTCATGGAAAGCAGTCAGTTTTCTCGACTCGTCGGATATAACCGCAGATTTTCTCTCGCTTCCCATCATGATTCTGTCTTTGGCAAACTCAAGATCAGACATTTTCACATCTTTTGCTCCGTCCATTGCAGCTTTTAGAGCAGCAACGTTGACCAAATTCGCCAAATCAGCACCAGAGAATCCAGGTGTTCCTCTAGCAATAATCATTAAATCAACATCCTCAGCCTTAAGTACCTGAAAACACACAATCAAGATTCGGTTCAATATTCATGCCATTGAACCTGATCCATCATCTATTGCATAAATTTAAAGTTACCTTTGACATGTGAGACTCCAAAATCTGGCGTCTACCTTCAACATCAGGATTAGGTACAACAATATGACGATCAAACCTCCCAGGTCTAACCAAAGCCTTATCCAATGACTCAGGGAAATTTGTTGCCGCGACAACAATAATTCCTTCATTCTGTTTAAAGCCATCCAACTCAACGAGCAACTGGTTCAGTGTCATCTTCATGTATTGCTGGTCCTTGGGATTACGACTTCCTCCAATAGCGTCGATTTCATCAATAAATATAATACAAGGGGAGCACTTCTTCGCAGCGCTAAAAAGATCTCTAACTCTTCTAGCTCCAACTCCAACAAACATCTCTTCAAATTCACTACCACTGCAAGAGAAGAAAGGCACTCCAGCTTCTCCAGCAATAGCCCTTGCAAGCATAGTCTTCCCTGTGCCAGGTGGACCCACAAGCAACACACCCTTGGGAAGCTTTCCTCCTAAGCGAGTGAACCTCTGTTATTAAACATCAAAGTGTCAACCTCCACCACAAATAGTACAGATGAGAAAAGATGTTCACATGAACTCACCTTGGGGTCGCGGAGATAATGCACAATTTCCTCGAGCTCAGCTTTTGCTTCATCAACACCCTTTACATCGGTAAATTTGGTGCTGGATTCCATACTTGGTTGAACTTCTTCATGCAAACCAAGTCCTAACACATTCAAGCATAAATTTATTAGAACAAAGTCAACTAATTGCATTACTGAAGAATAATACAACTAAACTACCTTTGCCAATTCCTCTATCCTCGATAAGTGCTCCAATACCAGAAATAAGTAAAAATCCAACTGCAATAGTTCGGATTGTACTCCATAACTGTTCTTTAAAGTGAGTCCTTTCCGTAGATATCGTATGGATCGGTGCAGCAGCAGTTCCAAGGGCACCATCTTTTGTTTGTTTTCCTAAGTTTCTAAATGCACCGAGAGCTCCAAAACTCTCTTCCTCCCTAGAAGCACCAACAATACCTTAAAGAAAACATACAAAAACTTTTACCAACAATATAGAAACTGTTCACTAGCTGCAAAAAAACGACTCTGAATCAGACAACACGTTTCTCTCACTATCTCTCCTTACCCACCTCTTTGCAATGTTCGTACAAGCTCACTTTGATCAAGCCTATCAACTTTGACCAATGCCTTAATGTATTCCGACAACGCAGAAGCATTGGCATGCAAGGATGGTTGGCTTTCAAACATTCTAATAACTGCTTCAGGGTCGTTTCTTCGATAAAGTTCTCTCAAATGAGCTACTTCATTAATTTCTTCCCTGTCACGTACTCTGCGTGCAAAGCTACCAACATAACTTGATTGAAACCGTGGTTTTGGCAAAGAAGCTCCACCACCACCAACTCCAGCTAAAGTAAAAAAAAAGACAACCCATGTACATCAAAATGGTTTTGATAAATTGAAAAACAATAAGACTTCTCAGCAAATGATTATATATAATACGTACTTCCAGCAACTCCAGCTCTAGGAAGAGAAGTGTAAGCTCTGACAACTAAGCTTCTTAAACTTCTCAATTCTCGTTCATGACTCGAAACCTGCCATGGTAATTAAGTAAATATACTAATCCCACACTCAAAATAGTAAAATCGTCATAAAAGGTGAAATCTTTTTACTCGCTTTGAATCAAGAGTAGAGTTTTGCACTCCCAAAGATTAAAACCTTATAGCCAATTTCAAAATTAGATAAACTAGCTATCCAAATCAAACCATTTAGAATCCTAAAAGACATAACATTTGAGGGTTTGCATAAGATCATCTTTAGCTTAAGTATGACATTGATCAATGGTAATGATACTAACCACTCATCCCAAACTCAAATTGGCAAAATCTTCACAATATGTGTAATCTTTTTACCTGATGTGAATCAAGACTAAGTCTTTACACTCACAAATATTAAGACTTATATGCCAATTTCAAAAATTAGGTGAATTAGGTACTCAAATCAACCAAATAGCCATAGATAAGATGATTTTCATAAATCCCAGATATATGAAATAACAAAATGTTATACAGAGGACAAAAAACATGACATTAGAAGGCAGGTAAGATTTTTTTAGCCTCTAGGGTTTGCAATATATCATCTTTTAGCTTCTGTAAAACATCGATCATTATAAAACCCATTAGAAAATGATATCTAAATTGATCAAATCAATTCTGTACAAACCAAATCCGAAATATTTGGGTGCAAAAATTGCATAAGAAATGAGAAGAACAAAAACCTTGGTGATTATGCGTCTCCAAGCCATCAATCAATCTCTCTATTCACGGCGTCTGAAATTGATGTGAATGTCCGCAAAACTCGAGCTCTAAGGTTTTGTTTCGATCTGTATCGGAAAGAAAAGGGTCTCTCTTTGTGTTTGGGAAGAACGGTGTCTAATCTTAATCCCAAGTCTTGAAAAGACTAAAATACACGTGAGAGACCTGTTTGGTTCTCGGGAGAGAGAAGATTGTGCAGCAGGTGGAGAGACACGCACGAGATATGTTAGGTCGTACGTGTGATAAAATGACATAAATACCCTTGGCCTTATTACCCAATATTTCGTTATAAATGGGCTTGGCCCATTCTAGAAAATGCGTATAGCCTTACTAGGCGGATGAATCACTGAACCTTATTTCCCACTTGAATTCTCTTTTAGGCATGTCCGGAAAGTAGGCTAATTCATGCATGAAAATTTTCTGATGAATCATATATTAAATTCAAACATAAATTATACCCAGTAAAAATATATACATGAAATTTTAATTATTTTGAATTCAATATCTAAACTTACAAATTGTTTAACAGTTAAATCTCGAAAATATGGTGATGACGTGCCTATGATGTGGAGAGGAAAGTCGGCCAACTAATACCTGAACTTTTCACATGTGTTAAATTTATATTCAAACTATATTTCACTGCAAAACATACATGAACTATTAAATTTTTTGAATTCGATGTAGCGATGACATGGATATAGATGAAAAGACTATGTTGAAGCTAATATTCGAACTTATGATTTTTAACTCTTGAAAATTAGCCTCAGTACAATTTATGCTATCACATTCATCATCGTATATCGTCCACACACAAATATATATATATATATATATATATATATATATAGTTTGGTATATTGGTTAATCAAAATAATAATTTAATTTATTTCTTTTAAAAATTTATAAATTTTAAGAGCGCGAGATTAAAAATTTAGATATTACTTTAAAATTTTTAAAATAAACTAATTAAATTAAGAGAATGTATTAAAAAATAATTAATTTAGAGATACCTTGTTTGGTGGGTTCAGAGAACCTCTAATTGTTCTTTTTCACCATGTCTACTTGATTCTACAAGAAAAAGAAAAAAACCCATATACAGATCTTGATCCTCTCAATCGAGTTTCTATCTTTTTCTTCGATCTTCAGAGATCTTGTTGTTTTTCTTTCTTCTATTTCTCTCTGGGTATTAACTATTTTGATATTTCAGATCAAATCGGTATTCACTATTTCTTTCAGATCGAACCGGTTCAAATGTACATTGATATATTTCTCCTTCATTTACCGGTTTGATTTCCTTAATTTTCGTTTAAAAGGAGAGATTTTTTCCTTAATAGGACTTATCAGAATCGGATTGAATCTCTTCAAAAATTAGATTAAGTCGGATTAAGTCTTTTATAAATGAGGTAAATTACGGAAAAATATTAATTAACTTGTAAAAATTAATTAATTAATTAATTATTTTTTTACTTTTCGTAGGATTAAACCATGATGGGCACGTGGGAAAAGTGAAATATCTTAATTTTTATTTTTACACTTTCAAATTTTTTTAATCATTAAAAGAAACTAATAAAATTATTATTTTTATTAACCAATATACCAAGCTATATATATATATATATATATATTTGTGTGTTGATAATATAGAGTGTCATAAATGGTACTGAGTCTAAGTTTTGAGAGTTAAAGGTCATTAGTTGGAATATTAATTTCAACACAATTTCTTCATTTTTATTCACATCATCGCCATATCGAATTCAAAATTTTATTAGTTCAGGTATTTTTTGCACTGAGGTATAGTTCAGGTCTGAATTTAATACATAGGCACATCCTCGCCACATCGAGAGTTAATGGTAGGTTAACTGATAACATCGTATTTTGACACGTTTTTACTATAGTTTTTACATTTATTTTTAGAGATTAGTGTGATTGCAAGGCTAAATAAGCTATAATCGAGTATTGTTAGTGTCAAAGAGGTTTTACAGGTTTTATGAGAAAATTGACCAAAAGAGGCCGTTTTAAGGCAGTTTCAGAGCATCAGAAGTTTGACAACATTTGAAGATCTTCTTGTGAACCAAATCTGAAGTTCTCTATATCATTGGAAATCTTGAAGAGTCAAGATTCACTTGGGACAAGAATTGAAGCAATCCATTCAGCCATTTAGAAGATGCATCCCGAAGAGTGAAGCAATGTCAACAGAAGCCAAAAGCTCCAAACCTCGGTCACAAGGCTTGTGACCGAGGCCTAGCCTCTTGAGCACCTTGGTCACTGGTGCCCATAACCGGGGCCTGGTCCATCGCCTCCACACTTACCAAAATGACGAATTTACCCTCAAAAACCCTAAAACCGACCTCTTGTGCCCCAAGACCTATAAATACAAAGCTAAATCGTTAGGATTTCGTGTGATTCACCAGTGCTTCCTCATCAAAATCCTAGAAGATCTTTATCACAACATCAAGCCCTTGCCGCCTCAAAGGAGCCGCACCAAGTCTTGTTGATTCGTAGAAGCTTTGGAGTCTCACCATATCTTTCTCTAGTCTCTTGTTACTTTGTAAAAGGAGGAGTCCTTACCTCTTGTATTTCAAATCTAAGAAGTAATCTCTAAACCTTTACCCCTTTTTATGAGATCTATGTTTTATTCATTCATTGCTTTGATGTTTCCTTTGAGCAGTCCGAGTAAACCACCTTGTTGGGTTTAAAGGGCCAGTCAAAGGGGTGATGTGATTATTGTTGTTTGATTGGCGAGTTTATTGTCTTTTCATATCCGTCTATATTTTCTTTCGGTCATATCTCATTCTTAATGCATATAGTTAGAGTTATGTACTAGCTATTGATCTTAGGCATCTAAGTAATTCGATTGCTTAGGTTGTTTGAACCTAGATTTGATGAGTATTGCGTCAAATCTAGCAATCTATCAATGAGTAGAACCTCATCTTGGAGCCTAGTCTGGGAAAGATGATCACTACTCCAATCCTCAAGCTCAGAAACTTGCCTGTTCACTTGCTCTCTAGGACCCAACTCTTTGACATACCCAGCAATAATGTCTTTGGAGGTTTCTACAGAGAATGTTTAACCATCAGTGGTAGGTGTCTTTCTCAACTTGTCCATGTCAAAGTTCATGACCTGATCACCAAAATTCAAGCCTATCCTGCTTCCCCTTACATCAATCATGGCACCAATATTAGCCAAGAAAGGTCTTCCCAGAATGAGAGGATCCTTAGGTTCTTCTTCATATTTCAACACCACAAAGTCAGTGGGAATCAAGCAATTTCCAATTTTCACAGGAACATCTTCTGGAATCCTCTTGGACCTGTCGACTGGAAAGCAGTCATCCCCAGTCTAACAGCAACAGAGTGAGGTATCAAGTTGATACTTGAGCCAAGATCACTAAGAGATTGAGAAAATTTTCCTCTAGAGATGGAGCAATCAAGCATAAAACTTCCTGGATCAGGTAGCTTCTCAATAATCATGGCACTAACTTGTTTGGAGACACTCACTTCTTTCTGATTTCCTTTCATCTTCTTTTGGATCTTGTTCAAGCAAATCGCGCTAATGTCCTTGGTAAGCAAAGCTCCTTCCTCAGGACTCACACCATTTGTAGCCATCCTCTTAACATACCTCTTGAGTAAAAGTGAAAACTTAACTTCATCAAATAGAGGAAGCTTAATCATAGCCTTATCCATCATTACTTTGAAACTGGCTTCCTCCATCTCTTGTTTTGACTTCCGAGGCATTGGATATGAAACCTTAGGTTTGTAAACTCTTTCAGCAGGTTTTGGAGTTGTTTCAGGTGAAATCGGACTGCTGCAGTCCTCACATTGACCGACAGAAGATGTGTGTCGATCGATGATATATCATGTATTTTATGGGTTTATGACATGATATATGCATTGGTTTTGATTCTTTTGTATATATATTGAGTCTTATTAGGTACAAACACGAGATGGACCCTGATGAGCACTTTGGAGCTTTTGGAGGCTTGTAGCTGAGCAAATCAACAAGGAGATGAACATTGCTGTCCATGTCGACCGACATGCCTTTCCTGTATCGGTCGACACATACATGACATGAATGACGCCTTCGAGTTTTATCAAGTTTCAAGAATTACAACTTTACCCCAGAAGTTTCTAAAGTTTATACTTCATGCATATTCATGTTGTTAGGTTAAATTAGGTTTTAGAAATCCCTGAGACTAAGTTTTTGATAATTCTAAGTTTTCATTGAGAGTTTCAAGGAAGTTTTGTGGAGAGAAGATTCAGATCTCAATCTTTGTAGAGAGAAGAATTCTGAACTCCCTTATTTCTATTTCTAATTTTATGAATATTATTCAGACAATGATTTGTGTTTTCTCTTCTATGTCTGAGTAGTCATCTTGTTCGATCTAGGGTTTCAAAAGGTTTATGATGGTTTGTTGAATTGGGCATATACATGTTAGGTTATCTATAATGTTCTTCATCTAGATTTAATTATCACACTAGTCTTAAGATTGATCATCTTAATCCTGGTACCGTAGGAATATTGGTAGGCACGAGAGTGCTATTGATATCCTAACCCAATCTTAGATGAGCAAACAGCTTTTTTGCAGTGAGAGCTGGTTTAGGAATTTTGTAAACATATCGTACTCGCTATTCATAGAGACTATATTTATTGGTATTTCGCAAAAATATTTGGCATGCTTCTGTTTAGAGGATAGATGTCATCGCAGTGAGAGTTGGATGAGATATCATATCAGTGTTATAAGTTTAAGAACCGAACAAACAATTTAGTCTTGATTATCGAACTGCCCAGTTCACATTCCAAAGTATTTCTGATGATTGTCCCTAGGTCTAGCGCTTTTAATCACTTGAATTACATCACGTTCATCTTGTTTGCTTTTTTTTGCATTGCTTTATTTTATTTACTATTTATTGATCTAGCTTAATTCAAATATGTGTTTCTATTGTGTGAGTTTTCAGAGTCCTTGTGGATTCGATACCCTAAGTGCTGCAACTGACCTCTTAATTTGAGAGAGTAGTTCTAGGGTTATATTTGACCCCTGTCAAATTTTGGCGCTGTTGCCGAGGACTCTAAATTCACCATTAGATTTCAGTTAGAGTTTAGTCTAGATTTTATTTTTCTTTTGTTACTTAAATTTCTATTTTCTCTTATCTCAGGTTCAGGTGCATGAATCTTAGAAGCAACAAGAATAAAGAACTAGTTGTTACTGAGGAGATTGGGAAGTTAGAGAGAGCTAATCGCAAAGCACAGAGGAAATCATAGATGGTTCAAACTATTGTGCTTGTGAGGGATGCTACTGGGATCTTACGTGATTTAGAGGGCAACCAATTCAATGATCAAGGTCAGAAACTTGATGCTGAAGGGAACCCATTGTCGAGAACGTCGATGAAACTATCCATGTCGACCGACACGAATCTGGTTATGTCGGTCGACACGCTGCCAAAGGACGTGGTCCTGCTGATTTGGATGCTCAGGTTGAACCTGTGGGAAGAACACTGGCTGATTATAACATACCCAATGAGTTCTACACTAATAGGTCTGCTATATGTCCTCTTGCTTTTCAGAGGAATGAAACCCCAATACTACACTCTTGTGGGGGCAACACACTTTCTATGCTCATCCTGCTGAACATCCTATGGACCACATAGAGAAGTTTGAAGACTTGGCTTCGAGTATTAGATCCAATGGAGTGTCTGAAGACTATATATTCTGCAAGCTCTTCCCATACTCTCTTGCTGGGGAAGCAGCTCACTGGTTGAAGCAGTTACAACCAGGATCTTTGACCACTTGGAAGGACATTAAGACATCATTTCTGAACAATTTTTGTGATGATTGATGTGATGTTTTATGCATCAGGTTTTACCCAACATCTAAACTTTGCAAGTGCACGGTTGTGCGCGGCAGTATAATGGTGGGATCGATCCACAGAGAGTAAAGAGCACTATAGATCCGTAGATCTAAACAAAGCTAGGATGAAAATATGGAAAGTTGTCACGAAAATCAAATCCGAATAAAATCTTTAATTAAGGAAATAAAAATCAATTATAAACAAATGTTGGGATTTGGGAAATCGTAAGGATTTAAACAAATAAAAAAGATATCTAACCGGATTAACAATTAAATGATCTAGATCTAGAATACAAACACTGTACCATAATAGATCTTTTATTAAAAGAAAATATTATTCTAATAAATCTTTTAATTAAAAGCAAATATTATTCTACCATAAATCCGCTAGGACCCTATGATAGCATATCTTGAGCAAGTTTGATAGAGTTCACTTGTACATCCAGCTTCAACTCTTGGAAATCTGGAAATCAAGCCTATAAACTATAGACTCCGGGTAGAATAGCCAACACTAGCTGTACTATAAAACCCTATGAATCATTTGATAGATTCGTCAACCTAACAAAAACATTTGTTTCATAGAAGTAGAGATCGATTAACCATAATTCTAATCTATAAAAATAACCTAATTAAACAATAAATCCTTTTGAATAAATCCCATCTCCCAACATGCAGATCTACTCAACCATGGTAATGGGTTGATAGATCATGGTGTTGTATGGTTGAAAATGCAAAGAAAGAGATGAAGACATAATGTAAATCTTGAAAATGCAATGAAAGTACTTTAGATCTGAAAAAAATCAATGTAAAAAGTTTACAGATCTGAAATGAAAATAAAAATAGCAGAGTAACAGTAAAATTTGTGTATAGGTCTCTCTGGCCGCTCAGGAAATGATCCCTATTTATAGAGTGTCTTCTAGGTTAAAATTCAGAGTTAATGTACGATCTGGAGAATATTCATGATTGGGATCGATCGATCCGATTTGGATAGATCGATCTTCTTCCTCTGATCCGTGCCACCTCATAGATTCCTTTGACTGACTGATCTGCTTCGGGATCGGTCGATCCTCTTCAGGATCGGTCGATCCAGGATGTCTCCAAAATCCAATGATGTGTAAAAACGTCCAAAGTTGCTCCATTTTGCACATTTTAGCTCCAAGGAAGTGAAAACCTGAAAAGACACTAAAATCGGCCAAAAGAACACAAAACCTAACTTCTAGACTCAATAAGACAAGTAAAAAAATAATAAAAACATGTCAAAATAGACACTCATCACACCCCTAGACTTGAATCCTTGCTTGTCCTCAAGTAAGAAACAAGACAATGAAACAAAATATAGAAGTGGAAGTTTGAAAAACGGGAACTTACGCTTAGCTTTAGAAATCCATCATGTTGATCATGTAAACTAAAAAGAAACCTTGTGAAAGGTTAATCGAACTTTAGTAGTACAACATGTACTTTACCATAAGTATAGCAAACATTACCGTACTCTAGCATCCGAGATCCAAGGAACTTCTGAAATCTCCATTGTTGGCCCTTTAACATCCATTAAGTGTTGCATGCAGTCTCACAAAGGGAGTCAAAATCGCTATGGGCTAGTAACGGCGGGCCATTTTGAGGGTAATGGTTAGGCATGATAGATGAATTCCGGTGCAAGCCAATGCGCAAAATCACAGTGAGATGGAAACCAAAAATGGTGCACAACCTCCTGAACCTTGGATCCCAAGCAAGCTTCTATATAATGATCCTAATAGAGTTTCTATTGGTGCTAAAATAAAATAGATAACATAAACAAATATCTAACTAAATAAATAAAAGGTTTTATTCTGGTTCTTTCAGACTTCTTTCCCTTCTCTTTTTTTTTTGAAAGAGAGTCTTGGGATGAGACGGGATCGATCGATCAAGATAGGATCGGTCGATCCAGAGCATTTTTTCTGAGAAGGGGGAAGTTGGAACCAGTTCTAACCATGTACATCAATCCGACTAAAAACTGCACTAATAGTCAACTCAAACTAATAAAGATGAAGTACTGATGCTAGAAAGCTTACTCGGAAATCTTTAGAACATTTGGTTGTACCGGCTCCCATACTCCGTAGTTTTTGCACTTGGTTGCACATGCTCCTAATGTTGCGAAAGAGGACTAGGGTCTGAATGAAAAAGGTGTAAGGGTGTGGAACCAAACTAAAAATGAGATTGGCCATCTGGAGCTCCAATAAGAATGGGGTGAACTCCAGATGTATATGATTCTTTTGCGATATCAATCGCCTAAGTGAGAAGATTAGTCCAAGTTAAAAGTCCAGGTAGATAGAGCCAACGCTGGATCATTCAGATTTCCAAGGATAGGTTGCTTCGGGTAAAGTTGATCCACTGATGGTGTTTCCAATCTTCCTGAACTAAGTCCAATAAATGTCAACATAAAATGGAAACCAAGAAAATTGTAAAATCCCATGTTTTGACTCAATGAAATGACTCAAGAAAAATGAAAAAGTTTTTTTTTTTTAAAGTTTGAAATTTATTTTGGGACAAGTAAACAAAAGAAAACACAGTGCTAGTAACATATGAAAGCAGTCACCCCTTGCCCCAGACTTAAATCAATGTGTCCTGCAGTGATATAGAATCAAAGAAAATGGGTGCTGCAAAACAACACTGGAGATAATGAATTGTGAACAAGAAAGCAAACCATAAACCGTGGAAGGAGTTTTACGACCACAAGGGAGCATTGGTTTGTACATGAACCAGTTTTCAACTTTTCTTGTCACAGGGATTGATCGATCTGAGTAGGATCGGTCGATCCTGGCGTACTGAAACTTCTTAAAATTTGCATCTTCTGCGTTTTGCAGCTGTTTTCAGTCAGCTCAACACAAAAACATCATCATATCTTATTTTGGAAAATAAATAAATAAAATAAAATAACTGAAGGGAAATAAAATAAAATAGTTTCATTAATTCAAAAGCAAAAAGAACTTAAAAGAACATTGTTGGGTTGCCTCCCAACCAGTGCTTGTTTTTGCAAAGTCACTATCTTGACTTAGTTTTATTTCAATTGGGTTTTGGGTTCATTGGAGGAATGGTATCTTCCTTATCTGGTGGCTGATTTTGTGCCCTGATCTTGGGTTTTGCAGTGACAGCTCTCATCATATAGTCCAGATTTTCTTCAGTAGCTTCAAAGTTTATTTCTGCTGGAGCTTTGCCAATATCGCTTCCCGGAGTCATGCCCATTGGATGAACACCATCAACAGAGTCCACATCTTTCATAATGAAAGCTTGACCATTCATGGTGGGAACTTTGTCGACGGTATCGACGTAGAAGGTCATGGAGGTGTCTTTGAACCGAAGTTTAATCCTCCTCTTGGAGATTCTAATTGAGGATCTGGTTGTTGCTAGAAAAGGTCTACCAAGTATAACTCCTTTCCATTGTTCATCCAGTGCAAGGACAACAAAGTCTACCAGCTCATAACTTCCATTAAGCTTGACAGGAATGTTTAGGAGTTTCCCAACTGGTTTTCTTGATGTACCATCAGGCATCTCAACCTCCATGGTAATTGGTGTCATGTGGAGTAACCCTAACTTCTTAGCTTGGCTGAGTGGCATCATGTTCACGCTGGCTCCAGTGTCAAGTAGGCTGTTCTTAAATCGATTCTGCCCTATAGTGACTGTGAGAGTAAACCTTCCGGGATCCTCTAATTTTTGGAGAAGTTCTTCTGGCATCTTCTTGCTACATTCCTCTTGAAGGAAATCAGCTGCTTCTTGCATAGTTTTCCTTCCAGAAATTATATCTCTCACTGAATCCATGACTTGAGGGGTCATTGATTTAACTTCCATGAAAGGCAATCTCACCCTCATCTCAGTGATTACCTTATCTATCATTTTCTGCATCTCAAGGTTTGGTTTTTCAGGTGGTTGTGGGTTATCTCTTCCAATCCCTTCTTGATTCTCATTAGTTTCCATGTTTTCAGCAGAGTTCATCTCTCTAGGTGGCTGCAAGGTTGATTCTCTAAACTATTTGTGATTTCTGAAATTTTTTAGGTTTTTATTAAGCATTGGATCCCGAAAACGTGTCCTCGAGGATCGATCAATCTCAACCCGGATCGGTCAATCCGGCCTGATTTTTAAATATTTGTTAGAGGAGTAGGATCAATTGATCTAACTTTGTGGGTCAATCCTGATAAAATCTGGGTTGATCCTCTCATTGAGAAAGCAGTGGCTCTCATCGATGGATCGATCGATCCCACCTTTGGATTGATCGATCTCAGCGGGCATTTCCATAAAATTTTCTTCATCTGTGAACAGATCAATGTACTTCAGATATACTATGGGATTGGTTTCAGGCTTCCCTGGGAGAGTCCCTGGTAATGGCTTAACCATTTTGGCTGACCTTTGAAACAAGTATTTTGCCTACGCTAAGAATGAAAACAATCAAACAGAGCATGCAAACAGAACACAGGTTTTTCAATCAATTATAGTATAGATATGAGTCAATCCATTGGGAGAATAACACTAAGCAAAAAGGATGTGTACATTATCAATTAATTCAAGCCAAATATGAAAGTTGTTTGGTAAAATCTATCAACCTAAACGAATGCAAAATAAAAGATAAAACTAAAGACTAAGCTCACTAAAGGCTGTCACACTTCAGTAAGTAGTCAAAGACACAAAAACACAGAAAACTTAAAGCAGACAAGGCCACTCGACTAGTCCACTCGAGTGGGCAAGTTTAACTACTGGACTACTACTTAAACGATCTAAACTGGTGAGACAAGTGATATTAAAACTATACGGATCATAGGGGTGAATTAACTAGCACATGGCTCTAGGAAGTCCCAGGTGCTAACATGCTCAATCAATAAGGAATTCCCTTAACAACAGACTTCATAGCCAGCTCGATCCATGGGTCGTGGTAGAGAGGCTCAAGACCCAACCCAGTCAGCATAATGTGAGGAGTCGGATCAGTTATGAAGATTCAGCCTATTCGAGTCGAGAAGAGTTGATAACAAGTGAATAGGTAGAGTTGTGACATAAATCAATGTCTGATGCATCCACTCTCATGCTATTGTACTCTAAACCTCGGAAAAAGTCTATCTAGTGGCTCAAGGCATGGGTCGTGCTCATGAGACCATCTAAAATCATGCCCTAACTGGCCAGAAAGGAACAAGAATTAAAATCACTCACCCAAGAGGGAAAACAAAAAATTTGCAAACAAACTTAGACACCCAAGGCGATCAAAAACATCATGAAAAATCCTAATCTAACTACTGACACACTGAATCCATGAAAAATCGCTCAAACCCAGAAATCTCTAAAATTAACATATGTAACAGAGAGAGGGAGGATGAACAATTTTGTAGAAGGAATCAAACACAAATACGAGTTATATAAAAAGTTATTCCACGTATAAAATCAAAAAGTCTGATAGGTCTCAAGAACAAAAGATGAACTAGAGAGAGAAATTCTAAACACTAGGTTAAGCTAATAGAATGTGGCGTACCCTGACATTAGGTTTATTAGGAGCTTTTATACAAGGTGACAAAAGAGAAATAATCGAATTCCGAGTTTTAAGGGAAAAAGAGTAAGAGTGCCACTCGACTAGTCAGTCGAGTGGGTGCTGTGGCTGACTCGACCACCCACTCGAGTGGCCTGGTCGAGTAGCTTAGTAGAGAGGCTGACTCGACCACCCACTCGAGTGGGTTGGTCGAGTAGGCTACTCAAGTGGTCTACGATGCAGTTAAGGCTCCAGTTCGACATGTCTTCACTCTTCGGGATGCATATTCCAAATGGATGACTGGATTGCTTCTATTCTTGTCCCATGTGAATCTTGACTCTTCTAGATTTCCAATGGTATAAATAAATCCAAATTTGGTCCACGGGAAGATCTTTAAATGTTGTCCAACTTCTGACGCTCTAAAGTCACTCGAATGGACAGTCGAGTGGCTGGTGATGAGTGCTTACTCGAGTGCCTGGTCGAGTGGGACTGTGCTGAGTGAGGTTGAGTGAGCCTGTGGTGGTGAGGTTGAGTGAACCTGTGGTGGTGAGGTCGAGTAAGCTTGTGGTGGTGAGGTCGTATGTCTTCACTACACATCCTCACTCTGTCCATACAGCTTCACTTCACATCTTCCTTAGTCCAACAGCTTGATCCAAGCTTCAATTCATGAGCCCAAAATTCAAGTATGCTTCAAACAGCTCCATAAGCACCTGATATGACCCCAACTATGCAAAATGTATGTAATGCTTATGCAAAAACATTAAATTCCCTATATGAGAGATAAATGCAAGAAATAGTATGAACAATGGCTTAAAACTAGACGAAGGCATGATAAAAGGACTATAAAAACATGCTAAATACAGTGTTATCAACTCTCCCAAACTTATACTTTGCTTGCCCTCAAGTAAATATGAAAAGATGAGATGAAAGGAGTAGTGCGAAAATGAGGATTTAGAACCTTAGCAGACTATACAAACCTCTAATTAAGAACTCATTTGGTACAAGGATTGATTTTAAGAGATAAAAATGATCTCTTCTTCCTCTGGTTTATGCATTTAGTAACAGGGATCTCTCAAGAGAATTGATTGAACTTTAAGAAAATGCTAAAGGTAAGAGCCAACAGATGCATACAAGAATAGATTCCCATCTACCCAAGCACACACAATAATGACTTTCCTAACTCTAAATTCCCAGAAACTCATCCAAGTTCTACCCTTGTGCTTAAAAGCTTTTTTTCATTTCTTTGACTCAAGGATTGATTTCTGTTTTTCTTATAAGGAGATGATCAATTTTTTTTTACTTCTAGCGGAATTGGGGATTTTTTGTTTCCTTTACTGCCAGGCTCTGACTCGACCCCTTTGGTCGAGTAGAGTGGTCGAGTGAATTTTCATACACTAATATATTTTTTTTCTCTTCATAAAGCCTTCCCATATCATATATAAAGTTCCCAAATCCTTTACTAGACACATATACTTATTATCCTCTCCAACGAAACGTTTTTTTAGCATTCTCTTATCTTTTTCTTTCTTTTCTCACTCTTTGTTTTCCTTCCCAGACTCTAGCTAACGCCTAATTCGAATTCCCTAGCCTATTCTGGTCCAAAAAGCGTGGACCAGAGTCTATATGGAAACCTATGCTTGTCAGCCTAAACCTAACACTTTCTCTTAAGTTCAATCGAAAGTTAGGCCTTCCACTCAGAATTTATTAGGGTCTGAAAGAAGTAAAGTTTGGTGCTTTGGGGAGCTGCTCCAAAGATGGGAGAAGCTATTTGGATCAACAAGAGTGGTAAAAGGGATAAGGAGATCCAAATACGTATAGGGTGTCCATGAGTTCAAGTTGAGAAGAGTTCATAACAAGTGAATTGGTGGAGTCGTGACATAAATCAATGTCTGATGCATCCACCCTCACGCTATTGTACTCTAAACCTTGGAAAAGGTCTATCTAATTGCTCAAGGCATGGGTCGTGCTCATGAGACCATCTAAAATCATGCCCTAACTGGTCAGATATGAACAAGCATTAAAATCATTCACCCAAGAGGGAAAACAACAAATTTGCAAACAAACTTAGACACCCAAGGAGATCAAGAACATCACAAGCCTAATCCACCCCTAATAACCCTAATCTAACTAGTCACACACTGAATCCATGAAAAATTGCTCAAACCAAGAAATCTCTAAAATTAACATAGGTAACAGAGAAGGGACGATGAACAATTTTGTAGAAGGAATTAAACACAAATACGAATTATATAAAAAGTTATTCAAGGTACAAAATCCCAAAGTCTGATAGGTCTCAAGAACAAAAGATGAACTAGAGAGAGAAAGTCTAAACACTAGGTTAAGCTAATAAAATGTGGCGTACCCTGACATTAGGTTAATCAAGAGCTTTTATACTAGGTGGCAAAAGAGAAATAATCGAATTCCGAGTTATAAGGGAAAAAGAGTAAGAGTGCCACTCGACTAGTCAGTCGAGTGGGTGCTGTGGCTGACTCGACCACCTACTCGAGTGGCCTGGTCGAATGGCTTAGTAGAGAGGCTGACTCGGGCACCCACTCGAGTGAGCCTGTGGTGGTGAGGTCGAGTGAGCATGTGGTGGTGAGGTCGAGTGAGCATGTGGTGGTGAGGTCGAGTGAGCATGTGGTGGTGAGGTCGTCTGTCTGCACTACACATCCTCACTCTGTCCATACAGCTTCACTTCACATCTTCCTTAGTCCAACAGCTTGATCCAAGCTTCAATTCATGAGCCCAAAATTCTCCAAACAGCTCCATAAGCACCTGATAAGACGCCAACTATGCAAAATGTATGCAATGCTTATGCAAAAACATTAAATTCCCTATATAAGAGATAAATGCAAGAAATAGTATGAACAATGGCTTAAAACTAGACGAAGGCATGATAAAAGGACTATAAAAACATGCTAAATACAGTGTTATCAACTCCCCAAACTTATCCTTTTCTTGCCCTCAAGCAAATATGAAAGGATGAGATGAAAGGAGTAGTGCGAAAATGAGTATTCAGAACCTTAGCAGACTAAACAAACCTCTGACCTCAATGTCATAGTTAACAGGTCTAAAATGCAATACACATAAGTCTTACTTAAAAATCTAGCCATGCTCATCACAACAGAACTTATCAATCAGACTCAGCCTCAACAAGTATTCAAAGTAAACTATCCTTTTACCATTAATTAAGCGTGAACAATGGATCATGGTATGCATTAAGTAAGAACTCATTTGGTACAAGGACTGGGTTTAAGAGATAAAAATGATATTTTCTTCCTCTGGTTTATGCATTTAGTAACAGGGATCTTTTAGAGAATTGATTGAACTTTAAGAGAATGCTAAAGGTAAAAGTCAACTGATGCATACAAGAATAGATTCCCATCTACCCAAGCACACACAATAATGAATTTCCTAACTCTAAATTCCCAGAAACTCATCCTAGTTCTACCCTTGTGCTTAAAAGCTTTTTTCATTTCTTTGATTCAATGATCGATTTCTGTTTTTCTTCTATGGAGATGATACTTTTACATTCATTTTTTTTTACTTCTAGCGGAATTGGGGATTTTTTTGTTTCTTTTACTGCCAGGCTCTGACTCGACCCCTTTGGTTGAGTAGAGTGGTCGAGTGAATTTTCATACACTAATATTTTTTTTTTCTCTTCATAGAGCCTTCCCATATCATAGATAAACTTTCCAAATCCTTTACTAGACACATATAATTACTATCCTCTCCAACGAAACGTTTTTTAGCATTCTCTTATCTTTTTCTTTCTTTTCTCACTCTTTGTTTTCCTTCTCAGACTCAAACTAATGCCTATTTCGAATTCCCTAACCTATTCTGGTCCAAAAAGCGTGGACCAGAGTCTATATGGGAACCTAAGCTTGTCGGCCTAAACCTAACACTTTCTCTTAAGTTCAATCGAAAGTTAGGCCTTCCACTCAGAATTTATTAGGGTCTAAAAGAAGTAAAGTTTGGTGCTTGGGGGAGCTGCTCCAAAGATGGGAGAAGCTATTTGGATCAACAAGAGTGGTAAAAGGGATAAGGAGATCCAAATACGTATAGGGTGTCCATGAGTTCATACTATAATTCATAACATGATAAATTTTAATCAGATAGGTTCAAATTATTAGGGATAGCATTACAAATCACAACTAGTTTTAACTAAGGCAGAATGCTAAGTCTGATTCCAAACAGGGTTCAGCCTTATGTTTCAAACTTAGGTGCAAGCAGTAGAGAACTAGAAACTATGGCACTGAAGCCATATGTTTGGTTATTAAGCTTATTAGGTTTAATCCTCAATGTTTCCTATGTAAATGTACAATCCTAAACGAAATGGCACTAGACTCAATCCTAAAATGGAAATGATGCTACATGAACATTGTTTTTAATGAAATAGTTTTCAGAATGTTTTCAAATTTTTAGATTTTTTCAATCCACATATATGATGCAAATTTGAATAAGAAGACAAGTAAATATGTCAAATACATCTATCAGACCCTCCCCCAGACTTAAATTACACAAGTCCCTTGTGTAATAAAAATTCAAAAAAAGGTTTGAGAGATTGAAAACAAAGCTAAACAAAAATATGCAATTGTATATACAGTGAAGGGTCAGGAGTTGGTACCTTATGGTGGAGTGAAGAGGGTTTCAGCAGCTGTATCCATGATCTCTTTGGTCTAGCTTGGCTCTATACGTTCCACTGCTTATTCTCTGAGACTCTAAACATTAGAAACACATCAAAAACACCAAAAACAAAAATCTTAGAGCAATATATATATAGGGATAGACATGAGACTTCCTTCTAAGTTAGCTTGTTTTAAGTCACATAGCTTGACTCTTCACTCTTTTCCATCAGGTGGTGGATCATAGAGAGGTACCAGAGACTCCATTTGAAAAAGCTTAGGTGGGTAATGGAGGCTGGAAGCTGTTGTTGCAATGTTGAAAGCTCTACTCTTCCCCGGTACACTTAACTCCTTGGTGCTTTCTTGGGAGAGGAACTATTACCATTACTCTTGAGCTCTAGTATCTGCAGCTTCATCTCTTCTGCAGCACCAGCAGATGCTAAGAAGGGCTTTCCCGGAATTAGAGGATCTCTTGGCTCCTCATCCATTTTCAACACCAAGAAGTCAGTATGCATCTTATCATGCCCAATTCTGCTAGGGAGATTCTCCATGAGGCCATAGGGACGTTTCATAGTCCTATCAGCTAACATCAAAGAAAGCTTACTTGGTTTGTAATCATCATTGCCCAAAGTTTTTTCTACATACAGAGGCAAAATGATCACAATATCTCCAAAATCACATAGAGAGTTTCTGAAGACTGTTTGGTTCATAGAGCATAGAGGAGTGAATGCTATTGGGTCTTCAAGCTTCTCTTGCACTATAAGCTCTTTCTCAGTTATAGCCATGCATTCATGAGTGAGGAGTACCATACTTTGTGCTTCTTTGGTTTTTTCCATAACCATATCTTTGATATACTTCTGGGCTAGGGGTATTAGCATCAAAGCATCCAACAGGGGTATATAAAGCTCAACGTCCTTCAGATGTTTCTCGAATAGCTTCATGTACTTAACTGCCTGCTGCTTCTTATTCCTTCCTGGGAAAGGCAAAGGAGGTACATATGAGGATGATTCAGAAAATTTGTCTTTCCCTTTAGGCTGTTCATAATTTTTTTCTGGGCTCGCAGCTACTCGACCACTTACTCGAGTGGTATGGTCGAGTGGGCTCTCTTCTGCAGCTTCTTTTGGTTGCAGTTCTTCCTGATGGAGATCAGACAATTTTTTTGGGTTCGCAGCCACTCGACCAGCTACTCGAGTGGTATGATCAATTCGGCTCACTTCTGCATCTTCTTCAGGTTGTAGTTCTTCCTGATGGAGATCCTCCCCACCCTGATCCTCACTGTCCTCAGTGATCTTTGTAGGCTCTCTTGGTGATAGCTGTCTGCCACTCCTCAAGGTGATAGCATGGGATTTTTCTTTTGATGGTTGTGTATGACTAATCTGGCTGTTCTCTAGGTAATGAACTTTAGAGGAGAGGGTGTTGAACTTCTGTGTGATGTCACGAGCGTGTGATCGCAATTCAGTAGTAGTGTGTTTCTGACTACGGATGATTTGCTGTAACAATAACTTGATATCCATATCAGGTGCAGCCTGTTCTTGAATCTTCTGAGTGTGAATCAACATCATATCAAACTTCTCAGTAAGGATCTTGATTTCAGCTCTGACACCTTCATCAGACATTCTGGCATCCCTAATACTCTGGAAAAGTTCTTCACTGGAGATACTGTTTGACCTAGCCAAATTCTCTACCAACTCCCATCCATCTTGTATAGCGGTATTAAGGAAATTTCTTTTGCTTGCAGTGTCGAGGCATATCTAGAACATTGCGAGTACTCCTCTGTATAGAATACAGAGGAGGGACTCTTTGGAGAAGTCGTGGTGTGGACATTGCCTTGTGTAGCCTGTGAATCTTTCCCAGGCGTCTGATAGTGTTTCACCTTTCAGCTGGTGAAACATTGCGATATCTTGGCGAAACTTTTATGTTCTTTTGTATGAGAAGAACTTGGTAAGGAAAGACCTCTTACAAGAATCCCAGGTTATTATGGAGCCAGGCTGAAGATTGGCTTCCCAGTGGGCTGCTTTTTCTCCTAATGAGAATGGAAAAAGTCTTAATCTGAACCCATCTTCAGTGATTCCTTGAATCTTTGTGAGGCTACATATCCTCTCAAACTTATCAAGATGCGCTATGGGGTCATCCACTGGCCTACCAAGGAATATGTTGTCTTGAACAATAGTGATGACACCTCTCCTAATCTCGAAATCATCACTCACATGTGGTGGAGCTCTGCCTCGTCTATGTGTCTGGTGGGTTGGGGTCTCGTGAGCACCTATTGATCCTGCCATTGGGAATAGTGGTACGCTCGAGTAGAGGGCTCGAGTGGAGGGTCAATATATGTGGTACCTGCGAGAGACAAAGTGTAACGAAGTGAGTATCAAAATAAAAATTTAAAGGAACTTGATCTCAAAAGCAATGAGATCCTAATTGTAATACTAAAAACACCCAAATGGCAACGACGCCAAATCGAAACAAGTCTTTTTGCCTAGTATGCAAAGACAGACAGAAAAGCAATCAAATCTAAGCACAGAGAGACAAAACACAAGTTTTTCAATTAATTATAGTATAGATATGAGTCAATCCATTGGGTGAATAACACTAAGCAAAAAGGATGTGTACATTAGCAATTAATTCAAGCCAAATATGAAAGTTGTTGGTGAAGTCTATCAACCTAAACGAATGCAAAATAAAAGATAAAACTAAAGACTAAGCTCACTAAAGGCTGTCACACTTTAGTAAGTAGCCAGAGACACAAAAACACAGAAAACTTAAAGCAGACAAGGCCACTCGACTGGTCCACTCGAGTGGGATGGTCGAGTGGGAAAGTTTAACTATTGGACTACTACTTAAACGATCTAAACTGGTGAGACAAGTGATATTAAAACTATAGGTATCATAGGGGTGAATTAACTAGCTTGTGAATGCTCTAGAAAGTCCCAGGTGCTAACATGCTCAATCAATAAGGAATTCCCTGAACAACAGACTTCATAGCCAGCTCAATCCATGGGTCATGGTAGAGAGCCTCAAGACCCAACCCAGTTAGCATAATGTGAGGAGTCGGATCAGGCATGAAGATTCAGCCTATTCAAGTTGAGAAGAGTTCATAACAAGTGAATAGGTGGAGTCGTGACATAAATCAATGTATGATGCATCCACCCTCACGCTATTGTACTCTAAACCTTGGAAAAAGTCTATCTAATTGCTCAAGGCATGGGTCGTGCTCATGAGACCATCTAAAATCATGCCCTAACTGGCCAGATATAAACAAGCATTAAAATCATTCACCCAAGAGGGAAAACAACAAATTTGCAAACAAACTTAGACACCCAAGGCGATCAAGAACATCACAAGCCTAATCCACCCCTAATAACCCTAATCTAACTACTCATACACTGAATCCATGAAAAATCGCTCTAACCCAGAAATCTCTAAAATTAACATATGTAACAGAGAAGGGACGATGAACAATTTTGTAGAAGGAATTAAACACAAATACGAAGTATATAAAAAGTTATTCCAGGTACAAAATCACAAAGTCTGATAGGTCTCAAGAACAAAAGATGAACTAGAGAGAGAAAGTCTAAACACTAGGTTAAGCTAATAAAATGTGGCGTAGCCTGACATTAGGTTAATCAGGAGCTTTTGTAGTCGGTGACAAAATAGAAATAATCGAATTCCAAGTTTTAAGAGAAAAAGAGTAAGAGTGCCACTCGACTAGTCAGTCGAGTGGCACCAGTCGAGTGGGTGCTGTGGCTGACTCGACCACCCACTCGAGTGTGCCTGTGGTGGTGAGGTCGTCTGTCTTCACTACACATCCTCACTCTGTCCATACAGCTTCATTGTACATCTTCCTTAGTCCAACAGCTTGATCCAAGCTTTAATTCATGAGCCCAAAATTCAAGTATGCTCCAAACAGCTCCATAATCACCTGATAAGACCCCAACTATGCAAAATGTTCGCAATGCTTATGCAAAAACATTAAATTCCCTATAGAAGAGATAAATGCAAGAAATGGTATGACCAATGGCATAAAACTAGACGAAGGCATGATAAAAGGACTATAAAAACATGCTAAATACAGTGTTATCAACTCCCCCAAACTTATCCTTTGCTTGCCCTCAAGCAAATATGAGAGGATGAGATGAAATGAGTAGTGCGAAAATGAGGATTCAGAACCTTAGCAGACTAAACAAACCTCTGACCTCAATGTCATAGTTAACAGGTCTAAAATGCAATACACATAAGTCTTACTTAAAACTCTAGCCATGCTCATCACAACAGAACTTATCAATCAGACTCAGCCTCAACAAGTATTCAAAGTAAACTATCCTTTTACCATTAATTAAGTGGAACAATGGATCATGGTATGCATTAAGTAAGAACTCATTTGGTACAAGGACTGGGTTTAAGAGATAAAAATGATATTTTCTTCCTCTGGTTTATGCATTTAGTAACAGGGATTTTTTAGAGAATTGATTGAACTTTAAGAGAATGCTAAAGGTAAAAGCCAACTGATGCATACAAGAATAGATTCCCATCTACCCAAGCACACACAATAATGAATTTCCTAACTCTAAATTCCCAAACACTCATCCTAGTTCTACCCTTGTGCTTAAAAGCTTTTTTCATTTCTTTTGACTCAAGGATCGATTTCTGTTTTTCTGCTAAGGAGATGATACTTTACATTCATTTATTTTTTGCTTCTAATGGCATTGGGGATTTTTTGTTTCCTTTACTGCCAGGCTTTGACTCGACCCCTTTGGTCGTGTAGAGTGGTCGAGTGAATTTTCATACACTAATATATATTTTTTTTCTCTTCATAGAGCCTTCCCAAATCATAGATAAACTTCCCAAATCCTTTACTAGACACATATACTTACTATCCTCTCCAACGAAACTTTTTTTTAGGATTCTCTTATCTTTTTCTTTCTTTTCTCACTCTTTGATTTTCCTTTCCAGACTCAAACTAACGCCTATTTCGAATTCCCTAGCCTATTCTGGTCCATAAAGCGTGGACCATAGTCTATATGAGAACTTATGCTTGTCAGCCTAAACCTAACACTTTCTCTTAAGTTCAATCGAAAGTTAGGCCTTCCACTCAGAATTTATTAAGGTCTGAAAGAAGTAAAGTTTGGTGCTTTGGGGAGCTGCTCCAAATATGGGAGAAGCTATTTGGATCAACAAGAGTGGTAAAAGGGATAAGGAGATCCAAATACGTATAGGGTGTCCATGAGTTCATACTATAATTCATAACATGATAATTTTTAATCAGATTAGGTTCAAATTATTAGGGATAGCATTACAAATCACAACTAGTTTTAACTAAGGCAGAATGCTAAGTCTGATTCCAAACAGGGTCCAGCCTTATGTTTCAAACTTAGGTGCAAGCAGTAGAGAACTAGAAACTATGGCACTGAAGCCATATGTTTGGTTATTAAGCTTATTAGGTTTAATCCTCAATGTTTCCTATGTAAATGTACAATCCTAAACAAAATGGCACTAGACTCAATCTTAAAATGCAAATAATGCTACATGAACATTGTTTTTAATGAAATAGTTTTCAGGAAGTTTTCAAATTTTTAGGTTTTTTCAATCCACATATATGATGCAAATTTCAATAAGAAAACAAGTAGATATGTCAAATACTTCTATCAGACCCTCCCCCAGACTTAAATTACACAGTCCCTTGTGTAGTTAAAATTCAAAGAAAGGTTTGAGATATTGAAAACAAAGCTAAACAAAAATATGCAATTGTATATATAGTGAAGGGTCTGGAGTTGGTACCTTATGGTGGAGTGAAGAGGGTTTCAGCAGTTGTATCCATGATCTCTTTGGTCTAGCTTGGCTCTATACGTTCCACTGCTTTTTCCCTGAGAGTCTAAGCACTAGAAACACATCAAAAATACCAAGAACATAAATTCTTAGAGCAATATATATATATATAGAGGGTGAGACATGGGACTAGTCAGTCGAGTAGAGCAATCGAGTGGGTGCTGTGGCTGAATCGACCACCCACTCGAGTGGCCTGGTCGAGTGGATTAGTAGAGAGGCTTACCTGACCACCCACTCGAGTGGGTTGGTCGAGTAGGCCTCTCAAGTGGTCTACGATGCAGTTAAGGCTCCAGTTCGACATGTCTTCACTCTTCCGGATGCATCTTCCAAATGGCTGACTGGATTGCTTCGATTCTTGTCCCATGCGAATCTTGACTCTTCTAGCTTTCCAATGTTATAAAGAAATCCAAATTGTATCCACGGGAAGGTCTTCAAATATTGTCCAACTTCTGACGCTCTGAAGTCACTCGAGTGGCCAGTCGAGTGGCTGGTGATGAGTGCTCACTCGAGTGCCTGGTCAAGATAAATGCAAGAAATGGTATGAACAATGGCTTAAAAGTAGATGAAGGTATGATAAAAGGACTATAAAAACATGCTAAATACAGTGTTATCAACCTTGCTACCTCGGTTTCCAATATCCTCATAGGGCACCCAAGGATTCAAGCCTCCCATTCAAATCATTGTATATTTTATCAACTTTAAGGTTGATTTCTCCAGTGAATTTCTTCTGTCCTTCCATGATTTGCTGGAATAAGGATTCAAGCTTTTCCATGGAACCAGCATTCCCAGATTGGGGGTTGAATCCTGTTTTACCATAACCAGCATTGTTTTGGAAGTTCCCTTGGTTTTGAGTACTCCGAGATGGATAAAACTAATCTCCAGGGT
Source organism: Cardamine flexuosa (assembly GCA_963555745.1). NCBI lineage: Eukaryota > Viridiplantae > Streptophyta > Magnoliopsida > Brassicales > Brassicaceae > Cardamine > Cardamine flexuosa. The sequence goes on along the minus strand of OY743217.1, from coordinate 20,144,263 downwards.
TCTCAACATTAGTACTGCGGTAGAACAGGTTAGGATGGTTCCTAAAATTCAGGTTAGAACCCCGGTTTTGGTAGTTTCTTTGACCACCGAGAGAGTTGATCTCCTCGGTTTGATCATCCTCATCATTGAACTCATCACTTTCCAAGAGATTAACAGATCTCTTTTGGGCTCTCATCAAAATGTCCACCTTGGCATTGAGATCCTCTATGATCTTATCACTCACTCGAGTGGGGTTGACTCTCTTATCATAGTCAGAAGATATGTTAGAGTCGCTTGCTTCCAGGTTTTCAATAAGCTCCATTGCTTCCTCTAGCGTGTTGCTCATGAAGTCTCCCATACTGGCTGTGTCCATAGCCATTTGATACTTCATTTCAACTCCATTGTAGAAAAAATTCATTCTGTCCGACTCAGTGTAGCTTCGAGGGGGACAGTCCCTTAGATATTCCTTATAGCGTTCCCAAGCTTCATAGAAGGACTCGGTACCAGCTTGGCGGAATGTGGCTATTTTGTTTTTTAGCGCTGCAGATCTAGCTTTGGTGAAGAACTGCTGAATGAAAGCAGCTCGACATTCACCCCAGCTTGTGATAGATCCGAGACTCAAAGATTTCAGCCATCTATGAGCCTTATCAGCAAGGGAAAAGGAAAATAGTCTACAACGGAGGTAGTCTTGGGGGACTCAGTTGGCTTTGGTGGTACTACAGATCTCCTCAAAGATATCAATATGGTCCATTGGGTTCTCGTTAGATATCCCATGGAATTGATTCTGTTTAACCAGGGCGATTATTTGAGGTTTAATCTCATAATCATGCCTCTGGATAAGAGGGGCATCTTGCTCGCCTAAGGTAACCCTGCGCGGGGGGACTTGCAGTCCCGACACATCATCTACTCTTACCCTAGGAATTCTAGCATCATTGAGAGGTCCTTGATTAACCTGACCCTCTCTCTGCCAGATTTCCTCTGCATCCTCACCATCATTAACGGGGGGAATGTTTCTAAGGTTATTAGGATCAGCCATACTAACCATATCTTTTGATTTCCTTGTGGTTTTGTTCTTCTTTGTTTCCTTGATCTTCCTTGTGGACTTCCTTGTTAACTCTTTTATGCTCAAGTCTTGTAGATCTATAGAACCCTTGCTCCTTAATTGCATACACCTGAGAAGTAGATGAAGTTTGAAAGTCAGATCCGAATAAGAGGCTCTGAGATCGATCGATCTTGGAAAGGATCGGTCGATCTTGAGAGAAAAAGGATCGAATGATCAAAGAAGGATTGATCTATCTTGCACAAAGTAGGATCGGTCAATCTTTAGAGATCGGTCGATCGTGCAAGAAGTAGGATCGGTCAATCTTATGGGATTGGTCGATCTCGGAGACGTAAATAAAAATACAGAAAATAAAATATCTTAGACTAGGTTTAAAACTGAAATCTAAAGGCTACAATTACTCCCCGGCAACGGCGCCCAAACTTGATGTGATGTTTTATGCATCAGGTTTTACCCAACATCTAAACTCCGCAAGTGCACGGCTTTGCGCGGCAGTATAATGGTGGGATCGATCCACAGAAAGTAAAGATCACTATAGATCCGTAGATCTAAACAGAGCTAGGATTTTCTATATGGAAAGTTGTCACAAAAATAAAATCCGAATAAAATCTTTAATTAAGGTAATAAAAATCAATTAAAAACAAATGTTGGAATTTGGGAAATCGCAGGGATTTAAATAAATAAAAAGGATATCTAACCGGATTAGCAATTAAATGATCAAGATCTAGAACACAAACACTGTACAAAAATAGATCTTTTATTAAAAGCAAATATTATTCTAATAAATCTTTTAATGAAAAACAAATATTATTCTATCATAAATCTGCTAGGACCCTATGATAGCATATTTGTGCAAGTTTGATAGAGTTCACTTGTAAATCCAGCTTCAACTCTTGGAAATATGGAAATAAAGCCTACAAACTATAGACTCCGGGTAGAATAGCCAACACTAGCTGTACTATAAAACCCTATGAATCATTTGATAGATTTATAACCTAACAAAAACATTTGTTTCATAGAAGTAGAGATCTATTAACTATAATTCTAATCTATAACAATAACCTAATTAAACATTAAATCCCTTTGAATAAATCCCATTTCCCAACATGCAGATCTACTCAACCATGGTAATGGGTTGATAGATCATGATGTTGTATGGTTGAAAATGCAAATAAAGAGATAAAGACAGAATGTTAGATCTTGAAAATGCAATGAAAATACTTTAGATCTGAGAAAAATCAATGTAAAAAGTTTACAGATCTGAAATGAAAATAAAAATAGTAGAGTAACAGTAAAATTCGTGTCTAGGTCTCTCTGGCCGCTATTTATTGAGTGTCTTCTAGGTTAAAAATCGAAGTTAATGTGCGATCTAGAGAATATTTGTGATAGGGATCAGTCGATCCAACTTGGATCAATCAATCTTCTTCCTATGATCCGTGCCACCTCATAGATTATTTTGACTGACCGATTTGCTTCGGGATCGGTTGATCCTCGTCTTGCTTGGTCGATCCTTTTCAGGACCGATCGATCCAGGATGTCTTCAAAATCCAATGATGTGTAAAAACATCCAAAGTTGCTCCATTTTGCACATTTTCTCTCCAAGGAAGTGAAACTTGAAAAGACACTAAAACCGGCTAAAAGAACACAAAACCTAACTTCTAGACTCAATAAGACAAGTAAAACAATAATAAAAATGGGTCAAAATAGACAGTCATCAATGATGCTAAGACAGATGACTTGAGGGATTTGATCATTCAATTTACTCAAGGACCTGCAAAGACTCTTAAGGCTGCTTGGTTGCAATTCAAGGGTTACCAAAGAGATTGTCCGCACCACAGTATTGACGAAGTCCAGCTCATAAGGACTTTCTTTTGCGGAATTGATTGGAGGTATCAAGTTGCTTTGGATGCTACTAGTGAGGGTAAATTCAAGACTAGGACACCAGTGGAAGCTATCAAGTTGATTGAGAACTTGACATCTTGGAATAGCTCCAAGAATGCCGAATATGAAAGGAAGAAGTTAGCTGCTGGATTGAACAATAGTCAGATTGCTGAAGTCAAGGCAAAGCTTGATACAGTGCACAACTTTCTAGTGAACAAGAAATCGGTTCATTTTGCTTAAGAGGTTGAAGTTTTCGAAGCTGAGGATGAAGCTAATGAAGAGAATGTGAACTATGTGAATGGTTCCGGTTTTAATGGCCAAAGGTTTGGCAATTCTCAAGGCAACTTCAGAAGCTATAACAATTAGGGCAACAACTATGGGAACAACCAGAACTCTTCTGCATTTACGCCCAAGCCTGAAGTTAAGGATGCTTAGCGAAACAACAGCGGTTTCACTAGGAACTTTGGAAGTTTCCACTACCAGAATCCACCTGATAGGACTCTGGATTCTGAGATGAAAGATCTGCTTGACCAAATTCTAGAAGGACAATAGAAGATGACTATAGACTTCAATGATAAGATTGATGCTCTTTATGCGAATCTGAATGGGAAGTATGAGACATTGAACAACCACATCAAGAGGTTGGATACCCAGTTTGCTTAATCTGCAGAGAACACTAAACACCCTGATGGCGTCTTACCTGGAAGAACTTATACGATTCCTAAGTATCAGTGTGTTGCTGTTATGTCCTGGGGCGATATGGTCAAGAGAGAAGTCACTAAAGAGAGTGTGGTGAACTCTAAAGCTAAGGAAAATGTTGAGATTCTCGTCAGTGAGCTCATGTCGATTGACACCACTATTTCGTGTTGGTAGACATGCTCAACCTCACAATGCGATTTTTCCCCCCAAAATTACCTAAGTTGGAAGATCCTGGAAGTTTTGCTGTACCTTTATCCATTGCTGGAGTTAGATTCACTGATTCACTCTGTGGTACTGGGTCTAGTATCAATCTTATGTCTTATGACATTGCAACAAGGTTGGGAATCTGCAACATGAAGAGATCTTCAATAGAGATTAAATTGGCTAATGCTTCATGATATATCATGTAATTTATGGTTTTATGACATGATATATGTATTGGTTTTAGAGTTTTTCTATTATTATTTGAGTCTTATTAGGTACAAATGCAAGATGGACCTTGTTGATACATTATAGAGCAATTATGGAGCATTGTAGCTGAAAAGTTGGAAATTACTGTTTATCAAGTACTGTTCATTGGAACTGTTCATCAAGTTACTGTACCTCCTTACTGTTCATGTCGACCGACACACGTGGACAGTGCCGGTCAACATGGTTCTATTCAAGCCGAAGAACTGCAGTTTTTGCACATAATTTTTCCTTATTTGCTATAAGTCCAAATTCGTGTTTTAACATATATATAGTATTTTTAGGTCATTGTTTAGACCTATGCTTTATTTTTCTAAAGCCACCTTTTGAGAGATTTTTGGAGAAGATTTCTAAACTCTTATATCTTCTCTTGATTTATTCTATGAGTATTATTCAGATTATGATTTGTGTTTCATTGATTATGTGTGAGTAATATGCTTGTTAGATCTATAGTTTTCAAGGGTTTATGATGAATTTTTGAATTGGGCATAAACATATTAGGATATTCATAATGTTCTTCATCTAGATTTGAATCTATACTAGTTCTAGGCTAGCCGCCAGAATCTAGAATCATAGGAGTGTTAGTAGACACGAGAGTGTTATTGATATCCTGACGTAATCATAGATGAGAAAACAGCTTTTTCGCAGCGAGAGTTGGTTTAAAAATTTTGTTAACACATCATACTTATTATTCATGAAGACTTCATTCATCAGGACTAGCAAAAAGATTTGGTTTTCTATTGTTTAAAGGATAGATGTCGTCGCAGAGAGAGTTGGATATATATAATAGTTGTGTTATGAGTTTAAGAACCGAACAAACAATTGCATCCTATATCGAACCGCCCAGTTTGAAGTTCAGAGTATTCCATAATTGATTTTCCTAGGTCTAGGTTCTTGTCATATTGAATCTACATCCTTATATCATTGTCTTCATCTTGTTTTATTTAAATTTACATTCATTGGTTTAGCTTAATTCAAAACTGATAATCTATTGTGTGAACTAGAGTCTCTGTGGAATTAGATCCCTAAGTACTATAGTGATCTCTTAATTTGAGAGAGTAGCTCTAAGGGATAATTTGAGCATATCATATTTTGGTGCCGTTGTCGGGAACTCTTTGATTCACCATTAGGTTTAGGTTAGAATTTAGTCTAATTTTATTCTTTTATTTTGTTACTTACACGTTTTTTATTTTCTTGTGTGTTTAAGGTGCATGCATAAGTATTGTACCAGGAGCAATAAGGATATTTCACTTGTGAATTTTTCTACTCAAGAACTAGCTAAGTTTGAGCGAGCTAACCGGACATCACAGAGAATATCAGAGATGGTTAATCTACTGGTGTTGTTTAGGGATGAGACTGGAGTTTTACGTGATTCAGAGGGGCATGCGCACAATGCGCACGGTCAGAAATTGGATGCTGATAGAAACACAATACTTGAAGTTGCTGATCATGTCGATGGACACCAAGCTCTCCATGTCGGTCGACACGGTGACAATGTTGGTGATCCACAGAGATATAATGCAGCTGAGGAGAGAACACTTGCTGAATTCAACAGGCCTAGTCAGTTCTATGCTAATAGGTCTACTCTCCGACCTCTTGCTTTTTAGAGGAATGACTTTGAGCTGAAACCTGCATACTACACTCTTGTAGGACAGCCCCCTTTTCATGGTCTTTCTAGTGAACACCCAATGGACCACATTGAGAGGTTTGAGGATTTGGCTTCTAGCATTAAAGCCAATGGAGTGTCGAGGACTACATTTTCTGCAAGCTCTTCCCATACTCACTTGCTGGGGAAGCAGCTTATTGGCTTAAGCAGTTGATACCAGGATCTTTGATAACTTGGGAAGCAACAAAGACAGCCTTTCTAAACAACTTCTATGATGATGCAAGGTATGAAGATTTGAGAAACATGATCTCCCAGTTTACTCAAGGACCTACTGAGACTTTCAAAGCAGCTTGGTTAAGATTCAAGGGATATCAGAGAGATTGTCCACATCAATTACTTTGATAGGAAGCAAGACTTTCAAAGCAACTTTGGGTGATCAGGTGATGAACTTTGATAGGGACAAGCTGAGAAAAACACCCACCATTGATGGTCAATCATTCTCTGTATAAACCTCCAAAGACATTACTTCTGAGTATGTCAAAGAGTTAGGTCCTAATGAGCAAGTGAATAACCAAGCTTATGAGCTTGAGGATTGGAGTGGTGATCATATCTTATATACTAGGCTGCATGACGAGGTTGTACACACTAACATGTTGCTAGAGGATAATGTTTTTCTGATTGAAGCAAGGATTGTAGATATGAACTTCAGAAAAAAGTGCAGATATCTGAGTTTTGGGTTTTTGTCGATCGACATGACCTACCTGTGTCGGTCGACACGCTCTGCCACTTGGTCTTCAGTTGTTCAAAACAGCTGGTTTTCAGATTGATCTCAATGCTGCAAGTCTCAGAGATGTTTTTAGACATAAACCTCCAGATCCCATACTTCATTCACCCCTGGAAAAGCAAAGGTACGTACTCTCTAAGCCCAAATCGTCTAAGATTATCATAAAAAATTTTCAGATACAAAGACTGTTTTGCAGTTAACCAAGCCACGAGATTATCGTAGAGTGCTTGTTTCTCCTTTTGATGATTTTACAGGGAAAAGAAGTATCCCACCTAGACCAATGTCTCACCCGCCCGATGTTCCTCATTATCTTGGTTGTCCTCATGCACCTAATGCTTACACTCCACTATGGATGAAGCGAAAATTCTCTGCGGGATATGCATTGCCACTCACTCGTCCACCAGATGTCCGTACTTAAGCCAAGTCAAGCTAATGACTTCAAAAACAAGTGCTTAGTGGGAGGCAACCCACTTGTAAGTTTTTCTTTCTCTTTTCACTTTGAGTCATTTTTATTCATGCTTTTGAGTCAGTTCCCTTTATCTCATTGATGGGATTGATGCTTAAGAGCTTGACTTTTCATTCATACCTGACCTGATAAAGCCAAAGTAAGTTATGATGTCTATTCTCCCCAAAAGTTGCTTATAATAATAAAAGCCTTTAAGGTATAGTTTATGAATGACCAGATGATTCTCTGAAGTAGAAGCGGGTAAGAGAAATTTATGCCCCCATATTCATACTTCTTAAGGAGATGATGAAAGTAAAGTTGCTGTGAGGGTAGGAACGATCCTGTGACCCATTATTCACTTCTAATAGCCTACTTTCATAGACTAAAAGAGAAGAAAATAAAATCCAAAATAACAAAGGACTTAAGTCTAAGGGAGACAAAAACATCATTATTGTTGTGAGGTTTATCTTATTATGGTATTGGATGACAACTGAGTCTATAAGGTTCTTAGCACTGAGATCAGAGATGAGACCCAGCGATGAATGGCTGACTAAAGGGATATGTTGTTAAGTTGTGGTGGGTATTGAGAAGACTGCGAGTGACTACAGTGAATGTACATTGTGGTTAGTATCTGAATAGTTCTTGTACCATGTGGATTACATGATGACTGGTAAGTACAATGTTCTAAAGAGAATGTGAGTTTTGCGATTTTCAAACTTCTTCCTTCATTAAGTTTCCTGTTTGCTTGAGGGTAAGCAAAAGCTAAGTCTGGGGGAGTTGATATATCATGTATTTTATGGTTTTATGACATGATATATGTATTGGTTTTAGAGTCTTTCTATTATTATTTGAGTCTTATTAAGTACAAATGCGAGATGGACCTTGTTGATACATTATGGAGAAATTATGGAGCATTGTAGCTGAAAAGTTAAAAAGTTACTGTTCATCAAGTTACTGTTCATCAGCACTTTTCATCAAGTTACTATCCTCCTTACTGTTCATGTCGACCGACACACGTGAACAGTGTCGGTCGACATGGTACTATTCACGCCGAAGAATTGCAGTTTTTGCCCATAGGTTTTCCTTATTTGCAATAAGTCCAAATTTGTGTTTTAACATATATATAGTATTTTTAGGTCATTGTTTAGACCTACGCTTTATTTTTCTAAAGCCACCTTTTGAGAGATTTTTGGAGAAGATTTCTAAACTATTATCTCTTTTCTTGATTTATTCTATGAGTATTATTCAGATTATGATTTGTGTTTCATTGATTATGTGTGAGTAATCTGCTTGTTAGATCTACGGTTTTCAAGGGTTTATGATAAATTGTTGAATTGGGCATAAAACATATTAGGATAGTCATAATGTTCTTAATCTAGATTTGAATCTATACTAGTCTAGGCTAGCCGCCAGAATCTAGAATCATAGGAATGTTAGTAGAAACGAGAGTGTTATTGATATTCTGACATAATCATAGATGAGCAAACAACATTTTCGCAGCGAGAGTTGGTTTAGGAATTTTGTGAACATATCATACTTATTATTGATGCAGACTTCATTCATTAGGACTCGCAAAGAGATTTGGTTTTCTATTGTTTAAAGGATATATGTCATCGCAGCAAGAGTTGAATAGATATAATAGTTGTGTTATGAGTTTAAGAACCGAACAAACAATTGCATCCTATATCGAACCGCCCAGTTCGCAATTCAAAGTATTCCCTAATTGATTTCCCTAGGTCTAGCTTCTTGTCATATTGAATCTACATCCTTATTTCATTGTCTTCATCTTGTTTTATTTAAATTTACATTCATTGGTTTAGCTTAATTCAAAACTGATAATCTATTGTGTGAACTAGAGTCTCTGTGAAATTCGAGCCCTAAGTACTATAGTGATCTTTTAATTTGAGAGAGTAGATATAATGGTTAATTTGAGCATATCACTTCAGTGAAGAAATCTATGGGTTTTGTTGAGAATCTGCAAGTCCGTGTTGGTGACTGTTTGCTTCCTTGTGACTTCCATGTTGTTGAGACGGATATTGGTTCCGATATGCCTTTGATTTTGGGAAGGCCATTCCTTGCTACTGCTGGAGCTATTTTTGATTTGCTAAGTAGCAAGATTTCTCTAAAGCCTGTTGATCCTTATGTGTTCTATGATGCTAATTCGAAAGGATACGTGATGTGGAGCCCTCAGGTTGTTGCTGAAGATGTTCACAAGGTTTGTCACCAAGAAGTGAATGAGATTTACTCTAAGGATTTCACTGCAAAGAATCCGAAAGCAGTGGTTAAGAAGAAGAAACCGCAGAGAAAGGCAGTGACCCAAGAACCTCTTATGACTTTGACTCCATTGAGACAAGTTGATGATACCATTGAGTATAAGCTTCAGTTTGGAAGTTGTTCAAGACCATTTGCCAAGATTAGAGCTATCATCACTCTCGAGTTTAAAGCTAAAGGACAAGCCGCGATAGATGAGATGATGCATAGGGTTCTGAAACCCAAGATGCTTGACTTAAGTGAGGATGATCTCGGTTCAAAGACTTCATTTTCATCACCTTTGGATTCATCTGGAGACATTCCACCCATTTTATTTCTGACAAAATTAAGCTAATGACTGAAAATAAGCACTCTGTGGGAGGCAACCCACCGGTGAGTCTGTAAATATATTTTTCTGTGTCTTGTCACTTATTTTTCTTTGTTTTTGTTTTGTCTCAGGAACTAGACGTGCTTAATGACAAATTTGGAAGGATTGCTCATGGACTGGAGAACTTTACATAATTTTTTCGACCAAGTAACACATGGTTTGTGTCCGTGTCGATCGACACGAACACCCTGTGTTGGTCGACACGGACCCGAGGTTAGTATATATACCTAATTTTCCTTTTTCTTCTCCACTCCTTCTTTTCCAAAACACGAAACCGCCGCCTCCTTAAAACCCAAAATCGTGTTTTCATAATTCTTCACCAATTCCATCAATTTTTGTCTCTAAACTAAAGAGAATTTGATTTCATATACTCCTCTATCATTCATTATCTCCGAATCAAAGGTATGTTCTTCAAAATCCCATCTTTAAATCCAAAATTTTTAGGTTTAGATTCTCACTTTTATAATCCATTTTTGATCTTATTACTTGCTAATCTTAGTTGATTAGGATGAATTTAGAAGGATTGAAATGTAGATTGTTGTTAAATTAGGTTGATTTAATAGAAAAGTCATGAATTTCTATGAATTAAACTTGAACTATTTTGATATGAAATTCGGAATTTAGAGATGTTTAGGATGATGGATTTATGTTAGTATGATGATTTTGATGGTTGATTATGCTTAAATTTTGATGAAAATTTGATTTGAAGTTGATTTGAGCTTGATATCGCCAATTTGGCACCGTGTCGATCGACATGGTTTGCTCATGTCGGTCGGCACGGGTACCCCAATTTTGGAATTTTGCTGATTTTGGACATTTTTCTTGTTTTCTCTTTCAGGTGTAAGATGAATACTAGGGTAAAGAGACCAAGGACGTCAGGAGCACATGGAAAGTCGAACAGTCGATCTTCACATGAGATTCCTTCTCTTCCCCCGTGGCCTCATATGGAAGGAGCGAGGATTATTCCTCAAGTCAATTGGGAAGGGAGTCCCAAGGAGGAAGTGTACAGACCCGAGTGCTATCAGCGTGAGATTTCGGAGGAGTGGGATGAGTATGACATCTTGTTCTATAATGCTTGGCTGAACATGGAGATTAGACTCACACGGTTTATGGATATCATTGCCATGCGTCGCATGAAGATCAAGGAGGAGTGCGAGTTAGCTATGCGGAAGATTGGGTTTGTGGCCACAGTTTAGGTTTACTACACCGCAGCGGATGCGCGGGCTCAGTTGGGCGTCCTTACGTTCATGATTCGAGGGATTTGGTACAAAATCTATATCCCTGATCTTTGCACTGTTTACAGGTTTGATCCGACCAAGACTTGCACTACTCTGGCATCGAACATGGCGATCGATTTCTAGACTTACTGGAGCAATTTTGCATATGGGGTTTACAACCCCAACCAGTCTACTTACTCTGACATTCAGCATCCGGTCCTTCGTCACGTAGTTTGAGCTATCTTGAACACGCTTTTGTGCAAGATGGAGCCTAACAAGATGAGACAGACTGAGTTTGTGCTGATGTGCTACACCATTCAGGGCCTGTTTTCTAAGGAGTGGACTGAGCTAGATGATAACGTGAACCTCGGTGCTATCTTTTCGCACCACTTGGTTAGTCTGAAGATCAGACCATTCATGGGCACGAGAGGAAAGTTTGAGTCTGTTGGCAGTTTGTTAACTCCTATTTTTTGTTTTTGCGGTATCAGCAACGAGGGTGTCAATGTGATTTCTCACAGATGTGTTATGAATGAAGCGTTTTTAATGCATGCCAAGTGGATTAAGGCAGATTGGGATTGGTGCTACTGTAGTGAAGGGACATACTACTTAGTTCATGTTCCACAGCAGGAGCTCACTCGCACCACGGGTAGTTAGGCACGACTTCTCTTCCAGCCGCATCACAATCTGCGCCACCATTCTCCTCAGACTCGCCATCGCAGAGGCGCCTCCTGTCAGTCTGTCCCTACAGCAGCCACGGATGATCCAATTCCAGACTCTGCTTCTCATCAGTATTGACTTCCTCCCACACCTCCTATCCCTATGGAGACCGCACTCTTTCAGAGGTACGTGGCGGATAGTATAGAGAGTGTCTGGAACATGATAGCTTCATTGTCTCGCTGTGGATGTGTTTGTCGCATTGATGCAGCCCGTGCTCAGCCCCGGCCTATCCCGATTCCCACTCCATATCTGACTTCAGATCCCGCCACGGAAGATGATTAGTTTCTTCTTTCTTTTTCTTTTTCCTTTGAGACAATTTTCATTTTTATTTTTGCTTTTTACTTTTGTTTTTGTTTCAGTTTTTGTTTCTAACTCATATTGAGTATTGTTGAACCTATTATGTTATGTATTTATCTTGCTATTTGACGTTTTTGGAGCTCTTAATCAGGATCTTATGTCAGAAAATGAGTTGATTGATGTGCTGAATGGTGCCAGATTTTGGAACACATAACTCTTGCTCGTGTCGACCGACATGCAAGATGTGTGTTAGTCGACACACAGCACCATCTCAGGTCACGATTTTCAAAACATAATGTCTAGTCACCCCAAAAGTTACTAATAATAATAAAAGCCTTTAAGGTATTTTCTAGGAATGACCAAGTGATTCTCTGAAGAAGAAGCAGGTAAGAGAAATCTATGCCCCCATATTTCTATTTCTTAAGGAGATGATGAAAGTAGGGTTACTGTGAGGGTAGGACCGAACCCGTGACCCATTATTCACTTCTAATAGCCTACCTTCATAGACAAAAGAAAATAATATAAGATCCAGAATAACAAAGGATTTAAGTGTTGGGGAGACGAAAACATCATTGTTGTTGTGAGGTTCGTCTTGTTATGGTATAGGATGACAGCAGAGTCTAGAAGGCTTTTGAACATTGAAATCGGAAATGAGACCCATCGATGAATGGCTTTCTAAAGGGATATGTTGTTAAGTTGTGGTGGGAATTGAGAAGACTGCGAGTGCCTACGGTGAATGTACATGGTAGTTAGTCTCTGATTTGTTCTTGTACCATACTAAGCAAGCTGTGAAACTATAGGGAAAAACAGGGACTCTAGGGATGGAAATCACAGGATCGCAAACAATTTGTTCTATTGCAGCTATCAACTAGCAATTTCATCACATGACTACCTTAGACAACAGACTTCATAACCACCTCAATCCATGGTTCGTGGTAGAGAGCCCCAAGACCCAACCCAGTTAGCATAGTGTGAGGAGTCGGATCAGGCATGAAGAATCAGCCTATTCAAGTCGAGAAGAGTTCATAACAAGTGAATAGGTGGAGTCGTGACATAAATCAATGTCTGATGCATCCACCATCACGCTATTGTACTCTAAACCCCGAAAAAAGTCAATCCAATGGCTTAAGGCATGGTTCGTGCTTATGAGACCATCTAAGATCATGTTCTCCTTGATCAGGGGAGAACAAGCATCAAAATCACTAACCCAAGAGGGAGTCAAAACTGAATGATGATCAAACTATCTAAGCAATAACAAAACAGGGAGAAGCTACCCTAATCCATCCCCAAAAATCCCAAAATCACTACTCACACACTGTGATCATGACTTGGGTCTGAAACCCAGAAAAGCTTAAACTTTTCATATGTTATAGCCTATGATCTAGTGAGCAAGGTTGGAGAAAAAATCAAAAGCAAGTACTAATTTTATAAAAAGATATCAAAGTTACAAAGTTGCTGGAAAAATGAAAAAGTGTCAAGAACAGCAAGAACAAGAGAGAGAAATAATGAGAGCAAAACTTAAAAATTACTAAGCCAAAGCGGCTATTTGATCCTCCTAATTAGGTTTAATGAGGCACTTTTATACATAGTCTCAAGCGCTTATTACATTTTGCGAGTTTTCAGGAGAAAAAGTTAGAGAGTGCCCACTCGACCAAGCAGTCAAGTGGGGTGGTCGAGTGGCTTCTCGAGTAGGCAGGTGGTGCTGAAGTCTAGTGAGCCTGTGATGCTGAGGTCGAGAGTGCCTGTCTAGAGTGCTCCCTCAATTGCCTGGTCGAGAGTGCCTGTCTAGAGTGCTTCACTCGAGTGCCTGGTCGAGAGTGCATGTCTAGAGTGCTCATACAAGTGCCTGGTCGAGAGTGTCTGTCTAGAGTGCTCACTCGAGTGCCTGGTCGAGTAGCCTGGTCGAGTGAGCCATCTGTCTTCTCTGAAATCTTCACTCGACTCCATAGGGCTTGACTGCACATCTTCACTTCATGAGCCTCCTCTGCATAAGGGACACTACGGTCACCGTCCTCTGCATAGAGCTTGACGACACCTCCATAAGGTAGCAAAATCTTCGCCTTGCTGCTCCTGGGATGTGAGAAGTTGTAGATGTACTTCTCCCCAACCTTGCCCCAATAGTCTGAGTGTCCTTCATGTGATCCAAGTCAATCAGAGTGAATGGTGTGGGCGCTGATATGAACTCAACTCCAGCAGCCTCTAAAAATGGGGTAACAATCCCTCCCACTGTGAACTCTGCCTTGTTCAGCATCTTGTCATTCTTGACAGCAGTAGCTCTGTAGCTCATGAGGTGTCTCACCAAAACGATGGAGTTCCCTGTGTAGGCTCTATCTCCTCGCATCTCAATCCCATTGGCTCGGTTCTCCTCTGATAAGTAGATGAGATAGTCGCAAAGAGCCATGTCCAACATCTTCAACTCACTCTCATTCACTGGCCCTGTGGCCTTCTTTGCAAACATCGTGTTTGCAAGAGTCCTGTGGAGGTATCTCACTGCAGGGTGCCTGATCTCACTGCTCTTAGCTCTAGCAGACTGATAGTGCTCCCTTTCTCCAAGCGCTAACCACAACTCATTCAGCTCTTTCTTCTCAAAGTCCTGAGCTTGCCCTGTTCCTCTGCAGAAATCAAACAAGATGTTGACCACACTCAGGGGCAGCTGATAGTCTATCCCTCTGACTCTGAAGCTCACATGCCCCATCTCTGCTGTACCAGCCATGCCTCTCACATCATAGAGGTGGAGATCCACTGTTGCCAAGTTTTGGCAGGTCTCAGTCTTGAAACCATCACGAGGGTTGTGGGTGAGTCCCATGATGTCAGCAAACTCATAGAGCTTCCCCACCTCTCTCCAAATTCTCAAAGCTTGAATGGCGGGGCGATCTGGGTACCTAGTCTGAAGGAACTTCACCCTCTCCAGGATGGAGATGAGCTTGGCTTCCTCAGAGGTCTCAGCATGGATGTCCTCTGAGCTCTTGAAACCAGTCTCCTCCTCACTGATCCTTCTCACTGATTCTTCTTCTTGAACCCTCTTGCCCTTAGCCTTGTCTTCCCGTGACCCAGATGGTCGAGTGGCTCTTGCTGCTGTTTGGCTTCTTGTTGCCCTTGTCCTTGTAGTGCCAGTGCTCCTGAAACGAATTCACAAATCAAAAATTTAGCAAAACATTTGGACCACTCGACCCAGCCACTCGAGGGATGTGGTCGAGTGGGCAAAAATTTCCAAATAAAATTTTGCCCAACTTGACCCACTTGGGTGCTTTGATCGAGTAACTAAATTAACAATCATATGCATCCAATTTCAAGCCTACCAAGGATCTAAACAACTTAGGCTCAAATTGTTTCCAAAATCATCAAGTTCCAAAGCGATTTTTTATATATGCATGATTTCAAAAATTTCTAAAACTTGTTCAATTTCAACAATGATGATCAATGTGGGTTCTCCAATTATCAAACAATCAATAGCTAAACCGAAATTTGTCCTAAGGTTACAAAATTTTTTTGAAAAATTTCAAGTGCAATACTAAGAACAAAATTTTGTTTTCAAGCAATTTCAACCATAGAAATCATTGCATACTCCTTCTGATTCCTTACACTACTCTAATCAACCGATTTTAACTACATGTAAGCCAAAAAATTTCAAATAAATTTTGAATCCGGATTTTTGCAAAAACGGGTTCAAAGGGTTTAAAAACTTACAAGGGAGTTTCGGGATTGCTAGAGTAGTGAGACATGATCAAAAGTTGGTTGAAAACTTTGAAGATTTGAGTGGAAATTTTTAGAGAGAAGTTGGAGAGTTATGTGCTTTCTAGAGAGATAAAAATCATAAAAATGGGGAAGAAGAAGATGGTGGGTCGCGTGGGTATTAAATGATAAAGTGATTTCAAATGAATGGCCTAGATTAAAAGTTGAGATTTCAGACAAAACCTGGCCACTCGACCTGGGGTTCGAGTGACTTTTCGAATTTTCGGCTGACCCTTTTGAAACTCCATTTTGGCTCATACTCAGCTCCTATCCTCTCCTGAAACTCAAAACACTAAGAAAACACATTAAAATAACAAAATTCAAAAAGACATAAGAAAAATCAAAATTAGTATATACAATGATAAACATGGGTATTCCTCCCAAGTGAGCTTGTTTAAAGTCACTTAGCTTGATTCTCACTCTTTTTAGGCAGGTGAAAGGTCCATGAGAGGTTGTGTTGACCCCTCTGGACTCGGCTTCTCCACTATGAATGTTGATGCCATGATAGCGTGATATAAGTTATCACTCATTCCTGGTGGCTGGGGCCTCCTTCTTTCCATCTCTGGTGGGGGTTGTTAAGCTTCCTTGAGCTTGATAGCTTCTGGAGCTTGTTGAGCTTCTTTAAGCTTCAGAACTTCCTTCTCAAGCCTATCCACCTTTTCTGCCAACTCAACAACAACACCTTGTATAGCAAGGATTGTGTTTTAGTCTGATGCTGGTGTTGTGAGTGGGTATGTTGAGTTGCTCTTCCCTGTACAAAAATATTCCTGGTCCGAGTACCAAATCAAACCAAGTGGTTTCGTAGGGGTCAGCTGTGCTCTCTGGTGATGACTCGAGTGGTCACTCGACCTAGCAGTCGAGTGGACTGGTCGAGTGTGCCCTGTGTTGTCTTCATTAGAGTCACCTTCTGCTACAAACGCATCAAACTTGTGCACTGCTCCATCAGAGTGACTACCCATGGTGACTGTGAACCCTAGAGGTCTGGATGGTGTCTGAGAGTACTGTTCAAACTTTCCAAAGTTTGTCTTTTCATAGCATTCAGCTTCTTCCATGTAGAAAAGCTGTCTCTAAAAATCAGGGTTCTTCAAGCCGGAAGAGGTGTCAAAACGCATCACCAAGTCATTACCGGTTTGAAAAACTATTTCACCATTTTTGGTTTCTATAACAGGTCCAGAGGATGCCAAGAATGGTCTGCCTAGTATGAGGGGATCCATTGGCTCTTTTTCCATCTTCATCACTATGAAGTCAGTAGGGATCTCCATGTTTCCTACTCTCACTAGGATATTCTGTAGTAAGTCATGGGGAAATCTGATGGTTCTGTCAGCTAGGACTAGAGACCTGGTGCTTGGCAAAAATTTGTGATAGCCCAACTTTCCTGCCACAGACAATGGCATTATGCTAACTGAAGCACCTAGATCATAGAGAGAATTCTGGAAAGTCTGGTTTCTGATGGTGCAGGGTATTGTGAAAGATCCAGGATCTGTCAGCTTCTTCTGCACTATCACTTTCTGCTGAGTGATCATCTTACACTCGTAGGCCTTAGCAGATGCTGCTCTCTTATCTTGAATTTTCTTCAAGGCTCTTTTTCTCAAACCACTGTCAAAGGTCTCGGGAGTGCCTACTCGACCACTCACTTGAGTGGTGTGGTCGAGTGCTACAGTGCTCGAGCGAATTTTATCAGCAGATCAAAAGGTTGCCCCCCCCCAACTTGAGTATCACTGTCCCCACTGATGTTGGAGAATCTTTTCTTGAAAGGAAGAAGATGGAGAGCTAGTGTTCTGCTCACTACATAGAGAGGTGCAGGTTCCTTAGGGTTCTGCACAGCTTTGCCAGGAAGTTGCCTGTGGTCTTAGTAGAGTCTGATGCAGCACTGGACTTAACAAACTTCAGTCTGCTGTTGAGAACCTCAATCTTATGGTTCAAATCATCATAAGAGCAATCGATGTGGGTTCTGAGTTCAGTGAACCTCTTTGACGTCTCTTAAGTAGCAGTATTCTGGCCTTGAAGAAGTTGGAGTAGAAGAGGCTTAACGTCACCATCAGCTTGTGGAGGTGGTCTTGGAGCATATCTAGGTGGATTGGCTGGAGCTTGTGGCGCAAAAGGCTTGTTTTGGCCTGGGTTCTGAGTAGGGTAGACTTGATCCTGAGGGTTGGCTACGTTGGGATTCCTATAGGAGAGATTTGAATTGTTCCTATAGTTGATGTACCCTCTGTTGAAGCCAGCTTGATTCTCTATATACAGGATCTCTTCAACTTGATCATCTTCACCTTCCTGAGCCTGAGTAGGAGAAACTTCACCAACAAAGTTCACAGATTTCTGCTGAGCCAGGATGAGCTTGTCAAGTTTCTCACTAAGAGACTGGATCTCCTGCTTGGTCTTATCAGAAGACGAAGATGGTCCTCTAACTGATCTGTCGAAGTCCTCACTGTAATTTCCATCAGAGACTGCAAGGTTCTCCACTAGCTCCCAGCCAGTGACTACGTCTCTATTGAGGAAATTTCCATTACTGGCAGTATCCAATAGCATTCTGATCTTCGGGCTTGCACCTTTGTAGAGCGTACTGAGCAAAGACTCCTTGGTGAAACCATGGTGAGGACACTGCGTTATTTACTCCTTAAACCTCTCCCATGCTTCAGAGAAACTCTCATTGGTTCGCTGAGTGAAGTTGGAGATTTCGTTCTTGAACTTTGCAGTCCTTGACATAGAGAAGAATTTCAACAGGAAAGCTTTCTTGCAGTCATCCCAAGTGGTTATAGAATCCTGAGGCAGTGCTCGTTCCCAGTGGGAAGCCTTATCACCGAGAGAAAATGGAAAGAGGCGTAGCTTGAAGCTATCCTCTGAGATTCCGTTGATCTTGGTGAGCTCGCACAGTCTATCAAACTGGTCCAAATGAGCAAGCGGGTTTTCCATAGGAAGTCCATGGAATTTGTGGTTCTGGACCATGGAGATCAAACCTGTCTTGATCTCAAAGTTATTGTTGTTGATTGGAGGGGCTACAATTCCCTGCCTCTGAGAGTGAGTGTTTGGAGCGTCTCCTGCTCCAATCACCCTAGACTGAGAAACTTGTTCTGCCATGACTGCATGTGTCTCTGGAACTGGTTGTGTAGGAATGGGGATAGCAGGTGCAGGTGTAGCTTGACGAGTGTGTATGTTGATACGGTGAATGTGATCCAAACACTGGACTAGGTTTTGGCTGCCTTGAGAACGTGTTTGCATTCAGAGAGTAGTGACTCGATCAAGTACTCGAGTGGTAAGGTCGAGTGGGGGTCGAGTGCTACAGTACCTGATGCAAAACAGAAAAATTTTCAAAACCAAATCAGTACCCAGATCTCGAAAGTAACAGACTTGATCTAGTAAGCCTTAAACAACTAACTGTGTAGATAAAAACACTCAAAACTGGCAACGGCGCCAAATTGAAACTAGTATTTTATCTACTCTAAGCAAAGACAGACAGCAATGCAATCAACCTAAGCCGAGAGAGACCAAATACAAAGTTTATCAACTGTAGTATAGTGGTAAGAGTTGGGAACAATGTCAAACCAATCAAGAGTGGTCTACAGCAACTAGTTGATTAATAAGGCTAGCTATTCAAGTAATTATCAAAAGGGTGTGGTACTAGCAGTCTAAATAAGAAATCTACGAAAAACCCTAAATGATACTAGAGGTAACAAAGTCTGTCACACTTTAGCACATCATGGAACTAAACAGGAAAAATCACAGTACTCGGACGACTCGACCACACTGATCGAGTGGTGAGGTCGTGTGCTACAGTAAAAACAGAGAAAAACTACAGTGAACGAATACTAAGCAAGCTGTGAAACTATGGGGAAAAACAGGGACTCTAGGGATGGAAATCACAGGATCGTAAACACTCTGTTCTATTGCAGTCATCAACTAGCAATTTCATCACATGACTACCCTAGACAACAGACTTCATAACCAGCTCAATCCATGGTTTGTGGTAGAGAGCCCCAAGACCCAACCCAGTCAGCATAGTGTGAGGAGTCAGATCAGGCATGAAGAATCAGCCTATTCAAGTCGAGAAGAGTTCATAACAAGTGAATAGGTGAAGTCGTGACATAAACCTATCTCTGATGCATCCACCCTCACGCTATTGTACTCTAAACCCCGAAAAAAGTCAATCCAATGGCTCAAGGCATGGTTCGTGCTCATGAGACCATCTAAGATCATATTCTCCTTGATCAGGGGAGAATAAGCATTAAAATCACTCACCCAAGAGGGAGTCGAAACTGAGTGATGATCAAACTATCTAAGCAATAACAAAACAGAGAGAAGCTACCCTAATCCATCCCCAAAAAAAATCCCAAAATCACTACGTACACACTGTGATCATGGCTGGGGTCCAAAACCCAGAAAAACTTAAAAAAAATTTCATATGTTATAGCGTATGATCTAGTAAGCAAGGTTGGAGAAGAAATCAAAAGCAAGTACTAATTTTATAAAAAGATATCAAAGTTACAAAGTTGCTGGAAAAATGAAAAATTGTCAAGAACATCAAGAACAAGAGAGAGAAAAAACAAGAGCGAAACCTAAAAATTACTAAGCCAAAGCGGCGCTATTTGATCCTCCTAATTAGGTTTAATGAGGCGCTTTTATACATAGTCTTAAGCGCTTATTACATTTTGTGAGTTTTCAGGAGAAAAAGTCGGAGAGTGCCCACTCGTCCCAGCAGTCGAGTGGGGTGGTCGAGTGGCTGAGGTCGATAGTGCCTGTATAGAGTGCTCACTCGAGTGCCTGGTTGAGAGTGTCTGTCTAGAGTGCTTCACTCGAGTGCCTGGTCGAGAGTGTCTGTCTTGAGTGCTCACAGGAGTGCCTGGTCGAGAGTGCCTGTCTAGAGTGCTCACTCGAGTGCCTGGTCGAGTGAGCCATCTGTCTTCTCTGCAATCTTCACTCGACTCCATAGGTCTTGACTGCACGTCTTCACTTCATTAGCCAAAATCCAAGTATACTCCATATGCTCCATAAGTACCTGATAAGACCCCAAATATGCAAAATGCATGAAATGCCTATAAAGAAATATGAAACATCCTATATGAAGCATAAATACATGAAATGGTATAAACAATGAATAAAATCTACTCTAAGGCATGATAAAAAGGTGGTAAAAACATGTATAAAAGTGGTGTTATCACTGCTGACCCTCCAGTATCTGTTCCAACATAGACTTCATCTCACTTTCTTCAGTGTTTGAGGAGGTGTCTGGTGAGATAAAGATTCATAGTTCCTGGTGAAACTATTATTCTAATAGAGCTATTGGTACTTAGGCCTTGGTGTGTACCCATATCTCTGTTCCATTGACGTAGTTGACATCTCATTCTTCAACCTTTGTAGCAAACTGAACTGATTTCTTACCCACAAGAAGATTGTGTACCGTGTCCAACTTAGCATTCACCTCAGCAATCTGTTAATTATCCATGTTACATGCTTGTCTCGTCCTCTCAAGGTCTGCGTTATTGGTACTATTCCTAGAAGCCAAGTTCTCAATTAACTTACTTGCATCACTTGGTTTCCTGGTGTTGAATTTTCCATTACTAGCAGCATCCAAAGCATCCTGATACCTCCAATTAACACCTCTGAAGAAAGTACTCCAGAGCTGAACCTCACTGAAATAATGATGTGGACAATCTCTCTGATATCCCTTGAATCTTAGCCAAGCTGCTTTGAAAGCCTCAGTAGGTCCTTGAGTAAACAGGGAGATCATGTTTCTTGATGTGATGTTTTATGCATCGGGTTTTACCCAACATCTAAACTCTGCAAGTGCACGGTTGTGCGCGGCAGTATAATGGTGGGATCGATCCACAGAGAGTATAGAGTACTATAGATCTTATATATCTAAACAGAGGTAAGATGAAAATATAAAAAGTTGTTTTTGTCATAGAAAATCCGAATAAAACCCGAATAAAATCAAATAAGGAAATAAAAAATCAATTAAAATAAATGTTGGGATTTGGGAAATCACAGGTATTTAAATAAATAAAAAAGATATCTAACCGGATTAACAATTAAATGATCTATATCTAGAGTATAGAAACTGTACCAAAATAGATCTTTTTATTAAAAGCAAATATTATTCTACCATAAATCAGTTAAGACCCTCTAATAGCATATTTTGAGCAAGTTTGATAGAGTTCACTTGTAGATCCAGCTTCAATTCTTGGAAATCTGGAAATCAAGCCTACAAACTATAAACTTCGGGTAAAATACCCAATGCTAGTTGTACTGTAAAACCCTATGAATCATTTGATAGATTCGTCAACCTAACAAAAGCATTTGTTTCATAGAAGTAGATATTTATTAACCCAAAATTCTAATCTATAATAATAACCTAATTAAACATTAAATCCCTTTGAATATATCTCATCTCCCAACATGCAGATCTACTCAACCATGGTAATGGGTTGATAGATCATGATGTTGTATGGTTGAAAATGCAAAGAAAGAGATGAAGACAAAATGTACATCTTGAAAATGCAATGAAAAATACTTTAGATCTGAGAAAAATCAATGTAAAAGTTTATAGATCTGAAATGAAAATAAAAATAGCAGAGTAACAGTAAAAGTCGTGTCTAGGTCCCTCTCGCCGCTCAGGAAATGATCTCTGTTTATAGGGTTGTCTTCTAGGTTAAAAATCAAAGTTAATGTGCGATTTGGAGAATATTCGTGATCGGGATCTATCGATCCAACTTGGATCGATCGATCTTCTTCCTCTGATCCGTGCCACCTCATAGATTCCTTTGACTGATCGATCTGCTTCGGGATCGGTCGATCCTCTTCATGCTTGGTCGATCCTCTTCAGGATCGATCGATCCAGGATGTCTCCAAAATCCAATGATGTGTAAAAAATGTCTAAAGTTGCTCAATTTTGCCCATTTTAGCTCCAAGGAAGTGAAAACCTGAAAAGACACTAAAACCGGCCATAAGAACCCAAAACCTAACTTCTAGACTCAATAAGACAAGTAAAACAATAGTAAAAATGGGTCAAAATAGACACTCATCACACCCCCAAACTTGAATCCTTGCTTCTCCTCAAGTAAGAAACAAGACAATGAAACAAAGTACAGAAGTGGAAGTTTGAAAAATGGGAACTTACGCTTAGCTTTAGAAATCCATCATGTTGATCATATAAACCAAAAAGAAACCTTGTGAAAGGTTAATCGAACTTTAGCAATACAACATGTACTTTACCATAAGCATAGCAAACATTACCGTACTCTAGCATCCGAGATCCAAGGGAACTTCTGAAATCTCCATGTTGGTTCTTTAACATTCATTAAGTGTTGCGTGCAGTCTCACAAAGGGAGTCAAAATCGCTAAGGGCTAGTAACAGAAGGCCATTTTAAGGGTGATGGTTAGACATGACAAATGAACTCCGGTGCAAGCCAATGCGCAAAATAAAAGTTAGACGGGAACCAAAGATGGTGCACAACCTCCTGAACTTTGGATCCCAAGCAAGCTTTTATATCATGATCCTAATAGAGTTGCTATTGGTGCTAAAATACGTAACAGAAACAAATAGTTAACTAAATAAATAAAAGGTTTCATTCTGGTTCCTTCAGACTTCTTTCCCTTCTCTTTCTTTTCTTTTTTTTTTTTTTTTTGAAAGAGAGTCTCAGGATGAGACAGGATCGATCGATCCCAGAGCATTTTTCTGAGAAGGGGAAGTTGGAACCATTTCTAACCATGTACATGATTCCTTCGAAAAACTGCACCAATAGTCAACTCAAACTAATAGAGATGAAGTACTTGATACTAGAAAGCTTACTCGGAAATCTTTAGAACATTTGGTTGTACAGGCTCCCATACTCCGTAGTTTTTTCACTTGGTTGCACATGCTTCTAATGTTGCGAAAGATGATGGGGAATGAATGAAAAAGGGTGTAAGGGTGTGGAACCAAACTAAAAATTAGCTTCGCCATCTAGAGCTCCAATAAAAATGGGGTAAACTCCAGATTTATATGATCCTTTTGCGATATCGAGCCCCTAAGTGAGAAGATTAGTCCAAGTTAAAGATCCAAGTAGATAGAGCCAACGCTGGATCATTCAGATATCCAAAGGATAAGTCACTTCGGGTAAAGTTGATCCACTGATGGTGTTTCCAATCTTCCTGAACTATGTCCAATAAATGTCAACATAAAATGGAAACCAAGTAAATTGTAAAATCCCATGTTTTGATTCGATAAAATGACTCAAGAAAACTGAAAATTTTTATTTTTGAAAAAGTTTGAAATTTTTTTGGGACGAGTAAACAAAAGAAAGCACAGTATTAGTAACATATGAAAGCATTCACCCCTTCCCCCAGACTTAAATCACTGCGTCCCGCTGTAATATAAAATCAAAGAAAAAGTTGATCCACTGATGGTGTTTCCAATCTTCCTGAACTATGTCCCATAAATGTCAACATAAAATGGAAACCAAGTAAATTGTAAAATCCCATGTTTTGATTCAATAAAATGACTCAAGAAAACTGAAAAATTTTATTTTTGAAAAAGTTTGAAATTTTTTTGGGACAAGTAAACAAAAGAAAGCACAGTATTAGTAACATATGAAAGCATTCACCCCTTCCCCCAGACTTAAATCACTGCGTCCCGCTGTGATATAAAATCAAAGAAAAAGTTGATCCACTGATGGTGTTTCCAATCTTCCTGAACTATGTCCAATAAATGTCAACATAAAATGGAAACCAAGTAAATTGTAAAATCCCATGTTTTGATTCGATAAAATGACTCAAGAAAACTGAAAAATTTTATTTTCGAAAAAGTTTGAAATTTTTTTGGGACGAGTAAACAAAAGAAAGCACAGTATTAGTAACATATGAAAACATTCACCCCTTCCCCCAGACTTAAATCACTGCGTCCTGCTGTGATATAAAATCAAAGAAAAAGAGTGCTGCGAAACAACACTGGAGATAATGAATTGTGAACAAGAAAGCAACCCATAAACCATGGAAGGAGTTTTACGACCAAAAGGGGGCATTGGTCTGTACATGAACCGATTTTCAGCTTTTCTCATCTCGGGGATCGATGGATCTGGGTAGGATCGGTCGATCCCAGCGTATTGAAACTTCTTGAAATTTGCATCTTCTGCGTTTTGCACCTGTTTTCAGTCAGCTCAACAAAAACATCACCATATCTTATTTTGGAAAATAAATAAATAAAAATAAAATAACTGAAGAGAAATAAAATAAAATAGTTTTATTAATTCAAAAGCAAAAAGAATTTAAAAGAACATGTTGGGTTTCTTCCCAACCAGCGCTTGTTTTTTGCAAAGTCGCTAGCTTGACTAAGTTTTATTTCAATTGGGTTCTGGGTTCATTGGAGGAATGGTATCTTCAGACTCCACTTCCTCCACAATGGTTGTTCGGCCAAATACAATTGGGTATCTTCAGACTCCACTTTCGATGGGAAAACATATGACCTTGTTCCCAACTCGCAGTTTTATCCTCTTTTTGGGTATGCTGATAGAAGCGCGGATGGATTAGATCTGATCCATCACAGTTCATGTTCAGCACAAAGATGTCTAATAGAACATGACTTCCTCCCACAGTAAATGGTATGTTGACCAAGATCCCTTGAGGGCTTTGGGGTGATCCATCAACCAATTCAATTTAGGACTTGGTTGGTTCCATGTGTTTTAGTCCCTATAGCCTTACGATGCTGAGTGTTATGACTTTTATGCTAGCTCCAGTGTCCACCAAGCAGTTCCGCAAAAGGGTCCTTCCAATTTTTATTGGTATATGTAACTTTGCCGGCAAGGATACTTCAAATGAAGTTTCTCAATAAAGGTAGCATAGATCAAATCTCGTTAAAGGGTAACCTTGCTCCCCACTCGCCAATTATCTCATGAACCTTGCTCTCTGTGAGAGGATCCATCTTCTTGCTTGGCGGTGTGGTTGTTTCTTCAGCCTCTCCCTGATTTCTAGATTCTTTAAAGGTTTTGTTTATGGGAGGTTTTTGTAACTGCGTTCGGGGGATCGATCGATCTCAACCTGGATGGGTTGATCTTTCCTAATTTTAAAATCAATATCAGGGAAGTGCGATCGATCGATCTCACCCAGCGGGTTGATCCTGACAGAATCCGGGTCGATCTCCTTATCGAGAATACATTGGCTCTCATCCTTGGATCGATCGATCCCACCTTCGGATCGAGCAATCTCAGGGGAATTTTGCTCTTTGATTTCTAAAACTCTCTCAGTTGTGGAAACTTTGGGGATCTCGTTTACTGAGTGAACAACATCGATAGCATCAAAATCGTTAATTACGAATGTTTGACCATTGACGGTAGGTTGCATATCGACGGTCTCAACGTAAAGTTTCACAACGGTTTTTCTGAGACGGATTTTTATCCTTCTTTTTGCCACATTTATGGATACTCCAGCTGTAGCTAAGAAAGGAGGTCCTAGGATAAGGCCAGTACCATTATCGTCCAAGTCTAAAACCATAAAATCAGCGAGTATGTAACACCAGCCTACCAACATCGGGATATCAATCAGGACTCTGTGTGGTCTCTGAGTTATTCCATCAGCCATGGTTATTATCTTGGTGGTTTGCTGCATAGTTTGCAGTCCAAGCTTATGTGAAATAGAGAGTGGTAGCACGTGGATGTTTGCTCCCAAATCCACCAAGCTGTTTTTGAAACAGGTATCTCCAATGGTGCATCACATGATGAATTTCCCGGGGTCTCCTAGTTTCTTTGGGATTTTTTCGTGCATTTTCTCATTGCAATTTTCCCTTAGGAATTTGACGGAGTCTTCCATGGTAGATTCCCCAGTGAAAACTTTCTTTAATTGATCTTCCACTAAGTGAATCATTGAGTAGACCTCTGGAAAAGGTAGTCTAACTCTCATATCTTTAGCTATCTTTTCACATTTCCACTTATAAAATTCATGGTGATTTCATTTAGGGATTGGTGATAACTTCTTTTCAGAGGGTGCTGAAAATTCTGTGATTGATTTAATGGGTTCGGTCGGGAAATCCTGGTCTTTCAACACAGGGGATTGATCGATTTCACTAGGGATTGATCGTTCCTGATCAATCTCCATCTCTCTGAGATTAGCGTAATAACGTTCTACTTCTTCTATCTCATCATCCATGGAGTGATCACTTCTGTTTTCCGACGTTTCAGGCTCTTAAGGAATTGTCAGCTCTCTGTTGTAAAAGCTATCATCATTGAAGAAATCGTCTTCTTCATCATCGGACATATCAAAGATTGTATGATCCCCTCTAGCAGGATAAACTTTTGGGACATCGAGTTTTCCGCTCCTGTTTTGCACCTGTTTTCAGTCAGCTCAACACAAACATCATCATATCTTATTTTGGAAAATAAATAAATCAAATAAAATAATTGAAGGGTAATAAAATAAAATAGTTTTATTAATTCAAAAGCAAAAATAAATTAAAAGAACATGTTGGGTTGCCTCCCAGCCATCGGTTGTTTTTTTGCAAAGTCACTAGCTTGACTTAGTTTTATTTCAATTGGGTTATGGGTTCATTGGAGGAATGGTATCTTCCTCATCTGGTGGCTGGTTTTCTGCCCTGATCTTGGGCTTTGCAGTGACAGCCCTTAACATGTAGTCCAGATTTTTTTCAGTAGCTTCAAAGTTTATTTCTGCTGGAGCTTCACCAACATCGCTTCTTGGAGTCATGTCTATTGGATGAACATCATCAACAGATTCCACATCTTTTATAATGAAATTTTTTCCATTTATGGTGGGGACTCTGTTGACGGTATCGACGTAGAAGGTCGTGGAGGTGTCTTTGAACCTGAGTTTAATCCTCCTTTTGGGGATGCTAATTGAGGCTCTGGTTGTTGCTAGAAAAGGTCTGCCAAGTATAACTCCTTTCCATCGTTCATCCAGTGCGAGAACAACAAAGTCTATCAGCGCATAATTTCCTTTAAGCCTGACAGGAATGTTTGAAGAGTTTTCCTCTTGGTTTTCTTGATGTACCATCAACCATCTCAATTTCCATGGTAATTAGTGTCAAGTGGAGTAACCCTAACTTCTTAGCTTGGCTGAGTGACATCATGTTCACGCTGGCTGCAATGTCAAGTAGGCTGTTCTTAAATCGATACTGCTCTATAGTGACTGTGAGACTAAACCTTTCGGGGTCCTCTAATTTTCGGGGGAGTCCTTCTGGCATCTTCTTGCTGCATTCCTTTTGTAGGAAATCAGCTGCTTCTTTCAGAGTTGTCCTTCCAGCAATTATATCTCTCATTGAATTCATGGTTTGAGAGGTCATTGATTTAACCTCCATGAAAGGCAATCTCACCCTTATCTCAGTGAATACCTGATCTATCCTTTTTCTGCATCTCAGGTTTTGGTTTTTCAGGTGGTTGTGAGTTATCTCTTCCAATCTCTCCTTGATTTTCATTAGTTTCCATGTTCTCGGCAGATTTTATCTCTCTAGGTGGCTGCCAAGTTGATTTTCTAAAATCTTTGTGATTTCTGAAATATTTAAATTTCTATAGGAGGACTAGGATCGATCGATCTCACTTTGTGGGTCGATCTTCACGGAGAAAGCAGTGGCTCTCATCTTCGGATCGATCGATCCCACCTTCAGATCGATCGATTTCAGCGGATATATCTGTAAAATATTCCTCATTCCCGAACAGATCGATGTACTTCAGATATTCTCTCGGATTGGTTTCAGGTTTCCCTGGGAGAGTCCCTGGTAATGCCTTAACCATTTCGCCTGACCTTGCTACCTCGGTTTCCAATATCCTCACATGGGCACCCAAGGATTCAAGCCTCCCATTCAGATCATTGTACATGTTATCAAATTTAAGGTTGATTTCTCCAGCAAATTTCTTCTGTCCTTCCATGATTTGCTGGAATAAGGATTCAATCTTTCCCATGGAACCAGCATTCCCAGATTGGAGGTTGAATCCTGTATTGCGGTAGGACAGGTTAGGATGGTTCCTAAAGTTCGGGTTAAAACCCCAGTTTTGATAGTTTCCCTGTCCACCGAGAAAGTTGATCTCCTCAGTTTGATCCTCCTCATCATTTAACTCATCACTTTCAAAGATATTAACAAATCTCTTTTGAGCTCTCATCAGAATGTCCATCTTAGTATTAAGCTCCTCTATGATCTTATCACTCACTCATGTGGGGTTGACTCTCCAATCATAGTCAGAAGATCTGTTAGAGTCGCTTGCTGCCAGGTTTTTAATGAGCTCCATTGCTTCCTCCAGCATGTTGCTCATGAAGTCTTCCCTACTGGCTGTGTCCATAGCCATTTGATACTTCATTTCAACTCCGTTATAGAAAAAGTTCATCCTGTCCGACTCGGTGTAGCTTCGAGGGGGACAGTCCCTTAGATATTCCTTATAGTGTTCCCAAGCTTCATAGAAGGACTCGGTACCAGCTTGGCCAAATGTGGCAATTTTTTTTTTAGCGCTGCGGATCATAGCTTTGGTGAACAACTGCTGTAGGAAAGCAATTCGACATTTACCCCAGCTTGTGATAGATCCGGGACTCAAAGATTTTAGCCATCTATGAGCCTTATTAGCGAGGGAAAAGCAGAATAGTCTACAACGGAGGTAGTCTTGGGGAACTCCGTTGGTTTTGGTGGTACTACAGATCTCCTCAAAGATATCAATATGGTCCATTGGGTTCTCGTTAGATAGCCCATAGAATTGATTCTGTTT